>CAWUFW010009771.1:0-600000 GCA_963921515.1 Calotriton arnoldi
GAATGGGGGTTGGGAGCACACTGCCTCACAGTCCCAGCACAGTTCGCCCCTTTGCATCCTGGTAAATGCAGTACACAGTTCAAACTTACTTCAAAGTTAGCTGGAGTTCTTAACCAAAGTTGGTGCAGACATTGCTGTATATCTCTAGACACGTGTTTCTGGGTTGAGCCCGTCATCAGTAGAGAGCAGCAGTATTAGAGAGCAAAGAAAAATCATCTGGGGTTGCTGGAAATGCTGCCAAGTTTCTCTCAGGTCACAGTACCACTCACAGGCACACAGGTGCATCTCCAAAGCTAGTCAGCTCGCTGGCTCAAGGGAGCCTTTTAAACAGAATGGGGGTTGGGAGCACACTGCCTCACAGTCCCAGCACAGTTCGCCCCTTTGCATCCTGGTAAATGCAGTACACAGTTCAAACTTACTTCAAAATTAGCTGGAGTTTTTCACCAAAGTTGGTGCAGACATTGCTGTATATCTCTAGACACGTGTTTCTGGGTTGAGCCCGTCATCAGTAGAGAGCAGCAGTATTAGAGAGCAAAGAAAAATCATCTGGGGTTGCTGGAAATGCTGCCAAGTTTCTCTCAGGTCACAGTACCACTCACAGGCACACAGGTGCATCTCCAAAGCTCGTCAGCTCGCTGGCTCAAGGGAGCCTTTTAAACAGAATGGGGGTTGGGAGCACACTGCCTCACAGTCCCAGTACAGTTCGCCCCTTTGCATCCTGGTAAATGCAGTACACAGTTCAAACTTACTTCAAAATTAGCTGGAGTTTTTCACCAAAGTTGGTGCAGACATTGCTGTATATCTCTAGACACGTGTTTCTGGGTTGAGCCCGTCATCAGTAGAGAGCAGCAGTATTAGAGAGCAAAGAAAAATCATCTGGGGTTGCTGGAAATGCTGCCAAGTTTCTCTCAGGTCACAGTACCACTCACAGGCACACAGGTGCATCTCCAAAGCTCGTCAGCTCGCTGGCTCAAGGGAGCCTTTTAAACAGAATGGGGGTTGGGAGCACACTGCCTCACAGTCCCAGCACAGTTCGCCCCTTTGCATCCTGGTAAATGCAGTACACAGTTCAAACTTACTTCAAAATTAGCTGGAGTTTTTCACCAAAGTTGGTGCAGACATTGCTGTATATCTCTAGACAAGTGTTTCTGGGTTGAGCCCGTCATCAGTAGAGCAGCAGCAGTATTAGAGAGCAAAGAAAAATCATCTGGGGTTGCTGGAAACGCTGCCAAGTTTCTCTCAGGTCACAGTACCACTCACAGGCACACAGGTGCATCTCCAAAGCTCGTCAGCTCGCTGGCTCAAGGGAGCCTTTTAAACAGAATGGGGGTTGGGAGCACACTGCCTCACAGTCCCAGCACAGTTCGCCCCTTTGCATCCTGGTAAATGCAGTACACAGTTCAAACTTACTTCAAAATTAGCTGGAGTTTTTCACCAAAGTTGGTGCAGACATTGCTGTATATCTCTAGACACGTGTTTCTGGGTTGAGCCCGTCATCAGTAGAGAGCAGCAGTATTAGAGAGCAAAGAAAAATCATCTGGGGTTGCTGGAAATGCTGCCAAGTTTCTCTCAGGTCACAGTACCACTCACAGGCACACAGGTGCATCTCCAAAGCTCGTCAGCTCGCTGGCTCAAGGGAGCCTTTTAAACAGAATGGGGGTTGGGAGCACACTGCTTCACAGTCCCAGCACAGTTCGCCCCTTTGCATCCTGGTAAATGCAGTACACAGTTCGAACTTACTTCAAAATTAGCTGGAGTTTTTCACCAAAGTTGGTGCAGACATTGCTGTATATCTCTAGACACGTGTTTCTGGGTTGAGCCCGTCATCAGTAGAGAGCAGCAGTATTAGAGAGCAAAGAAAAATCATCTGGGGTTGCTGGAAATGCTGCCAAGTTTCTCTCAGGTCACAGTACCACTCACAGGCACACAGGTGCATCTCCAAAGCTTGTCAGCTCGCTGGCTCAAGGGAGCCTTTTAAACAGAATGGGGGTTGGGAGCACACTGCCTCACAGTCCCAGCACATTTCGCCCCTTTGCATCCTGGTAAATGCAGTACACAGTTCAAACTTACTTCAAAATTAGCTGGAGTTTTTCACCAAAGTTGGTGCAGACATTGCTGTATATCTCTAGACACGTGTTTCTGGGTTGAGCCCATCATCAGTAGAGAGCAGCAGTATTAGAGAGCAAAGAAAAATCATCTGGGGTTGCTGGAAATGCTGCCAAGTTTCTCTCAGGTCACAGTACCACTCACAGGCACACAGGTGCATCTCCAAAGCTCGTCAGCTCGCTGGCTCAAGGGAGCCTTTTAAACAGAATGGGGGTTGGGAGCACACTGCCTCACAGTCCCAGCACAGTTCGCCCCTTTGCATCCTGGTAAATGCAGTACACAGTTCAAACTTACTTCAAAATTAGCTGGAGTTTTTCACCAAAGTTGGTGCAGACATTGCTGTATATCTCTAGACACGTGTTTCTGGGTTGAGCCCGTCATCAGTAGAGAGCAGCAGTATTAGAGAGCAAAGAAAAATCATCTGGGGTTGCTGGAAATGCTGCCAAGTTTCTCTCAGGTCACAGTACCACTCACAGGCACACAGGTGCATCTCCAAAGCTCGTCAGCTCGCTGGCTCAAGGGAGCCTTTTAAACAGAATGGGGGTTGGGAGCACACTGCCTCACAGTCCCAGCATTTACCAGAATGCCAGGGGCGAACCTTGCTGGGGGGTGAAGCGGTGTGCTCCCACCCCTGTTCCTTTTTAAAAGTACTCCCGTGAGTCATTGAGCTGACGAGCTCGTGGAAGAAGCACCCGCGCGCCAGTGAGAGGTACTTGACCTGATGCAATGTTTGGCAGCCTACTCAGCAAACCCCAAATTTAAAGCCTGTAATCTCTACTGATGACGGTTAAAGAACCAGAAACACGTGTCTAGAGATCAGCACTATCTGCGCCAACTCTGGCGAAACACTCGGAATACTATGGCAAAGCAAGCAACATGAGACTGCATTTACCAGAATGCCAGGGGCGAACCTTGCTGGGGGGTGAAGCGGTGTGCTCCAACCCCTGTTCCTGTTTAAAAGTACTCCTGTGAGTCATTGAGCTGACGAGCTCGTGGAAGAAGCACCCGCGCGCCAGTGAGAGGTACTTGACCTGATGCAATGTTTGGCAGCCTACTCAGCAAACCCCAAATTTAAAGCCTGTAATTTCTACTGATGACGGTTAAAGAACCAGAAACACGTGTCTAGAGATCAGCACTATCTGCGCCAACTCTGGCGAAACACTCGGAATACTATGGCAAAGCAAGCAACATGAGACTGCATTTACCAGAATGCCAGGGGCGAACCTTGCTGGGGGGTGAAGCGGTGTGCTCCCACCCCTGTTCCTGTTTAAAAGTACTCCCGTGAGTCATTGAGCTGACGAGCTCATGGAAGAAGCACCCGCGCGCCAGTGAGAGGTACTTGACCTGATGCAATGTTTGGCAGCCTACTCGGCAAACCCCAAATTTAAAGCCTGTAATCTCTACTGATGACGGTTAAAGAACCAGAAACACGTGTCTAGAGATCAGCACTATCTGCGCCAACTCTGGCGAAACACTCGGAATACTATGGCAAAGCAAGCAACATGAGACTGCATTTACCAGAATGCCAGGGGCGAACCTTCCTGGGGGTGAAGCGGTGTGCTCCCACCCCTGTTCCTGTTTAAAAGTACTCCCGTGAGTCATTGAGCTGACGAGCTCGTGGAAGAAGCACCCGCGCGCCAGTGAGAGGTACTTGACCTGATGCAATGTTTGGCAGCCTACTCAGCAAACCCCAAATTTAAAGCCTGTAATCTCTACTGATGACGGTTAAAGAACCAGAAACACGTTTCTAGAGATCAGCACTATCTGCGCCAACTCTGGCGAAACACTCGGAATACTATGGCAAAGCAAGCAACATGAGACTGCATTTACCAGAATGTCAGGGGCGAACCTTGCTGGGGGTGAGGCGGTGTGCTCCCACCCCTGTTCCTGTTTAAAAGTACTCCCGTGAGTCATTGAGCTGACGAGCTCGTGGAAGAAGCACCCGCGCGCCAGTGAGAGGTACTTGACCTGATGCAATGTTTGGCAGCCTACTCAGCAAACCCCAAATTTAAAGCCTGTAATCTCTACTGATGACGGTTAAAGAACCAGAAACACGCGTCTAGAGATCAGCACTATCTGCGCCAACTCTGGCGAAACACTCGGAATACTATGGCAAAGCAAGCAACATGAGACTGCATTTACCAGAATGCCAGGGGCGAACCTTGCTGGGGGGTGAAGCGGTGTGCTCCCACCCCTGTTCCTGTTTAAAAATACGTTTTGATATGGCTGATATCTACAGAAGTGATGGAGTACACTTCACAGATCAGGGAAATCGAGTTTTTCTGAATAACCTGAAGCTGTGCATCCGCACTTATATGTAGCTCCAACTAATAAACACAAGGGCTCTTTTTAGAGCCGCCTTATATTCCAAATATCGGTTCGCAGAGTGACAGCTGCGATCCGGCTAGCACAGGGAGACCTGCGGGCCGTCGGGCAGGCTCGCAGAGGGAGAGCTGCAGCCCGTCGGCTCGGCTCGCACAGGGAGAGCTACGGGCCCTCGGCTCGCAAACGCACACCTGCGTGCTGGCTCGCAGAGGGAGAGCTCGGGTCTAACTCGCAAGGGGACACCAACGGGCCAACGGCCCTGCTAGCAGAGACACACATATCACCTAACGGACTGGCTCGCACATGTACAGCTAGGGACACGACGGCTCGCAGACGCAGACCTGCGAACCGACGGACTGGTACTGTTTTATGCTTTAGGGTAGTACAGTGGTGTTTGTGTACTGTAGGGGGTTCGTGCTGGAGGTAGCGTTTTAGGGTTTAAGGTAGTGCAGTGGTGTTTGGGTAGTGTAAGAATCGTGCTGGAGGTAGTGTTTTAGAGTTTACGACAATGCAGTAATGTTTGGGTAGTATAAGGGGTCATGCTGGGAGTACTGTTTTGGGGTTTAGGGTAGTGCAGTGGTGTTTGTGTAGTGTAGGGGGTCATGCTGGGAGTAGTGTTTTAGAGTTTACGGCAGTGCAGTGGTGTTTGTGTAGTGTAGGGGGTCGTGCTGAGTGTAGTGTTTTAGGATTTAGGGTAGCACAGTGGTGTTTGTGTAGTGTGGGAAGTCATGCAGCGAGTACTGTTTTAGGATTTAGAGTAGTGCAGTGGTGTTTGTGTACTGTTTGGGGGTTCATGCTGGGGGTAGCGTTTTAGGGTTTAAGGTAGTGCAGTGGTGTTTGGGTAGTGTAAGAATCGTGCTGGAGGTAGTGTTTTAGAGTTTACGAAAATGCAGTGGTGTTTTGGTAGTGTAAGGGGTCATGCTGGGAGTAGTGTTTTAGGGTTTAGGGTAGTGCAGTGGTGTTTGTGTAGTGTAGGGGGTCGTCCTCGGAGTAGTGTTTTAGTGTTTACGGTACTGCAGTGGTGTTTGGGTAGTGTAGGGGGTCATGCTGGGGGTAGTGTTTTAGGGTTTAGGGTAGTGCAGTGGTGTTTGTGTAGTGTAGAGGGTCATGTTGGGAGTAGTGTTTTAGGGTTTAGGGTAGTCTAGTGGTGTTTGGGTAGTGTAGGGGGTCGTGCTGGGGATTGTGTTTTAGGATTTAGGGTACTGCAGTGGTGTTTGCATAGTGTAGGGGGTCCTGCTAGGGTTTTAGGGTTTACGACAATGCAGTGGTGTTTGGGTAGTGTAGGGGGTTGTGCTGGGGGTAGTATTTTAGGGTTTAGGGTAATGCAGTGGTGTTTGGGTAGGGGGTCATGCTGGGGGTAGGTTTAGGGTAGTGCAGTGGTGTTTGGGTAGTGTAGGGGATCATGCTGGGGGTAGTGTTTTAGAGTTTACGACAGTG
The DNA here is from genome assembly GCA_963921515.1 of Calotriton arnoldi. Lineage (NCBI taxonomy): Eukaryota > Metazoa > Chordata > Amphibia > Caudata > Salamandridae > Calotriton > Calotriton arnoldi. Next base: position 5,869 of record CAWUFW010009771.1, read on the forward strand.
CAGTGGTGTTTGGGTAGTCTTTGGGTAGTGTAGGGGATCGTACCGACAGACTGACTCACAGAGCTCCGAGCCGACGGACGGGCTTCTAAAGGCATAGCCGCGACCTGGTGATATGAAGAGAGCTAGCGTGAAAGGCATATCTCACACAGACACAGATGCCAGTGTTGCCTCGCAGAGGTAAAACTACGGACCCGATGGCTTCTACACGGAGAGATGCGAGCTGACGGAGTAAATCACAAAATGGCTGCCAACACTTCCTGGTTTCAACCATTTACAGCCAATAAGCCGCAAGCTGGTGCTTGTAACCCCTCAGCCAATCACATGTCAGAATTCTCAAATATCGATATCTGTAAAATGTGATATTTCTCAAAAACTACTGAACGGATTTACACCATTTAAACAAAAGCGTGCTTTCTGGACCATCACCTTTCTCCCTGCCAAATTTGGCGTAATTCCGTTCAGCAGTTTCACCTGTAGTTTTCTGTAAAGTTTCGTATGGAAATTGCATGGAGAAAACACGTTTTAGGACCCTCTTTTTCTCAGCCCCTCCTACACCATTCACCCCCAAACTTTCAATATAAGAGCTAATCAAAAAAAAGAGAAACTTTTTGGATAATTTCATAAAGATTCGTCAAACGACGCCAAAGTTATAAGCACATAGAAGGCTCCAGAAGGGGGGCCGCGCAACCCCCTCCCAACATGAGTTGAAATGAAACGCAAGAACCCGCGACCCCAGCGCGAATTTTTGCCGATTTTTTTTTTTTTAAATGATTTTTTGGGCCCTGGGGGTCCTACTGGGACCCCCTGAGCAGGCCTAGGGGTCAGGGTTTTTCTACCCTGCCCCCTTCTCTTGTTTTATACCTTTGTTTCTCCGTTTTCGGGTGACTCGCTTCTAGCGAGCCACAAGTTGGCTGCCAACACTTCCTGGTTTGGACTACTAGCAGCCAATGACAGTGAAGCTCGCGCACGCGACTTAGGCTCCGCCCAGATATTGAAACTTTTATTTTTCTAATTTCTCAGCAACTACTGAACGGATTTACACCATTTTTAAAACGGTCGCTTTCTGACCCAAGCACTACCTTTCTGCCAAATTTGGAGTAATTCCGTTCAGTAGTTTCGGCTGTAGCCTTGCACAAAGTTTCCTATGGGAAATTGATTTTTGACTCTTATTTTTGAATTTCTCAAAAACTACTGAACGGATTTACACCATTTAAAAAAAGGTCGCTTTCTGAACCAAGCTCTACCTTTTTGCCAAATTTGGGCTAATTCCGTTCAGCAGTTCGGGCTGTAGCTTGTCGCAAAATTTCCTATGGAAATTAACATGGAGAAAATGAGTTTTGGGACCCCCCTTTTTTCTCAGCCCCCGCTTGACGAATCACCCCCAAACGTTCAGGATAGGAGCTGACCTGGATAGCCTTTTTTTGGGGAGAATTTCAGGAAGATTCGTCAAACGACGCCAAAGTTATTAGCAAATCAAAAAATGCTTTTCCTATGGAAACTAGGTTCTAACTATAACTACCTACTGGCAACCGCCAGTAGGTAATATATATATATATATATATCACAGACATGGCGTTGTCATCTTTACTTTGTGAAGGCGAGTGTGAATATATATATATATATATATATACATATATATGCATATATATACATATATTTTTCCCTGCAATGTGATCCTTTGATCCAGCGCGCTCGTCAGCGGGTGCTCTGCGTAGGGGCCGGTTCCTGGCCCAGAAACATCAATTTTCAGACAAAGGACGCAGCACTCAAGGCTTGGGTTTTGCTTAATTTAATTCAAATTCAGCACTCAGACCAACGCGTTTCAGCCCTCTCGGCTTTGATCACGGTTAGTGAGTTTTTCTTTGTTTGTACTATTTATCCCATGTTTGCCTCAATGTGGCATTATGGGAATTGTAGTATATACACTTTCTGTTCGCCATATTTACATTTATACAACAAGAAAAAAGAGCATTTTTTTCAGGCAATTCATATTTGATTTAAGCAATATGCTTGGTCTTAATTCTGATCTTTAGTCAAGGTTATCAATGGTATAGTACCACAACTGCAGGTGAGACAACATTATCATCAATCATTTACATTTGATTTGTGCAATTTATTCGATCTTGCTTTGGAGATTTAGTTACAATTTTCAATGATATAGTACCATAGCTGTAAATAAGACAACATTATTATTAATCATTGTTCATTCTTGTCATTCCTAAATTCGGGAGCACCAATTGACAGATCTTTCGTGTGTTGTCAGTTGCAGTCGCGGTCCGTGTAGGAGTGCCAGCCGGGCGGTGACGTGGGGCGGGGGAGGGGCAGGGTGGGGGGTAGTAAAGTACGGATTACGGCCTAATACAGGTAAGTAAACATTTAAATCAATGAAACGAATTTCGTTGCGCGCACTGCATCGCATTTGGCGATGCAGCGCTCACAACGAAATTCGTTTTATTGATTTAAATGTTTACTACCTGTATTAGGCCGTAATCCGTACTTTACTACCCCCACCCTGCTCCTCCCCGCCCACGTCACGCCTGCCAGCACTCCTACACGGACCGCGACTGGTCAGTTGTAGTACCTGCCTTAATTGTTACATTTATAACCATGCTTTTCATGCCAGGTTTTGTGTATATCATATTTTTAGCGATTCATGATTAACTGTTTAGTCCAAATGTACATAAAGTTCTTCGTCATTATTGATTCCTCCGGGGGTTTTTGTTCTTAATCGTATAATGAAACGTGATTCCATTTGTCTTAGTTTTTTATTCTATTTCCCCCACGTTCATCTGGGGGTATCATGTAGATTCCATAGTATTTCATGGCTCTCCAGTCACTTTTTTGGCAGGACGCCATGTGCTTAGCGGTTGCATACGACATATCCTTGTTTTTAACTGCTCGGATATGTTCGAGAATTCGTTTTTTTAACATACATATGGTGCTGCCAATGTATATCATACCGCAGTTGCATGCAATCACATAAATGACAAAAGTTGATGTACATGAGATTTTCTGATCAATTTTAATGATGTTTCCATTGGGGTCCACGATAGAGCTCTTGTTCATCCCAATTTTGCAGGCCTTGCAGAGATTGCATTTTTTGAACCCTTTTTGTTGGATACCAAGCCAATTGTCTGATTCCGCTTCCTTAAAGTGGCTTGATACCAATGCATCTTTAAGTGATTTTGTTTTTCTGTAGGTGACCATTGGTTTGTTTCCAAGTATTTTTCCAATGTCCGGATCCCCAGAAATTAGATGCCAATATTTCCTAATTTTATTCACAATTTGGCCACTCTCCTTACTGTACGTTGTTACAAATCTTGGTGGGCCATGTTCTTCTCGCTGTTTGCTTTTGGGTCTTAATGTCTCAATTCTTGTATTACCATCAATTCTTTTCTTGTTTTTTTGCAAGCTTCTTTCATTATAGCCTCTTGATCTTAATCTGTTCATGGACTCCTGAATTTTCTCTTCTGCGTCTTTTTCTTTTGAACAGTTGCGCTTCATGCGAGTGAATTCCCCATATGGGATACTTGCTATAAGTGATTTGGGGTGGAAGCTAGTTCCATGCAAAATACTGTTCGTGGCAGTTTTTTTACGAAAGAGAGTGGAATGTATCTGATTGTCCTCGATATATACTTTGGTATCCAGAAAGTCTATCTCTTTCTTGTTTACTGTGCATGTGAATGCCAGACCAATGGTATTGTTACACAATTTAGAATAATATTCCTTGAAACTCTGTTGTGTTCCGTTCCATATTAGGAATAAATCATCTATGTAACGGACCCAAAGTATTATCTTGTCCAGATCTTCTTGATTTGTCGAATCCCAGGCAATTGTTCTTTCCCACCACCCCATAGTGATGTTTGCATAGTTCGGTGAAAAAGAAATGCCCATGGCAGTACCGCATTGCTGCCTGAAAAGTTGCTTGTTGAAAAGGAAGACATTGTTGGTGAGACACATCTCAATCATCTGGAGGAGCATGCGAGTGTGTTGTAATTCAGAGATGTTTCTTTGTTTTAAAAAGTATCCACATGCTTCCAATCCCACTGTGTGCCTAATCGATGTGTATAAGGATACCACGTCGATGGTGACCAATAGGTATTGTTGACTCCATGTTATTCCATTCAAAATTCGGAGAAAGTCTCCTGTATCTTTTATATAAGAGCTCATATTTTTCGCTATTGGAGCTAGGAATTTGTCCACATATTCTGAGACATTCTCATATAGTGAGTCGCATGAAGAGACTATTGGTCTTCCCGGTGGGCAGTGTAACGTCTTGTGGATCTTGGGTAAAAAGTATATGGTCGGTGTTACTGGGAAGTCTTTTGATAGAAATGTTAACTCTTCATCACTGAGTAGATTCCTATTGTGACATTGTTGTAAGAAAGGATTTAATTCCATTGTCATTTTGTTAATTGGATTGTTTTGTATTCTACAATAATTGGTGGTATTATTGAGTTGACGTAGGGCTTCATTCACATAGTCTTTAGTTTCCATTAAGACAATATTTCCCCCTTTGTCTGCAGGCTTTATCGTTAAATCCTTATCTTCTACTAGAGTTCTTATGGCTTCTCTTTCCTTGGTTGTCAGATTTTCTCTTTGATTGTTGTTTCTTACTTTTGGCATTTTCTCCAATTCTCCGATAATAGCCTCTGAAAACAGGTCAAACTTGTTGCCCGGAGACAATACTGGGCAATATTTCTCAAAAACTACTGAACGGATTTACACCATTTAAAAAAAAGGTCGCTTTCTGAACCAAGCTCTATCTTTTTGCCAAATTTGGGGTAATTCCGTTCAGCAGTTCGGGCTGTAGCTTGTCGCAAAATTTCCTATGGAGAAAACGAGTTTTGGGACCCCCCTTTTTTCTCAGCCCCCGCTTGACGAATCACCCCCAAACGTTCAGGATAGGAGCTGACCTGGATAGACTTTTTTGGGGGAGAATTTCAGGAAGATTCGTCAAACGACGCCAAAGTTATTAGCAAATCAAAAAATGCTTTTCCTATGGAAAATAAGTTCTAACTATAACTACCTACTGGCAACCGCCAGTAGGATATATATATATATATATATATATATATATACATACATACATACATACATACATACATACACACACACAGCAGATCCCTGCAGTCCTGGCAGGAAAAAACGAGCCACTCCAGTTTCAAGGCTTCAAAGTATTCCAGGTTTATTTACGGCAACAGAAACAACGCGTTTCGATCTCTAGCGAGATCTTGGTCACATGACCTCTTAGTCAGTTCCACATATATTTAAAGACATACTGACATGCACGGCACAGCGTGCAGTGAGACATAAAGAAAATACTACAATGATTTCTAAAGTTGTTTAAAATTAAAAACAAAAGGCATTGTTAATTAGCACAAATGCATTTCAAAGTTAATATATAAATGAAAGTATAAATCTAAACTTTACCTAATACAATTAGTGATCAATTAATGATATATAATTCATACCATAACATTGACGTCATATTGTGCTGTTTCTGAACATTGACTGATGGGTCTAGTGCCCCTTGAAGTGTCTCAAACGTTTTTTACTCGAGTATAGTACCCTTACATTAATGAGTTACTCGCATAGACCTTATTGTAATGACCGTTATGCTTACGGTAAAAGAATTTTTATATATATGTATGAGTATAGGGACTCGTGCATAACGTGCCTACTTACAGAGGGAGGTAGGTGAACTGTAATTGTTACATATATTATAGTCTAAAATAGTCTTGCACCTAGGTGTATTTGCATTAATTGCTATAACTAAACTATCATGCAAGGAATTTTGAAATGCCAAATTTCTTGGGCAGTGCAGTTGACGATATTGACTATAACATGACCAGAGGTTCTGTAGAGATAGCAGTTACTGTGAACATACTGACTCTCTTGTGCTCTTAACAATATTTTAGTAGCTATCCTCCTCTCGTGTGGTAAAGCCGATCTGTTGGAGATAGATAAGACAGAAACTGTTAGTATCACTTATATAATTTGCCCAATAATCATAACATCATAGTTGCAAAACCTAGCTTGGGCATCATAATTTCAAGAACAGACAAACCATCAAGAGTTAATTTATATCCACATGTTCTACTTAATGCAACATGTATTCTCAGAAAACAAAACAAGAAATCAACAGTGCAAGTTAAAACCACTAACAAGTGAAATTAAAATCAGGAAATCTACAGTCTAACTGAATAGGAACTATTCGATTGGTTGACAGGAAGCGTCCAAATATTCATAGGTGTACATATAATTCTTCGTCATTATTCATACCTGTAGGGAACATACTGCCGGCTAGAAGAATTAATCTGGACTCTAGTCTGCGTAGTGCTAGGATTCGATTACCTCCTCTAGGATGTTTAGAAATAGTTGCTAGACCAAAGAACTTGCCTTTGGTCCAATCGCCCTCATGTGCCTCATTGAAGTGTCTAGATGTGCTGTAACTGAAGTCGCGATTAGTTATCGCTCTCCAGTGCTCCAAGATTCTCTTCTTGACTGGAAATGTCGTCGAACCGACATACCATTTCCCACATGGACAGGTGATAGCATAAATTACGAAATCAGTCCCACAAGTTATGGGTTTTGTTATTCTCCATTTCCTTCTCGATCTCTGTAATGTCACTTCACTTACATTCTCACTGTATCTGCAGGCTTTACATTTACTGCATTTGTAAAAGCCTCCCCTTTGCTCTAGCCACGTCTTTTTGTTACTCTGTAAGTGGCTATTGACTAAGATATCCTTAAGGGATAGGTTTTTTCTGAAAGTAACAGCTGGTGAGTTACCTAACTTTTTGGTAAGTAGTGGATCTTGTGTCAGGATATGCCATCTTTTCTTCAATATGTTTCTCAGTTCACCTGCCTGTGTGCTGTATGTAGTTATGAACCGCACTGGGGTCCCTGTGTCATCTGCTTTCTCTCGAATCTTGGGAGGTTGGAATAAGGCTTCATCACGACTGACAGAGTCAGCTTTAGTGATACCCCTGCGTAGCATCTTGGTCGTGTATCCTCTGTTTTGGAATCTCTTGACCATGTCTAGTTTGTTTTTTTCATATAAGATTTCTGTGCTGCAGTTGCGCCTAGCTCTAAGAAACTCACTGTACGGAATACTCCACCTAAAATTAGGGGGTGACAACTGGCTGAGTGAAGAATAGAATTACCTGCAGTCTTTTTTCTAAATAGGTCTGTTGTCAATTTGCCATCACTTATAGTTAACCTGATGTCCAGAAAGTCAATACTCTGTTGGCTGTGTAGCATAGTAAACTTTAAATTCATGGTGTTGCTGTTCAAACATTCAACAAATTCAAGGAGATCACATTCATTACCCTCCCACACAAAAAGACATCATCTATAAATCTCAACCATAATCCAATATTGTTGGACCAAGGTTCCATTTCCTCACTCCAGAGTACCTGCTTCTCCCACCAGCAGATTGGCATAGCTGGGGGCGAAGCAGGTACCCATCGATGTGCCCTGTAGTTGTTTGTACCACTTCCCATCAAACATAAACACATTCTCTGTCAGGCATATTTCAATCATCTGTAGGATCATGCGTGTGTGTTCTAAAAATTCAATATTTCTTGCTTTGAGGAAGTGTTGGCATGCTTTGAGGCCGTCTGTGTGTCTAATGCTCGTATAGAGACTTTCAACGTCTAAGCAGACCATCCAGTATTTACTCTCCCAATGCAAGTTTTGGATTTTCTGCAGAAAATCTTTCGTGTCCCTAAGGTAGGAATTAAGATCTTTGACATATGGGAGAAGGAAATAGTCTACAAATTCAGATGTGTTCTCTAATAGACTATTCTTGGAAGACACAATTGGACGTCCTGGAGGGTTATCCGCGTTTTTATGTACCTTTGGTAAAAGGTAAAAAGTGGAGTGTGGTGGGTGTTTCATTCATTAAAAACTGTCTCTCGTCCCAGCTCAGAAGTTTGTTGTTAAACCATTCTTCTAGATTTTCATGATATCTGGTCTGTAAGGTAATCAAGTATGTTTTATCTACCCTTTCATAACAAGTGGTATTACTGAGCTGTCGCTGGGCTTCCTGTACGTATTTATCTCTGTCCATCACCACAATGTTTCCCCCCTTATCCGATGATTTGATGACAATCTTATCATCTTTTTGTAATCTGGAAACTGCCTCCCACTGCTCTTTAGTGATGTTCCTCATTTTGGGGTTGGTGGCTGTGAGTTCGAGTAGATCATTACTTACTGTTTCATGGAACAGATCAATGTTGTCCTTTGGTGTTTGGGGTACATACTTCGATGGTGCTCTAAATTTAGTTAGGCTAGAGGCCCCTAGTAGGTGTTATATATATATATCACAGACATGGCGTCGTCATCTTTACTTTGTGAAGGCGAGTGTGAATACACACACACACACACACACACACACACACACACACACACACACACACACACACACACACACACACACACACACACACACACACACACACACACACACACACACACACACACACACACACACACACACACACACACACACACACACACACACACACACACACTTATAGCAATAAGAACCTATTATGATGTGTATATGGAGCGTCAGACGTCGAGAGTCCCCTTTGGGGAGCAAATGATGTAGCCAAGCGATGGTAATTTTCAGAACGATCCCAGACAGCCAAATGGCGGGCTGCTTCGAAGTACTTGTGTAGTTGTAAAACAATATATCAGGGAATTTATTATCAGCTCCCCTGAAACAGTTAACAAAAAAAATTAAATAAAACATTAAAAGGACCACCGTCACGAACAGGATTCGAACCTGTGCGGGGAAACCCCATTGGATTTCGAGTCCAACGCCTTAACCACTCGGCCACCGTGACTGACGGATAATAAGGAGCTATGCTTTCTGAACAAGGTATTCATTCCCATGACCTGCCAGGTATGTACTGTAATGAACGGTTATCTGCGTTATTTACCATGACGTTACAATAAGACTGGCAAAGCAAGCAAGAGAGAGATTTGATTCTGTTATTTGGTCTCCAATCGTTGAAGTACGAGGCGTGTAAGAAGACATAGAAAGAAAAGACGGGTATTTTCATAGCGAGAACACCAATCCAAGATGGCCCCCCTGATCGTACCCTAGGCCCAGCGCACCACAGAAGAAAGACTATATATATGAATAAATGCAACATACAGAAGCCACGCATACCTAACGTAAAAATGCAAGGAAGCTTAATGCTTCGAAAAAAGAAAACAGTCTACATTAATATAAAGTACAGCATTATTTTTTTTAAAAAGGTAGATCGGTGGAAATAAATGACAGACACGCAGTCTAGTGTTGGAAGACCAGGGTGTTCTAGAAACAGAAGACGGACGGCGCTGCAGAGGCGGCTGCCTTGTCTACCGGTAGGTGGCAATACTACCCAGCGGCTAGGCCCAGGCCCCGGGCTCGCGCTGCCGCCGCTACCCACCAGGTGTCGTTGTGGGCCGGCCGCGCTCGTTAGAAGATGGCGGTGCGGAAGAAGGACGGCGGTCCTAATGTGAAGTATTATGAGGCCTCCGACACTGTGTGCCTGTTCGACAACGCTCGCCTCTGGCTTGGCAAGAACTGCAAGAAGGTGGGGAGCATAGTAGTGGTGGGATAGAACGGGGAGAGAGGCTGGGGGACTGGAAGAGCAAAGGGTTGCTCGGTGGCAGGCGACACCAGATGGTTGTGCAGTTACTAGGGGAACCGTCTGGGTAACTGTCTCGGACGAATGAAAGGCCTTCTCCCCAAAAATAAACCTTCGGGAGTCTCCTGGAAGAATCCACTTGAAAAGCCTTTGTGTTTCTCATGCACACTCCACCCTTTCTTTCTCCAGCAAGATTCACCTGCCTGTTTTCTCAAACAAGTCTCCACTTTGCTCTCAGCCCTTCTCTTCTTTTTACCTACACACCATCCCATGTTCCTTTTCCTACTCAACCATCCATATGCACCCCATTTATTTTTACTCCATTCCCTTTAAATAGTCACTCCTGTGTCCCCCATTCACTCATCTTCCATTTGCCCAGTTAGCGTTTTCTTTTCCCCATTCACGACACACGTTTTCCCATTGTTACTCATCCCCTCGCTTAATGTACTATTCTCTGGTTCTTAAGACTGCAAATAGGAATCAGTCTCCAACAGACTTTCTGTTTTTCTTGTTTTGAAGATTGCAGGTTAGCAATATGCACCCCCCTTTATGTTTCGATGTGCAGTTCTGTGTATTTGAAGATTGACATATAAAGTTCCGTTTTCCTGATGTTGACTTCTCTGATTCTGACGATTGTACTATAGCAATCTGATAACGGCGTGTGGTACATTGATGTCCCAATCTCTGGTTCCAAAGAGTAAAAATAGGAATCTTATTCAACGTGTGTTCTTTCGATGCTTGTTTCTTTGGTTGTTACACTTGGACGGTAAGCAGTTAATATCATAATGTGTTATCCCAGTGTTCGAGTGTTTGTTTCTGAAGATTAGGGATCTAAATCTTCCTTGCTCTATGCGTTGTTTTGGAATATTGAATTATAGGAATCTGATTCTAATATGTCTTCCCCTGAACAGTCCCAGGTTTAGCAGAGTGGGACCATTAACGTGACGAATCTGAGTCCAGTATGTGCTCTTCTCGTGAAATTCTTTGTATCTGAAGTTGGCAGATAACGATTTCATTCTGACTTGTTATATCGATGTGCAATTCTCTGGCACTGAATATTGTTGGATTTAAATCTAATTTCAGTTTGTGCTCTCCAAATGTTCCATTGTATGGGTCAGAAGATTGCTGCTTAAAACTCTGTATCCTGCATGTGCTGTCTTGATGTATAATTCTCTGGTTCCGAAGATGGAGTACTGGGCGTCTGATTTCAGCATGCACTCTCCCAATGTGTAATTTCCAGTTTCTGAAGGCTGCAGGATAGAAATTGATATTCTGCATGTATTTTCATTATATTCTCTTTTGTGGTTCTCAAAATGTCAGGTTAGGATTCAGATTGACTCTCAAAATATGTGCTTTCGATTTCTGAACATTTCTGGATAGGAATCAAATTCTAGGACGTGTTTGTCAGAGATGCAGTTCTCTGTATTTAGGAGTGCCAGATAAAGGTAGATATCTGAAACATTCTTGTGTTTTCTTGATGTTCAAGATTGAGGGCTAGGAACCAAATTACAACTTTTGCTGTCCAGATGTTTCAGAGTGTGGTTCTGAAGATTGCATGGTTGGACTTGAAATCTGTTTCCAGATTTTAGTCTCCAGATCTAAGACCTAGAGACAAAGTGCTGAAATTACAGTCCCATTCTGCAGTCTTCAGGACCAGAGAATGGAACATCGAGAGAGCATATAATGGAACCTGATTCATGTCCCGCATTCTTCAGAACCTGAGACTAGAACGTTGGGAGAACACATGTTGAACAAGGATGCCTAGCTGACGGTTACCTGGTATGAGCCTCAGCACTGCTGTTTTCTTTTGATGGTGAAAATCTATTGTCATGGAGATTTCCAGGTGTGCATCCAATTCCTGCATGATCTCCCAATGTGTAATTGTGTGTGTGTGTGGCACGTTGTTTCTGGGATGACCATCCATCTTAGAGTGTCAGCAGATTCAGTTCTGCTCTTACAGATTTAAATGTCTTGTTGTTATTCAGTGTTCGGCAGGCCCATTTTGTCATCCTACACCCTTTCAAAAGTGTTGTCTCTCTTGAGAGCTCTAACTGGGTTGCTGTAGAGTTAGAGTGACTTGTGTGAGACCTGACGATGATACAGTCCCTTACTGTGTTGCTGCAAGTCCGTGCACCTCAATTCGGACTCTGAATGATACACATTTGCAGATCCTCTGCATATGACGCTACCTACTTTTAAACTGCGTTGTGGTGCTTTCAGTAGAAACGGTCTCCTTTTCCTTTACTACTTGCTGAATTTGCCCTCTGCTGTGTAAAGACTTGTAGCACTCTGTCATGGGGAAGTAGTTTGTGTTAATAAAGCGGCCCCCATTCCCAATTGACACCTTGAAAAATATGGCTAACAAAGGTGGAGAAAGGAGAGTTTACAAGGGCGATATCTTCTCCCAATGCTTATCGTTCATAACCAATATAATAATGCCTTCTATATGTATAATCTATTTTTATGGAATCTCTTCGGATCCCTATTTGACTTCTCTCATACCCTACTTTTAGACTCCACATGTTTGGTAAAAAGGACTCACAAGCCACAGACTTTCTGTGGCACGCTTCCTCATAGAATCCTGATCCAGTTATAAGATGTCAGTGGATGAGCTCGACTTCTTCTGAGGGAGCTCTAGATCTTTTAATTTAAGCAATCCTGTATAACAAACGTTAAAATTACTTAGTGGGATTTCCAATACTGCATGTTTTATTCCTGGGTCCCTTGGTAAAGTTAAAAAGTACAAATTGACTCTTGGAGGTAGTTAGTGCTCTAGTGTCACAATATCTGGTCTAAATAATACAACTATTCTCTGCCTTACTGGTCAGCCAGCCTTTCTCTAGACCAAACGGTCCCCAGCTTAATCGGCCTCATAAGGGTAGAGGACAAGCTGTTCTTGTAGTCAAGCTTTCATCCAAAAAAGCGGCTGTCAGTTTTATCTGTCCCGGTCCATGCCTCTGAATGTAGCTCATTCGGTTTAATTACCAGACGAGAGAGAGAGAACGAGAGAGAGAGAGAGAGAGAGAGAGACGAGAGAGAGAGAGAGAGAGAACGAGAGAGAGAGAGAGAGAGAGAGAGAGAGAGAGAGAGAGAGAGAGAGAGAGAGATTGATTGATTGATTGATTGATTGATTGATTGATTGATTGATTTTCTTTCTCTCTCCACATGAACCTCGGCTGGCTTCATACGAGAAATCATTAGGGACCTTTTTGGTCCTGAGGATGACCGTTTGACCAGTATGGTAGATAATGGCTGTAATATGTAGACAAGACATTGTGACGCTAAAGCACTAACTGCCTCCAAGCATCAATGTGTACTCTTTGTTCCTTTTAACGTTACCTGGGCATCCGTGTATAAAACATATGGAACATTCCACTAGGTCATTTTCAGATCGGGAACTTCCTCAGAAGAGGTCAAGCCCATCCAGTGACATCTCTCAATTGGATGGGGACTCTTTGATGAAGCATGTCACAGAAACTATGTGGGGGTGGGGGAATCCTTTTTACTAAATATGCAGAGTCTGAAAGTTGGAAATGAGAAGTTAAATTAGGATCTGAAGAGATTCCATAAACATAGATTAAACGCAACGGAGGCCTTATCTCTGTTGGTTTTGAACGACTTCTCTGCAGCCCAGGATTCTCCGTGGCATCTGTTGTATTATCATATGCCTTATATTTTTGTTTAGAACAGCCTTTGATAATTTACTTTGTGCGCTCCTGTTTTCTAGTATACACAGGCGGAGCCCCCGACCAACAAGTCTCTGTCCAACTTGGTGGTACAACTACTGCAGTTCCAGGAAGAGGTGTTTGGAAAACATGTCAGTAACGCCCCGCTCACCAAACTGCCGGTAAGTCATCTTCCAACTTTTTGCAACTTGCGTCATCTGTGCGTGGTCTGCTTCCCCACCTGTGTAATACACACTGCCATCATCCCATCTCACACATTCACTCCCATAACTGATCTGGCTGAGTAGTGGTTGGAGAAAGGGGATTCTTATGACACAAAAAGCTATGCCATTTGGTGAGGCAGGTGGCTGAAGGTGTGAACACAGGTGACAGATGGTCTAATTTTTTTTACCTGTCTGTAGGAAAAAAAAGACTGTGTATGTGTGGCATGTTAGGGAGTTAATGAGGGAGCACTTAAAGTCTCTTGCTGCAGCTTTGCACCCAGAAGCAATATTGGGCGTAGGGAGTGTTTCATGTTGGGAAGCGATAGCTTGTAGAGGTCCAGTTTAGTTGAAGTGGGAGATGTGTAGAATTGCTGTGTGATAGTATATGTGGAATGGTGGAAAAGATCAGTGGGTAGGAGTACTAACAGAGTCTGTGGGATGGTGGGTAGAAGGGGCTGGTGGGATAGGTAGGAGTGTGAGTATTAGTGGTAGGCTTGGTGGACGGGCTATACCCTATCTCCTTCTTGACTATACTCTTCCCTGTTTTGCAGATTAAATGTTTCCTGGATTTTAAGTCAGGTGGTGCTCTCTGCCATATTCTCGCCGCAGCCTATAAATTCAAGAGTGACCAAGGATGGTGAGTCCCTAAACCTTCCTATCCCTGTATCCCACCGTCTTCATTGTCTTTTATTAATATGGTTACAGCCATGCCTTGGGTACTAAATTGTTCTACATGACATGCCCTCGGCTCCCTTCATTTCTTCTCACACCTAACATGGTTCGACTCCCAGTCATTGATTGTGACCTTTTTTGTGCATTGGTTTGCTCATAGTCTTAAAACTGCAGGATTGGAAGTTCCTACAGGACCGTGTTGCTCAATCTCTGTACTGATGCATGAATCACTACAATTGATCCATCAGCAAGAAGACTAATATTTGGGGGGCGTGGCCAACTGCAGATGGAAATGGCCGCACCTTGAGGCGGCTCCGTCCGAGTGTGCCCGTTAATGAAGCCATACGTCCAATAATCCGGGATTGCTGAGCTGTGATCGGTAACTTTGTGCCCACAACTCCTGCGGGCTCAGTCTGAGCCGTGAACCGATCGATTTTGTGGAGAAAACCCGGAGATTTGCCCAGCGGCACCGCCGCTCTGCGGAGACTCTATCTGTGGCGGAGGAGGGGTGAGCGAGCTTCGGCACACGTAGCGGGGCCTGGTCTTGGCCGCGCCTGTGATCGTGCACCCTGATGTGACCGTCGGGCTGACTGCCCGGCCGCGGCGGATGAGGGAGGAATCCCAGCGGGGCTGTAACTCCGGTGAGCGAGGCGCAGAGAATACGGCGGCCCCAGACATGATCTGCGCCACGGGGCGCAGACGGAGTGGAGACTGCGTGGGAGGGCCCGCATCGCGTGGGCTCCTTGAGGGTAAGGAGGGGGTGAGCGATCCGACCGTGGAGTACACCTGCCCCCTGGGATCGTAAATCGAGGGGGCAGTGTGGAAGAAGTGCCGCTGGTGTCTTCACCCCCTCCCTCTCTCCGGCTTCCATGATTGGCAGCTGGGCCTGAATCACCCGATCGTGGTCAGGAGCGCCTGACGAAGTGCACAGGGCCAGGGGTGTCCATCCGCCCATAGGGAGTGGCCGCAAGACTGACAACGCAACATCCATGGAGAGAAATGCGGGTGTTGGGCCGTGAGGCCAGACTGGAGTTTCCAAACACGCAGCACTGAGATGGGCGAAAATGGGTGGTGTGAGGCCTTAATACCTGGCTTGGGACCTGTACTGGGAGGGTCCTGAACTCTTGTATGGAAACCGGAGTGCAGTTTTGCGTTCCAATGCTGTCCTCTGCTTCATAACTAGCGGCTCGGACGGCGCGCCGCTCTTGGTGACACCAAGGGCGCAAGTGAGATAGTGTTGCTGGAGAGGTGCGGCGTCTGATGAAGCGACCACCACATACAGTGGTTTTCCCCCTGGGGGAGGACGGAATTCTGCGGCACCCACCAAACGACAGTCGGTCTACCCGGTGGGCTCTTACTCACCTGTGCGCAGATTCATACGGCTTCAGCATGGCGGGTGGTCGCAACTCCAAGGCCTCCATGCAGGCCAAGTTGGAAAAATATGCATGGGACAAGGGCTCCTGTCCTAGTCAGAAGGGAACGCAAGATTCGCCAGATGACCAGCAAGACGCTGCTGGGTTAAAGGAACCAACCCTACAGGATATCCTAACGGCTGTCACGACGGTGAGAACGTCTCTGGAGTCCAGGATTGACTCTGTGTCCTCGGAAGTATCCCTCATTAGAGCAGATATGCGATCCATGAACACTAGACTCCAAGAGGTTGAATCGACAGCGGGCTCCCTTGTTAAGGACACCTCCTCCCTCCAGCAGAGAATGGACGACTTACAATCTCTGGGTGAGCGACTGGAGGCTCAACTGGATGAGTATGAAGGGCGCTCAAGGCGCAACAACGTGTGCATACTGGGGGTCCCGGAACGCACGGAGGGCCAGGCAACGGACCTCTTTGTTGAGGAGCTAGTCACGGACTACCTAAAACCTACTAGACTGTCGCAATTTTTTTATGGTAGAAAGAGCGCATAGAGTGCCAGGGGGCAAACCGAAACCCGGAGCCCCCCCCCCCCTCCCGAGACCTATAGTTGCGAGGATCTTCAACTATAGGGATATCATTTTACAGACGGCGTGCACCTCACCACCAATTGAATTCCAAAATAGTAGAGTGACTTTCTTCCCGGACTTTACGGTCAAGGTGCAACGCCAGCGGCGCAGCTTTCTAGAGGTAAAGAAAGCACTGCGGGACAAGAACGTGAAATATGCAATGATCTTTCCAGCAAAATTAAGAGTGGAATCCGAGGGAAAGGTCTGGTTCTTCGTCACCCCCGAAGAAGCATGGGACTGGCTTGACGGCTGGCGGCAGGCCGGCAAAAAGAATCACCTAAGTCAGCGTAATGGTCGAGAGCAGCCTCGAGGCGATCAGGGGGGGGAGATCCCCACTGAATGAATGAGCAGAAGACGTTGGCGCCAAATGAACACTGGTCTGTATGATTCACTGTAATTGTAAAAGCACTGTAGTCACCCTCCTGAAAGCCTGATACTGGAGGGTTTCTCCAACAAAACACTGGAAGGGACAAGGGACGAATACAATTTCTATATAGTCCCTGCGGGACTGAACAATGCAATTCCAGATTTAACTGATGTGTATCGCGTAATTGAATCAGCAATTGGCTGTATTGTTTTAACGGGTGCCAGGTTGGGCACACGCACCTTGAGTTATAAGGGTGGGCGATAGGCACTCTGCAAGTTGGGGGTGGCGGGAGGTTTTGAGTCCGCCATGCAGGGAGGGGGGTAAAGTTGTTTAAGTTAAGGGGGGTGGGGTTCTTTTGTCACGCAGCATTTCCGACACCATACAGGATTACGATATTAATCACACAATATGCTTTGCAAGCGTTAGGACGGGGAGAAGGGAAGTTTAGTTTTCTTCACGACACACAGTTCAGACAAGATGGGCAACATGTTGTGCACTAGTGATAACGAAATGAGCACGATCAACAATGCGATATGGAGACATGGCGGGGCGGGGTGGGTGCTCAAGGCCGCAAAATACGCCTGGTACAGTGAGGGGCTCCCCCTGCGACGGCAGTTTCTCACCCTAAACGAGTATGACCTCAATGGCTAAACAAGGACTCAGATTAATATCCTGGAATGTTAATGGGCTGGGGGACAAGATAAAGAGGGGAATTGTGCTTCAGTACCTAAAACGACATTCTCCAGACGTGATCCTCAAACAGGAGACGCACTTATTAGGGAACACATGCAACGCAATGTCGAGGCGTGGATTTAAACTTGTGGCACATTCAGCGTTTGGTTCAGGATCCAGGGGGGTGGGGATAATGGTGCGAAACACTTTTCCAATGTCGATTGATCGTACCTTGATTGATAACCTCGGAAGATTTGTGGCAGTCACAGGGAAGTGGGAGGGTCGCAAGTTAAATCTAGTTTGTCTACATACCCCCGGGTCTCCAAGCCTCAGCTTTTAGGAACCTTGGAAGCCTCCTTCTCGATCTCCCGGAGGGTATGCTGATGATTGGGGGGGGGAGATTTCAATTCCATTGTCTCAGATTCACTGGACCGTTGGCCCCAAAGGGTTCTGCCTCCCTCCCGAACGCACATACACAGTTTCCTGGGAGCAATGGGTTTAGTAGATACATAGAGGAGGCTCCACCCGGATGAGCAGCAGTATACTTTCTACTTGGGGGCCCATCGTAGTATGTCCAGAATAGACTATGTGGTGACACTGGCGAGCGAAATGAGTAGTGTCAAAGAGGTGAATCACCTAGCCTGGGGCATCTCAGACCATTGGCCCGTTTGGTGCCGACTGGATGTGGGCGAGCCCGTAGTGGGTAGAACGGCTCCTATCAACCCGTGGTACTTTAAAATCCCTCAAATACGAGACAAACTCACACGAGATACGGAGGTATACTTCCAGGAAAATGAAGGCTCGGTGGACTCTACTCTGACGCTATGGGAGGTTTGCAAAGTGGTTATCCGGGGTGTAGCCTTGGCCTACATCGCGGGATCAAAGAAAGAGAAACAGGCGGAACTAGTTCGCATGGAAGAAGATCTATTGCAGCTTGAGCGCAATCTTCAAGATGACTGCGCAGACAATACTCGGCAGGCTCTGCAATTGAAAACGAAAGAATATACCGACTTGGCTACTGAATCAGCCAGGGCACAGTATAGGGCAACGATTAGCAGAATATATGATGTGGGGGACAAGGCTGGTAGGTTGCTGGCCTGGCTAGACCGCAGGGACCTAGCTAATAGATTAGTGGTAGAAATAGAGACGGAGCTGGGTGTACGACTCACAGAACCTCAAGAGATAGCAGACGCATTTGACCAATACTATCAGACCGTTTATGCGTTGCAGACGCCATACACGGAGGAGGATGCGGTCTCCTTCTTAAGTCACATCTCGCTGCCATTGCTCACTGGGGAAGAGCACTTGGACCAAGAGCTGACCAGCACAGAGATTGAAAAGGCCATACAGGACTTGAGGGGGAGTAAGGCAATGGGTCCTAACGGATTGCCCATTGAATTATATAAGCTTACCATGAGCAAAACTGCTACCTACCTAACTAAAATGTTCCAAGAGAGTAAGGAAGTGAGGGTACTTCCTGCTGACCAGCGACTAACGACGATCGTGGTCATTCCTAAGGAAGGGAAGCCGAGAAATCAGTGTTCCTCATATAGGCCAATATCATTGCTGAACGCAGAAACCAAGATATTGGCGAAGGTGTTGGCTGCTCGCTTATTACGGGTAATCACAAAGCTGGTACACACGTACCAATCGGGCTTTATGCCAGCTAGGAACACTTCCCTCAACTTGCGTAGACTTCAGGGAGTACTCAACCGCGCTTCGACAATCGGGGAAGATGCGGTGGTTGTGTCTCTTGATGCGGGCATGGCATCTGATACCATCGAATGGCCCTATATGTTCGCTGTGTTGCAGAAACTGGGGTTTGGCCAGGAATACATCGGGTGGATCCGGCTCCTCTATAAGGATCCTTTGGCCCAGGTGGTAGTCAACAATAGGAAATCGGGTACCTTTACACTCTGCAGGGGCTCCAGGCAGGGCTGCCCCCTCTCACCCCTGCTTTTTGCGTTGACGCTCGAACCGCTGGCGATGTGGATACGTAGAGATCCAGTGGTCAGGGGACTCAGATGGGCGGAGGGCTGGGAAGACCGTATCTCATTGTACACGGAAGATATCTTATTATACTTAGCGTCACCAGCGGCCTCGCTTAACAGGATCCTGCATATCTTTGTTAGTTTTGGTAGATTTGCTGGATATAAAATTAACTGGGCGAAGTCGGTACTCTGTCCTAAGTGGGATGACACCTTCAATACCCAGGGGTTTCACTATTACGGAAGCGAAGGACGAGTTTAAATATTTGGGGATCTGGGTTTCCAAAGACCTGTCACGCTTTGACGAACATAATCTTCAGCCCCCACTACAGCGTTTAAAAAGATGTCCTCCACTGGAGATCGCTCCCTTTGTCCCTCTTAGGGCGTGCTGCCCTATATAAAATGATGTCCCTCCCACGTTTTGTGTATGTCCTGCAAAACACGCCTCACCTAGTGAGGTCTGCATATTTTAGAGCCATTGATAGTATCCTTAGGGAACTTTTGTGGGACGGTACACCTCCAAGAATCGCCACTCAGAAACTAACACTGGGGTAGTACGATGGGGGGAATTGCCCTCCCAGATGTCAAGAAATATTATTGGGCAACACAACTCGCAGCGATAAATCACTGCACATATCGACCACCGGAAGACCCAGGTTTCCAAATGGACAGGTGGCTCCTGCCTGGGGGTAGCTTCGCAGGCGCATTGTATTCGAACCCAGGAAAATTGAAGTTGACTGGGCCCACTGGGCACGCAACCCAAGTCTGGAAGGCTGCTACGAAGAGCTTAGGATGGGAGGGCAAGATCACGCAGGCCACACCACTCTGGCTTACAGATCAATTAGGCAATTTGGGACGCACCCTGGGATTTGACCGTTGGGACTTGATTGGTATCTTAAGGGTGGGCGACCTATGGAAGGGGAGGTGGCGTAATTCCATTTAGCCAACTGCAGACGGAATATGAACTGGCTGCCACTGAATACTATAGGTACTTGCAGGTCCCCCATGCCTTACAGGCAGTGTTAAAAAAGGGAGACACACCGCCAGAATTCTCCCCTCTTGAAGACAGGGTCCTAGATGGGAACCTCCCGGAAAAAGCCATATCGTTAATATACAAAAAACTGATCAATAACACGATGGACCCCCTACTTCGGCTTCGCACAAAATGGGATTATGATGTGGCGGGGCTGGACGATGAAGAGTGGCTTGAAGCACTGGCCTCTCCCAGGGAGATGGCCATTTCCTCGAGGCTTCGGCTAGTGCAGTTGAAGATACTTCACAGAATATACCTCACTGGCCCAACATTGGTGAGAATGGGATATGTTACTGAGGCAGGGTGTGTTCGGAAATGTGGTCTGGAGGGAACTTTTATACATACCCTATGGGAGTGTATGACTATCCAGAGGTATTGGTCAGCGGTCACGGGGTGCATGGAGAGAGTAATGGGACAAAGTATAGACTGTAATATCAAATTAAGTCTCCTGAATATCTGGGGCCCAACAGATTTGACCTCTAAGGAGCGAATATGGGTGACTCTGGGGCTGATGATTGCCAGAAGGAACATAGCTAGGAAGTGGAAGGCGCAAGACCCACCTACTCTAGATGAATGGCGGAAGGATATGGACTGGTGTATGGTGACAGAAAAGACCATATATATATCTAGAGGTTGCCCCGCTAAGTGGACACAGATCTGGGACAAATGGAATGACTACAGGGGCAGAATATGTGATCCTCCGCCAGCTGGGGGACGGGAGGATTTAGTGGACCTGCCATCGCTTCATTGAAATTGTAATGCAATGCTTGACTATGTATATCCAGGTTTGTTGCCTTCATCATATGTTTAGAGCACTGCGTTTGCTCGTGAATCTAAGCTGTCTTGATTGTCCGACCTTGTTCTCAATAAAAAGATATTTAAAAAAAAAAAAAAGAAGGCTAATATTTGAGCGTTTTGTAGATTGTTGTGTGCAACCAACACCAGCTGTGGTACAGTTAACACTGCCAATCGCGTAGAGTCATGTCCAGCCATCAGCTGTGATGCATTGATTAGCATTGCTCACAGTGTTAGAATCCTGTGTATCATTTTGTCCACCACAGTTACTCGGTTCAGGATCTGTAGTGCCAGGCAGAGGATGAGAATAGCAATCAGGAAGTTGTAAACTGAGAGAAAGTGAGATCATGGCACAAATGTCCATCTATCACTCCCAAAGTAGGCATCACTCTCATTCCCTTGTAACTCGTGGACTGAGTTACTGTGCCTGTCACAAAATTTAGAACCCTTAAGCTTCCGTGGTCCTCTTTCATTTGTGGAGTCCAATGACTAGGACAAAGCTCAGCAGCAGGTGTTGTGGTATGGTACAGTGTAATAGTCAAAACTGGATTTGAAATCCATTATGAAAGGTATGACCTTCAGACAGTGTAGTAGTAAAAGAGAATATTGAACTATAGACCTAGCACTTGGCTGATATTGTCCTATGCCATAATGGTAACGTGTGTTGATTCGGGTACTAGCACGTTCTGCCCAAGCTACTGACATAACATTATGATCACCAAAGCTAAATAGTGGTAAAATGGTTGGTTTTCTTTACAGAAATCATGGGTTCCTGCTAGCTTGTGGTCCTAGAATCTGATATGTTTTTCTTAGATTTAATTACCCTGGGGTCCAAAATCTCTGGGTAATTACATCAGTATGCCAAAACGAATGGAAGAATAAATAACTGGAGGGTAACGAGTAAGAAAAGGAGGTTAAGGTTAATACTAAAAGAAAAGTGTAGCACAAGGGAAATAATTAACAATAAAAATGGATAGATAGGCTAAGTTAAAGGGGGTGGTAGATAAGTGGGAAGGGTTGTAAAGGTAATAAACAAGTTTGCAAGGAAAAATTAAGGGGGAATGATAAAAGAGAATGTGTTATAGGTTCCCTTTCAAATAAATGAAAAATATTGCAGACATAAAATGCTCCAAAAATTGGTATTTTTCCATTCATTAAAAAAACATCCTGAGAATAATCACTTGTGCTTAATTTTGAAATTTACAACTAGATAAATACAGCTGCCCTAAGGTTCTGCAGTCACACCTATGGTGGTTGTAATGGTAGACACAAGCTAGGGAATTATGAAGCAGACATTTGAGCCCCAATATAGTGCTGGTTGAGTCGCCCCAAAAGGCAAAAGGACAGATTCAACATAAATCTGTTGATTAGCTACAAGAGGAGAAAACTTCTCAGCTGCACAGTGTGGACCCAGGCTTTTGGCAGACAATTTTGTCAGGGCTCAAGAAAGGGTTGGATCCTGGCTCTGCATGATCTTGCAAGCTGCATTGTCCAGAGAAGGTAGCAGTCTGGAGTCTGAGTAAACTGAGCCCTGTACTTAAGTGGGGTTTGGCCCTCACGGTCCAAATTGAAAATCCTTAAGACAGCCTCTGCTGATAACTTGTGCCCAAGTAGGCCTCCAAAAGGAGTTCTGAGAACTGGCACCTTGCCAACACAGCATGTGGTTCTGGGGGACAGGGTAACATCATTCTCACAGTTTTAGGTATACCCATTAAAACGGTTGCAGCTTTAATTTTTGCTTTAAAGAGACTGACTTACAAACATGAATATTGCACACATATCTTTGATGGGTCTTCATATTTTGATGGGGGTCAACCCATTGTACATTAAGGGGACCCATGTGTTCCTTTTTTCCACATACCGTATATATGAGCTGCATCCCGGTAGCAGTGCATTCAGGGAAGGAATAAAGTACAGGTGATGGCAGGGCAGGTATACTGTTGACAGTAGTAGTGAATCTGGTATAGCTAAAGTGTTTTTGGGGTATGGCAGAATATCCCTTTCTGACAGTTGATTTCACTCAGCCTGGCCCGCTCAAACAAAACCTGACTGACATAGTCCTTAGTGCTTAAAAATCAGAGGTAACGTGATATCCTAGGGAATAAGAAATACATTCTCATTTCTCATGTATTTTTATGTGTGACAAATACACTTATATTTTAAAACACCTGGATGTTTTTGCAGTACGGCATGATTTTGTACAGCTTGAAATTCATAATTAAAAGCTGCATTTTCACCTTTAAAATTGTCTTCTTTGGAGCAGTTAGCAAAAAGCAGTGGCCCTGCTTGTGACATATTACTGATGAGTTTAAGATCTGGGAATAGTACTAGGGCACTGTAGGTGAGAGCTATTGTAGACACCTGTGCCACCTGTCCCATACTCCTTATTTTTTAGATGAATTATTTACCTGATTATTATTAAGAGAGAAACTGACTAACACCTGATTTATTCCTTGTACTGCTTTCATCAAATGTTCATTCTTTTTCTTTTCAGTGGAATCTTAGTCCTGGGAAGATGAGAAAACAGTGAATTTAATTGGGCCTTCAAAAAATGTTACTGTGTTCCATTTGTAATCCAAAAATAATTCATAGTAAAAAGTAGCCACGGCCAAGATTGCAAAGTGATGCAACCATATGAGGCTTCACTTTTTGTATGCACATATAAATGTCAGGCTTTGGCTTACATAGCTCAGCACTCACAATAAATCAGAAAATAATCTGAGGAAGTGATGTAAGCAGCCAAGAAGTTAGCTGCAGACGAGGAACTGATAGCAAATGAGAAGTTGCTTATAACCAGTTAAGGAGCTGACGGAAAGTGAATAGCTAGCCGATTGCGAATGAGAAACTAGAGCCCAACCATATCTGCATTTAAAACTTGACTTCATCACCCTTTGCTTTTCAAGTGCTACAATTCTCAATTAGCTCTACCTCTGCATCTCAAAACTGACCTGCTGCACTCCATGCCTTTCCATGGCTGGGGCCACCCACAGCTCCTCTACTTCACCTCCGTGTTAAAATTGCAAGAGCCCCCATAGAGGATCTTTCACTCTGCTTTTAATATTTTTGTTCCTCTGAGGTAAGAATGTTAGCTATGCTGAGGTGATGGATAGTTTTCTGAAGTGGGCAGATGGTGATACTATTGATGAGGCATTTTTATAAAACTTGATTGAGAACAGAAAGAAATCCCTGTCTTCTCTCCTATATTCCATACCCACTACTATTCCTAGGCTATCACCTTTTACCTGCATCTGGATTCAGAATTGTACAGTTGTGATCCTTCTGTTAAGGTTTGTTTTGCTTTGTGTGTAATGGCTGCTATGCTTGTGGCCTCCCTGATTAGCATTGTCACACTTGACCACTCTGCCATATGTTGTCCCAAACCTCCTCAACCCCAAATGTACATCATCACAAACAACCCCTTACTGCCCATAGTAACTCAGACTCTTTGCGGTACTTTTTCACACAAGCACAGTTTAGCTCTGTCTTCTCTTGTGATTTCCACGCTCTTCATGGTTGCACGCAACTTCCAGCTGCACACAAGTACTGTATGCGCTACACATTGTCACATATGCACATTGTGCATTGTGCTGTAGAGCATGATGCATGCACTCTATACTTCACATCGCTTGTGGCCATCCTGTTGTACACTGTCGCACACAGCACAGCCTTCCTGCTGCACATCACCATAAACACGCCTGTAGTATACACAGTCTTACTGATGACCTGCCTGGAGTAACCACCTTCAGCTCAACAACTTAAAACAAGCTTAAAATCTTTGGCTGTGACAAGACATTGAACTTAACTTCTCTTTTCGTTCTTGATATTTTTGCTCTTACGTTTATTAAATATGGGTTTAAATTTTGATATGGACTAACTTTGGACTCCTGGAGTTAGCAGCAGTTGTTTTAATCAAATTTATAAACTATGGTGCGTTTCCCCCTCCATTATCTCCTGAACAGATGGTTACGGTAGTCTGCGAAACCATAAACTTGCTGTTAAATTATTGCAATTATTAGTATGCTGGTCTCTTCACATACTCGTGTCGTAGGCTGCAGAGTGCTCCGCATACTGCACTATGACTCGAAGGGCTCACCGAAAGATACCATGAAACTGCTGTGTGGCGCTGCATGAAAAGGGTTTATTTAAATTGATCTTTTTTATATTTAGGTGCCTAGAGAATACCAAATCTAGAAAGTCCATACTTATCCCTCTGAAAGAAATGTACTTATCAGTAATTATGATCTCCTTGCCTCAAATGGTCTTGATGGTGTAGAGCTTTCTCCTTTCAAGGTTCCCACCTGTGGAATACTCTCCCAAATGAAATTCGTCACTGTCAGTCCATACGGATTTTCAAAAAGGTGCTGAAGAAGTCCCTGTTCTAGGCGACCGCTGTTATTTTAGTCCTTTGCCAGGAGGCCTCCTTTCATAGCAATGTGCATGTTGCAAGCAGAGTTCAGTTTATTTGTTACTTCTTACACAAGCTCAGCATGCTTATCTTCTTCATTTAGGCCTCCATGCTGTACATTGGCTTACACAACTAATTTTCTTTTTAAGGCGGAGGTTCGATTTCCAGAACCCATCACGAATGGATCGCAACGTGGAAATGTTCATGACCATTGAGAAGTCCCTGGTACAGGTATGCACTGGAGTCCACACTCTACCACAGCTTCACTACCTTCCACCTTATCTTCTCAGCTCAACAGTTCCCTAATCTCTGCTACCTCTTACCTGCTCTCTATGCCTGTCCTTCTCTCTGCTGTCTTACCTCCTAATCCTATCACCGTGCTAGCTCCTTTCTTCCCTACCTCTGTATCCTCTCACCTTACTTCTGCTTTCCTTTATATTCTCTGCTTCCTCCTCAATCCTCTACCTCATTACCACTCCCAACTACTTTACATCTGCTCTCTATCAGCTACCTCATCGCCACTCTCTGCTACTTTTCACTTGCCCCTTACTTGCTGTCTTACCTCTGTCTCCTCTTAATGTCTGAATCATGCGATCTCACATCTGCTACATGAGCTCCACTTTCATGTCTCCTTACCTCCCCTTCCTGCAACTTTGCCTCCCTTCTCTATTACCGTGTTCCTTTTCCCCACTCCGTCTTAATGTACTTTTCCTGCTCTGTCACCTCCACTGGCTCATTACTGCTCCTTCAACTCCATTTTAATATCCACTATCTCTCCTGCTCTTTCAGTTGCATCATCTTTGCTTATTTCTAGAATTATTACGTTCTCTTGTCACTGTTGAAGTGAAGTGCAGGTGGACTTTGCAACATGATGAATTTTAGTCAAAGATAATTTAAACAAACAAATCCAGTCCTGACGAATGGTTGAATGTTTATGTCTCCAGAATAACTGCTTGTCACGGCCAAACATTTACCTACACCCAGAAATTGAGGCCAAACAGCTCAGCAAATTGAAGGACATTGTGAAACGTCACCAGGTAACTCATTTTGTTCTTTATTTCTTTATTTATTTAGTTTGCACAGCGCACAATTACCCCAAAAGGTGGCTGAAAGTCCAAAAGGCATCATATTTGTTCAGAGAATATTTTGTTTTCAAGAGGATGTGAAAAGTCAAGGGATTGGCTTGGGCCTTTACATCTTGGGGTAAAGAATTCCAGTGGTTGATAGTGAGAAGAAAAAAGGGCAACCACCCCACCATGCCTTGCCAATTTTTGGGAGGCAGAGTAGTCCTACAGAATTAGAGTGTAGAATTCTGGAAGGAATTTAGGGGACATATTGTGTTTTCAGGCATACAGGGCCTTTTCCATTAATGACATTCTACCATTTGAAAAAGGAATCTGGGCGTTTGCCCTGGTGTTTTAATGAACTAATGCTTTGAAGGCCAGAGTAAGTAGAAGACTTACAGCTATGATTTGACAGGTTGGGGCGCTAATCTGATATAAAGGAAGCTCCAGCTAGAGCATATTTGCCTAGATTAATTTAATGTGACAAAATAATATCAGAAGAGGAAAGATCTTTTTTCAGCATTTTGAGGTACTGAAAGCAGACGGAGGTAACCTTGCTGAGAAGAAATGAATCTGGAAAAAAAAGAAACCACAATTATGAACAGATTCAGCTGGAATAGAAGCAGAAACCAGATCAGATGGCCATCAGCTGTGTGACCAGTTTTCCATAGAACACTCACAATGAAAACTCCTGTTTGGGCCTGGTGTTAGCCAAGACCTTTTCATTTTTAATATGTATAAAAAATATGTCCATACTATATAACTACAGTATAGCAGCTTTCGCCCCTCCCTCTTCATCCATTTGTCTGCTAATGTGTCATACACATTTTGCTTCCACTCACCACAGCATAGAGCATTGGACAGTTAGTTCAACTCGGTCATTGACTTACCTGACTCAATGATGTCATTCTGTTTCTGCACAATGTGCATATCTGCACAAATGTAGTCCCTTTCAGTGCCAGGGACTACTGTCACACAATGTGCCTATTTTTTGTTTGTTTGGGTTTGTTTTTTATCCTTTGACAAGACCCTGGTACCAACCCCCCAGCTCTACAATATTGCCGTCATATTTGAGAGTGATTTGAGTGTTATCTGAATAAACCCCAAAGGAGAGACTGAATGAGCAAATAAGGTGGATTTGAGAAGCTACAAGAATGTTGAAAAGTGTGGATCTCTGGGAAGAACCTTGACGAGAGACACAAGTAATAGACTTGAAAGTAGAGCTGCCTGGGAAAGAGTAGAATAACCCTGTGTGACCAGATTCTGAGGGAGAAATGTAGTATTTAGTAGCATTCTAATGCTGTAATAGCACGTTGAGGTCACTGTTGCTCTGCAAATACTATTCATTAATTGATTTATTCACTATAGAGCTAATGAACGAGGTATGTCAGGGCTGTAAGTAAAGCATGGTAGGAGCAGCACATGTCTGTGGGGAGGCATTGAAATTGTTAACTAATTTAGGAACAAGGTACTGCAGAGGGATATTTTACAGCAGTGCAGGGGTGGAAGACACAGTACAGTAGTGAAAGGACAGTCGGGTGCAGCATTGTAGGGGTCTGGCATGTGGCTCCCCAGGTAGGAAGCGAGCTAGCTACAGTACAGTATTGTGATGCAGTGCAAGATGCTTTAACAGCAAGGCAGATCAGGTAAGGCTTCACAGTGGCAGTGCATACTTTCAATGGCGACTGCCTCGGAACAGAGGTGGTGGGGGGGGGGTGAAAAAATAAATAAACTTACCGCTGCACGCCTCTCCTCCGTCCTCGCCAGCACCGGAAGCACCCAGGCTCTTCCAGCCAATCACGACGTCGCATGAGCAGTGTCGTGATTGGTCTGAGTGGCCTGGCCACTCAGGCAGTGCCTGTGAACCTGGGCATGTTCTCCGTCAGGCTGTGCAACACAGCCCAGTGGAGAACATGGTAAGTACGCGTGACTGCTTGGCCGGCCCAAGAGGGCCGGCCAAGCAGTCATGCCCACTTAGTGAGGGAGTGCAAACCACTCCTGCTCCCTCTCACGGCAGCCAGCCCAGCCCCGCCCCTGAGTCCTGCAAAGAAAAATGAAATGCTAATAACGTTTTGTTATTATCATTTTATTTTTATTTTGTTCTCTCTCGCTAAGCAGTGGGGTGACACTCCTCTGCCTTAGTGGGGGAGCTGCTACTGCATACATTGTGAAAGTGGGGGCTGGTTATGGTCCAGCACCTTAAGGGCAATGGACGGAGGGAGGGTGGCTGGTGACAGCATTTCAGAGGGATTGTGGAGGGACTAGCTAAAACAATGCAGGATCATTGAAGAGGCCTAAGAAAGAAGTTGGTGAAAAGGTACAGCCTTGCAGGAACAGTGGAAATTGAATGTGCTAGGTTCGGAGATGTAATGACTATGGTAAGTAGCACTAAGGCAGAGAATAACTTCAATATAGCCTTACAAGGGCAGTGAAAGTCACCAAGGACGAAGACGACTATTGTACAGCAATGCAGTAATGCAACACAGAAGTCAAAAGTGGGAAAGCTAGGTACAGCAAAGCAGGAGTTCAAGGTGGACAGATGCAGTTGTGCTGGTGTAAGAAAGTTCCCTCTTTTTGCATGGTTGCCCCCACTTTTTGCTAAACTGCTGATGTACTTTGACTGAGTGTGCCCTGGGTTCCTGCCAATCAGGTACCCAGGGCCTATGTTCTTTCCCTAAACTGCATTAAGACAAAACCCAATTGGCACTCTTTGGCCACATGTCAGTCCCTTGTAAAAGGTACCATAGGTACCAAGGGCACTGTGGCCAGGGAAGACCCCTAAGGTCTGCAGCACTTACTGTGCCACCCTTGGAGGCCCTGTACCTTTACACACACACTGCCATTGCAGGCTGCGTGTTTTGGTGCAGAACAAAGTGAAGAGTCGGCATGGCACACATCCCTGTGTGCCATGCCTACAACCCACTGCTCTGGCATAGGTCAGCCACCCCTCTAGCTGGGTGCACTATACTAGTGGTGAGGGTACAGGTGCATGAGCCCTGTACCCCTACAATGTCTAAACCAATTCTCAGACATTGTAAGTGCAGTAATGCCCTGTACCCCTACAATGTCTAAACCAATTCTTAGACATTGTTAGTGCAGTAATGCCATTAAGAGTATATGGTGATGGGAGTTTGTCATTACGAACTCCAAAGCGCCATAATGGCTTTACTGAGAACTGGGAAGTTTGGTATCAAACTTCCTAGCACATTAAACCCACACTGATGCCAGTGTGGGATTTAATGAAAAATGCACACAGAGGGCATCTTAGAGATGCCCCCTGAAAAACGACCTAACTCGTGTCCTGGCTGAGTGGCTGCTCGCCAGCTGCCACCACCAGACATGCCTGCTGCTGCCGGTCTGGAACAATGCACATCCTGGGATGTGATGCCAAGCCTCCTCCCCCAGGATGGGCAGGGTCCACGAAGGGGAAGCTTCAAAGGCTTGCCGCCTTGTGAGCTACCCCAGCCATTTGCTGCTTCCAGCAACTAGCCCCCACCGGTTCTGACCCCCCACTTGGGGCGGGAGAATCAGCGGGAAAACCAAGCGAGGAAGGGAGGTGTGCCCACCTTTGCCAACCCCACCCCGCAGGTGGGGGAGGCGAGGTGAAGCACAACTCAGTCCCCGCCATCTTGCAGATGGATGGACCCAGCCAATCAGAGAGAGACATATGCCCCTCTCCCACTGGAGGGTGGCATAATAGGGGGTGTATCTACCCCAAGGAAGGGGCCCATTGGTCGCGACCTTTTCTTACCTGTAACGCCATTAAATCTAGTATTTAGGGGCAACCCTGAACCTTGCCTCCTCAGACAAGAACCGACCAGAAGAAGAAGGGCCGAAGAAGCTGTGCTGAACTAAGAAGAGGACGACGCCTGCTGACTTGGCCCCAGCCCTACTGGCCCCTCGAACCTGCTCTAGCGAAATCCCGGTGTGTCCTGCAGCCAGCAACCCTCAAGAACCGGAAGGACCTGCCCTGCCTTCCAAACCCACGACTTTGTCTCCCGTCGGCACTGGATTTGCTCACCCTCAGACTCTGGCCAAAACCGCGAGTCTGCACAACTCTGCACTCGACGCCCACGGCCCGAGTTCGAGTGGCCTGATACC
The DNA here is from genome assembly GCA_963921515.1 of Calotriton arnoldi. NCBI lineage: Eukaryota > Metazoa > Chordata > Amphibia > Caudata > Salamandridae > Calotriton > Calotriton arnoldi. Next base: position 36,500 of record CAWUFW010009771.1, read on the forward strand.
ACGAGGAGGTCTCCCCGGCGATACTGACCGGAGATCTGGTGATCTCTGACCTGCCTCGAATCTCCAAACGACGCCTGCAGTCTCTTTCTGGAGGATCCCCCCGACCGCAGTTGGTAAGAAACCCGACTCCTAAAGACACCCCTGCATCCAACGTGCCACGGCCTTGGGTGGCCCAAACCGACTGTGTCACAGCATCCAGAGGCATCGCAACTTACCTCTCCAACCGCTGATCACCTCCAGAAGGTCTTCGTCCCCGAGCCTGCAGTCTTTGTTGCAACCGGAGAATCCCCATTGAAATCAACAGGGCACCCGACGCCAAAACAGCACCCTGCACCCGGCCGCCCCTGTGGGTGTACTTTGGGTGCTAACTCGTATCCCCCTTTGCCCTGAGCCTAACACCAGTAGCTTTGCTCCCACAACCTTGTGGCCTGCTCTGGAGCAGTCCCCAACCGGAGGCCCCCTATCCCCCATTGGATAACATTGGGCCTCCGCACTCTGCACCCAGCCGCCCTCATGCCGCTGAGGGTGCTTTGAGAGTGCACCCTCGACCCTGGGGGAACCCTGGTTCTAACCCCAGAATACCAACTCCCACAAACTTGTACTTACCTGCAAACCAATAACTTCATTTCCTCTCATAGGATTGCATTGACTGTTTTCCTTAAATTCTTTTGTGTGTGGAGTTGGTTTGTATGAAACACTGAAAAACTGCAAATGTACAAAAACTGATTTACTTACCTTTTCTCTAGGAATCGTCCCAGTGTGATATCTAGGCATATCACACTGAGTAGAAAAAGTAACATACAAAGTAACATACAAAGTAATCTGTAAAGTAACTTAAAAGTAATTTCGAAACATTGACTTACCTGTAATTCAACTAACTGCATTTGAACCTGCTTTCAACTGTAAAACATTGCATAAGATTTTGCAAAGTATTATTTCACTTACCTGCACCAGGCTTGGCTTGGTTCAAGAAATAAAATAACTTAATAATATTTTTGATACAAACAAATTGGTCTGAGTTCATTCTTTGAGTGTGTGAAATCATTTGCTGCCTAAGTGTGTACAAATGCTTAACACTACCCTCTGATAAAGCCTTACTGCTCGCCCACACTACCACAAATAGAGAGTAAGGTGCTATCTACTTTTACCTCTGCCTACCTTTGGGGTTCCACTGGACTCTGTGCACACTGTACCTCATTTTGGTATAGTATATACAGAGCCAGCTTCCAACAGCTGGGGGCTGTGTGGGGCCCGCATGCACGGTGCACCAAGCACAGTGAAGTGCCATTGTTCTTTCTCTGGGGCTATGGCTTCAGTGGATGAGGGAAAGTAGTCGGGGCTAATCCTTCAGGTGCTGCATTACATATTAGTGACCCTAAGGGCAGGGTAGGACAGACATAGCTTTGCATGGGCAGTGTGCGGCCAACTAGGTTTAGACCAAGTGCGGCCTCATTGGCACAGAGATGGAGAGCAGAGTGGACCCCCTTAAAGTATCCCAGCGGTAGTGGATGTTGTTTGGAGGTAAGGTGGGCTAGGTACAACATTGCAGAGCAAAGGGCCCAAGAGTATGGCAACAGAGGTACGGTGTCGCACAGACAGAGGGTAAAGCAGATGCTAAGCACAGTGTTGTAGGCTACGGAAGGTGGAAGGGGAGATAGTCGTGCAGGGGTTTTAGGAGGGACCTGTTGTACATTGCAAGTGGAATGCAGGAGGGAAGAGAGGAGCTGTGAACCAAACACTGGTTCCAAGGAGTGTGGAGAATGCATGGAGCCTGATTAAGGTGGTGGGATGTGGAAGGAGAATGGATAGACTTGTGTTTTTCCAAAAAGTATCAGGGCTGAGACTTTTAGTCAGTAAAGCTTGAATTATATTGGGCCCTAAACGGTGTGAAAAAATGCAGTGAGCCACAATGACCAGAGTCTGATGCAGGGTGGTTGGGAGAGCGAAATGTGACTTGGACTTGATGAATGGGTCTGGTAGGAATTAAGGTGGGTGTCTTAACATATGTGCTTGTGTGTCTCTCCATTAATGAGTGCGCGGATGTCCAACTGTGTCTCTGTTTTGTGGCAGTCTGTTTCTCCAAAGAATTATGCTGTTTGCCATTGTCTTTACTTTTGTCTTTGTGTCTCTGTGAAGTGGCCTCATTGTCTGTGTACTATGTTCTTTTTGCATTTATCCGGACCTGTAGAATATGCTGTTGAGGGAAGTCCTCTTAAAGTAAAATCAGGCTGCTTACTTTGGATGCACATTAATGCTCTTATGAGCACGCAATATTCCCTCTTCATTTACGGAATGAAATGTGGCATGTGTCCCTTCTGTGGCTTTTCAATAAGATGGCTAGTTGCAGAGAAACATTTGGGGAGGTCACACCTGTTTTAGTGTTTTTGTAGTATGTTTATTTACTTTGACTCCGTCCATATCAGTCTATTACTAAAAAGTTCGCTTTGGTATTTGTTTTGCAACGTAAAATGTGCAGTCTCAAGGTAGAATTCAGTAGTTTGTCAATGTAGCAAGTTGATATTGTTCATTTTCGATTACACTGCGATAAAAATGAAATAAAAAAGATAACATGGTCCCGATAAATGGTTATATTTGTTCTTTGATGTTTTTAATGCTTATATACTGTATGTGCTTTTATGATTTATTTTGATAAATCAAATAAAGTGACTTGATAACATGGTCTGTCCTATTTTACAAATATCTACTTCCGTTGCATCACTTAGTTTGTTCTAGCTCTTTGCTAACTGTAGTCTTATGTGCCTTTTATTGTTTTGCTTGACCTTTGTGATGCAATGCTTTTATCTGAAATCAGACCCACAGCTCAAAAAAAAAATCAGTCCTGAGCTTCAGAGCCGCACTTTTAAAAATGTGAACTCGTTTAATAGTTATCGTTGCTAATTTTTAGGTCGAGCCTAGAGTAGCGCGCATGCGCTGCTCTGCGAGACTTTATGTAGGTGGTTTTCAAAGCTGACCACACGCTCGTGCACAATGGCCTTTTCCGTGCGGTTACCCGCGGGCGCGATGCACGAGCGTGTGGTCAGCTGTCCAGCGCGTCACTCGCGATGCACGAGCGTGGTCAGCTGTCCAGCGCGTCACTTGTTTTTGTCTAGCTTTTGCCGGTTCATGCCTCAGCTGCATTCCAGGCAGCGCGCGCACGACTCCTGGGCTTGTTTTATTCCTCTTCCCTTCACCTCGTTGGGCAGCACGTGGGCTTTGTTTATTCTATTTTTTTTTTTAACCAGGGAGTGAGTATCCTTTAGAATCTGTGGCACCTGTGAGATCAGAAATGCGCGGGCCACCAGTTACGTTTGTAGTGCTGATTCCTCGTGGATTGTGGTGCCTCTTCTCTGTGGGACTTCATTGCGCCCTCGGGCATGAGTCTCTTCTGAGATGTTAGGGTGTGTCAGGCCGCTTACCATTGGACAAGGTCGGTGTTTTAATGACCTCTGTCCACAGAGACCCCGAAGTGCAGTTGAGCTGAAAGTATCACCCCTCTGCTGGTACCCCGTGACAGCCCCTTCTCCAGGGAGCAGTCAGTGTCACGGCCTGCTGCTTTGTGTTTCTGCGTGTGGGCGGAAAGAGGCATGTGGGAGAGCGGAGGGCCTGCTTCTGACACTGCCCCAGCCCAGTAAACATGAGGCTCCGAGAAAGGAGTGGCGATCAGACTGTATTCGTCGATACCATTGGCGTTGGAATTGGTGGTGTTAACCATCGAAGACTTTATCCCCCAGGTGGTTGCGTCCGCCTCCCTGGGCCGTAAGCACTTCAGGCTGGCCTTTGCTGCAACCACAGGTCACTGACATGTTACTTTACGTCATGACAGGGCACCTCGCGGAAAGGCATAGGTGTCTTTAATTTTTACTGTTTCTTTTGTTCATCTTGTTTTCTCTGAGGTTGCAGAGCATCTGTAATGAGACGCATGACAAACCTTTCTCAATTCTGCTCAACATTTAAAAAATATTGGTGTGCCGCCTGCTTGTTTGTCATCACTGCAAGTTAACATACTTCCAGTGCTTTTGCGTGCTCAGGCAGAGGAAAAAGCATTCCTCTGCTTTTATTGACTTTTTAAAGCAAAAATTGTATAGTCGTGATTTTATTTGTTGGCCTTCTGAAAAAACAAATGCAAATAAGAAGATACATTAAAGAATATTTACAGGAATGTACATCAAGAATGGAGTTTCATGAACCAAACTTTGATCGGTCTTCTATGTCTAGCAAGTTAGAGGAGCTAATGCTTATGTGGAAATGAAAGCCCTTGATTTGCTGTTTCCTGTTTAGCATCCTGTTCCTCTGCTCTGTTTAATAGTTTACATTCAACTTGTTATTAACAACATTTTGTTCTTTCATGGAATTTTATATTGAGGCAGTTTCTTTTGCGAAAAAAACAAAAAAAACCCCATGTATCAATTCAGTTATTTGAAGAAGACGCCTATAGCGGCATCAGTCCATTTTGTACCGATCTCAATCTGATAAACCAGTGTCCTCATTGTTTTCTTAAATGTCTTTCCCGATCACTATCTTGGCTGCTCTGCAGAAGGTTTACTGCCAAAAATGTTGGAATGGTTTTTAGGATACCCTTCTCTCTAATGTTGCGCTTGCAGTGACTTTATAACATTAACTTTGAAGGTGCTCCTTTGAAGGTATCTTGTCTTTTAATAACATGCGCACTGTATACATTATTTCACAGGGAGCATCTATTACGTAAATACGTTTTGTTTTACTGTAGGAGGCCGCCACCTACTTTTGAAGAATAGAGATATGACCTTGCATTTTGAAGTGTTGAGTCTGAGAACTATGGTTTATTGATGCTGTCACAATCTAGCCCATGCGATATATGGATACCTTATCGGATGTATCTGGTATTGCGTGATAAAGGCCTAGATAAATCTAATAATACACTTTAAACTGCAGAGTAAAGTGAATTATATAAGATGTCCATCAAATTATGGTTATACCTTATTGTGCTTATATACTGGTCTATTTGCTGCTGAGTACACTTCTGGGAAATTTCCGACCTAACAGATCTTACTGTTCGCCATATTGTGGAATAACTATCACGAATGTATACCCAGCTATTATATCAGTATTTTGAAATTGCCTGCGCATTATTCATGATGTGAGTAAGTGCCTCTGGCTGTGCTCTCGCTGTATTGAGGCTTGTTTTTTTATTTTATGCATTGTTCTTCTCTTGTACTGCTTAATTTCCTGAAAATGCAAAAAAAATAATCTGACTGAATACATTGTTTTGCGAGTTTTTTAAGTTCAAACCTGGTTGGTGATGGAAAACCACATTTTTAAGCTTCCATTTTTTATTCTGTAGATTTTCTTTAAGATCTAGCGTATAAATTAGACACTGCTATACTGTTAGTATTTTATATGCTGTCTGAGCAGTTTTCAAAATATGTCTGACAAAAAATATTGTAAATGTTTTGATATTTAATCGAAATTCATGCTGTGGAGGGTAGGTTTCCTGATTGTCAGTATATGAGAAATTAACTGAGATTGCAACTTTATTTTAATTTTCTTTTCTCCCGTGATAACATACAACATGTTTGTCAATTCTCTGAATATTTTCATCTATTTTTGAATGGCGTCAGTAGAATTGCTGCAATTTTTTTCTCAATTCTCCCATAAGTGCATTTTGTTTATTAACTTCTGGAATGAAACCGTAGGCGTATAAGAAAGCCTCTGCATCTGTTTATCTGCAATATATGGAAATTTCACGATTTCTGTTGTGATCATAAGTTCTGTGTTTAAAAATGTTTTTATGTTTTGTTTCCTCTTTTCAGTGGTTAATTTTATTTTATCGTGTTATGGACCTTTTTGCATTATAAAAGATGCTTGTTTGATCTTTTGAGCTATATAAGAAAATCACCAGTGATCTACATGAGTGCAACCCTAATTGTTTGTTTTGAGGGAAGTCGCTGGTTCTTGAAGGGGAGATCAGAAGGGTTTGTGCATCCAAGTATTAATCGTAGCTAGCTGATAAGTTTGCAAATTGTATTTTTAGGGAACTATAACAGAGGACAAAAGTACGGCCTCTCATGTGGTGGTGCCGGCTCCCAGTGCCCTCGAAGAAGGTGAGTCCAACCCTCCTAGTATCACACATGTCCGTTTGATGGTCCCTGCTCGATTCTTGCTACCCAATCTCCTGTCTTGGATTTCCCCCAGTTCTTTCAGACCTGCAATACATTGCATAATATCCTCCTTCATGGCTAGTGGAAGCGATATGTCTATGCAGTTTTACTTGGCATGTCTTGGCTGTGAATTACTGACATTGGAGGCAGATAGCTATTTCGCTGGTAGATGGTGCCTTGAAATTGGCTGCTTACCATGTTTTCTACTTTGCTCATTGTCTGAGGAGGGATCGCCCTATGCTTCCTATCGGAGAGGCACAGTTGAAAGATGTGCAAAGTTAATTTCTAAAACTGGTAGAACTAGCTTCTTGTATTTGGAGTTGATCACTTTATGTATAAATTATATTGCCTCACACTTATGTCGTTGTAAAACATTACAAAATGAAGCTATTAGAACATTTTAAGTTATTTATGCTTTGCTTATTTCCTAAGATCATGTTTAGTAAGTAAATTATAGTGCAGCAGTGCGCATGCATCCTAGTATTTGTTTGTTCTGCCGAGTTGCCATCCCCTTCACCCAGAACGAGAGACAACCAGCCTGTCAAGAAATTGCCTTCTACTTTATTCAAGAGTTAAGCGAACATTACGCGACGAAGTTTCCACTGTGTTGTTTCTGCTTGGGCAATACTTTGCCTCCTTTTTAGGTCTCGGCCTGCACCAGCGCTTGCGCTGGTCTGGCCGAGAGTTTTAGTAAGCGGGTTTTGGAAGTGCAAACCCACTGGCTTTTGGCTGGCGACCAGCTTGCGTTCACGATGGCGTGCACGCGCGCAGCTGCCATCTGGGTTTCCTATCTCTTCCTCATTTCCTCGTCATGGCTCATTAACTCTCTGGACTCTGATGTTTCAATCGCAGCAGCAGCTCACATTACCAACTGATGGCCCTGGACTACAGTCACATGAAAAACAACAGCGATTAGCATTGAAATGCAAGCTTTTTTTGTCTAGTTAGAAATATTGCTTCGGTGGGTTGATTTCACCTTATATCGCTATTTGTTTTATATTGGGAGTCACAGCCTAATTACCAGTATTTTTGTCTCACTCTTTTTTTTTTTTTAATATTTATTCGCGCAAAGCTATATTTAAGGTTACTTTTTCCGCGTCACTTCTTCACTCTATTTAAACTCCACACCCCCCACTCTTATTGTCTCTCTCCTTCTCTCTCCCCTCTCTAATTCTCTCTCTACTTAATTAACTCTCCCCTCTCTATCTTTTTTAGCCTTTCATTCTCTCTCACCTCTTTATCTGTTTCTCTTTCAAACTCCTTCATTCACTCTCTCTCCCCCCTTCTTTCTCTCTCTCTATCCCGCTCCACTCTTTATTCTATGTACACCCTTTCTCTCTCTTTCTCTCTCACCACCCTCTCTAATTGGGCATTATATCTTCACTCTATCTCTCACTCGGCAACACCACAGCATCGCTCGGCAACACCACAGCATCGCTCAGCGCCACCACAGCATTGCTCGGCGCCACCACAGCATTGCTCGGCGCCGCCACAGCATTGCTCGGCGCCGCCACAGCATTGCTCGGCGCCGCCACAGCATTGCTCGGCGCCGCCACAGCATTGCTCGGCGCCGCCACAGCATTGCTCGGCGCCGCCACAGCATCGCTCGGCGCCGCCACAGCATCGCTCGGCGCCGCCACAGCAGCATCGCTCAGCAAGACCTGAGTATCATTCAGCATCACCTCAGCATCGTCTCCGCAACAGTCACCACCACCACCACTACCACCTCAGCATCACTCAGCACCACCTCAGCCTGCTCTCGGAATCTGGCATCTGTTGATTCTCCCCTAGCGTCTGGCCGCTGCTAGTGTTTATAATACAGGTACTAGTTCCCAACCTTCACCCTCCGATTGTTTATGCCCCCTCAAAAAAAAAAAAGCTTTAACAAACAACCATTGCAATAGGCAGAAACAAGTTGCCAGCATTGCAAGAACAAAAGAAAACTGAGGAATTTTTATTGTAAATACTTTTTTAATATGGTTGTTCAGTTTTACATAATGCCTTCTTGGTCATATATAAAGTAACAAAAATGCTTCTGACACTTTTTTATTATAACTTTTCAGCATGCCGCACAGCAGCCACACTTCTCTACAGCACAGCTTGAAGACATTGGCAAAGTCAATAGCTCTGGCTAAACACTTATAAGGCCCCAAAGGCGAGACCTATTGGCTATGCCAATGCTTGTTTAGTTTGTTTTTTAAATCTTTTTATTGATTTAAATACATAGAAAAAAATATTTTTGTGCATGCATTTCAAATGCATTTTAATGATGTAACAAAGATTTGAGGAGCGTACATAATGTTCTATTTATGCAAGTTTCATATGATGCATAATTCATCGTAAGCTCATGTCAGTATTCAAATTGACTGGAGAGCTGCCTTGTGATCCCTTAAATGTGCTTTGTAAACTGGTTAGGTAATGTATAGCAATGTAACACACGAATAACCAAGCAACAGAAACAGTTCCTCGATGGCTAAGGAAAGTTCAGTCTGCGCTCTTGTTCAGATCTATGGAGTTTTACCTTTTCTTAGGTGAAATGCATAGAGGTCTCATCTTAGAAGTGGGGGGTGATTGTTAAACCTATATGTAACAAGGGACTCGGCTAATGACTATTTATGGGTTACAGCAATGGCATGTCGCTGGATGTAGTTAAAGATTGCCCCTTAATGCAGTCTAGAAGGCTGTTGACGTTCCACGTCAGGATTGTCAGGGAGGGGGGCAAGAGGGGTTCGTGAATTCAAGGCAGAGTCAGAACCCAGCATGGCCAAGCAGTCGTGGAGACGGGCCCGATCCTGAACCTAAGAGAGCCAAAGGGCCCCCAAGAACGAGCCGATCAGGTGTCTAGCCTAGGATACAGCCAAGTATGAGGCACAACGTGGTAAGGCAAAGCACAAGGCAACCAAAAGGAAAGACAAAATCCCCCCCGCCTCCATCTCTCCCCTCTCTATACTTCCCTCCCAGAAGAAGCATCTGTCGCCCATCCCCAAACAAAACATAGAACCAACCATGAACTTATAGGGGTGGAGGAGTTGGTCTAAAAAAAAAAACCTCCCCCCCCAACCGCAAATGACATAACATTGGCAAAAGGATATTATGGTGCTGGCGTGCTAATCATTATAGTTAGGCTTTCCTGTTTTCAGTTTCTATTTTTGGTAAATTCTGTTGTGGGTTTTTTCAGTGTATTCCAGTGATTTCAATACCTTAAACAGTGGTTATCAGTGGTTACACAAATCAAACTTATTGTAGTACACCATACAGTACTTCTTCAGTGAGTCTTTGTCATGCATGCTCTCTTTTCTTCCCATGTAAACTTTTATCTGTGCAAAAGTCCCTCTCAACATTGGCACTTCAGACGTGTAACGCCAAAACAGCCAGTACACAATTTGCTAACTCTGGCCACCGACATAGCTTTCCATGCCAATACTGGTGCACCTGAAGATTGTGATTTGCTGGGACTGGTTCTGCAACATATGCGTTGGAACTGGGCGCATATTTCCTCAGAGTTATTGAAGCAGTCAAAAATGAAGCAATACTTTGCAAAGTCTGGAGAAAATTCCCCTTTACGGAAGAGATCTAGAACTTGTGCAGAGTACCACTGTGAGGCTTCATTGACGTCAAATGCTATGGTTGGTGAAGGGACATATCTGAAAGAAACACATAGTGATAGATTCCTTACCTTAGAATATCCCCAGGCGTCGGACTGGATCCGGAAAGTTTGTCAGCAGTACCCCTGCGCGTCGGTAGGTGGCGTCGTGCGGCTCCGCGTCAGTCGTTGGCGTCGTGGTCGCCGAGATGACGTCGCGGGCGCTACTTAGACGCCGCCCACGCGCGCTGATGTCAGTTCTTTCTTTTTCCGCGCCAGCAAGCGCAGATCCGGGAAGAGCAGGAACCCCCAGTCAATTTTTGACTGACTTTTTTGAGGCTTTTTGTCTCTATATTTCTTCGAGTCATCGACTCCTGGTGCAGTAGGATGCCCGGTTTCAAGTCCTGCGGGGATTGTCACCGCATGATGTCGGTGACGGACCCGCACCGTGTGTGTCTTTTCTGCCTGGGGCGCGACCACAACCCCAAGTCGTGCCCCGACTGCCGGGCCATGGCGCCGAAGACTTTACGGGAGCGGTCCCGAAAGTTGCTGGAAGCCCGGCAGTCGGCTCCGCGCCGTTCGAAGTCCCGGTCCAGAGGGAGGTCGAGGGACCGTGCGCGGAGTCATCATCATAGGTCTTCGGGATCCAAGTCTTCGCACTCTGGGTCAGGTAAGACTAAGCACAAGAAGTCGAAGAAACGCCATCGTTCTTCGACTTCCCCTCGCCGGTCGCGCGACGCGGCTGAGTGTGTGGGTGGTGCCACCCCCGCTGCTCCGGCGGAGCCTAGGCAGTTGCCGCCCGACTACCCGCCCTTCCCGGGGTTGTCGGTGACTCCGGCCCAAATTCAGGAGTTCCTGTCGGCCATGGCTCGCCTCTTTGGGCCGTCGGGTCCCGCCGGTGCGCCTTCGGGCCCCGCGGTCCCGCATGGGTGTCCTTGCGTTTCCTCGCCGGCGGCTCCGGCCCCGGCGTCGCTGTCGGCTCCGGCCCCAGATCCGCAGGACACCCTTGGATCCAGGCCTGGATCCCGGTCGACGCCGGTTGACCTTGTTACGCCTCCACCGGCACCAGTTCTGACGCCGCCCACTCCTCGGGACGACGTCGACCTCCGTTTCAGCCCCGAAGTGGACGCGGCGTCGAGCCGGCGTCTATCGATGCCGTTCGACGTTGCTTGGGGATTTCTATCCCCATGTCCCTGCTCCTTATTTTAGAACTGTTGAACAGCCTGAGGAGCAAGGGGAGGACTGGGAGGGGTCTGAGGACCCTCTCGCTGCAGCCTGCGAGTCTGAACAGGACTGGGCTGAGGAATTTGGGGACGCCAGTGGTCTGGATACCTCCCCAGACCTTGGCATGCTGTCTCCTCCTACCGTGGCTACAGAGGAGGGTGCTAGTTATGCTGTGGTGTTGCGTAGGGCGGCCGGGGCCCTACACCTCGAGCTCCCTACTGTGGCCGTCAGGACTAACCTCCTGACAGAGGTGCTTCAGCCAGCAGCTACTTCTGCGGAGCCTCTGCTTCCTTTCAATGAAGCCCTTTCTGACGTTCTTTTGGGCACTTGGTCCAGGCCCACCACAGGGGCTCCTGTGGATAGGAACGTGGCCCGACGCCATCGCCCGGCTCCGGGTGACCCCATTTTCCTCTCCCAACACCCCACCCCCGAGAGCTTGGTTGTCCAAGCCTCTGCTTCCCCAACCGACTTCCCTTCCGCACCACCGGATAGGGAATCCAAGAAGCTGGATCAGTTTGGGAAGATTTTTTTCTTCCACCAGCTCTGCGCTCCGTGAACACCGCATGCCTCTTGGGCCGTTATTCCCACTCTCTGTGGGATACGGTGGCGAACGTGCTGCCCCAGTGTCCGGAGGAGGCCCGGCCTGCTCTCTCCCAGGCTGTTGCAGAGGGGAGAGTCGCAGCAAAGTTCATGATTCGTTGTGGCCTAGACACCGCCGACTCACTGGGCAGATCAATTGCAACGACGGTGGCGGTTCGCTGTCACGCCTGGTTGAGGACCACTGGATTTTCGGGGGATGTCCAAAACACCCTTATGGACATGCCCTTTGATGGCAGTCGCCTTTTCGGCGACAAAGCGGACAGTGCGTTGGAAAGGTTTAAGGACTCACGGGCTACGGCTAAGTCCTTGGGACTCTCGGCAGTCCGCCCTCCTCCGCCTTCCGCTTTTCGCTCCTTTCGTGGCACAGGAAGGGGCGCCCCGCAGCGTTCGCAACAGAGCCACAGGCCGGCGCAGCAATCATCCCAGCGCGGACGCGGGTTCCGCCGTAGTGGACCAAGGGGCCAGCGGACGGGTCAGTCCAGCACCACCCCGGCCACCACTGCCTCCAAACCTTCCTAGTCCGAACTTTCAGGCCCATCAAACGCCAGTGGGCGGCAGGCTTCGCCATCACCTCCCCCACTGGTGCACCATCACTTCGGACAGGTGGGTTTTAGGGATAGTCCGGAGGGGCTACTCCCTACCCTTCAAGACTACCCCTCCAGCCATGCCACCTCAGTACCACCGCATGTCGGGGGATCACTTGGTGCTTCTTCAGCAGGAAGTTGCAGCCCTCTTGGCCAAGGGGGCCATCGCGCGCGTTCCGACGCCAGAAGTTGGTCGTGGTTGCTATTCCCACTACTTTGTGGTGCCCAAGAAGGACAAAGGCCTGCGTCCTATCTTAGACCTCCGGAACGTCAATCGCTTCCTCAACAAAGAGAAGTTCAAGATGCTCACTCTAGCTCAGGTCTTGTCTGCTCTCGACCCACAAGACTGGATGGTGGCGCTGGACTTGCAGGACGCCTATTTCCACATCCCCGTCCTGCGAGCCCACCGGCATTACCTACGGTTCACGGTAGGCCACGAGCACTTTCAGTTCACCGTGCTCCCTTTTGGCCTTACCAGCGCCCCTCGGGTGTTCACCAAGGTGATGGCGGTGGTCGCAGCTCATCTGCGCAGATCAGGGGTTTCAGTCTTCCCCTATCTCGACGACTGGTTGTTGAAGGCGGGCTCGCCCCAGGCAGTCGTCTCCCACCTCCAGACTACGGCCGACCTCCTGCACTTGCTGGGGTTCTCCATCAACGTGCCAAAGTCGCACCTGATCCCCTCTCAGAAGCTCCTCTTTATCGGAGCGGTTCTGGACACGGCGCAGTTTCGGGTCTATCCTCCCGAGCAGCGAGTCTGGGATATTCGGGCTCTGATTCCCATCTTTCAGCCCTTGTCCCGGGTTTCGGTCAGAGTGACTCTGAGGCTGCTGGGCCTCTTGGCCTCCTGCATCCTGCTGGTCAATCATGCCAGATGGCATATGCGGGCACTGCAGTGGGACCTGAAGTTCCAGTGGGCGCAGCATCAGGGGAACCTGTCCGATCACGTCCAGATCTCGGAGGGCACTGCACGACAGTTGCAGTGGTGGCTCACGAAACGGCATTGGGTCGACGGCAGATCCCTCTCCCTGCCCCAGCCGGAGTTTACAGTGGTGACGGATGCGTCCCTCCTGGGATGGGGCGGCCACATGGGAGAGGCGGAGATCAGAGGCCTCTGGTCTCCTGCGGAGTCCCGGCTCAACATCAACCTTCTGGAGCTGCGGGCGATCCGGCTTGCACTGAAGGCATTCCTTCCCTCTGTCAAGGGGAGAGTAGTGCAGGTGTTCACAGACAACACCACCGCCATGTGGTACTGCAACAAACAAGGCGGGGTGGGGTCGTGGACCCTCTGTCAGGAGGCTCTGCGTCTCTAGACATGGCTGGAACATCAGGGCATGTCCCTGGTGGTTCAACACCTGGCAGGTTCTCTGAACGCCAGGGTGGACGAACTCAGCCGCAGGTGCATGCTCGATCACGAATGGCGTCTTCACTCGGAGGTGGTGCAAGGTCTCTTTCAGCAGTGGGGAGAGCCTTGGTTAGATCTATTCGCCACCGAAGAGAATGCGCAATGTCATCAGTTCTGCGCGTTGGAATTTCCAAGGCGGCAGTCGCTCAGCGACTCTTTTTGTCGCGAGTGGAGTTGCGGTCTGTTGTACGCCTTTCCGCCTGTACCACTTCTGCCCAGAGTGCTGAAGAAGATCAGGCGCGACCGGGCCCAAGTCATTCTTGTGGCTCCGGACTGGGCTCGAAGAGTATGGTATCCCAAGCTACTCCGTATAAGCATCGATCCTCCGATCAGACTGCCTCTTCGGGAGGATCTTCTGTCGCAGCAGCAGGGGACGGTCCTCCACCCGAACCTGTCCAGCCTCCACCTCTTTGCGTGGAGATTGAGCAGCGGCAGTTGATTCCTTTCGACTTGCCTACTGAAGTTTGTGACGTTATTCTGGCAGCCAGGCGTCCCTCTACTAAAGTGGTATACGTCTGCAGGTGGAACAAGTTTGTGGCATGGTGCACAGCAAAGTCTGTGGATCCCCTTTCTGCCACTCTTTCTGAGGTCCTACTGTTCCTTCTCTCGTTGGCCCGGCAGGGCTCTGCTCTGGGCACTATCAAGGGCTACCTTTCTGCAATTTCTGCCTTTCTCAGGCTACCTGATCAGCCCTCTCTTTTCAAGTCCCCTGTTGTAAATAGATTTCTCAAAGGCATTACACACCTTTTTCCTCCTATTCCTTTCGTGATGCCTCAGTGGGACTTGAATCTGGTTCTTACATACTTGATGTGCGCTCCCTTTGAGCCCCTTCACAACTGTCCTCTTCGTCTTTTGACATTGAAGACTGCCTTCCTGGTGGCCATCACCTCCGCTAGGCGGGTGAGTGAGCTCCAGGCTCTTTCTTGTAAGCCTCCTTTCCTTTCAGTCCATCCGGACAAGGTTGTGCTCAGGCCCCATCCTTCCTTTTTGCCAAAAGTAGTTACGGCCTTTCACATTGGGCAGACTATTACCTTGCCCACCTTCTTTCCGCCTCCGCATCCTTCCAGAGAGGAAGAGAGGCTCCACCGTCTGGACCCAAACCGTGCGCTCTCATTTTATCTCAACCGCACACAGCAGTTCCGGGTGAATGACCAGCTCTTTGTTGGCTACGTTGGCACCAAGAAAGGTCGGGCGGTACACAAGAGAACTATCTCCCGCTGGGTTGTCTTGTGCATCAAAGCCTGTTACTCTTTGGCTAAAAAAGAACCTCCAGTGGGGCTGCGTGCTCATTCCACCAGAGCTACTGCAGCCACTACTGCATTGGGACGCGGCGTCCACCTGCAAGACATCTGTCAGGCAGCCACGTGGGCCTCGCTGCTCACGTTTACCAAGCATTATTGCCTGGACAGCCAAGTCCGGAGAGACGGCTTCTTCGGCCGTTCTGTTCTCCGTGATTTTCTGGTGTGATCTTAGTTCGCAGACCCACCACCGGGGTTGGTATTGCGGGGGTATCTATTCTAAGGTAAGGAATCTATCACTGTGTTTCTTTCAGATGAACAAGTTACTTACCTTCGGTAACGATATATCTGTAAGAAACATTAGTAGTGATAGATTCCTTACCGCCCCACCCATCCTCCCCGTTCTGCGAACTGATTTCTAGGGTTAAGGTCATCCCTTTCAGGGCCCTAGTTTCAATGCACCAGTGGTCAGTATCTTGCATGGCTCTGCGTTCCTGGCGCGGAAAGTCGTGTACAGAACTGACGTCGGCGCGCGTGGGCGGCGTCTAAGTAGCGCCCGCGACGTCATCTCGGCGACCACGACGCCAACGACGGACGCGGAGCCGCACGACGCCACCTACCAACGTGCAGGGGTACTGCTGACGAAAACTTTCCGGATCCAGTCTGACGCCTGGGGATATTCTAAGGTAAGCAATCTATCACTACTAATGTTTCTTACAGATATATCGTTACCGAAGGTAAGTAACTTGTTCTTCTATGCATCATTGCAAGCCATTTCTCTAGCATTGTAAAATAAAATTTCCTGAATCGCTCCTGAATATTTGGAAAGCAAGCATTCTAAGATGGAACATGTTACAGTGCTAAATTCACTAAAAGTGTCACCCAGCCTACTCTCATGGAGATGTTTCACATCTGTTATGTTATTTATTTTTATAGCGCGCACAGATACTCCGAAGAGTGTCCCGGCGCGAGCCTTGAGGAGTAGGGAGAGTTGAATTAAACAAAAAAACGTTTTCAGGTTTTTCTTGGAAACAGTGAGGTCTTGAGTGTTGCGTAGAGCAAATGGCAGTGAATTCCAGGCCAGGGCAGCTTTCAGGGCAAGGGAGCTGCCACCCAACCTTTGTCGTTTGAAGCGGGGAACCTGGGCCAGGAGTTGAGAAGTGGGGCGCAGTTGTCTCGAAGGAGTATAAAAGGAGAACCGCTTTTGTAGGTAGGTAGGGCCTAAGCCATGAAGGGCGCGATGAGCAATGACTAAGGATTTAAATTTAACCCGTTCTGCCACGGGAAGCCAGTGTAGTGAGCGCAGATGTTGTCTCACGCTATTTCTAGTAGGGATGTTGAGAAGAAGCCTGGCTGCAGCATTTTGGACCACCTGTAGCTTATTAAGCAGATAGCCAGGGATGCCAACATACAGAGCGTTGGCATAGTCTAACCAAGATAAGGGCACGGGTGACCGTTTCTTTAGCAGCCCTTGGAAGAAGAGGAAGACATTTCCTGAGGGTTTTAAGTAGCCCAAAACAATTACCGGCAAGCTTCTTGACCGGAGTAGGGAACAAAAGGTTCTCCTCAAACCAAACCCACCAATTATGCTGAACACTTGGTAGACAAGGGTGTTTTCAGGCTCTAGTTTTTTTATTATGTCCACTACAGCAGTCATGCTTTCCTGTAAAAATCTGAGAATGCAGTAAAGTTGACTTTTTTTCACATCACTATCAATATGCGACTGAAGATACCCACATTTCTTGCCTTTGGCATCAACACTAAACAAAAATTCTGTAAACGGTTGCACATGGATAATATAGCACTCACGGCCTCTAGGACTGAGAACCACTTGCTAAATGACACAGTTGGGATGACTCTCTTTGATGCCACACAAAGCACAAAATGAGAAATATGTGCATTTTAGTTCCCGCGCACAATGAAACAGTGCACCAGAATTTACTACAAAGTAAATAGCATTCTTCATTAACTCTGAAGATTGTAAAGGTGCTTTCAGCATACCATCTAGCAAGTGGCAAGGATCTCTTACAGGGAAGCCCTTCAGCTCAGATATCGATTTTGACAGGTCATCACACAACTTTTTCATATACATAGCTGAATCACTCCAAATGCAAATAATATCACTCCAATCTTTGTTGAACTTGGTAAGAACTATTTGCAGCAGCATTCCAAGTGACACTGCGTTCCATGTTTGCCAAAAGTCTCGTGTCATGTTTTCACCACTATCCCAGAGTCTTGGTGACAGCACTCTTTTCACAAATACCTGTCACTACACCTTGCACTGAATGTTTAAAGAATGGGGTGTTTGGCAATTCACCTACTATCAATACTGACTTGCTAGAAAAGGGGCTGATGTATCAAAGGGTTTCACCGATTCTCCCTCTGTGGGTAAATGTGATGGTACATATTGGGAAAGATTCTTATGAAACCAACCATTTTAGCTATCATTGAAAGAATCGAACGTAGCCAAAATTTCAGATCTGATTTTGATATTTCCTGATTCTCTACAGTTCATAAAATAATTAAATAAGACATAAAACATGCTTCTAAACCCTGCATCTTTAGACTAAAGACCATGTTAGAAATGGGGTTTCTGGTTGGCTTGGGTGTACACCTAAGCCAGGCAGAACCCACCACTCTAGTCGGGGTAAGGGAGTTACACACACACAAGGTGACCCCTGATCACCCCCTTGGTAGCTTTGCAGAGCAGTCTGGCATATCCCAGAGGCAATGTGTAAAGTGTTTGCGCAACACACACACACACACGCGCAACACACACACACACACACGCGCAACACACACACGCGCAACACACACGCGCATCACACACACACACACACACACACACACACACACACACACCCCCCCCCTCCTTTGTATTTAAAATAAAATCACATTAGACCACAATCACACAATTCACTTTGCCACTAGGCAATTATCATGACATCACATAGACCATACATCACTTTGCAAACACGCAATTGTCATAACTGTACATGTAGTGCAATAAGGTTATTACCTATGAGTTGCACACGTTATAAAAACATTATAACTATAACACCTTACACCATCACTGTGTAGAATATGTAGGGGAATATAATAAATCCCATGAAACATCACAGGTTAGGGTACACATAAATCATCCCTGCTGGATCTCCAATGCCAGCACTGGGAATGTGGGGTAAAACAACTAGTACCCCAACCACAGGGCACCACCCTCAGCAAAATCATGTGTCAGCACCACTGCGCTCTGTTTACCAGTCACTCGGTACTGGGGAGGCCCAGCCGGAACTGTAGGCCGCAGTAGCACCTGCATGCCTATAGTTGATACTGCGATAAACCTTCCCAGCAGGGGCCTCCATCGAGGTCTTGCCCTGCTAAACCATCCAATTCACAAGTGCCCCCAAGGTATGTGATCCTGCAGCGGAGTGGGGGAGGGCACACACCCTTCCCTTGCGGGTTACTTCTCACTAGTAAGTACAAGCGTTGCTGCCCGCTCTCAGGCAACGCGTACCTCCAGCAAAGAGGAGGGCCCTCACCCTGTTCCAGGGACGTCCGCTGGCCTTGAGCCCTCGCAGAGCTCCCGGTCTTAACACCCAGCCGGAGAAGGGCAGAGGCACTTCTCCGGCCTCCTGCCCTGCCGACAGACCTCAATCCCAGGCCCCCATTGGCGCTTTTCATTGGTGCCTCACCCGCGTCGACTGCTGCTTCGCACGGCCTTCTCCTGGCTGGCCCCACCTTTCCCCCTTGGCTCCGAGGCTGTTGCCAGGCAATGCATGGGGTGTCTTGGTCGCACAGGAGCGGTTTCCCTTGTAGTTGGTCAGCCACCAGGAGCTCTGGGCAGCCGCTCGTTTGCCAGAAACGCCTTGGGACTCCTTGGCGCCAGCTGCGCTCTGTTTGCAGCAGGGATCGGCCCTGCAATTTGGGCCAAGGCAATCTTCCCCGAAGAAAGTAGGGAAAAGAAAAACAACCACCAAACACCAGAACAATTCTTCAAAACACCCGGAACCAGGAAATCTCCACCATGTCAGGTACTAGGCACTTTCAGCAAAGCAAAAGCACCAGTAAGTTCTCCCGGCAGATGGAAAATACAGTGCTCACCACGCCCTGTTTTTGTAACATGTAAGGACAGTCTAGTCCTTTCTTCCTGGCCCCAGGCAGGAGAAGCAACTGCAGGCCGGCCCACCCCACACACAGCAGGGGCAGCGCTCTTCACACAACTCTTCTTCTCTCCCCCCAGACAGGTTCCTCTTAGACCCAGCCAGGATCTTTCTTGCAATATTTTATGTCCCTGAGATTTCCAACATGAGGCCAGCACACACAAGCCCTTGGAGATTCATCACAAGCAGGATACCACAGCAGGGCAAAAAGTCAGTCCTTTTCCTCAACCACAGACAGAAGCAGCAACTGCAGGCCAACCCACCCCTCACACAGAAAAGGCAGCGCTCCTCACACAGTCCTTCCCCTCTTCTTCTTGGCAGGATCCTCTTGTTCCTTGAAGTAATCTAAAGTCCTGGGGTTTTAGGTGTAATACTTATACCCCATGTTGTCATTGTTCTCTTTGCTGTAAGGGTCTCTGAACCCAGTCAAAACCAGTCCTGTCCTCCCTGGTGCAACATGACCACAGGAGGGTGGACAGCATTGTGAAAAAGGGGAGACAGCCTATTCAGCTACAAGCAAAACTCCTCCCACCACTCTTAATGCAGACCAGGTCTATTCAGCCCTGCGATAAGTCACCCAGGCAAGGCAGGGCACAACTCAACCCCCCTAGTGACTGTCTAGAGTGAATGCTCATCCCCAACTCCTGTCACTCAAACACCAGACGCTGAATACACAAACAGCCCGAGGCACACAGGAAGGTAAAGTAAGAAAATGCCCACTTTCTAAAAGTGGCATTTTCAAACACCGAATTTAAAAACCACCTTTACCAAAAATTGCGTTAATAAATTCTGAGTTCAGAGAGCCTAAACTTCATTTTTCTATCTTGTACCTATGGAAAGCTACACAGGTAAAATGTTACAGTGCAACCCCAATGATAAAGCCTATGGGACAGATAGCCTTTCAATAGTGAAAAACGAAATACACAGTATTTCACTATCAGGACATGTCACACACACCAGTACATGTCCTACCTTTCACATACATTGCACCCTGCCCATGGGGGTACCTTGGGCCTACCTTAGGGGTGCCTTACATGAAAGGGAAGGTTTGGGCCTGTCAAGTGGGTGTAGTTGCCAGGGCAACATGACAGTTTACAACTGTGCGTGCAGACACTACAGTGGTAGGTCTGAGACACATTTACAGGGCTTCTCCTGTGGGTGGCACAACCAGTGCTGCAAGCCCACTAGTAGCATTTTATTTACAGGCCTTGACGCACACCGTGCACTTTACTAGGGTAAATCAAATATGCCTATGTGAGAAAGTGCCCTCTTTCTGCATGGTATGCCCCCACTTTTTGCTGAATTGCTGATGTTCTTTGACTGAGTGTGCCCTGGGCTCCTGCTAATCAGGTACCCAGGACCTATGTTCCTTCCCTAAAAACTGCATTGAAGCCTAAACCCAATTGGCATCCCTGGCCACAGGTAGGCCCCTGGTAAAAGGTACCACAGGTACCCAGGGCACTGTGACCAGGGAAGGCCCCTAAGGGCTGCAGCACTTATTGTGCCACCCTTAGAGGCCCTGTACCATTACACTCACACACTGCCTTTGCAGGGCTGCGTGTTTTGGTGCAGAACAAAGTGAAGAGTCGACATGGCACACATCCCTGTGTGCCATGCCTACAACCCACTGCCCTGGCATAGATCAGTCACCCCTCTAGCTGGGTGCACTATGCCAGTGGTGAGGAGTACAGGTGCATGAGCCCTGTACCCCTACAGTGCCCAAGTCCATTCCTGGGCACTGTAAGTGCAGTGCTGCCATTAAGAGTATATGGTGCTGGGAGTTTGTCATTACGAACTCCACAGCACCATAATGGCTACACTGAAAACTGGGAAGTTTGGTATCAAACTTCTCAGCACATTAAACCCACACTGATGCCAGTGTGGGATTTAATGTAAAATGCACAACAGAGGGCATCTTAGAGATGCCCCTGAAACTCGACCAACTTCTAGTGACCTGACCGAGTGGCTGCTTAGTCTGCCACCAACAGACATGTTTCTGGACCCCTGGGTCGAGAGCCTGCTGCTCTCGGGGGCCTGAAACAATGCACATCCTGGGACGAGGTGCCAAGCCTCCTCCCCAGGATGGGCAGGGTTCACGAAGGGGAAGCTTCAAAGGCATGCCGCCTTTGTGAGCCTCCCCAGACCAAATGCTGCTTTCAGCAACTGGTCCCCACTGGTTCTACCCCCACTTTGGGCGGGAGAACCGGTGGGAAAAACAAGTGAGGGAAAGAGGTGTGCCCACCTCTGCCAACTCCACCCCTCAGGTGGGGGAGGCGAGATAAAGCACAACTCTGAGTCCCCGCCATCTTGAGGATGGGGGGACCCAACCAACCAGGGACAGGTTCCTGCACCCCTCCCACAGGAGGGTGGCACGATAGGGGGTGTACCCACCCCAGGGAAGGGACCCATTGGTCCCTGCCCTTTACCTACCTGTAACGCCCCTAAATCTAGTATTTAGGGGGCACCCTGAACCTTGCTTCCTCAGATCCAGCCTGACAAACAAGAAGTAGGACGAAGAGTTGTGCAGAGCTAACAAGAGGACGACGCCCACTGACTTGGCCCCAGCCCTATAGGCCTGTCTCCCCTCGAACCTGCTCCTGCGAAATCCCGGTGTGTCCTGCAGCCAGCAACCTCAAAAACCCCGGAGGACCTGCCTGCCTTCACTTCCAAGACTGCTTCTCCCGTGAACACCGGACTTGTTCAAACTGCAGCTTCTGGCTCTGGCCGGATACTGCGAATCCAGCCCACTCTGCACCCGCCGAACCCGGCCTGAGCTCGAGTGGAAAAACACCACGAGGTCACCCCGGCGATCCTGACCCGAGATCCGGCGACTCCTGACCTACCTCAAGCCTCCAGACGACGCCTGCAGCCTCAATCCAGAGGATCCCCTCTACCGCGACCAGAGCGGGTAAGACTTTCCGACGTCCCAAGACACCCCTGCACCCGACGCCCCACGGCCTTGTGTGCCCAAACCAACGGTGCCTAACCAACCCAAGACATCCCAACTTACCCCTCGAAGTGGTGGTCGCACCCAGAAGATCTTCGTCCCCGAGCCTGCAGTGTTTCTTCTAACCGGAGGTTCTCCATTGAAAACAACAGGGCACCCAACCTCAAAACAGCACCATGCACCCGGCCACCCTAGTGCCGCTGAGGGTGCACCTTTGGTGCTAATTTGGTTCCCTATTTGCCCTGACCTAAACCCTAGGAGCTTTGCTCCCACAACCCAGTGGCCTGCTTGCCAGCAGCCACCAACCGGAGGCCCCCTATCCTCCATAGGATAACATTGGGCCTCAACACTCTGCACCCGGCCGCCCTAGTGCCGCTGAGGGTGAAACAAAAGTGCATCACGGACCCTGGGGGACCCTTGAGTCTAACCCCAGAACCTTAACTCCCACAGTCGATTACTTACCTGTGATCCGATAACCTGTTTTTCCTCCATAGGATAACATTGACAATTTTCTTTCAAAAAGTTTCTAAGTGTGGAGTTTTGAAATCTAAAAATATTCTTTAAAAATCGCACAAATAACCAAAACGTATTTACTTACCTGTTTACAGGAAATGTCCCAGTGCTGAATCCAGGTATCCAGCACTGAGTAAGAAAAGTAACGTACAAAGTAACTTACCTGCAATTTACTGAAAAAGCCTATTCATTCCAATGTACTGTATTTGCTAAGTGTTGCAACCTACTGCATTCCCTGTAAATCAAAGAAAGTACAATTTCTATTGCATTTTCAAACTGTTCTACAATCAATAACTTATTCCTGTAAAGTATTTAATGCTTACCTGTGCCAGGCTTGCTTGGTTCTAAAAAATAAAACAGTATATTTTTTATACAAAAACAATTGGCCTAGAGTTCAGTTCTTGAGTGTGTGAATTCATTTGCTGACTGAGTGTGTACATCAAATGCTTAACACTGTCCTCTGATACTGGCTTACTGCTCTACACAAATAGAGAGTAAGGTTCTATCTAACTTTAACCTCTGCCTATCTCTGGGGTCACCTGGACTCTATACACACTAGACCTCATTTTGGTGTAATATATATATACATATATACATACATATATCCCCAGTTTCCTACAGCCTATCATGGATAACCAATCATATCACAACATATACAGAGAGCATATGCACTTTAGCACTGATCGGCAGTGGTAAAGTGCCCAGAATCCTATAGCTAACAAAAATGGGGTCAGAAAAATAGGAGGCAAAAGGTAAACATTTGGGGGATAAACCTGTCAAAAGGGCCAGGTCTAACAGACCATAAAACTGAAAAAGGAAGAAGAAACAATATTTTGGGGATATCCCTAAAGAACAAAACTCAAGCAGAGTAATGTTAGCCCAGTCTTTCTTGCTGCTACCTTGTATAACAAAGTTACATTGTATTTGACCCTTCAGGAAGAAATAAAAATGACTTTTTCACTCTCCTTTTCCTTTATTTGAATGGCATTTAGTTTGTGGTTGTGCAGGTGTTTTTTCAGTGCTTATATGTTTACACTGGTGAGGGCTACTTTCCTTTCGGTGGGGTTTTATCAGTTATTATAGGTTTAAACCTAAAACAGGATAGCCTAATTATAGTATTGCAGTAAAGAAAGTTATGCAGCGGGCTCAGGCGCAGTCGGATCTGGTTCCCCACTAGTGGGGGCCACCATTCTCTCCACCTTCTCGACGTCCAATTCGGATGTAACGTCCGTGGCCGCCACCCCAGTCGGATGCCGGCGTGATCTTTCATTGTTTCACCCTTTGCTATCTTCCTGGGTTTCTTTCGCCACGATGAGAGGGATCTGCAGACCTTCACGGGGGTGAGGGATTGAGGGAGAGAGGGCGTTGTTGTGTTAGCCATTGCCAGGCCTCCGCTGGGGATTCGAAGAAGAGAGTCTTGGAGTAGTGGATCATTCTTAGCTTGGCTGGATACAGCAGCATGTAATAGATGTGCATGGCGCAGATTTTTGCTTTGAATTGATCGAAGGATTTGCTCCGAGCCTGCACCCCCCTCGTGTAATCAGGAAAAATCACAATGCGCCTGGATTGAAACTTCAAATCTTTAACTTAGTGGGCTCTCTGAAGAGTCATATCCTGATCTTTGTAGTTCAAAAAGTGGGCGATCAGGGGCCTTTGAGGAGCCCTGGGAGCAGGTCTGTGGGCCAAGGAGCGATGAGCCCGTTCAGTCCCAAATCAAGATAAGAAATTCATGTCCATTTTTGCCTGTGATGTTTGTGGTTTATCACGCCCTACGGCGATTTGATGAAGTAACCGCCAGACGTGGGATTGCGTGTGTGCCACGCCGGTAGGTCCATAAGGCAAGAGCTGTAGCTCCCCCCACCCATGGGACCCCCAAGCTGGATGACTTGTCAGGGGCTGACCCACTTGCTTCAGACGTGTGGCCCAGGCAGGACGAGCAGTCGCCTCCAATCCCAGGGGCCATGAGTAGCCTCATTGAAAGCACCATATGGACGGTCAGGGAGTGCGGCTAGGACTTCTAAAGCAAATCTATGCAGTCAGATTCCCGCCGCAAGGTGGGTCCACCACATAGGGTCCCGGGCGTGGCGTGAAACACCGCAGCAGCGCCAGTGATATTCGGCAGTGCAATACAGGCCTCAGAAGGGGAGGAGGGGTGGGGTCCTTTGGCAGGGAGCATAGGTTGCAGTCCACGCTCAACCTGGCCGGCACAACAAGGGTAATGGCGTTCCCCCCACAAGCTGCCATGGGGCCGAAACCTACAAAGTGCCTCCCGCCACCTCACTCACCATGACGCTCTGGCCTCCTGCCCACCGGTCTCTGTCTTCCAAAGTCCCTGGCAGCCGTTTGTGGCAGGGCTGGCGAGGGACTAACGCGGCCACCCTCAGCGCCAGGGGCCCCAAGGTGACCCACTCTGCCTTGGGCAGCCTCAGTTTGAGCATCCAGTGGCAAAACAGAGGTCCTAGTGCCCAGGGACAGCGATCAGCGGTGGTCTGCCATTTTGAGGGAGGACGCGCCTCCCGGAGTTCTGAGCCGATGCACTCCCCGGGCCCTAGATGTCCGCTCCGGTCCGCAGGGTCGGGATAGGACTTGGAGGTTGTGCACCAGCACCGCCTTCGAATCTGGGCATGCCAGCACCCAAACAGTGCGGTCGCGAAGCTGCGGCGGACAGAGCTCAGCAAGTTGCATCCACCATGTTGGCCACACATGCCACGCCCTCCCTCACATGTAATATTTAAGACTCTAATTTCTGTCCTGTACACTGTAGCGCCAGTTTTGGACGCACCAAACATGAAGTCAGCACAAAATGACTGGTAGACTCCACAGCATATCTGCAATGATGCATATCAAATCGTCTACAGCGTGTGCTGCCACTGTATAGTTTTTGTTGATGTTTGTGTTGTCTTTTGATGTATTTGTCCACAATGTCTGATAAGTTAGGAGCAAAGTAGATAATTTTCCTTTAAGTAACAATGCAATTTTTTAAAAATCTTGTGAGGGTTTTATGCTTTAAGAATTTATTGTTAATCCACTAACAATTTGATAAGTGTGTAGAGTGCATTGTGAGTGACTTCATTTCACTTGATTACATGTGCACATCTGTTTAAAAGCAAGTGGACTCCATTGCTAAGACTTGCGAACTAATACTGTATTTCGCCAGTGTTTTATTTCCTTTCAATTCCTTATAATTTTTGTTCACATTTTAAACCGAGTGTTCAGATTACAGTAATTCAAAACTAATAGTAAACTTTCTTTGTGGCAATAAGAATACTATTTTGCGGTGATGCGCATTTGTGCATTAAAATTAAAACGGGTTTCTATACTTGTTCTAAGTACAACTGCCTGCTATGAAGCACCGCTACTGTTCCATGAAAACTATATGCAATGGTTGTTCGTTTTTTTTTTTTTATTTATAATTTTTTATTGCACGTATATGATTAGGTGCCCCTGCTCCCCACCTTTTTTTGTGGCAATTGCTTGCAAGGAAAAACCAAATAATGTACCATCCCCATGGCTTATCCAGACCAGATCTGTTGGCTTGGCCAAGGCTTGTTTAATGTTTATTTTTATTATTATAATAATTTTGATTGACTCAGATAGCAGTCATCACCAAATAAGACAGAAAATGTTCAACAAATGATCTGCGTGGTAAATCAAGTAGTATGAACAGTGTTCCATGCACCGGCCACAACAATGTGGTCCGTTTTTCATTTTGAGGTACAACAAACCCTCCATTCCCACTATCCCCATCTGGCAGTCAACAAAGCCACATCAGAGTCCAAACAGTCATGGTAGGAGCTACAACAGGATTCAAATGTCAGGGAAGAAGCAAATTGTTTATATAAAAAAACAAGGTACGCACAAATAGATATGCTTATTCAGAACTGAATGGAGCATTGACATAAGACTAAAGCACTATAGAAATAGTCAGGGGATGATCATCTCTTATGTGAATCTTAAACTCTTTCACCAGTAAATCCCAAGTCTGCGCTGTGAAGTGCTCATTCAGGCCTCCCTCTCCTCCCTATGTAGGTATGTGCTTTGAGACTAAAGCTAGGGGAGTAAAACCACGCTCCAGGTCTCAACAGTAGAAGGGGTTATGCTTTTCCAATGAATCGTGATATTTCGTTTAGCTAAAAGCAATGTAAGATGAAGATTTTGGTGGATACTTCTTTAATGGTGATGTTTAAACCACTAACCGACTGTGGCGTCAGTGGGTTTTTGGAGCCCCTTAAACATCTTAGAAAGCAAAGTCATATCTTCTGTGTCAATCATGGCTCGTGCACTCCAGCTAAAATATTAGGTACCGGAGCATCACCCACATTAGGGATAGATGGAAATGAAAAAATAAAATGATGCTAGCATGGAACATTGTTTCTGGCCTCTCTTTGTTGTTATCTTTGCTTAATAGTTCTCACTGACTTGCAGTTTGGGTGATGATCCGCAAATTGGAGTGCAATCCTGACAGTAGCAGCTTCAGTAAACCATGAAAATTTAAGCTCAGCAGGTTGCCAAGAGTGCTTCCTCTGGACCTTGTCAAAAGCCAATAACAAATCCACAAAGTAGGCATACAGGTTTTGTTGTTCTCCCCAATTCTATACTGCCAAACCAGGTGGTTCAATATTAACCCAATTCATTAATTGCTAAGAATTTTATTATGTTAGGTCCTGGTTTCCAGAAATGGTACCAGGACTTTTGGAAAGATTTTACCTGCACACTCCAGAAGCGCGGTCAGCTTGTAAGAAACCTGAGTTGTATAAACATCATACATGCCAACATTTTAGAACAGGAAAGTGGAAGATTAAAAAATAATTGGGGGAATTTATTTTCCCGATTGAATCCTATTGAAGAAAAGGCAATTTAGGCGGGAGACTGCTAAAATAAAACCATTTTTGGCTTAAAAAAATCAGGAGTCTCCTGCCTGAATCAGGTCTGTTAACATGTATAAAACATGATGGTGCAAATCGCCCAGCACTCAAGTATCCTGCCAATAGAAGTACAATTGTTACATAATCTCAAGAGCGGAGCATACCACCAAACAAACTGGCATTTGCTTTTCTTTATATAATAACCCAACTACGAACTGCTGCAAGGTAATTGCCTGCTATTTGTATTAGTTTCCCTCCCCATTTCAAAATATTGTATGATTAGTGTGGTGTAAGAATGCTTCTAGAAGTGTATGGCAAGGATAGTTTCACTGATATTGGATTGTGTCTGAAATGTTACTGACAATGATTTTACCCTAGCTAGACTGTCTTTAGTAAAGTTTTTAGTGGCACAAACATTTGTTTCTCACACATATAGTTGTTTCGTCTTGTGCACACATTACCTTAAATTATTGGATGGGTTTTGGGTACCCTACCCATATCTCTCTGTATATTGGACTAGTTGGAATTCCGTCTGGCCTGCACTCGGACATGGAGATCAAATATGTCTGAGTTTTAGTAGATCAGAATTTTGGATGGATATTTATTGAGGTACATATAAGTGAACATTTACATGGGATGTCATGTAACAAAGCCTTTCTGTAGTAACTTGTATATTACAAACCAAGCTTTTCTGTGGGTGAAGAATAATGATGGGCATTGCTCCTTTCCTGACTTTTAGCCACGTACCTAGAAAGATGCACAGGGGATGTGCACCTTGTCTTACACACCAATAACAATAAAACCTTCTATTTTGAGCTGCTTTTGCAGCCAAACACTCCTTGTAGAAAAACCAGTCTAACACACGCCCTTGTGTACGCACATTCCTTCTTTATGCAGCCAGTTACATAGGGGACTTATCTTTAGACTTTCAAATGTAGGCTAATATATCAGACTGCATCCAAGACTGACCTTCTCCATGTGGGTTAAGAACTGTATGTCTATAAAAATGTTTACTTGTAGTTTCCAGATAGGATTTAAATTTCAGATTCAGCTACAGTGTGATGGTATGTATCTTTACTTCTCTCTCTCCCACCTTTCCCTGTCTTGCACCTTGTGCCAACACTAAAAACTTGGACCAGTGCTGTGGTTGTTACTTTTTTGCTGTCCTTTATTTGTCATATGCAAAAGTAACGGAATGCTGGACAATGCTAACATTCACCCCCAGTCACAAGGATCTGGGTTAAATCCATCATTCTTTTGCTCACCACCGCACCCCAGTTTGGACCCAGCCATATGCAAATCAGTCTTGAACCTGTTCCTTGTGGGAACAGTCCAGCCCGAACTGCCAAGCCAGGTCCTCCTTGGACCGGAAACAAGCATCCTGGGACCGGTTTCGGGGCATCACCCTTCATCAGCCAGGCTAGCTTGAATCCAGTGGTGTAGTGAGCACCGGACCCACGTCTGGGCATACCCTTCACTTAGGGCGACATATGAAAAGTGAGCTAAAGAATGATGATGGATTCAACCCAGATCTGTGACTGGGGGTGAGTGTCTGAAAAGTTTCAGCACTCCGTCCATTATCTCCTTCTGTTTGCTTTGTTCACCCTAAGTTGGCAGGGTATGCCCAGACGTGGGTCCCTTGCTCACTTTGCCACTGGATTCAAGCTAGCCTGGCTGATGAGGGCTGTTAGCCCGAAACCGGTCCCAGGATGCTTGTTTCCGGTCCAGGGAAGACATGGCTTGGCAGTTCGGGCTGGACTGTTCCCATGATGCACAAGGTCAAGACTGATTTGCATATAGCTGTGTCTGAACTGGGGTGGCGAAGTGAGCTAAAGAACGATGATGAATTCAACCCAGATCTGTGACTGGGGGTGAGTGTCTGAAAAGTTTCAGCGCTCCGTCCATCATCTCCTTGTGTTTGCTTTATTTGTCATAGGCAGCCCATCTAACATGCCATTTAATTTTCCTTTAATAGAAGAATGGGTGCGACCAGTCATGAAGCGAGATAAACAAGTCCTTCTACATTGGGGTTATTTCCCTGACAGGTAAGTTATGCCACAGCTCTGTCAAGTTTTCATCTCACAGAAGTTTGACTTTGCAGCGATTTAGGCCTTGATTTCGAGTTAAGTGGTTTTAGGTGTGAGTATACCGGGTGGTTAGAACTAACGTTTCTGGCTCGTATCCTTGCACCTACAGCCACCTATTTCAATTTGTTGTCCCCACAATGAGAACATGCAGACCAGTCATTACTAGGTCCTTTTCCGCACTGGGAGTCCCCATTTTAGGTTACTGAGATGGGTGGAGATATCTGGGCTTTTATGCTGCAGTTGTCAGGGCCCAATCTTAGTGGTGGCACGTGCCTCACAAATGGCTACACCCAAGAGCCATTACAGGGTACAAGTCTAGGTAGTGGGCGGAGGACTGTGCCTTCTTAATTTGTGTTTTGTATGAGGAATAATTTCCAAAGTCCATTAGTAGGTTTCAAACACGTTGTGTTTATTCATATTCTTATGCATAGAACAAAACCAGCCGACACGTGTTTCGCCCGTTTGGCCCATCGGCCGAGGACTTCTTCAAGGCTGAATAGGTACAGAGATATCATAAGAAAATGGGTTGAGGAAAAGTTAGGTGCGGGGACAGTTGGAATGTGAGAGGACAATTCGAATGAGGATATGTCGTAATTAAAGTGGTAGTAAGGAGAGAGAGACATGAAAAAGGTAGAGGGAAGAATAGAAAAGAGAAGTTGAAGGGTGGGAGAGCACAAGAAAGGAGGAAAAGGGAGGAAAAAGTAAGGCGAAGGAAGGGAAAAATATCACAGGAAATTAACCATATTTCGTAATTCCACATTTCTTCCGTAATCACGAGACCCAATAATGTAAACAAGTTATGCGTCATCATCATGATCAATTCATGTACAAGAATTTACAATTAGGCATATGTGTAGGCCAGAAGAAAATGTCATAATTCAAGGTTATTGAGCACATTCAAAAGTGTACAGGTCATGGAGTGATAAGGACACATAGAAACGTAATAGTGAAGATGGATAAAATTGGGATATGTCGTAACGAGGTGGTAGTAAGGAGAGGGAGACAGGGAAAAGGGAGAGAGAAGAGTAGAAAAGGGGAAGTTGAAGGGTGGGAGATAGAGCACAAGAATGGAGGAAAAAGTAAGGCACAAGAAAGGAGGGAAAAGATATCACAGTAAATTATTCATGTTTCATAATTCCACATTTTATCCCTTAATCACGAGACCCAATGATGTAAACAATTTAGGCGTCATCATCATGATTAATTCATGTACGAAAATATACAATTAGGCATATGTGTAGGCCGGAGGAAGATGTCATAATCCAAGGTTATTGAGCACATTCAAAAGTGTACAGGTCATAGAGGGATAAGGACACATTGAAGCGTAACCATATTATAATGTCTCACTGTAGTCACACATGTTAACTGGCACGGAGAGAACTGCGCAAATTACAAGTATTGGAGCCGAGCAGTAAAAGTCATATTTGTAGCATCACATCCCTGCGATCCAGGACGAAAATTGCAGGTGTTACATGAGAGAGAACATAGGCAAGATAAATAGACATGTATTGAAATAACAGAATCCAATAGTAATGGATTTAGTAAAGAAAATGCATAGAGTTACATTGCCATGTTATATGGCATAGCGCTTACCAGAGATTTGTGACTGATGATCGTGTTCCTAAAGTAAAACATGATGCACATGATATCGCTATTGTATGAGAAACCGTTTTTGTAAAGAATAGCCAAGAGAACATGCTGCAGTCACTGTACAATGGTGCAAGTATAAGTGGTGGGGGCATAGGGGAGAAGGAAAAGCCTGCCATCTCTATTAATAAAGGAAGACATCAAATCAAGGTGTTGGATGAAATGTTTTAACTGTAACTGATGGGCGGATAGGCGCAGGGTAAGAAACATATCCGTCAGGGTCTGCGAAGAGGCTCAAGAGCCAGCTAATTGCTTAATGCGGGGGTGAAATTCCAATAAGGAGAGATGTCCTATAATTACGAGGGTATCGGAAATGAAAAAGCAAGTCGTGGGACGCTGCGTATTGGAAGCGCCGATAGACGTTGTGTGATCTTTACAAAACGGGAAAAGGGAATTGCCAAAATGGATATGGGTTAGAGTTTAGAAGGTAGTGTTATGCGGGCATAAAAACAGGTTGTCAAAAGGCTGAAGTTTTGTCTTACCTTGTTAGTGAAGTGAAGCGGTCTCTGCGGTCCCAGGAACAAGAAGAGTTCCGGGACGGGCCGCGGTTAAATATACTGACTCATCGTCTGACGTCAGAGTCTGTAATTAGTCATGGCGCGCTGCTGATGTACGGGGGCAACAAAAGAGTTACTTAACAAAAGGTCATGTATATTGCTGATAAATATAATTCTAAAATCAAAAAACCACTGTATCCGGACTGGGATGTGTTAAAAGAAATAATATGGGGAAGACCGGCGGCCTAAGTGAAAAAATAAATTAATTAAAAAAAGGAAAGATCGCAATGGAAGAGGTACTGATAAAGAGATGTGGGAGACAAAGATACACTTAGAAAGGTCCCTAAACCTCTTTGTTGAATGTTAGTAGTCGGACTTTCATCTGAAATAGAAAAGTCAGGTCATACTCATCTCGTGTATGATGTCGCGAGGTCCATGGCATGAGTCATGTTGTACAGCATGAACCTAGATTAGTGTACAGGGGGTAGGGGAAATTGAGGTCACATCCACCACCGATATTCGGGTGAGAGTAACAAGTTATGTTGCCGTGTGTAAAGTGTGGGTCACCACATAAGTGAAAGGAAGGAAAAAAAGGGTGGAGGAAGAGCGCATGCGTGCCCATGGGCACTATCTAGTGCACGGGAGAGGGAACTGGAATAGCAGTTATCCAATGCCATATTTGGGTGGTGGTTGAGAGAGCATAGAATGTACAGTTAGGTCTGGTTAATAAAGCCAGTAATGCATTTCTGCATCTTTATTAAGTCCTTGTGTCATGGTGTTCAAGCGTATTATGTATTCGCTCTCTTTCCGCCTCATGGTAAGTTCTTGGTAGCCCCCTCGGGAGGTGGGTTTCACAACGTCCAGACCGAAGAATTTGAAGGTCTTTCTATGAGGATGAACTTCCTGATAATGTTCCGTCAGTGGGGGTCCACATCTTCTTTGTTGATGTTGCGATAGTGTTCCAGGATTCTTGTTTTGAGTGCCCTGATTGTGCTGCCTATGTAGATTTTATTGCATGGGCAATGTAAGGGAGTGGGTTTCTGTTGCAGTAACCCCCCCACTTTTTGCCAGACCACTGCTGCACTTTGACTTGATGTGCCCTGGGTCCCTGCCAATCGGGTTCCCAGGGCCTGTGTTCTTTCCCCAAAATTGTACCCAATTGGCATCTCTGGCCACAGGTCAGCCCCTGGTAAATGGTACCACAGGTACCCAGGGCACTGTGACCAGGGAAGACCTCTAAGGGCTGCAGCACTTATTGTGCCACCCTTAGAGGCCCTGTACCCTGACACTCACACTCTGCCTTTGCAGACTGCGTGTCTTGGTGCAGAAGTGAAGAGTCGACATGGCACACATCCCTGTATGCCATGCCCACAAACCACTGCCCTGGCATACATCAGTCACCCCTCTAGCTGGGTGCCCTATGCCAGTGGTGAGGATACAGGTGCATGAGCCCTGTACCCCTACAGTACCCAGGTCCATTCCTGGGCACTGTAAGTGCAGTGCTGCCATTAAGAGTATATGGTGCTGGGAGTTTGTCATTACGAACTGCACAGCACCATAATGGCTACACTGAAGACTGGGAAGTTTGGTATCAAACTTCTCAGCACATTAAACCCACACTGATGCCAGTGTGGGATTTAATGTAAGATGCACGACAGAGGGCAACTTAGAGTTGCCCCCTGAACCTAACCCACAATCCACGTCCTGCCTGAGAGGCTGCCTAGGCTGCCACCCAGCAGACATGTTGCTGGACCCCTGGGTAGAGAGCCATCCGCTCTCCTGGGCCTGCAACAATGCACGTCCTGGGCGAGGTGCTAGGTCTCCTCCCCCAGGATGGGCAGGGGGAAGCTTCAAAGGCATGCCGCCTTTGTGAGCCTCCCCAGACCACTTGCTGTACTCAGCAACTGGTCCCCACCGGTTCTAGCCCCCACTCTGGCGGGAAACCCCAAGTAAGGAAAGGGGTGTGCCAGCCTCTGCCAACCCCACCCCTCAGGTGGGGGAGGCGAGGTGAAGCACATCTCTGGGCTCTCGCCATCTTGAAGATGGGGAGCCCTGCCCAATCAGGACTAGGCTCCTGCCCCCCTCCCACTGGAGAGTGGCAGGATAGGGGTGTACCCACCCCAGGGAAGGGACCCATTGGTCCCTGCCCTTTACCTACCTGTAACGCCCCTAAATCTAGTATTTAGGGGCACCCTGAACCTTCCTTCCTCAGATCCCGAATCCGAAACAAGCAAGAAGAACAAGAAGAAAGAAGACCTGCCGTGCAGCTGCTAAAAGAGGAAGACACCAACTGACTTGGCCCCAGCCCTACAGGCCTGTCGACCCTCGAACCTGCTCCTGCTAAACCCCGGCGTCTCCAGTGGTCAGCAACCTCGAAAACCCCGGAGGACCTGACTGCCTTGTGACTCTAAAAGACTGGGACTCCCACGAGCAGTGGTACTGCTCAAAGCAAGTAACAAACCCCTGATGCCAGCCAGGAACCGCGACTCCTGCACACACTGCACCCGCCGAGCCCGGCCTGTGCCTGAGTGGACAAAGACCACGAGGACGTCCCCCGGCGACTGTGACCCAGAATCCAGCACCCAAGGACCCTCCTCGACGCTCCTGACGACGCCTGCAGCCCCAGAACCAGGGACCCCTCCAACCGCGACCAGCAGAGGGTAAGATTTCCCGACGTGAAAAGACACCCCTGCACCCGGCACCCTGCGGCCCCCTGTGCCCAACTCCGGGGTGCCTACCTATCCTCCAACTACCCAACTTACCTCTCGAAGTGGTGGTCGCACCTGAAGAATCTCCGTCCCGAGCTTGCAGCCTTTGTTCAACTTCCAGCTTCTCCATTGAAATACATTGAGCGCCCGAAGGCTCAAAAGCACCCTGCACCCAGCCGCCCGAGTGCCCCAGGGAGTGCAACACCTATCCTATTCTCCTTCCCCACTTGCCCTGTGTAAGTGACCAGGAGCCCAGCTCCCACAGCCGTGTGGCCTGCCTGCTAGCAGCCACCAACCAAGGGCCCCCTGCCCGCCATAGGCTAACATTGGGCCTAATTCACTCTGCACCCGGCCGCCACTGTGCCGCTGAGGGTGTACCAACTGTACCTACCTGACCCTGGGAGACCCCTGAGTCTATGCCCAGAACCTTAATTCTGCCAGTCGAGTACTTACCTGAAAGCCGATAACCTACATTTTCTCCATAGGGTAACATTGACTGGTTTACACTGAAATTTCTTCTAAGTGTCGAGTTTTGAAACTTTAAAATATTCACTAAAAATCGTCCGATCAACGAAAACGAAATTACTCACCTGTTATCAGGAGAGATCCCAGTGCTGGATCTTGGTGCCCAGCACTGACCCTGAAAAGCAATTACAACTGTACTTACCGATAACTTGATTTTCCTCCATATGATAACATTGCCTGGTTTTCTCCAGAAATTCTTCTAAGTGTCGATTATTGAAACAAACAAATATTCCTTAAAAATCGCCTGTGTAGCAAAACGATTTCTTCCAACTGTTTACAGGAAATGCACCAGGGCTGAATCCAGGATCCAGCCCTGAGTAAGAAAATCATACGCAAAGTAATTGATATTGCATTTACTTAAAAATCCCCATTGAGCTCAATGTTATGATTGTGTTTGAATTGTGTTGCCTATTGCAACAACTGTAGCTATTGCATTTAAAAGTCTATTGTGTATTGAAAGTATATAACTAAAGCATCTCATTCTGAGAAAGTATTTGTATACCTACTTGTGGTTCTAAAATAAAACAACAATATATTTTTATATACAAAACAATTGGCCTAGAGTTCAGTTCTTGAGTGTGTGAGACCATTTGCTGACTGAGTGTGTACAACAAATGCTTTACACTGTCCTCTGATACTGCCTTACTGCTCGACCAAGCTACCACTTTAGAGAGTAAGGTTATATCTAACTTTAGCCTCTGCCAAACCTTCTGGGGACTGTGGACTCTGTGCACACTGAACCTTACTTTGGTTCAGTATATACAGAGCCACTTTCTTACATTGGTGGATCAGCGGTGGGATACAAACTTGCATTTGTTGGACCACTTGGTTACCATCTGATCACACGACAGAACTCTTAAATTGCCTTTAGAATTCTGATTTTTTTAAATTGGCATTTCTTTTTCCAAACTACTAAAAGTCTTGTTAGGGCCTTGCTTAAGTCCCTTTAGAATTTTAGAAAATAAAAAGTCACTATAGTCAAGGGTAGAGGGGTTAGAACTTTTTGTTAGAATGTCTCAAGAAAAGAACCCAGCTACTAGTGAAGATAATGACATACAGGACATGGTTGAGGAGCTCGACCTCACCCCTTACCTTCACTTGTCTTTCAACGAAGTAAGGTCCTTATGTAAACTTAAAAATATACCCATGGGCCAGCATCCAACCAAACAAGGGCTCCAGGAGCTCCTGGCTGAATATGCAAAGGCCCACCCCTCTGAGCATGGTGATGACCAAGCAGAGGAGGAAAGGAGTGAGGAGGATGGAGATAGGAACCCACCTCCACCACTGCCTAAGGAAGACAGGGTCCCTGCATCCTTATTTCCAAGAGTTAACCTCTGGGGACCTAGAGGCCACACAGGTGGTTCAGGTCCCAGAGAGGACACTGAGGATAGCCTCAGTGAGGAGGACAGCCTTTTAGCAAGGTTGGCCAAAAGACTGGACCTAGAGACCAGACTCCTGGCTCTAGAGAAGGAAAGAAAGGAGATGGGTTTAGCCCCCATCAATGGTGGCAGCAATACTAAAAATAAGGACACAGAGCAATCTTATGATCCTAAAATCCCCAAAGGGATTGTCCCTAAATATGCGGAGGGTGATGATATCACCAAGTGGTTTACAGCCTTTGAGAGGGCTTGTGAAGCCAGGAGGGCGAAGAAGACTTTCTGGGGGGCACTCCTTTGGGAACTGTTCTCTGGTAACTGCAGAGACAGACTACTGACCCTCTCTGGGCCAGATGCTGGGTCTTATGACCTCATGAAGAGAACTCTGATTGAGGGATTTGGACTCACCACTGAGGAGTATAGAATTAGATTCAGGGGGGCTCACAAAACCCAGAACCAGTCCTGGATTGATTTTGTAGACTACTCAGTAAAGACACTGGGTGGCTGGTTAGCTGGAAACAATGTGCATGACTTTAATGGAATTTACAACCTGTTTATGAAGGAACACATTAAGTAATTGCATTGATGAAAAGTTGCATCAGTACCTGGTAGACCTAGGTCCACTTTCTCCCCAAGAATTGGGAAAGAAGGCAGACCACTGGGTCAAAACAAGGGTCACTAGGACTTCCACTGGGGGTGACCAAAAGAAAGGGGTTACAAAACCTCCCCAGAAGAAAGACCGTGAACCCCTTAAAGATAAAAGTAAGGAGTCCCAGGTAGCCCCCCAAAACCCTGTCCAGGAGGGTGGGCCCAAAGACACCTCACAATCTAAAACAGGGTACCAAGGTAAGAATTGGGATCCCAACAGAATATGGTGTCACAACTGTCAAAAGGCAGGACACCACACCAAGGACCCTAGCTGTCCTAAAAACAAAATCCCTAGTGTAGCTCCAGGGGTTGCCAGTGTAGCTTTGGAGGAGGGGTCCTCAGATGAGGAAGTCCTTCAACTGGAAACTGGGCCCAAGAGGTGAGCTGGAGATTCCAGAGGGGAGTAGACACTTCCACCACCTACTGGTGAATGGAATCCCAGCCACTGCCCTGAGAGATACCTGTGCCAGTCACACTGTGGTGCATGACAGGTTGGTACTCCCACACCAGTATGTCCCAGGGGAAACAAGAAGAGTAAGGGCTGTCCCAGGGGGGGGTCACTGTTAGGCCTGTGGCTGTAGTGCCCCTAGCAATAGCTGGGTCCCTTAGATGGAGAAAGGTGGTAGTTAGTAAAGACCTCCCCCTTGATTGTCTCCTGGGGAATGACCACTTAGAGGTTGGTCTGAGCCAAAGAGAGGTACTGGTCCAATGCCAGACCTCACCCAAGAAACCTGGGGGGGCTCAACCTGCAGCTAGTGCAGCTAAGCCCCAAAAGAAAAAGAAGAAACAGTGTAGGAAAGGTGGGCAACTGTTAGCCACAGTTCCAGTGGGCCAGAGAGATTCTATCCCAGCAAGGGAGAACTCCAAACTTGGCACTGGTGAAGTCCCCCCTAGCCAACAAAAACCACTGACTAGTCAAACAACTGTCCAGCCTGAGTTGGTGGCTCCTCAGCTGGCAGAACAGAGGGTGGAAGAAGGGTGTTCCCTACCAAGTGTAGTGACCCCCACCCTAAAACAGCAGACAGGCAACCAGAACCCAAAGAAGCCTGTAAGGTAGCCCCTTCACCTACCAGTGAGGAGCTGAAGGTGTGGTTCTGGGCACTGACAGCTGTCAGTAGCCTCTGCTGGGTGTTAGCCTTCATGGCAGCACTGTCCTTGGCATGGTGGCCTAGCCCCCTGCCAAATAGCAAGTTAGGCCCCCTGACCTTATTGGTCATGGTGGGGTTGCTCAAGCTGTGGGTAACCTCTGTGGGTAAGCTGAGTTTTGCCCTAGCTAAGTTAGAAATTGCAGAGGTAGGCACCTCTGAACCCAAACTAAAAAGATGGGGTGAAGGCACTAAAGAGATGGGAAAGGAGCATTGGGAAATAGGTCCTGAAACGGTTGAGATAGGCCAGCTCCCTAAAGGGGCTGACCTGGACAGAAGGATGTAAGGCAGAGTAGGCCCTGCAACTCCCAAACCACTTCCTCTGCTCTTCCTCGCCTGAAAGACTAGGAAGACTCTCTCCCACCTTTGGCTGAGTCTCCTGGCCTTTGGGCTGGGGGGGGCTTGTGTAAGGAAGTGGGTTTCTGTTGCAGTAACCCCCCCACTTTTTGCCAGACCACTGATGCACTTTGACTTGATGTGCCATGGGTCCCTGCCAATCAGGTTCCCAGGGCCTGTGTTCTTTCCTCAAAACTGTACCCAATTGGCATCTCTGGCCACAGGTCAGCCCCTGGTAAATGGTACCACAGGTACCCAGGGCACTGTGACCAGGGAAGACCTCTAAGGGCTGCAGTACTTATTGTGCCACCCTTAGAGGCCCTGTACCCTGACACTCACGCTCTGCCTTTGCAGACTGCGTGTCTTGGTGCAGAACAAAGTGAAGAGTCGACATGGCACACATCCCTGTATGCCATGCCCACAAATCACTGCCCTGGCATACATCAGTCACCCCTCTAGCTGGGTGCCCTATGCCAGTGGTGAGGATACAGGTGCATGAGCTCTGTACCCCTACAATGTCTAAGCCCATTCCTGGGCACTGTAAGTGCAGTGCTGGCATTAAGAGTATATGGTGCTGGGAGTTTGTCATTACGAACTCCACAGCACCATAATGGCTACACTGAAGACTGGGAAGTTTGGTATCAAACTTCTCAGCACATTAAACCCACACTGATGCCAGTGTGGGATTTAATGTAAGATGCACAACAGAGGGCAACTTAGAGTTGCCCCCTGAACCTAACCCACAATCCACGTCCTGCCTGAGAGGCTGCCTAGGCTGCCACCCAGCAGACATGTTGCTGGACCCCTGGGTAGAGAGCCATCCGCTCTCCTGGGCCTGCAACAATGCACGTCCTGGGCGAGGTGCTAGGTCTCCTCCCCCAGGATGGGCAGGGGAAGCTTCAAAGGCATGCCGCCTTTGTGAGCCTCCCCAGACCACTTGCTGTACTCAGCAACTGGTCCCCACCGGTTCTAGCCCCCACTCTGGTGGGAAGACTGGCGGGAAACCCCAAGTGAGGAAGGGGTGTGCCAGCCTCTGCCAACCCCACCCCTCAGGTGGGGGAGGCGAGGTGAAGCACATCTCCGGGCTCTCGCCATCTTGAAGATGGGGAGCCCTGCCCAATCAGGACTAGGCTCCTGCCCCCCTCCCACTGGAGAGTGGCAGGATAGGGGGTGTATCCACCCCAGGGAAGGGACCCATTGGTCCCTGCCCTTTACCTACCTGTAACTCCCCTAAATCTAGTATTTAGGGGCACCCTGAACCTTCCTTCCTCAGATTCCGAAACAAGCAAGAAGAACAAGAAGAAAGAAGACCTGCCGTGCAGCTGCTAAAAAGAGGAAGACACCAACTGACTTGGCCCCAGCCCTACAGGCCTGTCGACCCTCGAAACTGCTCCTGCTAAACCCCGGCGTCTCCAGTGGTCAGCAACCTCGAAAACCCCGGAGGACCTGACTGCCTTGTGACTCTAAAAGACTGGGACTCCCACGAGCAGTGGTACTGCTCAAAGCAAGTAACAAACCCCTGGTGCCAGCCAGGAACCGCGACTCCTGCACACACTGCACCCGCCGAGCCCGGCCTGTGCCTGAGTGGACAAAGACCACGAGGACGTCCCCCCGGCGACTGTGACCCAGAAACCAGCACCCAAGGACCCTCCTCGACCCTCCTCGACGCTCCTGACGACGCCTGCAGCCCCAGAACCAGGGACCCCTCCAACCGCGACCAGCAGAGGGTAAGATTTCCCGACGCGAAAAGACACCCCTGCACCCTGCGGCCCCCTGTGCCCAACTCCGGGGTGCCTACCTATCCTCCAACTACCCAACTTACCTCTCGAAGTGGTGGTCGCACCTGAAGAATCTCCGTCCCGAGCTTGCAGCCTTTGTTCAACTTCCAGCTTCTCCATTGAAATACATTGAGCGCCCGAAGGCTCAAAAGCACCCTGCACCCAGCCGCCCGAGTGCCCCTGGGAGTGCAACACCTATCCTATTCTCCTTCCCCACTTGCCCTGTGTAAGTGACCAGGAGCCCAGCTCCCACAGCCGTGTGGCCTGCCTGCTAGCAGCCACCAACCAAGGGCCCCCTGCCCGCCATAGGCTAACATTGGGCCTAACTCACTCTGCACCCGGCCGCCACTGTGCCGCTGAGGGTGTACCAACTGTACCTACCTGACCCTGGGAGACCCCTGAGTCTATGCCCAGAACCTTAACTCTGCCAGTCGAGTACTTACCTGAAAGCCGATAACCTACATTTTCTGCATAGGGTAACATTGACTGGTTTACACTGAAATTTCTTCTAAGTGTCGAGTTTTGAAACTTTAAAATATTCACTAAAAATCGTCCGATCAACGAAAACGAAATTACTCACCTGTTATCAGGAGAGATCCCAGTGCTGGATCTTGGTGCCCAGCACTGACCCTGAAAAGCAATTACAACTGTACTTACCGATAACTTGATTTTCCTCCATAGGATAACATTGCCTGGTTTTCTCCAGAAATTCTTCTAAGTGTCGATTATTGAAACAAACAAATATTCCTTAAAAATCGCCTGTGTAGCAAAAAGATTTCTTCCAACTGTTTACAGGAAATGCACCAGGGCTGAATCCAGGATCCAGCCCTGAGTAAGAAAATCATACGCAAAGTAATTGATATTGCATTTACTTAAAAATCCCCATTGAGCTCAATGTTATGATTGTGTTTGAATTGTGTTGCCTATTGCAACAACTGTAGCTATTGCATTTAAAAGTCTATTGTGTATTGAAAGTATATAACTAAAGCATCTCATTCTGAGAAAGTATTTGTATACCTACTTGTGGTTCTAAAATAAAACAACAATATATTTTTATATACAAAACAATTGGCCTAGAGTTCAGTTCTTCAGTTCTGTGAGACCATTTGCTGACTGTGTACACCAAATGCTTTACACTGTCTTCTGATACTGCCTTACTGCTCGACCAAGCTACCACTTTAGAGAGTAAGGTTATATCTAACTTTAGCCTCTGCCAAACCTCTGGGGACTGTGGACTCTGTGCACACTGAACCTTACTTTGGTTCAGTATATACAGAGCCACTTTCTTACAGGCAAATTATGATATAGATTGTGTATGTTGATGTGCAAGTGATCCAATCCCTGATTTTGAGAGTGGTGTGAGAGTCATGCTTATATTCCTCTTGTCTATTAGCCACCAGTTTGCACGCATTGCAGTCGTGGCAGATGTAGAAGCCACAAGGCTTGGTCAGGAAGTTGGTTTTGGGTTTATTCCGCTTGTCCACAAATTCTGGTTTGCACAGGATTTGTTTAAGATTTTTGGCTCTCCTGAAACCCTTTTG
Source organism: Calotriton arnoldi (assembly GCA_963921515.1). Classification (NCBI taxonomy): domain Eukaryota; kingdom Metazoa; phylum Chordata; class Amphibia; order Caudata; family Salamandridae; genus Calotriton; species Calotriton arnoldi. The sequence continues at coordinate 78,041 of CAWUFW010009771.1, forward strand.
AGGTAATTTGTCCATCTGGTTTGTTAGTGATGAGTTGTTCGTCAGGAGATACCAGTGTCTCTTCAAGGTCTTTCTGATTTTCTGATACAGTGGTGACCATTATGATAATTCGTTAGAAATCTGATTTTGTTCGACTTTTCTATCCTTGTGACGTCTTTGGGTTGTAGTAGATCATCTCGTGATAGTTTCTCACAGTCTTTGGATGTTTTTTCCAAGATTTTTCTGGGATAGCCCCGGTTCAGTAATCTCTTTGTTAGGTGTTCCGAGCTTTCTTTGTAGGTCTCGAGATTGCTATAACTCCTTCTCATTCGTTGGAATTCTCCTTTCGGGATATTTTTGATGGTTTTATGGGGGTGACAGCTGTCCACCCGAAGAATTGAGTTGACTGAGGTTGGTTTGCGGAATGTCTTTGTTTGTAGTTTATTGTCCTCCACGTAGATGGTTATGTCCAGAAAGTCTATTTGGGTAGGGGAAATGTTACTGGTTATTTGAATACTGCCACTTTAATTACGACATATCCTCACTGTTCCCCCTTATTCGAATTGTCCTCTCACATTCTAACTGTCCCCGCACCTAACTTTTCCTCAACCCATTTTCTTATGATATCTCTGTACCTATTTAGCCTTGAAAAAGCCCTCGGCCGATGGGCCAAACGGGCGAAACACGTGTCGGCTGGATTTGTTCTATGCATGAGAATATGAATGAATAAACAACGCGTTTGAAACCTACTAATGGACCTTGGAAATTATTCCTCCTACAAAACACAAATTAAGAAGGCACAGTCCTCCGCCCACTACCTAGACTAGTCCCCATTTTACGGCCAATTCCATTCCAGTTTTACTGGCTGCATTTTCAGGATGGTAAAATCAGGCCAGATGTTCAAACATCTAGAAAATCTAGTTGTGGGAACACCTCTTTATCAGGGCACGTGGGTATGAAGTGGGTAAGGAGACTTGTATAGCATCTCTGTATAGCGTTGCCCGAGTTATTTAGAATACTGCTTTGTCATCCTGGCCACAGCTACATCATGCGTTGCTCAGATGTGTCCAAGAGATTTGGTAAGTGTGCCCCCATAAACCCCTGCTAGTTCACGTTGTGTAGCCACGTTAGTTGGTTCAGAATCGGAGTGGAAGATCTGTGGTGAGAGAGACAAATCAATATTGTCTGTAAAATTGCTCCTTTTGTTTATAAATGCCACAAGTATTAAAAACCAAAGGCCAGGATCCGAAGGAGAGAGCTGAAGAGAGTCCCCACTTGAAAAATATAGACGCATAAAGGAAGTGCTAAGGACCAAGAGAAACAATGAAATGGAGACCTGAGTGGGAGGAGAGAAAGGGGGTGAAAGAGGAATGGAGAAAAGTAGATGACGAGAGGAGCTAAATCTCTGGGACAGAGTGAAAAGAAGAGACCTAACCGTAAAGTGAGACAGACACCTAGACAGAGAAAAAGAAGAGAATCTGGGACTGAGGAAATGTGGGCAATCTACATATGGGGAGAAACAGGGCAGATAGGGCTTATGAGAGCATCACAGAGCAAGAAGTTGGGAGAGAAATTGAGTGACCTGGAAAAAGGGCAATCGCACAAGAAAGGGGTAGTGTAGATGGTGAATGAGAGTCAAAGTGAGAGAAGGACTAAAGGTGAGGAAAATAGAATAAGAGAAGGAAGTGAAAGAAAAGGCAGACAGTATGGTAAAGAGGACAGGCAAGAGGGATAGTATTGGAGAGGAAGTGTAGACATGTATAGAGCCTTAAAATTGGTATCCTCATTCTTCCCTTAGTTACGACACTTGGATTCCTGCTAGTGAGATTGAGGCTCCTGTGGAGGATGCACCAACCCCAGAGAAACCTCGAAAGGTAATTTCTCAGTATTCCTGCTTTACTTTCCTGGGAGCTCTTTGAAATGCTGTCCAGGTTTATGTTGTTTGACAATCTACACTTACTATTTATGTTGGTCAATATCCCCATTAAGATGCCATGATACTTGAATTAAGAAGCCCCTGTCTCAAAGCCTTGATTCTCCAGTCCAGAACTTAAGAATAATTTCTCATTGTGCTGCTTTGTAGCTAAATAGCAATGTGTCCTAGAGCTCGAACCAACCACTGAGGACCTATCTTGCCTCAGAACTGGGGTTCACTGCAGGCTTTTTTGCCACGTTTATGCCACTGAGTTTCTTCCTTCATGTATCCAATGTGGCACTTGCATGCACAGCTTCATTCACTTGGACAGCTGTCTGCAAGTTCTACAAAATATGGCCTCTTCGAGTAGACTTCTGCATGTATCAAGTAGTAGCACACGGTGGGAGGGGGGGCAAGATAACCTTCAGAGTCATGATCCCTTGGCTAGTGTTAAACCCCTGTGGTCTTTGAGAGCATTACTTGTGTTGTGTGCTTGTATCTCTTTTGTTTTGACCAATGTGCTTTACTTTATTCCAGGTTCATGCTAAATGGATCCAAGATACAGACGTCTTCAATGAGTGGATGAATGAGGAAGATTATGAGGTTAACGATGAACGGTGCTCTCTCCCCCGACGTAAGAAAATCTCTGCCAAGACTCTGATAGATGAGGTAAGAGTTCTCTACAGCAGCATCTCCTATAGTACATTGTCTTACCAGATCAGTAAAAAGTAAAATAACACAAATCTCGGACAGGCCAGTACCTTTGGAGCACCTACAGCTTTTAATAATATAATTAATCTGAGCCTTTTTAAAGTGCATACCACAAACTGAATTGTCCCCTGGCCAATTTGTTGATCAGTGGTATTATTGATTGAACCGTTGGTCTTTTTTTCCCCTCACGCAAGGTTGATGTGTGGTATTGACTCTGCTGGAATTCACATTGCTGACTTGCTGGGTGTGACTTGGTAGCGCAAAATGGAAACCACACTTCGAAAGGCTTCCAAAGGGCTCCTATAGAATCCTTTGTTATCTTGAAACCATACAGCTATCCTTACACTTTTAACACCCCACAAATGGTCCCCTTCTGTCGTCACTCTGGAGTCGATAACCTAGGTGGCTAGTGGAGTGTTGGACGCCCCCACACTGCACAGCTAGTGTAAGGGGCTCAGACATCTTGTCCCTGCCCCTGGGCCACTTGAATTTTACAACCTGCAGCTAGCCAGCGCCTGGCTAGCTTGTCTGGTCTTGTTGCCTGCAGTGGGGTGGGACTGGCCAGGTAGAGTTGTGGTGCTGGATGGGGTTAGGCGGGAGGAAACACCTGATGATGGCAAATGAGGCAGTTAGCGATTTGAGTTACTCTGTGGAGAGGAGTACCAATCTCCTAGTGTTGGCAAGGAGAGGGGGCAGCTGAGGCCTGCAGACTACACACTCTTGGTGTGGATGCTTTAGAGACTCAGTAGGTAATCCTGGGGAGTGTCTGCGTTTGACAGTCCTGATGTGCGGTAGTCAGGCAGGCTGGTATAGCACCAGTGAGTGTTGTGGGTCAATCTCTGTTCCTCCTCCCTCCCATGAGATCCTCTTTTTGACTTACTGTGGCTTCCCCAACCCCTGCCCTCAATCGTGGCAGTATTTGGGTTAAGGGCACCACCAACTTGAGACTGACAATTTTCTTTCCATCTCCCTCTGTCCTACCCCCAAATTCTGGATTAGTGGCAGCTGGTGATTCTTAAAAATGGGGAGAGGGTGGGCGGGGGCATAAAACTTCCTCTGAATTTCAGTGAGCGAGCAAAGTGAGTCTCACATCCTCTCAGAGGGTTTGACGGGGGTAAGCATCCTAGAATTGTGAGAAAGTGCCCTCTTTCTGCATGATTGCCCCCACTTTTTGCTGAACTGCTGATGTGCTTTGACTGAGTGTGCCCTGGGCTTCTGCCAATCAGGTACCCAGGGCCTATGTTCTTTCCCTAAAACTGCATTGAAAACAAAACCCAATTGGCACCTCTGGCCACAGGTCGGCCCCTGGTAAATGGTGCCACAGGTACCCAGGGCACTGTGACCAGGGAAGACCTCTAAGGGCTGCAGCACTTATTGTGCCTCCCTTAGAGGCCCTGTACCATTACACTCACACACTGCCTTTGCAGGCTGCATGTTTTGGTGCAGAACAAAGTGAAGAGTCGACATGGCACACATCCCTGTGTGCCATGCCTACAACCCACTGTCCACCTTCGACGCCGAAAACCCCGACACCGAAGCCACTAAAACACAAAGCTTCGGAGCCGAAACAGGACAACCCGAAAGCTTCGGAGCCGAAACAAGACAAACCGAAAGCTTCGGAGCCAAAGAAAATCTCGGATCCGAAAACTCCCTCATCAAAGATTTCGGAGTCGAAAACACATACAAAAACTTCACAGCTTAACACCGCTAAAGAACACTCTACGGCCAAGCTTCCGGCGCCGAAACCAGACATACCACTAAAAGACCTTTCTTCTCAAGAATCTTCGGATCCAAAGCAGAAAACACTGCATATTGACCCCGAAACTGGTCACCTTCTCACCAGACCTCCTAAAAAACGGAAATTAGACCTTCCAGAGGATCCTCCAATACCTCTCAAACGCAAGGGCATTGGTACTAACCCTTCTCCCCCTTATATACCTTCCCTCTCCTCCTCCTCCTCCTCCTGATCCTAACTTATTTATCTCACCAGCTAACTCACCATCACATACACTCTCACCTGTACCACAGGATGGTGATGATGATGGTGGGGATGGGGATACACTAGGGGATGATGACGACCATAACATACCACAGTACCCAGACCCATGGGATGACTATAATCAAGATCCAGATCTACACAATGACCCTGATCTGTATCCCTCCAGGCCATCACCACTTGATGATAACATTGGGTTTGCACAATTTATTAATAGGGCTGCTCACTACCATGGGGTGGAACTACACACTGATCCCCTAGAAGAGGACTTCTTAGTGGAAACATTAGCACCCTCACAAAAATCCACCCACACCCTTCCCATGTTAAAAGGCATGTTGAAACACACTACAGAAGTATTCAAAGACCCTGTTAGAGCCCGAATACTTATGCCAAGGGTGGATAAAAAATATAAAGCAGCTCCCACAGACCCAGTGTACATCAAGGGCCAGGTACCTTTAGACTCTCTTGTTGTGTCTAACGCACGCAAGAGGGCTAAATCCCAAGCTACAGGCGACGCCCCTCCTCCTGACAAGGAGTCAAAGCTTCTAGATGCTTCAGGGAAAAGAATTGCGTCACAGGCTGCTAACCATTGGCGCATCGCCAATGCCCAAGCTCTTCTAGCGCGCTATGACAGAGCACACTATGACGAGCTGGAAAAACTAATGCAGTACTTTCCAGACTAACACAAAAACAAGGCCAATGAACTCATTCAGGAAGGCAAACTAATAACTAACACTTCCATAAAATGCGCTCTAGATGCAGCTGATACAGCATCTCGTGTCATTAATACCAGCATATTACTGCGAAGGCACGCTTGGCTTCGAATCTCCGGATTCAAGCAAGAAGTTCAAACTACCATACTCAATCAGCCCTTCGATCAAGAGCATCTTTTTGGACCTACAGTTGATTCTTCATTGGCAAAAATGAAGAAAGATACCGAGACTGATAAGTCCATGGGGGCCTTGCAACTCCCTTCCAACAGGGGTTCCTTTTGCCGCTCCTTTTACAGGGGTGGCACCAAGACAATGTCGTCAGAAAATCACTCCACATCTTACAAAAGTCCCAATCAATCTACCTCCCCCAAAGGATATTTTCGGGGAGGATACAGAGGGAACAATAATAGGGGAAGAGCCAGAGGTAACAACACCCGCAATTCCCCTAACACCAAGCAGTGACTTTCCTTCACTACCCCCCGACCATTCCACTCCTGTCGGGGGACGCCTCTCACAGTTCCTACCTGTCTGGAACTCCATCACAACAGACAAGTGGGTAAGACAAATTATCCAGTATGGTTATTGCCTAGAACTCGCCGCCACTCCCCCAAATATCCCTCCCAGACAGCGTCCAATGTCATCACAACATCTGACTCTCCTAAAACAAGAGGTTCTCTCCCTCTTACAAAAACATGCAATAGAACTAGTCCCCTTGCCTTATAAGGGCACAGGGGTTTACTCCCTATATTTTCTAATTCCAAAAAAGGACGGCTCTCTCAGGCCAATACTGGACCTCAGACCATTAAACCTCTATATTCAGTCACATCACTTCCACATGGTCACCCTCCAACAGGTACTCCCATTGCTTCAACAAGGCGACTTTCTTTCCACTCTGGATTTAAAGGACGCCTATTTCCATATTCCCATTCATCCAGCTCACAGAAAATATCTCAGGTTCATGGTGGACGGTCAACACTACCAATTCAAAGTACTCCCGTTCGGGGTGACCACAGCACCCAGAGTCTTCACCAAGTGCCTCGCAGTAGTTGCAGCTCACTTAAGAAGACAACACATTCACGTGTTCCCATATCTGGACGACTGGCTCATAAAAGCCAAGTCACACAACGGCTGTGTTCGCCACACCCGCAAAACAATTCAGTTGCTCCACAACTTGGGATTCACTCTAAATTTCACCAAGTCCCACCTTCAACCATCCAACATACAAATGTATCTAGGAGCTACAATAGACACTTCCAGAGCTCTAGCATACCCCAAATCAGTTAGAATATACAGCATACAAGCTCTAATATCGCAATTTCAGCCCCCGCACTCATTACCAGCTCGAGTGTTCATGCAATTAATAGGGATGATGGCCTCTTGCATTCTAATCGTCCCTTATGCAAAACTCCACATGCGTCCTCTACAGGAATGCTTAGCACGTCAATGGGATACAAAAGGGGATGATGGACGGAACGTTTGAGCCAATCAAACACTCACCCCCAGTCAACTGATCTGGGTTTAATCCATCATCATTCTTTAGCTCACTCCACCACCCCAGTTCAGACATGGCCATATGCAAATCAGTCTGACCCTGTGCCTCATGGGAACAGTCCAGCCCGAACTGCCAAGCCATGTCTTCCCTGGACCGGAAACAAGCATCCCAGGACCGGCCTCTGGCATTCCAGCCGTCATCAGGCTTGCTTGAATCCAGTGGCAAAGTGAGCAAGGGACCAGGCTCAAGGTCAACTAACCGATCTGGTGTTGATAGACAGCCGCACATATCGCTCTCTGCACTGGTGGAACACACAAAACCTTTCCAAAGGGCGGCCATTCCTCGACCCTTGTTCCACAGATCGTGCTAACAACAGACGCATCGCTCACCGGCTGGGGAGCTCATCTCCAAAACCTTACCATTCAAGGCATATGGACTACAAAACAAAAACAATTCCACATAAACCACCTGGAATTACTGGCAATATTTCTGGCATTGAAATCCTTTCAACTCCATCTAGTAGGCAAAGGTGTCTTAGTTCCTACAGACAACATGACAGCAATGTACTACATACAAAAGCAGGGAGGAACACATTCTCTACAGCTTTCACACTTAGCTAAACAAATATGGAAATGGGCCATTCCACAAAACGTATATCTCCTGGCAGAACACCTCCCAGGAGTACACAATCAAATCGCAGATCTGCTCATTCGTCAACAACAACAGATCCACGAATGGGAACTTCATCCTCAAGTTCTTCTTCCATTCTTTCAAATGTGGGGCTACCCAGAAATAGATCTGTTCGCCACACACCAAAACACAAAATACCCAACCTTCGCTTCCAGCTATCCACACCCGTTGTCCAAAGGCAATGCAGTATGGATGAACTGGTCAAGGAAATGTGCTTACGCTTTTCTGCCTCTCCCACTCATTCCATTAGTGGTTAGGAAGCTCAAACCGCATTACCTCACACTAATCCTAGTTGCTCCCACATGGGCTCGACAACCCTGGTTCACAACACTACTGGAAATGTCCTCATCAAAACTACATCTCTCCCAAACTTCTCACTCAGAACCATGGAGAGATAAGGCATCCAGATCCCAATCAACTCAACCTTGCGATCTGGCACCTGAAGTCTTAGAGTTTGGCTACCTTAATCTCCCGCCAGACTGCATGAACGTCATTAAAGAGGCTAGACGTCCTACTACCAGAGCATGCTACGCAGCAAAGTGCAAATGATCTGTAATTTACTGTACAAACAATAAAATCAATCCATTAGACGCTTCCACTCAAAACATTATTTGCTATCTATTACACCTACAACGCTGTAACCTAGCATACACATCTATAAGACTACATCTAGCTGCAATAGCAGCTTATCTACAAAACAGACAACACTTGTCTTTGTTTCAAGTACCCGCTATTAAAGCTTTTATGGAAGGACCTAAAAGAATAATTCCCCTAGAGTTCCGCCCTCTCCAGTGTGGAATCTTAATATCGTCCTTACAAGGCTCATGGGCCCACCTTTTGAACCCCTGCACAAATGTGAGCTACAATTCCTCACTTGGAAAGTAGCCTTCCTTATAGCCATCACATCTCTTAGAAGAGTGAGTGAGCTTCAGGCACTAACCATACAAGAACCATTTTTGCAAATTCATCACAACAAAGTGGTTCTCAGAACTAATCCAACATTTTTACCTAAAGTTGTGTCTGCCTTTCACCTTAACCAGTCAGTTGAACTACCAGTTTTTTTCCCCTCAACCAGACTCAGTGGCAGAAGGGGATCGTCACACGCTAGACGTTAAAAGAGCGCTACTCTATTACATTGAAAGAACGAAGTCCTTTAGAAAGACTAAACAACTCTTTGTTGCTTTTTCCCCACCTCATAAAGGCAATCCCATTTCAAAAGCAGGTATTGCACGGTGGATTGTTAAGTGCATCCAAATATGCTACCTTAAAGCCAAGCGTACTTTAACCATTCCCCCTAGGGCTCATTCTACCCGCAAACTAGGGGCTTCTATGGCCTTCTTAGGGAACATTCCCTTAGATGACATCTGCAAAGCTGCAACTTGGTCTACACCGCACACATTTACAAAACACTATTGGGTAGATGTCCAAGCAAAACAACAAGCTAGTGTGGGCCAGGCTGTCTTACGAACACTCTTTCAAACCACTGCAACAGATGCAGGTTAGCCACCGCCACAAACAAAACTACTGTATAGTCTATGCACAGTATATGATCTACAGCTCATATGCCTCGAATGGAAAATGCTACTTACCAGTATGCATCTGTTCTTGGCATGTAGAGCTGTAGATTCATATACGCCCACCCGCCTCCCCGGGTACCTTTATCTGTTCCAGTGTTATCTTACTTAGATACATCACACATGGACATCTATTTCTATTTCTTACTAACTCCATCATCACCCTTTATGGCGAAAACAATCTGGGGATGGAGTCGATGCCCATTCGCACTATCATCGTAAGGAGGAGTCGCCTATCTCGTGACTACAAAGACTTCTTCGAACAAAAACAAACTGCAAACATCCGAGCCCAACACCAGATGGCGATCTATGCACAGTATATGAATCTACAGCTCTACATGCCAAGAACAGATGCATACTGGTAAGTAGCATTTTCCTTTCCTCCTTAGGATAACATTGACTGTTTTTCTGTGAAAAGTTTCTAAGTGTGGAGTTGGAAAACCTAAGAAATCCTTTTAAAATTGTACTAAATAACAAAAACGCTTTACTCACCTCTTTACAGGAAATGTCCCAGTGCAGTATCCAGGTATACTGCACTGTGTAAGAAAAGTAATCTGCAAAGTAATCTACTGGTCATTTTACTAAGTATATGTACTGTATTTCCAAAGCATTGCATTTTCAGTAACAGTACTGTAATCAAAACAAAGTACATTTACAATTGTAATCCAATCTGTGTTACAATCTGTATATTTACTGCAAAGTACTTATCACTTACCTGTGCCAGGCTTGCTTGGTTCTAGAAAATAAAATAACTAAAAGAATATTTTCATACAAAAACAATTGGTCTGAAGTTCAGTCTTTGAGTGTGTGAAATAATTTGCTGATTGAGTGGGTACAACAAATGCTTAACACTGTCCTCTGATACTGCCTTACTGCTCGACCACACTACCACAAATGGAGAGTATGGTGCTATCTACTTTTACCTCTGCCTACCTTTGGGGATCCACTGGACTCTGTGCACACTATACCTCACTTTGGTATAATATATACAGAGCCAGCTTCCTACAAGAATGATGAAAAAGAGGTCAAATACTGCATTTTAAACCACATTTTCACATAAACCTGCTAAAAAAGCCAGTGTGCACTTACACAATTTCAGTACTTTGTGGTGTACCATTAATTCACCCTGTAGTTTCAAAATTTCCTGTAGCTCCCCATCTGTTAAACATTACCCCTAATGTGCCATTGCCAGCATTGGGGGATGGAATAGGCCTCCTTGAGGCCAGGAAGTACTTCTGATAGTCCAGCACTGGTATTTTGCCACAGATGTTCTTTATACCAAGAGTTGTATTCCAGGGCCTGTATTTGCCATGGGTGCCCCTTATATGCCAAAATCTTCCTCCAGTATGACATTGCCACAATGTCGCCAGGTGTGCCCCATAAGCCGAGAAAAATCTAAAATATTGTGGCGAACTCATAAGCATAACACAAGCCCACACATCAACTCTCAATCACTCACACAAATTCCCCCCTCACTCATTCCTCACATGCCCTCTCTCACTTTCCCTCATTCCATTCATACTAACTCATTCTAACTCCCCATTGCTCATTCTCACTCACCCACTCTTTCACTGAGACACACACACACACACACACACACACACACACACACACACACACACACACACACACACACACACTCACTCACACACACTTTCACACACACACTTTCGCACACACTTTCACACACACTGAGTAACTGTAGGAAAGTGGGTTTCTGTTGCAGTAACCCCCCCCCACTTTTTGCCAGACTACTGATGCACTTTTACTTGGTGTGCCCTGGGTCCCTGCCAATCAGGTTCCCAGGGCCTGTGTTCTTTCCCCAAAACGAACCCAATTGGCATCTCTGGCCACAGGTCAGTCCCTGGTAAATGGTACCACAGGTACCCAGGGCACTGTGAACAGAGAAGGCCTCTAAGGGCTGTAGCACTTATTGTGCCACCCTTAGAGACCCTGTACCACTACACTCGCACACTGCCTTTGCAGGCTGCGTGTTTTGGTGCAGAACAAAGTGAAGAGTCGACATGGCACACATCCCTGTGTGCCATGCCTACAACCCACCGCCCTGGCATAGACCAATCACCCCTCTAGCTGGGTGCACTATACCAGTGGTGAGGGTACAGGTGCATGAGCCCTGTACCCCTACAGTGTCTAAGTCCATTCTTAGACATTGTAAGTGCAGTGCTGCCATTAAGAGTATAAGGTGCTGGGAGTTTGTCATTACGAACTCCACAGCACCATAATGGCTACACTGAAAACTGGGAAGTTTGGTATCAAACTTCTCAGCACATTAAACCCACACTGATGCCAGTGTGGGATTTAATGAAAAATGCACACAGAGGGCATCTTAGAGATGCCCCCCTGAAACCTAACCCACCTCTAGTGTCCAGGCTGAGTGGCTGCTTCAGCTGCCACCACCAGACATGTTTCTGGACCCCTGGGTCGAGAGCCTGCTGCTCTCTGGGGCCTGGAACAATGCACATCCTGGGACGAGGTGCCAAGCCTCCTCCCTCAAGATGGGCAGGGTTCATGAAAGGGGAAGCTTCAAAGGCATGCCGCCTTTGTGAGCCTCCCCAGACCATTTGCTGCTTTCAGCAACTGGTCCCCACTGGTTCTACCCCCCACTTTGGGCGGGAGAACCGGCGGGAAAAACAAGTGAGGGAGAGAGGTGTGCCCACCTCTGCCAACTCCATCCCTCAGGTGGGGGCGGCGAGGTGAAGCACAACTCCGAGTCCCCGCCATCTTGAGGATGGGGGGGACCCAACCAACGACCGGCTCCTGCCCCCCTCCCACTGGAGGGTGGCACGATAGGGGGTGTACCCACCCCGGGGAAGGGACCCATTGGTCCCTGCCCTCTACCTACCTGTAACTCCCCTAAATCTAGTATTTAGGGGGCACCCTGAACCTTTCTTCCTCAGATCCAGCCAAGAAACAAGAAGAAAAGAAGGACCGAACAGCCTGCTAACAAGAGGAAGACGCCCACTGACTTGGCCCCAGCCCTACCGGCCTGTCTCCCTTCGAACCTGCTCCTGCGAAATCCCGGTGTGTCCTGCAGCCAGCAACCTCAAAAACCTCGGAGGACCTGCCTGCCTTCACTTCCAAAGACTGCTTCTCCTGTGAACACCGGATTTGTTCAAACTGCAACCTCTGGCAGCAGCCGGAGACCGCGAATCTGCCCCACTCTGCACCCGCCGCCCACGGCCCGAGCTCGAGTGGGCAAACACCACGAGGAGGTCACCCCGGCGATCCTGAACAGAGATCTGGCGACCCCTGACCTGCCTCAAGCCTCCAGCCGACGCCTGCAGTCGAATCCCAGAAGGCCCCTCTAACCGCGACCCGGAGCTGGTAAGCCGATCCGACCCCAAAAGGCACCCCTGCACCCGACGCCCCACGGCCTTGTGTGCCCAAACCAACGGTGCCTCACCAACCCTTAACTTCCCAACTTACCTCTCAAAGTGGTGGTCGCACCCAGAAGTCCTTCGTCTCCCTGCCTGCAGTGCTTTTGCTAACCGGAGGTTCTCCATTGGAAACAACAGGGCTTCTGACGTCGAAACAGCACCCTGCACCCGACCGCCCTAGTGCCGCTGAGGGTGCACCTTTTGTGCTAAGCTGTTTCCCCATTTGTCCTGAGCTAAAGTTCAGAAGCTTTGCTCCCACAACCCAGTGGCCTGCTTGCCAGCAGCCACCAACCGGAGACCCCCTATCCTCCGTAGGATAACATTGGGCCTCAACACTCTGCACCTGGCCGCCCTAGTGGCGCTGAGGGTGTAACAAGAGTGCATCACTGACCCTGGGGGACCCCGGAGTCTAACCCCAGAACCTTAACTCCCACAGTCGATAATTTACTTGTGAACCGATAACGTGTTTTTCCTCCATAGGAGTAACATTGACACTTTTTCTCCAAAAAGTTTCTGTGTGGGGTTTTGAAATCTAAAAATATTCTTTAAAAATTGCACAAATAACCAAAACGCATTTACTTACCTGTTTGCAGGAAATGTCCCAGTGCTGAATCTAGGTATCCAGCACTGAGTTAGAAAAGTAACGTAAAAAGTAACTTACCTGTAATTTACTGAAAAAGCCTATTCATTTCAATGTACTGTATTTGCTAAGTATTGCAACCTACTGCATCCCCTGTAAATCAAACAAAGTACAATTCCTATTGCATTTTCAAACTGTTCTACAATCAGCAACTTATTACTGTAAAGTATTTAATGCTTACCTGTGCCAGGCTTGCTTGGTTCTAAAAATAAAACAACAGTATATTTTTTTTATACAAAAACAATTGGTCTAGAGTTCAGTCTTTGAGTGTGTGAATTCATTTGCTGACTGCGTGTGTACAACATATGCTTAACACTGTCCTCTGATACTGCCTTACTGCTCGACCACACTACCACAAATAGAGAGTAAGGTTCTATCTAACTTTAACCTCTGCCTACCTCTGGGGTCACCTGGACTCTATACACACTATACCTCACTTTGGTGTAGTATATATAGAGCCAGTTTCCTACAGTAACTCACTCACCCTCACTCAGATTCAAACTCCCTTTCATGCTTATTCTCATTCAAACATACTGTAAAGGAAACAGACTTTGCAGGTTTGCCCCCATGTTGACTACTAGGTACTAGTGTAATGGCTTTGAAATGCCTGGAGAGCTGGTAAACAGGGTGCTCACTACCTTTCCCCTGACCCTTAAAATTGTATTTTTTATTTGATGTGCCCCCATTTGGCATACCCCATCTTACCTGTAAGTCCTTGGATTGGGATGGGAGCTTCACACACCAAGAGAGCGTTCCTGCCATTTTAGAAGTGGGCAGAATGGTGCATCCTGGAATAGTCAGATTCCACACTTCGCAGGAAGTGAACATCAGGAGGGAGGGAACCTAGTAGCCCACTGGCTACTAAATGCATCCTACCCATAGGGCATTTTCTGTGCATAAAAGGTGCACCCCTGGCACCCTGAACTCGGATCTTGACTGTACTGGAAAAAGGACCGAAGGAGGACGGGGCCCTGCTGCACCATGTCACTGGCAAATAAAAACTGCACCAGTGTGGACTTCCTCTGCTGAACCTGGTGAATAGCAAAGGAGAGAGGGACTGTGCCAGCTGTGTCCTGCTCATGAAGTAGTTTTCTCCAGAGCCCAACTGAAGCAAGAGACTCCAAGAGTCACGTGGCCGAGCTCCTGTCGCAACACAGGGCCGCAACAGCTGAAGAAGGCTGCTGGGGTGAGTTGGTAGCCTAGATCTTCAAGCCGCTGTTCCTTATCACCATGCAGCACAAGAAACAGGAGCAGATTCTCAAAGTTGCAACCGAGTCCGCTGGACCCAAGAGAGTCATCGGAGTGTAGCTTGGTCACCCACTAGACAAGTTAACACCCTGGAAAGGATTTGTTTGTAACCACGATACCGGACAACTGGTAGTCCAGTGGCGACTGGTTTTCTGCCCAGACCGAGAGGACTTAGAGGGAGGTCGACCCCCATGGCCAGGACCGCCACACCAAGTACGTGGACTGAGGAGTAGCCGCAGGAAGACTCCCCCTTGACCACATCACATCTAATGCATTCTTAAACATCTTCAGCATCCTGTATCCTTTCATCACAACCACTCTACAGGAAAGTAGAGCAAAGAGATCAAAGTGCCTACTCCTACCTCCAAGGTAACTTTCTGTGGACCTTGTTGGTCCCCCTGAGTGGCTCCGTACCGGAGGTGGTCGCCTAAAGTAACTCCAAGTAGCCGCATTGACACTTGCCCAAAGTTTTTCTTGAAAAGTGTCAGATTTGCTGAATTTGCCAATGCTTGTTCGAGATTAAGTGAAAAGTGCATACCTCTTGGGAATTCCCTTCATTCCTAATAGATTTTGAAAAGACTTTTGATTCTGTAGGATGGCATTAATTGTTTGTAGTTTTGCCAAAACTGGCTTTTGGCACAAATTTTTGTTTTGTCTGCTCAATACGTGCCCAACTGCTCACGCAGATAGTAGGTAACTGTTCTTTCAAACTCTTTACCAATGTGTCGGTGTGCAGCAGGGGTGCACCTTATCTCCACTGCTCTTTGCCTTGGCAATTAAGCCCATGACGGAGAATATCCGAGCAGAGAATAGGGTCAGGGATTTTGAATGGCCTCCAGTCTGCAAGACCTTATCTCTCTGTATGCAGATAATTTCTTTATATATGTTCGTTCTCTGTGGCCATCTGGTCCCTTTGTGATGGACTTGCTGAACTACTTAGAAAACAATCCTGAACTCATTAAATTGGCTTAAATCGATAATGTACCCAGTCCAGGGGCCAGTAACGGAAACGCAGTGGATTCCTGAACTGTGACTGGAAGCACAGGAATTTTGCAGCGTGAATCTTTCTGGATTCACTATGCTGTGCATTATTCCGCCATCTCGTGGTTGGGTCCGGAATCGTAGTCCATTCTTCTTCTTTTTTTTTTTTTTTGGCCCAGGTGGGCGGCGACGCCCCCACCATTTGGTGTCCTCAGTGACTTCGTCGCGCTTCCTTTGGAAGCTCCCACCTTTGGTCGCCATCTTCAGATTCTTTTTTCCGCCGTGGGGTCTGGATCGTTGACGAGAAATTCCAGAAACTTTGGACGAAGAATCTCAAATTCAATTATCACCACAGATGATCGTTTCCTGAGACACCGGACGAAGAGACGAGTAC
Source organism: Calotriton arnoldi (assembly GCA_963921515.1). NCBI lineage: Eukaryota > Metazoa > Chordata > Amphibia > Caudata > Salamandridae > Calotriton > Calotriton arnoldi. Next base: position 93,772 of record CAWUFW010009771.1, read on the forward strand.
CGGAGGCGACGAGAAGGACGACGAGGTAGAAGGTCCACAACCAAAATCTCGACGCCTACAGAGAATGCGCTCACAGGGGGCCCCCTGAGCGCGGTTATGGACAAGACACCGTTTAAGTTTTGCCAAAACTGTCACCACAAGTACGCCCAGAAGGACCAGCACCCAGTCTGCAACCTCTGCTTGCCGCTCGACCACATCAGCGAAGACTGCAACGCGTGTTCGGCGTTCACCCCGAAAACCCTCCGGGTGAGAGAGAGGCAAAGAAGGGCGAACTACAACATGCAGGGCCAGGGACCAGCTCCATCGCTCCGAGACCTGGACCTCTCGAGTGGAGAGGAAGACAACATCGCAGAGGGACCGGAGGACTGCTCAGTCGTCGAGGTCCACAAGAAAACGTCGAAGGAGGTAAGGGAGGCGTCGACCCCGAAGCACCCAAGCGACGCTCAAAAGAGTGAAGCCAAGGCCCCGAGCGACACTCTTAGAAGTGAAGCCAAGTCCTCGAAGGGAGCGTTGCCGCCGAAACCCTCGACGAAAGCAACAGCACCCAGGGACAAACAGCCGAGCGGATCCTTCGGGAAGGACTCCCAATCGGCAAAAACCAAGGGCGTCGAAGGTAACCTCCGAAAAGGAAGCCTCGACGCCGAGAAAAGAAGGCCCGGCGTCATCCTCGACGTCCGAGACCGCGATGAGGGGCGCTTCATCCATCGACGCCGAAAAGGCCCACGAGATGGAGAAAAAAAGCTCGATGGCGAGCATCCTGCAACGGAAAAAAGACTTCGACGAAAAGATGAAGCTATACGCCATTCCGTCGAAGCCAACACGCGAAGCACTCGGGGAGGGCGACACCGAAGACATCGAACCCCCGAACCGCTCGACGAGCAGGGCGAAGAGGACTACTACTTCGAAGGCGAAGAAGAGCTGCAGTCTTACCGGGACTCGACGTCCTCGGAAGCACAAGACTTAGACTGGCAAGACCTCGATGCAGAATCACCAGAAGAAGGGGTAGACTCTTATCCCTCGAGGCCTTCGCCGCCAGACGACATTGGAGCCTACAATGTGGTCGTCCAAAAGGCTGCAGCAACGTATGGGGTCGAAATGCAAGAGGAGAAGGCGAAAGCATGTTTCTTTTGGAAACCCTACTTCCTCAACAAACCAGGTCCCAGTTCCTACCCATGCTTCCTAGCGTCCTGGACCAGGGAAGGGAGGCCTTCAAAGAACCGGCAGTCTGCAAAGCTGTTACACCTAGGAGCGAAAAGAAGTACAAACACTCCTCAAAAGACCCTGCGTACATCCAAGGGTCAGTGCCAGCAGACTCCATTATCACGGCAACGGCCAGGAAAAGGGCCAATGTGCCCACTAACACAGGTCCACCTCCACACAAGGAGAGCAAACGAATAGACCTCACAGGACGAAAGGTGGAGAGGAACGCAGCCATACACTGGCGCATCGCCAACTCCAACGCCCTCATCAGCAGACATGCATACCAGCATTGGGATGAAATGAGCCAGCTCGTAACACACCTGCCACAACAATACCAACAAAGGGCTAATCACCTAGTGGAAGAGGGCAAGGCTATCGCAAACACTTGCCTAAAATCAGCCTTGGACGCAGCAGAGAACTCCAGCAGGCAGATGATGATAGGGGTGACTGAAAGGAGACACGCATGGCTCAGGATCTCGGGTTTCAAACCGGAGGTACAAAGTAATATCCTGAACACGCCATTCGACGGCCAAAAACTGTTTGGCGCCCCAGTCGACGATAAGTTGACGCAGCTTAAGAAGGACAACGAAACTGCGAGGTCCATGGGAGCACTGCAGTTCAGGGGGATGAGAAGAGGAACCCCCTCAAGGCGGCCCAGTGGTAGAGGGGGCAATGCGCCCGCCACTTCCCACCAATCTCCCCAACAAGGATACCAGGGGAACAACCAGGGCCAAAGCCAACAGGGACAACAACAGCAAAATTGGCAGTATCAATCCAGAGGACGGTCCTTTCGAGGACGCGGATACGGACGGGGACAGTCCCGAAGAGGGGTCAGCAGCCCACCTCAAAGTGACTCCGCAAAGAAACCAAACCCTCCCCTATCACCACCAAGGGAGAGGAGAAGTCAACAGAAGGAAAAATAAGAAACACCCACAGCAAACAAATAACCACCGAGCATACAACCCCGGTGGGGAGCCGAATAGGAAACTTCCTCACACAATGGAGAAAGATTACCACGGACAAGTGGATACTAAACATCATACAGCACGGATACTGCATAGAACTCCAAAAACACCCCCGGGCAGAAAACCAAGACACCGCCCACTCCCCGCAAGGGAGCTCGCCCTCCTACGTCTAGAAGCAGAGCAGCTGCTAAAAAAAAAAGAGCGATAGAAGCAGTTCCAATCAACGAAAGGAACAAGGGAGTCTACTCAACGTATTTCCTGGTGCCAAAGGTAGACGAAACACTAAGGCCAATACTGGACCTCAGATTCCTGAAGAAGTTCGTAAGAACTCAAAAATTCAAAATGACGTCACTTCAGGAAGTAATACCCCAAATCCAACAAGGGGACTACATGGCGACCATAGACATGAAAGACGCATATCTGCACATCCCCGTCAACCACAAACGCCTACTAAGATTCGTGATAGGCCAGAATCACTACCAATTCACAGTGCTAGCCTTCGGGCTCAAGTCCGCACCAAGGGTGTTCACAAAATGCCTAGCAGCAGTGGCAGCGCACCTACGGAGAAAGGGCATACATGTATACCCCTACCTCGACGACTGGCTTGTGAAAGCAGGATCATACAGGCACTGCAAAGATCACATCAAACAAGTCATACAAACACTGTCCAGACTAGGTTTCTCAATACATTGGGAGAAATCATCAACAGAACCGCAGCAGATCAAGATATTCTTAGGGGCACAGATCGACAGCACACAGTCCAAAGTGTTCCCCAGCGAGAAGAGAACTATAGCGCTCCTGAGGGAAACACGTCATTACCGCAAGGGGCAAGTTCTGACAGTGAGGACGGTGAGCAGACTAATGGGGATGATGGCATCATGCATCCACCTGGTCCCAAATGTCAAGCTGCACATGAGACCGTTCCAAGAATGGATCCAGCAACAGTGGTCACAAGCAGCAGGGAGTTGGGAAGATCTAGTGGTTGTCACACACGCAGTGCAGAGAGAAATAGCGTGGTGGAAGGAAGAGAACATATTACAGGGAAAGCCATTCACACAGCCAACTCCAACAGTGACCATCCCAACAGACGCCTCACAGCAGGGCTGGGGCGCGCACATGGACAGACTCCGCGTCAGGGGGCTATGGTCACAACAAGATGCAGTGAGACACATCAACTACCTAGAACTAAAAACTGTGTTCCTAGCCTTAAGACCCTTTCAGAAGCAGCTTTACGGCCAGAAAGTGCTGATACAAACAGACAACACAACCACCATGTTCTACATCAACAAACAAGGTGGGACACAGTCAGCACCGCTATCAAGCCTGGCACAAGAGATTTGGAGATGGGCCATCCCTCTAAGGATAGACCTACTGGCAATACACCTTCCAGGAATAGACAATGTAGAAGCAGACCGACTCAGCAGGCAGACGTCGGCATCCCACGAATGGGAGCTCAACCAACAGGAAGTGCAGCGGCTGTTCCAAAAATGGGGTACACCACGGATAGACCTGTTTGCAACACTCCAGAATGCAAAATGCCAACATTACGCATCCAGACAACCGGACCAAGGGTCTCTAGGGAATGCGCTATGGATAAGTTGGTCGAACGAATTTGCATACGCTTTTCCCCCCGATACCACTGTTACACAAGGTACTCAGCAAATGCAGGAGCAGCAGCATGACACTCATACTAGTGGCACCTCAGTGGGCCAGACAGTCATGGTTCTCACAAATAATGGAAATGGCGCAGGAACCAGCGCACAGGTTCAGCAGAAGGAAAGACCTCCTGACAATGCAAGACGGAAAGGTGCTCCACCCAGAACCAGAGAGCCTCAGCCTAGCAGCATGGCTCCTGAGGACCTAGAATTCGCACACCTCAAGCTGCCACCAAGCACTATGGCAGTACTCAGAGAAGCAAGGAGACCCACTACAAGGAAGTGCTACATTGCAAAGTGGAAAAGGTTCTCGCAATGGTGCCTTAAAGAGGGACTGCAACGAAAGGTCACAAAAGAATCAATGGTACTAAAATACTTAACGCACCTACTACACAGCGGGCTAAGCTACTCGTCACTAAGGGTTCACTTAGCAGCCATAGTGGCCTACACCAGGGGAGAAGCGGGGAAAAGTTTCTTCACCTCCCAGGTGGTCAAGAGATTCCTGGAGGGAGCTAAAAGAATAGCCCCCCCCAAAAAGGATGCCAGCCCCGAGCTGGAACCTCAACACGGTGCTAACACAGTTGATGAAATCACCGTTTGAGCCCATACACAAAACTACACTGCACATGCTCACACTAAAGACGGCATTCTTGGTGGCTATCACGTCACTGCGAAGGGTCAGTGAACTACAGGCTCTTACACTACAAGAGCCCTACTTGCAAATACACAAGGACAGAATTGTAATGAGGACGGACCCACACTTCCTGCCAAAGGTGGTGTCGCGGTTCCATATTAACTAGACAATACAGATACCAAGTTTCTTCCAAAAACCATCAACGCCCACAGAGAAGGCGCTACACACGCTGGACGCCAGAAGGGCAGTGATGCACTACATAGAAAGGACAAAGGAATGCAGGAAAACAAAACAACTCTTCGTTTCCTTCGCAAGCAGTTTCTTGGGACGACCAGTAACCAAAAATACCATCGCACGATGGATTGCGCAGGCAATACAACTCTGCCACAAGCAGGCAGGACAAGAATTACAGGGAGCCGCCCCGGCTCACTCAACAAGGAAGAAAGGAGCAACGGTTGCGTTCCTAGCGAAATCACCTATCCAAGACATTTGCCAAGCGGCAACATGGTCTTCCGTGCACACGTTCACCAAACACTACTGTGTGGATATCCAGATGAACAAAGAGGCACAAGTAGGACAGAGAGTCTTACAGCACATTTTCAGCAACCAATGCTCATCTTCCACCCAACCACCGCAATGACAGAAAACCGCTACAAAGTCTATGCACAGCATAGTGAATCCAGAAAGATTCACGCTGCAAAACGAATAGTTTCTTACCTGTCGGTGTAGTTTTGCAGCTTGAAGACTTTCTGGATTCACTAGCGATCCCACCCTCCTCCGCCAGGAAGATAACATAGGAGGTTAAGGGTAAAACTAGACTACATACAGAGTTTAGAGGGATCAAAAGGAAAATAGGAGGATAAAAGAGAAAGACATAGACGACAAAAACAATAAGAGGAAAAGAAAAAAAGAATCCGAAGATGGCGACCAAAGGTGGGAGCTTCCGCAGGAAGCGCGACGACGTCACCGAGGACACCAAATGGTGGGGGCGTCGCTGCCCACCTGGGCCAACAAGAAGAAATAAAAGACTACGATTCCGGACCCAACCACGAGATGGCGGAATAATGCACAGCATAGTAAATCCAGAAAGTCTTCAAGCTGCAAAACTACACCGACAGGTAAACTATTCGTTTCGTTACCTGGGTGTATTTGTGTCTTATGTGATCAGACCTCTGCATGATCCGGTAATATTGTTCAGATGCAAGACTCTTGCAAGGATGACCTTGACCATTGTAATCTAGTGCTGTTATTATGGAACGTACGACTATAGTCAAAATGGTCTCCCTCCTCAGACGGATCTATGCCTTCCAAAATGACCCACTTTCTATACCCGACTCCTCCTTTGACAAGATTGTGGTGCTGCTTAGATACTACTTCTCAGAGATTAAGGCCTCTGGGTCTCTATAATCAAATGCTGCAAGTTGCAATTTTATAATTGGTTGTGCATGATGGGCCATGCTGCACAACTGCATATCAACAATGACTGGCAGTTAGTCTGACCGAGCTACGGCGAACATATGCCTGTCACATTTTTCATATGGGTAAAAACCTTTTAATCACTTGGCTTTCTCAACTTGGCTGTTTTTTTAAATTTAGAGGGACTCATTTTGGGCGATCTACTGGCCCTACACCATTAATGTTGAAACCCCACTGTGGGCTGGCACACAATTCCACCAGCAAGCTTCTTTACAAAGTTTTCCAGTTTCGGGCACCTTTGGCATATTGGGAGTCAAAAATATTGTGCATCAGACTCATATGTGCTCATTTGCAGAACTCTAACAAGACTTTGAGCTTCATAAGTCAGTTTATTCTGTATTCACAATTGAAGCATTCCTTTTCTCCCTATCTGTGCAAACTTGACCCCGTCCCAGACTCAAACCTGCAAGAGTCCAAACACATGACACAGTCCCTGGGGCTCAAAATGATCTCCCAGATCTATAAATATCTGGTTATTGATGCCCCTGACACTTTCTTGACCTTGCATGCTGTGCTGGAGGTGGATTTAGGAGAGTTATGTGAGCAGAATTGCCATTCAGCGGAAAGAGATTTCATCCACACAATATGGACTTTTCCTGTTCTTCATTACTTTTGGGGATGTGACAAAGGCACTCTTGAGGGCTTTGGAATGGACAGTCCCTCTGTCTCTCAAGCAAGCTATCCTTTATATTCTAGAGGAAGTGGACCCTAATGGCTAGGTGCCTTTTGACTTTAAGACTTCTATTGGCAAAGAAAGGCACTGTTCTGCACAGACGGAGGGCCTGATCCCAACTAGGGCATGAATATGTGTATGGTCTTGGAGAAACCTACCTGCGAGGCTAGATGCTCTAGTCATAAGCACAAAAGAATCTGGGGCTCATTGCTGTTGCACTTTAGCTCCTCATAAATGTGAGCAGTAGCTTATTATGCATAGATGGTAGGTAAATTAACGTAACGGATAGAACAGTTGCTTAGATTATCATTCCTGTTATGTGTATTTCAAAAATGCTTTCAATATATGGGCTTTTGACCAAGTATCTTGTTGTACTATGACCCTTGAATGTCTGATACCCATCATAATGACAAATTCCAAACCTAAAAAAAAACGAGTTTGCATATACACTTGTCTTTGTAGTTGGGTGCTCAACCATAAAGTTGCTGTACCAGGCATATAATATCCTTTGAATCAATGGCTTTATTTAGCTTGACATTAGATAGAGGGTTTGCCATCAATTTATCTCTAGAGGCAGACTAAATGCCTTCGCTGGTCTAGAGCCGGAACTATTTTCATCGTTTGTCTCTTTTGCAGGTTAACAGTCCAGATTCTGACCGAAGGGACAAAAAAGGTAACAACTCTAAAAAGAGGAAGCGCTCCCCTAGTCCTTCACCTCCTTCTGATGCCAAGAAGAAGAACGCCAAGAAGGGGTAAGTAGACATGACTGTTTAATATTGGGCCTGCTGCATTACGGCTTCTTTTTGGAATTTTACTTTGAAGCTACAATATTTCTGTCGTGGGATTTTCTCTCATACCCACGAACAATACAATATGTCAGTGCATGTCTGAGAACCTTAGAACTGTTTTTGTAACTTATTTGTGAAAAACTCAATTTAAAAAATGTCTGTTGGAGGCAGCATTTGCCAATTCCTATTTTTTTATTTTTATGATAAAACTTCATCCAGTTAGACAGACAAGTCATATGCTACATGTGACATCAAATCACCACTGTTTTACCCTTTTTTCAGTGAACAAGTAAAGGGAAAATATAGGCTGTAACTTAGGTAATGCACTAGTACTGACATTGCACCTTTAAAACTTAAGCTGCCGCTTCCCATCATACTCTGCTGTGCCTTTCATGCAATTCTGCAGGTCACTGAGAAGGATCTCAGCACACAACAGCTTTTCACAATGTTTCTTTTGACTAAAAATTAATTTTTTTGGCTTCTCTCAGTGCCTTTTGATGTTTACATTATACTGATACATTTGTTTTTCTTTTGTTACGGAAAAAAAACGTTTTTTTCCTTGTACCTTGAAGTGTTCTTGAGCCATTATGCATGCTTTCTGATAAATTTCCTTCTTACGGGGTGAAGAACTCCTGAAATGTGCACCATATCTGCCTTTATGAACACATGGCTTCAGAGAGACACTGGGGAGATCGGGCAAGTATCTCCTAGGTTCTCTACTTCCAGTAGGGAGACTGAGCCTTCACTCTCCTGATCTTCCCTGGGTGTGACCAGGTATGACCCCACTTACATTCTAGAACCTTCCCTCTCCCAAATTAGTACTTTTGGGTAAATGCTCCCTCCAAAATAATAACCCATTGCTATTGTTTCTTCTGTAAAATACAGTTGTTGATGGATACATCAACTTGCAGATTCTTCACCTTTTGAATATTCAAAGGCACCAGACTGGATCTGTAAGATTTAACCACAGCTCTCCTGCACCTATAGGTTGCGTCGGGTCCTAATTGACATCAGTTGCAGCTCGGATGTGACACTAGTGGAGCTATGTATTGCCACCTCAGCATGCCTATGTTAGTTCCCTTTTTACGTGCCATTCATGTGGATACAGAGCTGCTCTCCATGAAGATTGCTCACAAAAAATATCTTTGCATTGCTTTAGTAATGCAGCACCTCAAGAATTCGGCTTTAAGCCCTGCCATAGACAGATGTCCATTTCTGAGCTTGACAAGGTCTGTTTGTGGTGTTTTGGGGTGAAGCGAGACTGCAAGCTATGCGAGAAAGTCAGCCTCATGCACACAAAGGTGGTTAACAGAGCAGGAGTCAAAACTTTTTATAGCACGCATGTCCATGAGTGGCGGATTTGTTATCTCTAGAGCTCTGGATCCAAATTAGTGTCTGGATCTAGGTGAAATAGAAGAAAAATAAACACAAGAAGAGGAAAAGACGTGACCACTCCTTGTCCAAAGACTGCTCCCGCTCAAGGGGTAGGTCCCCTTAATGCTCTAAAGCTAAAGTTAAGTCCACCTCTGATTGGGAGCTAGTGGACCTCTAATCTGATAGAGACATCTAGCCGCAGATTCCTTAATTTAGAATATTCCCAGGCGTCGGACTGGATCCGGAGAATTTTTCTCAGCAGCACCTCTGCGTGCCCTGACGTCGTCCACAGGCCATATAAGTCCCTCCCGGCGCGCTGACGTCAGTTTCCTCCTTTTCCGCGTCCCAACGCGGATCTAGGAGTAGCGGTTCCTCTGGCCTGTTTTGTTTTCGGGCCTTCTCGACGCCTTCAGCGTCCGGGAACAGTGTGCGATGCCTTCGGGCTTCAAGTCGTGTGAGACCTGTACACGGCAGATGTCAGCGACGGGTCCGCACGCGATCTGTATGTGGTGCTTGAGAGAGCACCACGACTCCGAGGAGTGCGACGCCTGCCGGCAGCTGAAGCCGAAGTCTCTGCGGGAGCGCCGGATGAAGTTGCTGACCGCCCGGATGTCCCGTTTGGAGTCTTCGCGTCGCCGGTCTCCATCTTGAACTGGGGCTCCTGTTCGGATCCGGTCACGGAGTCGTTCCCGCGGACGTCGTTCGCCTGACGCAGGTACGCGCAAACACAAGTCACGGAGGTCGTCGGCCTCGCATAAACGTGACGGCGGGGCCCGCTGCTCCCGGTCTTTACCGGACACGGGCGCCCATGAGTCGGCCCCCACCTTCCCACCATTTCCTGGTGTTGGGGCGACTCGAGCCGAGATAGAAGCCTATTCTCAGGCTCTTCAGTCCATCTTTGGGTCACCCCCTCTCCCTGGCGCGCCGTCTGGCCCCACAGAGGGGATAGGGACTCAGGTCAGGTCTTCGCTGGCGGGTTCGCCCTCGGCGCCGATCGAGTGCCCTGACTCTGTTTCCAGAGTCGCTGCGACGTCGGGACACGGCCCGGAGGGGCATCCAGGTCGGACGTCAAGCCCTCCTGTGACGTCTCCGCATAGCCCTGTGAGGCTCCCTGCGCCGACGCCGGATGCGGCTGCAGCATGGTGCTTGACTCCGAGTCGACACAGTTCTTCTCCGAAGTTTCCCGTCTCGGTGGAAGTCGAGTCTACGCCGGGCTGACACCGGGTGGATGAGTCCCCTTCGGTGGTCATCGACGTCGATATGATGCCGTCTCGACGTCGGTCGGCGCCGGTGCCGGCTGTTCCTCTGTTAGGTGAGGATGAGACCCCTGAGGGTTTCCCGCACCCAGGGTTGTTGTGGTGCTCTTAGGAGCAGGTGCCCATAGGACAATGGTCCTTTGATCGACCTCGGGCTGCGGCGCCTCTACTGTCTGGTGGACGGGTTAGCCTCCAACGTCCCCTACAGATGGGTTATTGTCGCCACCTAGAATGGCCACGGAGGCTAGTGCGGCGTTTGCGAGGGCTGTTCGCAGGGCTGCAGATATTTTACACATGCAGCCTCCCTCAGTCTCTTTGCCCTCTGATCCATTATTGGATCTACTCCACCAGGAAGCCGTCGAGGTGGAGCCCTTGCTGCCCTTTGGCGGGTCATTGTTTGACACCCTCCTTGGCACGTGGGCGCGGCCCTCATCCGGGGACCCGTGGATCGGGCTATAGCGCATCGTCATCGCCCGGCTCCAGATGACCCTGTCCGTTTATTCCTCCATCCTAGGGCTCAAGGATTGGTAGTCCAGGCGGCTTCAGCCTCACTACCTTCCTCTCCTCCCCCACTGTTTCCTCCCACTAGGGAGTCTCGCTGGTTGGAGCTGTGTGGCCGTCATCTCTTTGCGTCCACCAGTTCGGGCCTCTGTGCTCTCAACACGTCTTGCGTGTTTGCCCGGGCTACTTTTGCCCTTTGGGACTCAGTCAAGCGTCTTCTTCCATTTCTTCCAGAGGGTCCTCGTGCTGACCTGGATCGTCTGTTGCATGATGGCTGGGAAATGGCACAGTTTTCCATTAGATCAGCCATAGACACGACTGAGACTGTGGGTCGGGCGATGGCCAGGTCAGTTGGTCTGCGTCGCCATGCTTGGCTGCGCGATGGCAGTTTCCCTGAAAATGTTCAGGAGCGTCTTAGGGATCTGCCCTTTGATGGGGTTGCCCTTTTTGACAGTCATGCTGACTCAGGGGTCCAACGTCTCATGTCTGAGCTTCCATGACTTTGTATTTTCTAGTCCTTTGGCGGATTTTTACTTTCATATGCAGTGTTGTCTCGGTTTGTTCTGGTGTCCGTCAATGGGTTCATGACGTTAATTCCCAGACGGTCTGTGCGGCTACTTTGCCGTTTTTGCCCTTATTTGGTGCAGCTGGCCAGCTGGTTCTGTTTTTCCTTCCGCGTCCTCTGTCTGAGTTCGTCTCAAGAGGTGTCTCCCTTTGCTTATGGGGATGAGACTTACCCTATGTGGGGTATCCGTTGGCTGTTGTATAGCTGTCCTTCCTTGCCGGGAAGCTTCGTAGGCTCCTGCGGAGTCTTCTTAGGTGGGGTTGTCCTACGGATCAGACTGTGGTCTTTTCCTGCTATTGGGGGACCCCCCCCTTCCTTCCCTCCCCCTGGTGCGGCCCACAGGTTGGCGTCGCTTTTTTCTGATGCTTCTGCATTGTGGTCTACAGTTGGTCCGTAGCATTCCCCTGCATCGGTGGATGCTGCCTTCTTCGAGGTGTTGTTGGGTTTCTGCCACGACTGGCTCACCCTGGCGTGTTCTTTCAGCTTCGCTAGGTCCTTTTTGTCTACATTGGCTGTCATTGCCGTTGGCAAGTGTCCCTTGGGGGCATGTTGTTCTGTTCCGTTCCGGCACAGTTCTTACGTGTTCTATGCGGGCACGTCATGTGGGTACACCCAAGTATGTTCACTGTCACAGGGTGCCTGCGGTATCCCTTGCGCCTCTGAATTTGCTGTTTCTCTACTCTCCACCCTTTGGGGTGGAGAAGTGCTTTGATCTTTTCTCGTGGCTCTGATCCTGTCTGGTCTTTATCTATGGACGGTGGAGTCCCCGCCAGACATGTCAATGCTGTACGTGGCCTTGTGCCCTACTTTTCTGTGCACTTTCCAGGCAGGGGTTCAAGTTCCTCTGCTCATTGCCGCGCAGGAGTTCAGATACTTTCTGCTCCGGGCTTCTGCTGTCAGTGGAAGTGCTCTCTTCAGGATACTCACTGTCATTCTGCGATCTCTTTATATGGATCTCTACACAATTTCCTGTTACTCTATGTACGTGTAGTACTGACTTATTCCTCATTCGTGTGGTGGTCACTCTCCCCGTCTGTCACGCGGGGGACCGGGGTTCTTCTCTGACAGGTGGCTATGTTGCCTTACGTGTCTGGACATTGTCCTGTCCTGCTGTGCTTCTCACCAGTACTGTCTGTACCTATGGTGTGGCCTTCTTTCTCTAGGGCATGCTCTTCGTGCCCTTTTCCATTTTTTCATAGCAGTGTACATGTCTATATGTATATCTGTCTTTCGCTCTACACACAACGAGAGGTCACGCATACAAGGTTTTTCCTTGCTGCTGTATCTGAGTTATTTTGCCCCTCTCTCCCTCTCTCCCTCTCTCCCTCTCTCCCTCTCTCCCTCTTTCCCTCTTTCCCTCTTTCCCTCTTTCCCTCTTTCCCTCCCTCGGCTGGTTGACTACCTGGTGATACGTCTCTCTCTCTCGGCTGACGCACCCGTGCTGTTAACGCTACATTACATTGGGCATTACATATATGTGGTGTGGTTTTCACAGTACACACTGTCTGCTCATGTGTACTCCTGTCCTCCACATACATGTATTTCCTGGTAGTCATGTTTCTATATATACTCTGCATGGTGACATCAGTCCCCTTACATGTCATTGTTTCTGTAGCCACTGTTGTGCATGCTCACCCTGTATGCTCTGTCATACCGTCTTGTCCCTTCTCTGGGTCTTTATCTCTTGCGGATCCATCGGATCCTGTGCTCAGTTCACCTTCTTTGCAAGAGTTTCTGGACTCTCTCACATTCAGCCCTACCATTCTGGTTCTGTGCTTCCTTTCATCCCTTTCTGGATGAGAGAGGTTTCGTGCTGTCCCTTGACGGATTGTGGTGCCCTTGCCTCCCCTTGGTTTGCTGCTCCTTACAGAGCTTACTGGTCTGGTGTCAGCCACGCTGGCGTTGCTGTTCCCACCGTGTTTTAGTCACATTGTTGACAACTAAGTTCTCATAGAACTTGGTGGGTTTCAGTCGCAGACCCTCCTCCAATGGGGTATGGCTTTGGTATCTATTCTAAGTTAAGGAATCTGCAGCTAGATGTCTCTATCAGATGAACGAGTTACTTACCTTCGATGTATCTGGTAGAGACACAGTCTAGCCGCAGATTCCTTAACGCCCACCCATCCTCCCCGCTCTGCGAGGGCCTTTTCAGGTTGGGTTTTACTCACTCGTCTCCTTTCAGGGGGCTTTTGTCTTCCTGCGGGGTGGCCTCCTTTTCCTCCCTCCTTGGCAGGACGGCTCATTCTGTTTTCTCTGTTATTTCGCCACCCATTATCGTGATTGGGTGGTAGGTTCATGTGTCCCTCTACGATCCTATACCCTGGTCCTTCCTATATTGGGCTTACTCATGCTCTTCTTCCCTCACTCCCACTATCCCCTGTCTTTTCCCCATTACTTGGGGTCTCTTGACTCTGCTGCAGTCAATTGGTTCGTGGCCTATTTGACTGTGCCTCAGTCCATGGGCCTCTTATAGGGGGTATGGTTGCCCATTCCCTGTTGCCGACCTGTGGTCGATTATCGTGAGTCATGTTGTTCCGGTCTCGTTGCCCTTCACGTTTGCATCCTTTGGTTGCAGACTTCCTGGCGTTTGCCATGACATTCATTTCAAATGCTGTTTGCCTCATAGGAGGGCATAGTTTTCGCTTTTTCTAAGAGCGGGTACTCTGCTCTTTTTCTTCCATTCCTTTCAGTATAATGTGCTCTTTCACTGTCAATTATGGCGAGTTTCTCACCATTCTATTCTTTCTGTCATTGTTTCAATGTTTTTTCATCTTTTTTGGCACACTGTTCCCATACTCTCACAGTTTTAGCAGTGGCTCCGCGTTGTGGCGTGGAAAAGTTTCACCGAAGAAAACTGACGTCAGTGCGCCGGGAGGGACTTGTATGGCTCCACTGACGTCATGTCCGTGGAAGACGTCAGGGCGGAGCCATGCGGCGCCGTCCCCCGGCGCGCAGAAGTGCTGCTGAGAAAAATTCTCCGGATCCAGTCTGACGCCTGGGGATATTCTAAGTTAAGGAATCTGCGGCTAGACTGTGTCTCTACCAGATACATAGTTACCGAAGGTAAGTAACTTGTTCTTTAGGGCAAGAAGCCTTGCAAGACCTGGCTCTGTTGCCAGTTCCAGTCTCCACTCCACTGCCAGCGCCCCTTCTGGCTGAACTGGAATTTCCAGCACCAATACACCCCAATTACTGCACACCATGACGACATTGTTCAGGATCACTTCGAATCCCTCTGGTGCACCAGCAGGCTTCAAGGGGAAACGGCCTTAACGCGGACTGAGCCATGCGTGCCTTTTTCCCGCAAGACGTACCACGCTTGCCTTGACCACGCACGTGCCTTGACAACGCATATGCGTGGTTAAGGCAATGCGCGGTCTAGTTGCTGAGCGGAAGGGGAAGGCAGGAAGACTCGTACTTGGAAGACTCTGGACTCTGGAGAGGACATGGTGAGGTAAGTGGGGCTGGGGCTTGGTCTTGGGGGTGGAGGGGGTAGTTTTTCGGGGTGGGTGTAGGTTTTAGGACTAAGGAGGTGGTCGGGGTAGTTTTTATGGTGGGGGACAGTTTTGTGGGCTAAGGGCAGGGGAAAAAGGGACAGTTTACAGGGCAGGGAGCAGGGTCTGGGTAGTGTAGGGATGTAGAGGATAGTTTTTAGGGCTCAAGACCGGGGGGCTTGGTTCGTGGTAGTTTTTGGGGTGTGGGTTTATTTTTTAGGGCTCAGGGCAGGTGGAAACGGAACAGTTTACAGGGCAGGGAGCAGGGTCGGGGTACTTTAGGGATGTAGTGGATTGTTTTCAGGGCACAGGGGCCGGGTCGGGGTAGTTTTTGGGGTGTGGGCTTAATTTTTTGGGCTCAGGGCAGGGGGAGAAGGGATAGTTTACAGGGCAGGGTCTGGGTAGTTTAGGGATGTACAATGTACAACTCAGTGGTAAAGAAGGCAGCAGACCGGCATGGAGTACAACTCGAAGAGTAAAGGTCACAGGCTTGCTACAGCTTTGAAATTATTGTGCCCTCACAAAGCAGGAGGCCATATCTCCCGATGCTCCTCAGTATCCTGGACCAGGAAAGGAAAGCCTTCAGAGTGCTAGCAGCCTGCAAGGCTGTGATGCCAAGTGTGGAGAAAAAATGCAAACACCCCTCCAGAGACCCACTATATTTTCAAGGTAATGCTATGGCAGACTCCATAATTGTGACTACGGCAAGGAAGAACGCCAACATCCCTACTACCACCGATTCCCCCCCCCCCAACCTGAGAAGAGAGGCAGAGGGTGGAGATGGTGAGGTGCAGACTGGAAGAATAGTGGCATCGCAGTGGAGGATTGCTACCTCCAACACCCTCCAGAGCCTGTAGGCCCATCAGCACAGAGAAGAAATGGGAGAGCTAATGAAACACTACCCAAAGCACTTTCGAAAACAGGAAACCACACAAGCGGATGAAGGCAACACCATTGCCAACACATGCCTGAAATCCGCCCTCAATGCTGCAGGCACGGAAAATAGGCAGATGGTCATGGACACAACCCTCAGAAGACAGGCCTGGCTATGGGTGTCCGAGTTCAAAAGTGAGGTGCAGGCAAGCATCATAAACAATCCCTTCACCAGAGAACACCCGTTCAGTACAGCAGTGGATGAGACACTGCAACAGCTAAAGAGAGACCATGACAGCCAAGGCCATCGGAGCATTGCAATTTCGAATCCACCCATGTAGAGGGGCAATCCCCATGAGAACCATGAGAAGACCAGCCAGAAGGGGAAACTTCCAGAGCCCGGCGGCACAGACATCCTACCACCTTGCAGGCCAACAAAGACTGGCGGCGCAAAAGTAGCAGCCTCACACAACAAAACATCAGCCTTTTTGTGACAGCTTCTCAGCCTAGTGACTCCACTTGCCAACAACCACGCCACATAATACCAGTGTGGGGCAGAATAAAGGCTTTCCTTCAGGAGTGGAGGAGACTCCCATCAGGCAAATGGAAAAGGACTACATGGTAACCATAGACTTAAAGGACACCTACCCATGAACCGTAAGCACAAGAAATACTTGCAGTTTGTTGTCAATCAAGACCATTACCAATTTGGAGTGCTCCCTTTCAGAATCAAGTCCGCACCTAGGGTATTCACAAAAGGCCTGGTCACGGTGGCGCCCTACTTTAGAAGGAAGAGGATCCACGTATCCCCCATATCTGGACTACTGGCCGGTAAAAGCAAACTCCTTCCACTAATGCAAGAAGATCATTAGAACTGTCATGGACACCCTCCATAGTCTAAGTTTCACAATTAAACTAGAGAAATCAACCACAAAGGAAAAGACCTTCCTGAGGGCAAGGGTCAGCACGAAAGCATTCCCTATCCTCAAGAGGTTTCAGGCAATCACAGAGCAAGCTCTCCACTACTGCTAGGGTAAGGCTCTGACAGTGTAGAATGTGGGGAAAATGACGGCATGATGGCCTCCTGCATTCCACTTATACTACACATGAGACCCCTCCAAGAGTGGATCCAGAGCCATTGGTCACAGGCAACAAGGAGTTGGGAGTATCTAGTACAAAGTGCAGGAAAATATTAAATGGTGGAACACAAACAACATAACTTTGGGAAGACCCTTCACATAGTCAGCCCCAACTGTGACGATCACGACAGAGACATCCCACACGGGCTGGGGAGCAAACATTGGGGAACTAAAAATCAGAGGACTGTGGAGAGCAGAGGAAGCCAACATCACATGAATATCCTTGAGCTGAAAACTGTCTTCCTGGCCCTAAAGGCTTTTCAGATACAAGTTAAGGGAACGGCAGTGCCAATACAATGGACAACACAACCACAATATTCTATCTGAACAAGCAAGGAGGAGCAAAGTAACGTGCTGTCCAAACTAGCCCAGGAAATATGAGTATGAGTCATTCAGAGAAGAATAACCATAATAACAATACGCCTGTCAGGAGCGCAAAGTGAAGAAGCAGATAGGTTAATCAGATCAGCGTCTGTATCACACGAATGAGAACTAAACTGACAGGTGCACTAAGAGCTCTTCACACATTGGGGCACCCCACATATCTACCTGTTCGTAACACCAGAAAATACAAAATGCCAAGTCTTCGTGTCCAGGTACCCCCACCACCATTCCAAGGGGAATGCCCTGCTGATAGACTGGCCAGAGAGATTTGCGTACACTTTTCCACCATTTCTCCTAATACCCTAGTCCTAAGCAATGGCAAATAGTTGCACATGATAATGGTCCTGATTGCCCCACAGTGGGCAAGA
Source organism: Calotriton arnoldi (assembly GCA_963921515.1). Classification (NCBI taxonomy): domain Eukaryota; kingdom Metazoa; phylum Chordata; class Amphibia; order Caudata; family Salamandridae; genus Calotriton; species Calotriton arnoldi. The sequence continues at coordinate 111,117 of CAWUFW010009771.1, forward strand.
CCGATGAGGTTCTCGGACCTGGTGGAGATGGCACAGGGGAATGTAAGAAGGGGGTGGGGTGGGGGGAATCATCACCCAGAAGTAAGCACGCTGAGCCTGGTGGCCTGGCTCCTGAGAACAACCTTCCAAAGCAACTCACGGACATCCTAAAAGAAGCTAGAAGGCCAAGTACAAGAAGGTGCTATTCAGCAAAATGGCAGAGAAATGTCCTGTGGTGCAGGGACAAGGAACTGTTCTACCGCAAAACGGAGGACACTACAGTGGTCCTATACCTCACACACCCAGTAGACAACAATCTAACATACGCCTGTCTAAAAATACACTTTTGATGTAGCCTACACAAAAGGACACCTAGGAAGAAGCCTCTTCATGGCACCAGTGACTAAAAGGTTTCTAGAAGGGGCAAAGAGACTTGCTCCACCAAGATCAACACCAATGTGGATCCATAACCTGGTACTGACATAGCTAATGAGGGTACCCTTTGAACTGCTGCACAAGGGAGAGCTGCAGTTCCTGACCTTAAAAACCTCCTTCTGATTTGCAATCACATCATTATGTAGGGTAAGCGAGCTGCAAACCCTAACCACCTAGGAACCCTACCTACAAATACAGAAAGACAGGGTTGTCATGCGTTCAAACCAGCGCTTCCTCCCCAAAGTCGTATCACAGTTCCAATTGAATCAAACAATCCATCTCCCAGCCTTTTCCACCAGCAAAAAACACTGGCCGAAAGAGCCCTACACGAGCTGGATTAACGCAGGGCAGTGAGTTACTACCTAGAAAGAACAAAAGGGATCAGAAGAGGAAACCAGTTCTTCAAATCCTTCGCAGATTCAGGCAAAGGATCACTAGTAACAAAGGGCCTCATCACAAACTGGATAGTGCAAATCATACAGCGGTGCTACAAGGAAGCAGGCACACATTTAGAAGCAAGGCCTAGAGCATATTCCACAAGAAAAAAAGGGGCCATCTTAGCGTTCCTAGCAAACGTGCAGATAAGCGACATATGCATAGCAGCCACTTGGTCAGCAGCCCACACCTTCACAAAGCATTATTACGTAGACATCTAGTTGAACAAAGAGTCACGAGTAGGACAGAGTGTGCTAAAGCATCTGTTCACCATTTCAATCTCATTCTAACACCCCCTCCAAGAGGAACCAGAGACACTGCTACAAAATCAATGCACAGCATGTGAATCCAGAAAAGGATTCACGCTCCAAATGCATTAGTTACAAGTAGGAGTAGTTTTGCAGTTTGAACAATTTTCTGAATTCACATGTGACCCTCCGCCGCCTCAGAAAATGAGGTTACAAGGAGGGTTACATACTGTGATACCTTAAATCATCAAGAAGCCAACAAGGATAAAGGTCACCAAAAAGGTTAAAGAATCTGAGATTTGCGACCGCTCACAAAGAGTTCCAATGTGCACGTCTGATGTCATAGAAGGACGACCATAGCACCAAATGGCCACTGACGAAGCCCAGCAAACAAAATAAAGAGAAAGAAAACAAGCATTTGCAATGCAGTAGGTCTCGCATTTACGAGAGTTTGAGCTATTGGCATTGTAAATGACAATGCCTTTTATTTGTGTTGTTTTTAAAACAGATAAATATGGGGTGTGGCTTGGGCGCGCATGGAGTGAGACGTGTTCTATTGAGTCTCCGCTCCGGCGCTTCCCGTATTTGCTTTTTTTCCAGTCGCCGGGCCCGCTTTGCAACTTGTGGGGCCGAGATACCTGTGGGAGACCTTGGTTGTCCCGCCTGGTCCTGCGAGGGCTGCCTGGGGGCTCCGTCTCGGCCAAGCTCCTGCGTCTACACCGACCCGTTCTGCTCCGGCCGCCATCTTGAGCGCTGGCTGTGACGGAGCTGTGTCGGCGCCTGTGGGCTTCTACCGGCGCTCCGGAGGGGCGCTGATGACAGCGGTGCGGCCCTGAGTGCCCGGACCTCCCCCGACCTGCGTGGGACCCGGTGCCTCCCGTCGGCCCTTGGTGCTGCTGAAGAGGTGCGGCGGGACTTCCTCAGCCCCGAGTGGCCTAGCTGTGTGGGGGACTGGCCCCCTTCCTGAGCCTTGGGGGTACTTCGCTCTACGCTGGACAGCCTACAGTTGGAGGTACTGGTACAGGGGGAGTGCCTCTGAATGGGCGGCCGGTTCGGGTGAGCTTGGGCTACCTCCCCGACGCTGGTTCCGCCATCTTGTCCTCCTTTGCGGTCTGGGCCTTCCTGGCCCCAGCGTTAGCGCTCCTAACTCCCCCCCCCCCCCCCCCCGGCCCTGACTTTCAGTGACATTTTTGTTAGGGGCCTACCCTGAGGAGCTTTTCCCCATCATCGCCTGCCTCACCTCCCCATGCGCTCTGGGCCCCGCTCGTCTGATCTAGCTTCTGGAAACCTCCCCAACCCTGCGAGAGCCTGCCTTTTCTTCGCTGCCTCCAGCGCCTTTGGAGGGTTCTTGGAGTCTTCCCTTGCCCTGGCGGACCCCCTTCCCAGCCTACTTGGACCGCTTCTGGGACGGATTCCCCTTTGCTGCTGCAGGGCTGCAGTATCGATGTGTGGGGGACCTCTGCTGGCTGGCGGCTGTGTTGGCTTCGATTGACTGTGGCCCGACCATCCCTTTTCTGCCTTTAGGAGTGTGTCTGTCTGTGCTTCCCTGACTCCCGACGGCCCTCCGTGCTTGGGAACTGTTGGTCCCTGTCTTCGTCCAAGGAGTTGGGGGCCACGCCATTCTTACGCTGGGCAGCCCTCTGCTGCGTTCCTGCCTTCCCGCCGTCCCTCCTGGGCCCTATCTTTGACTGGTGTGCTCCTGTCTTCATTGCCCGAGGTATCTGGCGTCTTCGACCCTCGCAGGCATGCCTCCTAAGCGTGGAGGCACTAAGGAGTCCGATGCTGCGGCCTCCCTGGATAATCTGGTGATCTCCCTGTGGACCAAAACGCTCCCTCATGCGCAGGAGGACCCTGCTACCGGGCTGGCGCCCTCTGGGCTACCGGCAACTGGGGTGCCCATCACCCAGGCTTACATGTCTTCCTTCCTACAGGAAATTAAGACTGAAATAGGCTCTCTTCGGCAGGACTTCAAGGCCGGCTTACAAGACATTCGTAGGGAGGTCACTGAGATTGGTGACAGGGTCGATGGTCTTGAGCAGACAATGGACACCAGAACGGAAGATATTGATGGACTCTGGAAGAAGGTAGCCGAATTAGAAGATCAAAATATTGCTCTCCAGTTGAAACAGGAAGACCTCGAGAACCGCAGTAGGCGGAATAACCTCCGCATCCGTGGGGTTCCATTGGGAACGGAGGGGAAAGACATCCTGGCGTATACGGCTGACCTTCTCCATGCTATCCGCGAAGGTGAGGGCACCTCCCCGCCTATGCTTGATAGAGCACATCGAGTGCCTGGCCCCCGCAATCGCCCAAACTTTGTCCCGGACATCATAACACGAGTCCACTTCTTTGCAGACAAAGAAGCCATCCTCCGCAAAGTACAGGGAGCTCAAGTGGTCTCCTACAATGGGCTCTCTCTTCAAATCTTTCAAGATCTTGTACCATCTACGCTTCGAAGAAGGAAGGATTTCAAGCCCGTGATGAACAAATTAAAGGACCTTGGGATTAGATATCAATGGGGCCACCCTTTTGCGTTGATGTTCACCTGGGAGGGTCGGCGGCGAGTTATTCGGTCCCTACGGGAGGCACAGCGTCTCCTCCATCTCCCTGTTGACTCTGACCATGATGACCTCCCGCCTTCTCGCACAAGTCCTAGGGGCCCACTCCGGCCGGAGTGGTCCACTGTTCCTCCTCCTCGCTCCAGACGCCTCTCTGGAGTTCTTGACTCGTCTCAAGCTAAGCAGGACGCTATCAACCAAGTTCGCTCCTTGAGTGCCTCCACATCTCTCATGAACTGATGGACTTCTATACTGCATTTCGCCTGGCTATGTCTTCACCTCGCTTGCTGTCTGGGGCCCCTCCTGGCCTGGCCTGGAAGGCTGGATCCAGTTATGTTTTTTCTACGATTATGCACAGGAAGCTGCCGGCGGAGGCCTTCCGCCTCGTGTGTTCCCGCCGCCCCCCCCTTCAGAGTCCTATAGGAGAGTGACTTCTCCGGAATGGTCCGCCCTCGGGAATCCAGACTATTCCGTTTAGACTCTGTATTGACCTGGCCCAGTTGGCCCGTTTTTTCTTTATCTTCTTTTTTTTATCTTCTTTTCCTCTCTTTTGTTCCCCCTTCTATAGGTTCTTTTCGGATGCGCCTCTCTCGGAAGTTGGTCTGCGGGGTTGTTTTTGGAATGGTTGGTGGGTCTCTTGGCCACTATGCGGGGTTGGCTGGCCCTTTACCCCTGTGCTCTATGTATGCTTCCTGCCGCTGCTCTTGTTGACTGGTCTCTATTTTTCTTTCACGTACCCCTGGGGGTTCTGCTGGCGTCCTGGGCTCTGTCTCCTCTAGCTCCCCTGGAATATCTTTGGCGGGGTCTGGGATTCGCTATGTTTTGCGATTTGATGATGTTGCTGTGACGCGCTGTCCTTCCGCCACGCCATGACACACACTGTTACATTCCTCTCTCTCAACGTAAAGGGGCTCAACTCGCCTAACAAGCGTCGACAGGTTTGGCGCTATCTCTCCCAACTTGATCCTGACGTGATTTTCCTACAGGAGACTCACTTGCTCTCCTCTGACACCCACCTCATGTCCCATCGCAAATACCCCACCCAATTTTGGGCATGCTCCGCGACCAAGACTTGTGTGGCAATGTTCTTCAAGTCTGGCTGGCGCGCGGCGGCCTCTCAGTCCACTGCTGACGAAGGCGGGAGGTATCTTAAGGTTGACATGGTTTGGGGTCAGGGCTCCTGCACCTTTGTTAATATCTACGCCCCTAATCAGAAACAGGATATGTTCCTGCGCCAGCACCTTGGGACACTGTTCCGCTCTCTCTACCCCTGTTGTCCTTGGAGGTGATTTTAACCTGGTTTGGGACCCTGAGCGGGATCGCACTGCCCAGGCGAGTCATGTGGCTGGGGCGATGTCGGCACAGTTGAGGAATGCCCTCACTGACTTTGGTTTGGTTGATGCCTGGAGATATCAGCACCCGGATTCACGAGATTATTCCTTTTATTCTCACGTCAACCGTTCCTATTCGCGAATTGATTATTTCTTTCTCTCATCTTCTCTGGCCCATGTCTTAATTACGGCGGTATCTCGGATATATCTATTTCGGATCATGCGCATTTGTTGCTTACACTTCGGCCTCCCACTGTCCGTGATGACCCCCTTCCGCGGTGGCGCCTTCCCCCTCAGGCCCTCCGCGACCCGGTGGATGTTGCGGACATTCGAGGGGAGATTGAGTCCTTCTTTGCAGTTAACTCTCTTACTGATACGCCCGAGGATGTCCGGTGGCATGCCTTCAAGGCTACGGTTCGGGGGGGGGGGGGTTTATCACCTCCATTTCTATTGCCCGGACCCGTGAGGCCCATTTAGTGGAATCCACTCTTTCCCGTGATATCAAGGATATGGAGCGCAAAGACCATGCCTGTCCTTCCCTTGCTAACAAGCGCCGTCTAGCTGCCCTACGTGGTCAACTGCGCCTACAACGCACTAATAAGGCTGAACGGCTGCTTGTCAACCTGAAGCAAAAATTCTATCTGGGTGGTGATAAGGTGGGAGTATGCTTAGCACGCCGCCTACGAGCCCAGACGGCCCGATCTCATATTGCAAAGCTTAAATGTCCTGATGGCTCCTGGGCTATCTCGGAAAGGGATAAGAGTCATACCTTGATGGCCTTTTACACGGATCTCTATGCCCACGATCCTTGCCCTGTGGAGGCGGTGGAGTCGTTTCTCGACTCTTGTCCCTGGGACCATATTGATCCCTACTTCAAGGATCTACTCGATGAGCCCATTACCCATGGGGAAATTGCCAAGGCGTTGAAGCAGCTTCCGACGGGCAAAACACCGGGTCCAGACGGCCTACCGGTCGCTTTTTATCGGGTCTTCTACCCCCAACTGCGTGACCATCTACTCCATCTCTTTAATAGCTTTACTGACCGTACGGGCCTCTCCCCCACGATGAATGAAGCGGAAATAGTGCTAGTTTTGCAGCGTGAATCTTTCTGGATTCACTATGCTGTGCATTATTCCGCCATCTCGTGGTTGGGTCCGGATTCGTAGTCCTTTCTTTCTTTTTTTTTTTTTTTTTTTGTTGGCCCAGGTGGGCGGCAACGCCCCACCATTTGGTGTCCTTGGTGACGTCGTCGCGCTTCCTGCGGAAGCTCCCACCTTTGGTCGCCATCTTCAGATTCTTTTTCCGCCGTGGGGTCTGGATCGTCGACGAGAAGTTCCAGAAAGTTGGACGAAGAATCTCGAAAATTTGACAATAATCACCAAAGGATCGTTTCCTGAAGACACCGGACGAGGAGACGAGTACAGGAGGCGACGAGAAGGACGACGAGTTAGAAGGTCCACGACCAAAATCTCGACGCCTACAGAGAATGCGCTCACAGGGGGCCCCCTGAGCACGGGTATGGACAAGACACCGTTTAAGTTTTGCCAAAACTGTCACCACAAGTACGCCCAGAAGGACCAGCATCCAGTCTGCAACCTCTGCTTGCCGCTCGACCACATCAGCGAAAACTGCAACGCGTGTTCGGCCTTCACCCCGAAAACCCTCCGGGTGAGAGAGAGGCAAAGAAGGGCTAACTACAACATGCAGGGCCAGGGAGCACCTCCATCGCTCCGAGACCTGGGCCTCTCGAGTGGAGAGGAAGACAACATCGCAGAGGGACCGGAGGACTGCTCAGTCGTCGAGGTCCACAAGAAAACTTCGAAGGAGGTAAGGGAGACGTCGACCCCGAAGCACCCAAGCGACGCTCGAAAGAGTGAAGCTAAGGCCCTGAGCGACACTCTCAGAAGTGAAGCCAAGTCCTCGAAGGGAGCGTTGCCGCCGAAACACTCGACGAAAGCAACAGCAACCAAGGACAAACAGCCGAGCGGATCCTTCGTGAAGGACTCCCAATCGGCGAAAGCCTCCGAAAAACCAAGGGCGTCGAAGGTAACCTCCGAAAAGGAAGCCTCGACGCCCAGAAAGAAGGCCCGGCGTCATCCTCGACGTCCGAGACCACGAAGAGGAGCGCTTCAGCCATCGACGCCGAAAAGGCCCACGAGATGGAGAAGAAAAGGAGAAGGCTCGAAGCAGAGATGGCGAGCATCCTGCAACGGAAAAAGACTTCGACGAAAAAATGAAGCTATACTCCATTCCGTCGAAGCCATCAAGCGAAGCACTCGGGGAGGGCGACACCGAAGACATCGAACCCCGAAAACACCCGAACCGCTCGACGAACAGGGCGAAGAGGACGACTACTTCGAAGGCGAAGAAGAGTTCCAATCTTACCGGGACTCGACGCCCTCGGAAGCACAAGACTTAGACTGGCAAGACCTCGACGCAGATTCACCAGAAGAAGGGGTAGACTCTTACCCCTCGAGGCCTTCACCGCCAGACGACATTGGAGCCTACAATGTGGTCGTCCAAAAGGCTGCAGCAACGTATGGCGTCGAAATGCAAGAGGAGAAGGCGAAGGCATATTTCCTTTTGGAAACCCTACTTCCTCAGCAAACCAGGTCCCAGTTCCTACCCATGCTTCCAAGCGTCCTGGACCAGGGAAGGGAGGCCTTCAAAGAACCGGCAGTCTGCAAGGCTGTTACACCAAGGAGCGAAAAAAGTACAAACACTCCTCAAAAGACCCTGCGTACATCCAGGGGTCAGTGCCAGCAGACTCCATTATCACGGCAACGGCCAGGAAAAGGGCCAATGTACCCACTAACACAGGTCCACCTCCAGACAAGGAGAGCAAACGAATAGACCTCACAGGACGAAAGGTGGAGAGGAACGCAGCCATACACTGGCGCATCGCCAACTCCAACGCCCTCATCAGCAGGCATGCATACCAGCATTGGGATGAAATGAGCCAGCTCGTAACACACCTGCCACAACAACACCAACAAAGGGCTAATCACCTAGTGGAAGAGGGCAAGGCTATCGCAAACACTTGCCTAAAATCAGCCTTGGACGCAGCAGTAAACTCCAGCAGGCAGATGATGATAGGGGTGACTGAAAGGAGACACGCATGGCTCAGGATCTCGGGTTTCAAACCTGAGGTACAAAGCAATATCCTGAACACGCCATTCGACGGCCAGAAACTGTTTGGAGCCCCCAGTCGACGAAAAGCTGACGCAGCTTAAAAAAGACCACGAAACTGCGAGGTCCATGGGAGCACTGCAGTTCAGGGGGATGAGAAGAGGAACCCCCTCAAGGCGGCCCAATGGTAGAGGAGGCAATGCGCCCGCCACTTCCCACCAATCTCCCCAACAAGGATACCAGGGGAACAACCAGGGCCAAAGCCAACAGGGACAACAACAGCAAAATTGGCAGTATCAACCCAGAGGACGGTCCTTTCGAGGACGCGGGTACGGACGGGGACAGTCCCGAAGAGGGGGTCAGCAGCCCACCTCAAAGTGACTCCGCAAAGAAACCAAACCCTCCCCTATCAACACCAAGGGAGAGGAGAAGTCAACAAAAGGAAAAAATAAGAAACACACACAGCAAACAAATAACCACCGAGCATACAACCCCGGTGGGGGGCCGAATAGGAAACTTCCTCACACAATGGAGAGAGATTACCACGGACAAGTGGATACTGAACATCATACAGCACGGATACTGCATAGAACTCCAAAAACACCCCCCGGGCAGAAAACCAAGACACCGGCCACTGCCCGCAAGGGAGCTCGCACTCCTACGTCTAGAAGCAGAGGAGCTGCTAAAAAAAAGAGCAATAGAACCAGTTCCAATCAACGAAAGGAACAGGGGAGTATACTCAACGTACTTCCTAGTGCCAAAGGTAGACGAAACACTAAGGCCAATACTGGACCTCAGATTCCTGAACATGTTCGTAAGAACTCAAAAATTCAAAATTACGTCACTTCAGGAAGTAATACCCCAAATCCAAAAAGGGGACTACATGGCGACCATAGACATGAAAGACGCACATCTGCACATACCCGTCAACCACAAACGTCTACTAAGATTCGTGATAGGCCAGAATCACTACCAGTTCACAGTGCTAGCCTTCGGGCTCAAGTCCGCACCAAGGGTGTTCACAAAATGCCTAGCAGCAGTGGCAGCGCACCTACGGAGAAAGGGCATACATGTATACCCCTACCTCGACGACTGGCTTGTAAAAGCAGGATCATACAGACACTGCAAAGATCACATCAAACAAGTCATACAAACACTGTCCAGACTAGGTTTCTCAATACATTGGGAGAAATCGTCAACAGAACCGCAGCAGATCAAAATATTCTTATGGGCAAAAATCGACAGCACACAGTCCAAAGTGTTCCCCAGCGACAAGAGAACTATAGCGCTCCTGAGGGAAACACGTCATTACCGCAAGGGGCAAGTTCTGACAGCGAGGACGGTGAGCAGACTAATGGGGATGATGGCATCATGCATCCACCTAGTCCCAAATATCAAGCTGCACATGAGACCGTTCCAGGAATGGATACAGCAACAGTGGTCACAAGCAACAGGGAGTTGGGAAGATCTAGTGGTTGTCACACATGCAGTGCAGCAAGAAATAGCGTGGTGGAAGGAAGAGAACATATTACAGGGGAAGCCATTCACACAGCCAACTCCAACAGTGACCATCACAACAGACGCCTCACAGCAGGGCTGGGGCGCGCACATGGACAGACTCCGCGTCAGGGGGCTGTGGTCACAGCAAGATGCAGTGAAACACATCAACTACCTAGAACTAAAAACTGTGTTCCTAGCCTTAAGAGCCTTTCAGAAGCAGCTTTACGGCCACAGAGTGCTGATACAAACAGACAACACAACCACCATGTTCTACATCAACAAACAAGGTGGAACACAGTCAGCACCGCTATCAAGCCTGGCACAAGAGATTTGGAGATGGGCCATCCCTCTAAGGATAGACCTACTGGCGATACACCTTCCAGGAATAGACAATGTAGAAGCAGACCAACTCAGCAGGCAGACGTCGGCATCCCACGAATGGGAGCTCAACCAACAGGAAGTGCAGCGGCTGTTCCAAAAATGGGGTACACCACGGATAGACCTGTTTGCAACACCCCAGAATGCAAAATGCCAACATTACGCATCCAGACAACCGGACCAAAGGTCCCTAGGGAATGCGCTATGGATAAGTTGGTCGAACGAATTTGCATACGCTTTTCCCCCGATACCACTGTTACACAAGGTACTCAGCAAATGCAGGAGCAGCAGCATGACACTCATACTGGTGGCACCTCAGTGGGCCAGACAGTCATGGTTCTCACAAATAATGGAAATGGCACAGGAACCAGCGCACAGGTTCAGCAGAAGGAAAGACCTCCTGACAATGCAAGACGGAAAAGTGCTCCACCCAGAACCAGAGAGCCTCAGCCTAGCAGCATGGCTCCTGAGGACCTAGAATTCGCACACCTCAAGCTACCACCAAGCACTATGGCAGTACTCAGAGAAGCAAGGAGACCCACTACAAGGAAGTGCTACATTGCAAAGTGGAAAAGGTTCTCACTATGGTGCCTTACAGAGGGACTGCAACGAAAGGTCACAAAAGAATCAACGGTACTACAATACTTAACGCACCTACTACACAGCGGGCTGAGCTACTCGTCACTAAGGGTTCACTTAGCAGCCATAGTGGCCTACACCAGGGGAGAAGCGGGGAAAAGTTTTCTTCACCTCCCAGGTGGTCAAAAGATTCCTGGAGGGGGCTAAAAGAATAGCCCCCCAAAAGGATGCCAGCCCCAAGCTGGAACCTCAACACTGTGCTAACACAGTTGATGAAATCACCATTTGAGCCCATACACAAGACCACACTGCACATGCTCACACTAAAAACGGCATTCTTGGTGGCTATCACGTCACTGCGAAGGGTCAGTGAACTACAGGCTCTTACACTACAAGAGCCCTACTTGCAAATACACAAGGACAGAATTGTCATGAGAACGGACCCACACTTCCTGCCAAAGGTGGTGTCGCGGTTCCATATTAACCAGACAATACAGATACCAAGTTTCTTCCAGAAACCATCAACGCCCACAGAAAAGGCGCTACACACGCTGGACGCCAGAAGGGCAGTGATGCACTACATAGAAAGGACAAAGGAATGCAGGAAAACAAAACAACTCTTCGTTTCCTTCACAAGCAGTTTCCTGGGACGACCAGTAACGAAAAATACCATAGCACGATGGATTGCACAGGCAATACAACTCTGCCACAAGCAGGCAGGACAACAATTAGAGGGACCCGCCCAGGCTCACTCAACAAGGAAGAAAGGAGCAACGGTTGCGTTCCTAGCGAACACACCTATCCAAGACATTTGCCAAGCGGCAACATGGTCTTCCGTGCACACGTTCACCAAACACTACTGTGTGGATATCCAGATGAACAAAGAGGCACAAGTAGGACAGAAGGTCTTGCAGCACATTTTCAGCAACCAATGCTCATCTTCCACCCAACCACCGCAATAACAATACCGCTACAAAGTCTATGCACAGCATAGTGAATCTAGAAAGATTCACGCTGCAAAACGAATAGTTTCTTACCTGTCGGTGTAGTTTTGCAGCTTGAAGACTTTCTGGATTCACTAGCGATCCCACCCGCCTCCGCCAGGAAGATAACATAGGAGGTTAAGGGTAAAACTAGACTACATAAAAGGTTTAGAGGGATCAAAAGAAAAATAGAAGGATAAAAGGAAAAGACATAGACTACAAAAAGAGAAAAAAAGAAAAGAAAAAAGAATCCGAAGATGGCGACCAAAGGTGGGAGCTTCCGCAGGAAGCGCGACGACGTCACCGAGGACACCAAATGGTGGGGGCGTCGCCGCCCACCTGGGCCAACAAAAAAAAAAAAAAAGAAAGAAAAGACTACGAATCCGGACCCAACCACGAGATGGCGGAATAATGCACAACATAGTGAATCCAGAAAGTCTTCAAGCTGTAAAACTACACCGACGGGTAAGAAACTATTCGTTCCCAAACCTGGCAAGGACCTGACCCTGGCGGCCTCTTTTCGCCCCATTGCTCTGTTAAATACCGATGCCAAGTTATACACCAAAATTTTGGCGAACCGGTTAGAGCCGCATCTTCCGGGCCTTATTGACTCTGATCAGGTGGGGTTCATCCGCTGCCGACAAGGCGCCGACAATATTCGGCGTATTGCTCATTTGGTGGAAAAATCGCGTATCGGAGATATCCCTGCCTGTTTGGTATCCCTCGACGCCGAGAAGGCGTTCGATCGCGTGGACTGGGGCTTCCTTCGGGCTATTCTCCGGAAGATTGGCCTGGGACCCGGATTTATCTCTAAGTTGATGGGCCCCCTATGAGAAACCTACCACTCGTATTCGCTCTACCACCGCTCCTATTTCTATTCACTGCGGTACTCGCCAGGGGTGCCCGCTTTCTCCTTTACTTTTTGCGCTTGTTGTCGAGCCCCTAGCTATTGCCATACGTCGCAAGCAGGATATACAGGGTATCCGTATGGGGGGGCAGATCATAAGGCTTCTCTCTTTGCCGATGATTTGCTGTTGTCCTTGTCTTCTCCGTCGACCTCTCTTCCCGCAGGGGCTAAACTCTTGGGGTCCTTTGAGGCTGCTTCGGGCTACCGGATTAATCTGGCAAAATCCCATGCACTTAATCTCACGCTTCCGGCATCGGAGGTCCAGAGCTTGCGGGGCCTGCTCCCGGTCCACTGGACTGATGAGTCGATCCGCTATCTGGGCTTAGACTTAACTCCCACGCTCTCTTCTTGGTCCGCATCTAACTGGCCTAGATTTCGAAACGCTGTCCGTGAAGAAATGCGCCGCTGGAAGGGTCTCCCCTTGGCGTGGCTGGGCCGCCTTCACGCTGTTAAAATGTCCCTTCTTCCTAAAATTCTTTATTTGTTCAAGTCTCTCCCTACTTCTATTCCGCATGCGGACATCCAGGCACTGCAACGTGAGCTTACCAAGTTCATATGGGGGAAGTCGCGTCTCCGCTTTTTCACAAAATACTCATGCTTCCTAGGTCTCGGGGTGGCTTGGCCTGTCCCAATTTATTGGAATATTATTGGGCTTGTCACCTCCGTTATATATCGGAATGGATCGTTCTTGAAAGCGAGAAGCACTGGTTCCATATGGACCGTGCGGTGGCTTGTGGACCGCTGTGGGATCTTGCCTGGCTCCCGCGGGTGGCGCGTCCTCGCGGCGCCTACCTAGCGACCCCAACGAGAACGGTCTTGGAAATATGGGATAGATTGGCGCTCCCCCGGGGCCTTACAACCTTCCCCTCTTCTAACACCCCGCTCACACGCAACCCAGCGTTCCCCCCTGCTTTTCAGCCTCGGGCCTTCGAGGCTTGGACTACAGAGGGCCGACTGGTCCTTCAGGATTTCTTCCAGGGTTCTGTCCTTCGCACATTTGATCAGTGCAAACAAGTCTTCCATCTTACGGACGATGCGCGCCTCCAGTATTATCAATTGCGTCACTGGCTGTCTTCTCCTGTGTACTCCCAGGAGGTGACTTGGCAACTCACTCCTTTCGAATCCCTGGCCCGTAGGTTCGACGGGTCTCGGGGGCCTTATTTCCAAAACCTACTCTGTCCTTCAACACTCTGGGCATTCTCCGCTCCATGGCTACCAGACACGTTGGGCATCTGATCTGGCTGCTGACATCTCCCCGGAGGAATGGGACCGCCTGTGGAAAGACATCCCTAAGGTGTACCGTAGCATGCCTCAGCGCGAATCTGCCTATAAATTAATGACGCGCTGGTATTATACCCCTGTTAGTCTCCACCAGATGTTCCCGAACACTCCCCCGCTCTGCTGGCGATGTCGGACTGATAGAGGAGACTTTTTGCACATTTGGTGGTCTTGCTCGGAACTCACTATGTTCTGGAAGGAGGTCCTCAGCCACATTAAAGAGGTGGTGGGCTTCCCGCTCCCCCGTCCCTGGTGCTCTTGGGCATTCGACCCGACACACTGAAGGCCATGACCTCAGCGCAATGGCATCTCATCCTCCACCTACTAGGAGCAGCGCGACAGTCCATTGCCTCCTGCTGGAAGCGATCCCACCCCGCCTATTGCGGCGTGGTTTCTGCGGCTGTGGGATGTCCTTTCACTGGAATTGCTTACTGCCCGTCTCACACACACTGACACACGCTTTGACCGCATTTGGGGCCCACTTATACATCACCTTACTAAAACTGAACACTCCCGATTGATGCCCCCTAGGCTGCGGGCTCTACAATTGTTTGACGATCCCTTGGAGCCTTTCACCAGAGGCAGGACATCGGATTCTCCGGAGTAGCCTGCTTTGCATGATTGATGGGTCTCTTGAATCGTGTGACTGCCAGCCTTCACTCTGGGTATTGGCCTTTTCCCCCTCCTCCTCACTCTCTTGGTGCATCCGCCTGTTTCTTTATTCTCCTCTCTCTTTCTCTTCTTTTGCCTCCCCTTTTTCTCTTTTTCTCTTTCTCCTTTTCTTCTTGTTAAACAAAGGCATCTTATGTTCCTTGTTGCAGAGCGTACTGATGCTGTCGCAGTATGAAGTGTATCCTTTATTCGGGTGGGGGATCTTGTTTTGATGAGACATTGTTAGCTGTGTCCAACTGTTTGATTCCCAGGTGGTGTAGTGGTGTTTTGCTATTATCGGACAATGACATTTTGGCGATGCCTTACCTCTTGGCCCCCTGCATGGCTTCTCCCCAAGGGCTGGCGAGACTTTCCGCTCTGAGGCTGCCTTCTAAGTCTTGGACAGTCGCTACGTTCTCCATATATATGTGGTTGATAATCTTGGAAACTAATTCTACCCCCTTTTGCTGGGACCCAAGACTGATGGTTTCCTTTTGTTACTCCCCCACCCTTGCTCTTCATTTTCTGCGACATGTGGATGTGTTCAATACATTTTTTTAAATAAAAAACAAACAAAAAAAAAAAAAGATAAATATAAGGCATTGTCATTTACAATGCCAATAGCTTAAACTCTCGCAAATGCAAGACCTATTGTATTGCAAATCCCAGCGCCTGTGCTATAATTTTTTTAAAAAGAAACCATT
Source organism: Calotriton arnoldi (assembly GCA_963921515.1). Taxonomy (NCBI): domain Eukaryota; kingdom Metazoa; phylum Chordata; class Amphibia; order Caudata; family Salamandridae; genus Calotriton; species Calotriton arnoldi. Next base: position 126,212 of record CAWUFW010009771.1, read on the forward strand.
AGGAGAGAACGTGTCCTGCCTGCAACAGCAGGCAGGACAAATCTATTTGAGAAAATAGTGCTCGGAGGCTCTAATTAAAGCCCAACGAGTAAAAACACACGTGACAGGGGGTGTCGCCATAGGAGGTTACAAATTGAGACAGGGCGGTATTAAGGAGGGATTACTAAGCCAATTAACAGCCACAGTTTACAGTGTACAATGACACAAGCCAGCCAATGAAAAATATGGGCGTAGAGTGGGCGGAGCTTCAAGTTCCTACCTGAATACAGCATGCCTCGCAGAGCAGCGCATGCGCTGCCCAGGCTCAACCTAATAAAATCTGGCACGGATCCAGCCCAGCATTACCGACTTTGGAGAACCCTGCTCTCGCGCACCCCCTTTCACTCCCTCCTGAATGCACTACCTCTCATCTCCTTCACTACACCATCCCCCAAACATGCCCAACGCACATACTCGCCTGTAAGCCCTGCATTTTCTTGTCAATATTTTGACATCTATGTACCTCCTTCACACACGTTTTGCACAGAATAACTCTGCAACCGGAATACCCCACCTTTGCTCTGTTTGTTCAGCAGAGAGGCCAATGATTTGAAGGCCCTGTATTCTGAACACATTTTTGACCCACTGACAGGCACAGTGAGAAAGATACTGACACCGCCTTCAGCCTCACTCCAGAGCAATCGTGGCCTAGTATAAACACCTGAAGGCGACCTAGTTCAAAGTATGCACTAAACAAGAGTAATATGCAACACTAAAATTACAGAGACCCAACATCCTGGAAATGGTTTACTTAACCTTGCCTTCCTAATAGTGTTAAACATGTGAAATATATCCAGAAACATCATCGCTGACTTGGAATACTTTAACGTTTCTTTACATTAATTTTTTCAGAAATGTATCAGTGTAATTTTCGGTAGGGTTAAGGATATGAACATAGGGCCTGATAGGGACCCATTTCGATGTCCGTTATTAATTACTACTGGGCCAGAAAAGACCCAGTCCTCTTAAAGCCCTGGGCGAATAATGAAATCAGTGACCCTAAACCACAAGGGCAGTTTCTGTCCTCGAAGCTGGTTCCCCGCTTAACTTAGTGCCATGCCATTGCCTGGTTAACTATACTGGCGGGCCGCAACTGCCCTGTGAGAGTGGCTGACTTGTGGACACAAGAAGGTCCCCGAATGTGACTGCCCATGAAATTAATGGCCCAGAATGGGCGTCCTGCTGGAAAATAATGGCCTTGCGTGAGACTGTGACGTGGGAGAGTCACGTAACAATAGTATAAGGGAGAGCCAGTCAGCGTGACATTAATGCCCCAGAGATAAACTATCAAGTTAACATAATGGCCTGAACTGACATTCAAATGTGAAATTTACGTCACTCAAGAAGGCTGATATTTGAAATTATTGCCCCAGGAGAGGACCAACAACGTGATTAAAGACCCCTAAGATACTTTGCACACGAATACCCTCACACATGCCCCCATAGCCTCTTACCTCCATAGTGGTCCCAGAAGGGCACATCCTCTTTGGGCAGGCTCAGGTGTGGCCCCTTGAAGCTGAACCTGTACTCAAACCTGCGATGAGCAGCAAGGGTCTCAGACTGGGAGAGGAACGGGAGTGGGAAGGGGGTCAGGAGAAGGGGAATAAACCCCAAGAGACTCATCTTGCCCCAGGAGCTGGCCAAAGATACCTGCCGTATGAGGAGGGGTGGAGGGAGCAGGGGCTAAGACCCAGGAGCTCCCTGTGGGACAGTGAGCGGGTACAGAGCACTGCACAGGGGCTCAGACTGGCAGAAGCAGACCAGGCCCTCCCTGATTGGTGGAGACCAACCCTCCTCTCCCCCCATTCCAAGGTTTCCCCAGTCCACCACAACAGTTGCGGAGCTGGTAAAAAAAAAAAAAGTGTGTTGCGTTTAAATACAGCGGCCTTCTTTCTGCTTCCTAAAAATAAAATTATGTTTATTGATTTTCAACGGCGAGCCTGAGCAGGTCTCGTTCTAACTCCACTATCAACCAATAAAGTTTATTTTGGGTTTACAACTCCATACGACTTGAATTAAAGCACCTTCATACGACTTGGAAAAAAAGCACCAGGCCTCATACCTGACTGTGGCACCGCTGCTTCTGACTTCTGCTGCCGAGTAGTGGAGACAGGGTGTCATGTGAGTCAGAGGATGCAGCAGTGCTGGAAGGCATAGAGCGCGTCCGATACTAAGAAAGTGAAAGAGTGGTATACCGCGCTGTTAAAAAGTATAAAATCAATCTTTGTAAAGTTGTTTTTGGCAAGCTGCGCATAAGAAAACAAAAGCGTGGCCACCACTTTACATATTTAGCGCGGTGTGCACGCTATAATGAAAGTGAAAGCAGGCATGGCCCGCTGTCAACAATAAAAACAATGAACAAAAGAAAAGCACGTCCGCCATTAACCCATCTGAGGCGGCCGTGCTGCTTAAATAAAAATAAATTAAAAAAAAGCGTTGTGAGAGAGAGCAAGTGTGTCCTGCCTGCAACATCTGGTAGAAGAAAGCCAATTAAGAAAATAGTGCTCTCAGGCTCTAATTAAAGCATACGTGTTACAACCAAAGTAAAAGGGCAAGTCCTCATGGGAGGTTACAAATGAAGACAAGGCGGTACTAAGGAGGGACTAACAAGCCTATTAACCAATCAGAAGCCAGCATTTACGAAGGACAATGACACAAGCCAATGAAAAATATGGGTAGAGAGTGGGCGGCGCTTCAAGCACATACTGCAATACAGCTTGCCTCGTACAGCAGCGCATGCGCGCTGACTCTAGGCTCGACCTAAAAAGGGACTAACTAAATAGTTCCGGACCCAGCCACTTGATGGTGTAATAATGCACAGCATTTGAATCCAGAAAAATCTTCAAGCTGCAAAACTACTACTACTGGTAAGTAACCATTTCGTTCTCATTTGCTATTTATCCTTGCTTCTGGAAATGTTTACTCTCCCACAGCACTATTGTGATTACACTGTTACTTTTATTGTCATGGAGCCCTACTGACGAGAGTTGGACCATGTCCTCAACACCTCCACTCCATCTTGATTTAGAACTAGTGAACTGTTGGTGGCTGCCCCACAAATAGGTTGTAGAAAGTGCCACTTAGTAGAGCCAGTGCCCCTGATCTCCTTTGCAACAATCCATTCTGGATGAAATCTGCTTTCCAACTTCTGCTTGCAAGTGTACTCATTCTTTCCAATATGGGTCAATAGCGTGTAACCAAATTGTTTGGGCAAACCTGCCCATCAGCCCTTTTTATTATTTTTATTTATTTATTTTACTGCAGTCATTCCCAACTAGTAATACATTATTACACTTAAGGATTAAGGGTCTTAAAATAACGCCAAAGCCACTTATTTCCTCATTTACAATTACGCAATCTCAGTATGTAAGATTATTGGAATAACAGAAGTCTAAACTTATAAAATGAATAGAAACAAGCAGTAACCTGCGAGGGGGCTGAAACTGTTGGTTTAGCTTTGTCATTGCTGGGATAATAAATTGGCTGCTTTTACCGGGGTCTGCTCGGATTCACTGTTCCCATCTATGTGCCTTCTCTGGCAAGCAGAGTTTTTTTACCATGCTCCTTAACTTTAGGTTGTGACAAAATACAGGCCTGAATATTTTACCTCGGTGTCACAGCACTGCCCCAGCAGATGACTCCTCCAAAAACAGGCTGGCAACCTACTAGATTGATTGCAGAGTCTTACTGTAGAGAGAGAGCAAAGGCAGGGCCATGATCCAATAACATCTAGGGCTGTGTATACCATTATTGCTGTGCACCCAGACACCACGTCTGGCCCATATGTACCATTGAGCCAGATTGCTACCATTTGTTAGGATAGAGTATTCCCAGGTGTTTTGTGAGCTGCGATGGGAGTTGCAGAGACAATAACACTTTGTGTTGCTGTACGATCTAAGGGTTATTTTAATATTGAGGTATCCAGCATTATCAAAATCAGAACTGACCATTACCAGCACAGTAAAATGAAATGGTATATTATTCAGACAGTCACGCCCTTGCCCCAAAATGAATATCTTTTGTCACACAAAGATGCAAATCTTATCCAATACGCACATATTGGTTCAGACAGGTGCCATCATTGTAAGCGTCACCCACTTGAATCAAACCTGATGTATTTGTTTCTGCCTTAGCAGCTCCTTGCTTGTTTGTCTTGCAGCCCAACTACTCCATACAATAAGTCCAAACGTGGCCATCGCGAAGAGGAGCAGGAGGACCTAACAAAAGACATGGAGGAGCCATCACCAGTTCCCAACGTGGAGGAGGTCCTGCTGCCCAAAGCAGGTAGGTGCTGTTCTGCTCTTAACGAACCTTGTGAATTTTCTGGCTTGGTGTTTGAGAACTTATCTGTTCTGAGTGATAGTGGGGCAACAGGATCAGAGTCCATTCTATTCCATTCTTGAGCCATTCCCTAAGCACTGCATGCTGGTATGTCAAGTCAAGTCAAGTCAAAAGTACTTTATTCGGCAGCCAAGAGCCATAAAAGCAAACAATTTTATAAAAATACACATTTCATCACAATACATTATATAATAAAAGGCATCCAGCATTACTGTTACAATGTCTACCCTTTGTAGAAACCTACAAAGGGTATATCATGTAAAGTGCAGCAGTGCTAAAACGGTGAGCCAAAGCCATAAATATGATCTCATTAAAAATACATTGCATAGTTTAGGAGAACAAATTTACACTGACTGATAACACAGGATAGCTACTGCAGCTTAGTCCTGTGTCTGATGGCCCCAATTGAAAAAATAACTTGCCACCCCAAAACAAACCATGGGTGAGGCTAGCATTTGAAGGTAAAGCAAGGCCGGCCTCACTTGGACAAATTGACAATCTCTGAGTAGGGGAAAAATGTGCTTCCTGCGCAAGTGATCGTAATAGGCGCAGAAGAACATTAGGTGGAAGGTATCCTGCTCCGAGAAATTGTCACAGGGGCAAGGTTTTAGTAATTCTGGTTTCGAGTAACCTTTGGGGAATGCCAGTAACCAGGGAACCATGTTCAGACGGAATCTCGTCAAAACAAAGCAATGATATGCTTTGTTGACATAGAATAAATATGGTTGCATCTGCGGACCTAAGCTCAGTGTGACAAACCTTCTCACTGAAGGTTTCGCTAGTTCGATCTCCTCCCAAAGGCCTTGCCGCCTGTCCATGAACTGCTGTTTAAGGTCTCTGATGGCGGACTTGCCCAGGGGCCTGGGGGTGAGGAACAACTCGGGACAGCGGAGACATCTTGCCTGTTTCTTTATGTATTTCAGCCAAGGAATGTGTAAGGCCCCCTCCAGTGCAATGCAATCCGAAATTATGAGTTGGTTTAAATTTGGGGTCGGTTGAGCCCAGATTCTCAACCAACATAACAACGGGGCGACCGCAATCTGATCCGAGATGTAACCCACCCCCAATTCTTCATGTAGATTAAAAACGGGGGTAGCAACAGGGACCGCAAGGAGTTAACGCATAAAATTATTCTCGGCCCCTTGGATTCCCTTCGCATCCTTGTAGCCCCAGATGTCGCATCCGTACGTGGCCATAGGGATACATTTTGCATTATAAACCTTCAATAGGGCGGGAAGGGGTTTTGACCCTAGTCTCTTCGTAAAGTCCAGAGTAGCCCCTGCAGCTCTGGCTAAAACGTTCTTTTTGAGTGTTCGTTGCGCGCACAAAGCGCCTTGGTCATCAAAAAGTACCCCTAGGTATGGGAACGTGGACACTTTGGTTAGCTCAGCCCCATTACAATAAAATTTGGCCTTGGCCGCCTTTCGGGAACCTATGGTCATACCATGTGACTTAAGATTTGTAATTAAATCTAGTGAATCCATAAAATCTATAAAACAGTTTAAAAGTTGTTGCAAACCCCTTGCGGTTCTGGACAATAAAACCGCATCATCAGCGTACAGAAATGCGGGGATCATTTTGGTGCTGGCCCTGGGTATGTCTGTGCAACAGGATATTAAAGAATCCCCCAGTTTATTAATATATAACGTAAACAGCAGGGGAGCCAAAATGCACCCCTGCCGGACCCCCCTTCCTACTGCCCAGGAGTCTGTCAGGCTGCCGTCTTCGTTAAACCGTACCGCAGCCGTGGTGTTTACGTGAGCAGTGTGCAGGAAAGAGATCAGTTCTGCATCTAGCCCCATGTCACGCAGGATCAACCACAGCTTAGACCTATTAACAAGGTCAAAAGCTGAGGTTAGATCCATGGAGGCCAGGTGTACACCTCCCCCCCCCTGGCAACAGTGTACTTCCTGACCACCACATGGAGATTGAGGCATTGTAGGAAGCTGGCTCTGTATATACTATACCAAAGTGAGGTATAGTGCGCACAGAGTCCAGTGGAACCCCAAAGGTAGGCCGAGGCAAAGTTGGATAGAACCTTACTCTCTATTTGTGGTAGTGTGGTCGAGCAGTAAGGCAGTATCAGAGGACAGTGTTAAGCATTTGTTGTACACACTCAGTCAGCAAATGAATTCACACACTCAAAGACTGAACTTCAGACCAATTGTTTTTGTATAAAAATATTCTTTTAGTTATTTTATTTCTAGAACCAAGCAAGCTTGGCACAGGTAAGCAATACATACTTTACAGTAGTAAATGCTGATTGTAAAACAGTTCAATTGCAATTGTAAATGTACTATGGTTTGCTTACAGTTTTGTTTCAGAGAAATGCAATCACTTGTAAATACAGTACATTGACTTCAATGGGATTTTCAGTAAAATAGCAGGTAAGTTACTTTTGGACTGCTTTTCTTACTCCGTGCTGTATGCCTGGATGCAGCACTGGGACATTTCCTGTAAACAGGTGAGTAAAAGCGTTTTGGTTAAATCGTACAATTTTAAAGAATTGTTTTAGGTTTCAAAACTCCACAATTAGAAACTTTTTCAGGAAAAAGTGTCAATGTTATCCTACGGAGGAAAATATGGTAATCGGTCTTTGGAGTTGAGGTTCTGGGGTTAGACTCAGGGGTCCCCCAGGGTCAGTGATGCACTCTTGTTACACCCTTAGCGCCACTAGGGCGACCGGGTGCAGAGTGTTGAGGCCCAGTGTTATCCAATAGGGGATAGGGGGCCTCCGGTTGGTGGCTGCTGGCAAGCAGGCCACTGGGTTGTGGGAGCAAAGCTCCTGGACGTTAGCTCAGGGCAAATGGGGAAACAAATTAGCACCGAAGGTGCACCCTCAGCGGCACTAGGGCGGCCGGGTGCAGGGTGCTTTTTCGAGGTTGGATGCCCTGTTGTTTCCAATGGAGAACCTCCGGTTAGCAAAAGCACTGCAGGCAGGGAGACGAAGGACTTCTGGGTGCGACCACCACTTCGAGAGGTTAGTTGGGAAGTTAGGGGTTTTTAGGCACCGTTGGTTTGGGCACACAAGGCCGTGGGGCGTCGGGTGCAGGGGTGCCTTTTGGGGACGGATCTTCTTACCAGCTCCTGGTCGCAGTTAGGGGGGCCCTTCTGGATTTAGGCTGCAGGCGTCGGCTGGAGGCTTGAGGCAGGTCAGGGGTCGCCGGATCTCGGTTCAGGATCGCCGGGTTGACCTCCTCGTGGTGTTTGCCCACTCGAGCTCGGGCCGTGGACGGCGGGTGCAGAGTGGGGAGGATCCGCGGTCTCCGGCTGCTGCCAGAGGTTGCAGTTGAACAAATCCGGTGTTCACGGGAGAAGCAGGCTTTGGAAGTGAAGGCAGGCCGGTCCTCCGGGGTTTTTGAGGTTGCTGGCTGCAGGACACACCAAGGTTTCGCAGGAGCAGGTTCGAGGGGGAGACAGACCGGTAGGGCTGGGGCCAAGTCAGTGGGCGTCTTCCTCTTGTGAGCTGCTGCACGGCTGTTCGGTCCTTCTTCTTTTCTTCTCGTTTCTTGTCTGGATCTGAGGAAGCAAGGTTCAGGGTGTCCCCTAAATACTAGATTTAGGGGCGTTACATGTAGGTAAAGGGCAGGGACCAATGGGTCCCTTCCCTGTGGTGGGTACACCCCCTATCGTGCCACCCTCCAGTGGGAGGGGGGCAGGAGCCTGTCCCTGGTTGGCTGGGTCCCCCCATCTTCAAGATGGCGGGGACTGAGAGTTGTGCTTCGCCTCGCCTCCCCCACCTGAGGGGTGGAGTTGGCAGAGGTGGGCACACCTCTTTCCCTCACTTGTTTTTCCCGCCAGTTCTCCCGCCCAAAGTGGGGGGTAGAACCAGTGGGGACCAGTTGCTGAAAGCAGCAATGGGTCTGGGGAGGCTCACAAAGGCGGCATGCCTTTGAAGCTTCTCCTTCGTGAACCCTGCCCATCCTGGGGGAGGAGGCTTGGCACCTCGTCCCAGGATGTGCATTGTTTCAGGCCCCAGAGAGCAGCAGGCTCTCGAACCAGGGGTCCAGAAACATGTCTGTTGGTGGCAGCCTAAGCAGCCACTCAGGTCACTAGAAGTTGGTCGAGTTTCAGGGGGCATCTCTAAGATGCCCTCTGTTGTGCATTTTACATTAAATCCCACACTGGCATCAGTGTGGGTTTAATGTGCTGAGAAGTTTGATACCAAACTTTTCAGTTTTCAGTGTAGCCATTATGGTGCTGTGGAGTTGGTAATGACAAACTCCCAGCACCATATACTCTTAATGGCAGCACTGCACTTACAATGTCTAAGAATGGACTTAGACACTGTAGGGGTACAGGGCTCATGCACCTGTACCTTCACCACTGGTATAGTGCACCCAGCTAGAGGGGTGACTGATCTATGCCAGGGCAGTGGGTTGTAGGCATGGCACACTGGGATGTGTGCCATGTCGACTCTTCACTTTGTTCTGCACCACAACACGCAGCCTGCAAGGGCAGTGTGTGTGTGTGAAAAGGTGCAGGGCCTCTAAGGGTGGCACAATAAGTGCTGCAGCCCTTAGGGGCCTTCCCTGGTCACAGTGCCCTGGGTACCTGTGGTACCTTTTACCAGGGGCCTACCTGTGGCCAGGGATGCCAATTGGGTTTAGGCTTCAATGCAGTTTTTAGGGAAGGAACATAGGCCCTGGGTACCTGATTAGCAGGAGCCCAGGGCACACTCAGTCAAAGAACATCAGCAATTCAGCAAAAAGTGGGGGCATACCATGCAGAAAGAGGGCACTTTCTCACAGGAGCCAAATGGACCCATATCCCTTCACAAACCTCCTGTAGTACCCAGTCAAGCCAAGGAATACCCTGACTTGGGTCTGGGTTGTTGGAGCTGCCCAGTCCAGGATAGCCTGGATCTTGGGCTGTAAGGGTTGTACCTGGCCTCCACCAACAAGGTGGCCCAAGTACACCACTGTACCCTGCCCTATCTGGCATTTGGATGCCTTGATAGTTAGGCCCGCAGTTTGCAGGGCATTTAAAACCTTCCCAAGGTGGATCAGGTGATCCTGCCAGGTGGAGCTAAAGACCAAAATATCATCTAGATAAGCTGCAATAAAGGACTCCAATCCAGCAAGGGCTTGATTCACCAACCTCTGGAAGGTGGCAGAGGCATTCTTTAAACCAAAGGGCATAACAGTAAACTGATAATGCCCATCAGGTGTGGAGAATGCTGTGTTTTCTTTTGCTCCTGGGGCCATGCCAATTTGCCAGTACCCTGCAGTTAAGTCAAAGGTACTTAAAAATTTGCTGCACCCAATTTGTCTATCAACTCATCTGCTCTTGGGATAGGGTGAGCATCTGTCTTGGTGACAGAGTTGAGCCCTCTATAGTCCACACAGAACCTCATGTTCGAGGCATGTGAGCTGCAGAGCTCACACTTTGCATTAGATCGCCATCTGGTGTTGGGCTCGGATGCTTGCACTTTGTTGTTGTCTTCGAAGAAGTCTTTTGTAGTCATGTGATAAGTGACTCCTCCTTTGGACGATAGTGCGCATGGGCATCGACTCCATCCTCAGATTGTTTTTTTCTGCCATTGGGTTCGGATGCAACTTTCGCGCTCCGGTTCGAAACTATACTTTTCAATCGTTTTTCATCACAAAACTTTCAACAACTTCTATCGGCATCGAAATCTCGACGCGCTTCTTCATCGATTCCCTTTCCAGCCGTCGACGCGGGCCGCTGGGCCCATCGACGCCGTGAGGCCTACGGCTAATGGAAAGGACGCCCTTCCGGAAATGCCCCCAGTGTGGAGCAAAGTTCCCCCACAGTGACCATCACGAGGTCTGTAACCTGTGCCTCTCGCCCGACCACAACGAGTCTACCTGTCCAGCTTGCGCCTCCTTCCGCTCTAAGAAAACCATTCGGGATCGTCGAGCTCGAAGGCACATCATGGCGCAGAGATCCGCTCCAGAACCTGTGGACATCTTCGACGGCCCCGATGTCCCTGAGGAAGATTCCGAAGGTCTACTGATCGTGTCGGAGGCAGAAGACTCGGACGATCCCATCACTCCTGGGCAACGAGTGAGTACTACTGCCCCTACCCCAACCCCCCCACCGAAGCAGAAGGCACCGGTCAAGACTTCGCCTGTTGGCCTCAGTCGCGACCGAAAACATGCTTTGGACGCCCCGCCTTCGAGCCTGGCGCCGAAGAAAAGACTCAAGCCTTCCAGTACCTCGGCACCGACCAAGCCGCATGTATTAGTTCCACCGGCACCTTCGGCGCAGAAGCCAAAGGAACACTCGGCTCCGAAATCCACCTCGATTCCATCCACCTCTAAATTAAAACCCGCCTCCAATACATCCAAGCATGGGGATAAGTCGCGTCGAAACCAAGACGCCACGACACAGCCCCTAAGCCAAAGCTTTCGGAGCCGATTTCCAAGACTAAGGACTCTTCCACGCCTTCTAAGGCCAAAGAGCACTTAAAACAGCCATCACCTCGCTCGGAACCGAAAAAGTCGGCACCGAAGCCAAATCTCTAGAAGAAGGAGCTTTTTCATCCGGATCCTGTTGATCCTAAACAAACCAAAATCCACATTAATCCCAAAACTGGACATCTCACAGCTGTACCATGCCACAAGCCCGTACCTGTGGAAAAGGACTGTGCTACTTCACCTATGCCTCCTTCTTCCCCTGTCCTTCCATCTAACACCCCTCCTCTCCACATCCCTGTTACACCGCCTCAGCCTGTAACATCTCCATCACATGACTATCAAGATGACATAGGGGACGGTGGTGACCCTGATGACCCATTTATTGACCCAGATGACCCACCACAGGATGATTGGGGCTACAACGATCCAATAGATCTCCCAGACCTCCCAAGCCCTCCACCATACCCAACAAAACCATCTCCCCCAGATGATAACATTGGTTTTGGGCAACTCATTAACAGGGCTGCTGTTTTTCATGGGGTACATATGCACACAAACGCACCAGAGGAAGATTTCCTACTAGATACTTTTGAACAGTCTCAGTGAACTGTACAAACGTTACCCATGATTAAAGGAGTCATCAAGCATGCTCCTGACATATTTAAAGATCCTGTACGGGCCAGAATTCTTAACCCTAGGATCGACAAAAAATATAGACCTGCCCCTGACGACCCTGCCTACATTAAAGGCCAACTCCCTCTTGACTCCTTAGTGGTCTCCAATGCTCGTAAACGAGCTAATTCTCAAACTTCGGGGGACGCGCCGCCCCCTGATAAGGAGTCAAAATTGCTAGACGCATCTGGCAAACGAGTAGCTGCGCAGGCCGCCAATCACTGGCGCATAGCCAATACCCAGGCACTGCTGGCCAGATATGATAGGGCCCACTATGACCAACTAGAAACCCTATTACAACACTTACCTGACCAGTACAAAACGCAGGCAAATGATCTAATTCAGGAGGGCAAACTAATCTCCAATGCGTCCATTAAGTGTGCCCTTGATGCAGCTGACACTGCCGCTAGGTCTGTCAACACCAGCGTACTCCTTAGAAGGCATGCATGGCTACGCATTTCAGGCTTCAAGCAGGAGGTTCAAACCACCATTTTAAACCAGCCGTTCAATCACAACCAACTCTTTGGTCCGGCTGTAGACACTGCCCTTGAGAAAATGAAAAAGGACACAAACTGCCAAATCAATGGGAGCGTTGCAGTCTCCACAACACCGTGGCTCCTTTCGTCGCTCCTTCTACAGAGGAGCCTCTAGAAACACCAACACAGACAGTTCCTCTTCTTTCAGAAATACCACCCAAACATCCCCAATAGAGGATACTTTAGAGGAGGTTACCGAGGAAACAACAGTAAAGGGAGAGGCCGAGGTAACACCAACACCCGTACCTCCCCCGCTGCTAAACAGTGACTTCCCTCCACTTCCCCCCGATCATTCCACTCCTGTCGGGGGACGACTAGCACAGTTCCTACCTGTCTGGAACTCCATTACAACAGACAGGTGGGTGAGACAAATTATCCAATATGGTTACTGCCTGGAACTTACAGCTGCCCCCCCAAACATACCACCCAAGCAGCGTCCAATGTCCGCAGACCATCTTACACTTTTAAAGCAAGAAGTTCTTTCACTGCTTCAAAAGCACGCCATAGAGCCAGTCCCTCTACTACACCAGGGAACAGGGGTTTACTCCCTGTTTTTCCTAATCCCCAAAAAGGATGGGACCCTAAGACCAATTCTAGACCTCAGACCCCTCAATCAGTATATACATTCGGATCATTTTCACATGATCACTCTCCAACAAGTGCTTCCCTTACTACAACAAGAAGACTTCCTTGCCACACTAGACCTCAAGGACGCCTACTTCCACATTCCCATACATCCTGCTCACAGAACGTATCTAAGGTTCGTACTCGATGGACAACACTACCAGTTCAAAGTCCTTCCATTCGGAGTCACCACTGCTCCAAGGGTGTTTACCAAATGCCTTGCAGTAGTAGCAGCACACCTACGAAGACAGCAAATACATGTCTTCCCATACCTGGACGACTGGCTCATAAAAGCCAGATCATTCAACCAGTGTGTCCAACACACTCATCAGACCATTCAAACACTACACAACTTGGGGTTCACAATCAACTACACCAAGTCGCACCTCCAGCCCTCCCATATACATCAATATCTGGGAGCCACAATAAACACTTCCACGGCTCTAGCTTATCCCAGCCCAGCCAGGATAGCCAGTATACAAGCCCTCATCACCAAGTTTCAAATCCAACACTCTCTCCCAGCCAGAGTGTTCATGCAACTAATTGGCATGATGGCATCTTGCATTTTCATCGTACCTCATGCAAAACTTCAAATGCGTCCCCTACAAGAGTGTCTAGCACACCAATGGAATCAGGCTCACGGACAACTTACTGATCTGGTGTTGGTGGACAGCCGCACACATCGCTCTCTGCGGTGGTGGAACACAAAAAGTGTCCAAAGGGCAGCCGTTCCTGGAGCCTGTTCCACAAATAGTATTGACAACAGACACATCACTCACAGGATGGGGAGCACACCTGTTAGGTCATACAACACAAGGCAAGTGGACCACGCAACAAAAGCTGCTCCACATCAATCATCTAGAGCTACTAGCTATATTCCTAGCTCTCAAATCCTTTCAACTCCACGTACAAAACAAAGCCGTCCTGATCCAAACAGACAACATCACGGCCATGTATTACATACAAAAACAGGGGGGGACACACTCTCCACAACTGTCCCAACTGGCACAGAACATTTGGAGGTGGGCCATTCCACAAAACATATACCTTCTAGCCGAACACCTACCAGGAGTTCACAATCAGATTGCCGATCTGTTAAGTCGACAGACACAACAGATTCACGAATGGGAACTACATCCACAAGTTCTTCTACCTTTTTTCCAGATGTGGGGCCAGCCAGACATAGATCTGTTCGCCACACACCAAAACGCAAAATGCCCAACCTTCGCCGCCAGGTTTCCACACCCGCAGTCCAAGGGCAATGCGATATGGATGAATTGGTCCGGCAGATTTGCGTACGCTTTTCCACCACTCCCACTCATTCCACTTGTGGTACGCAAGCTCCGACAACAGTCTCTAAAAATGATCCTAGTAGCTCCCACATGGGCACGCCAACCGTGGTTCACCACACTGCTGGAACTATCAGTAGTCCCATACCAAAAACTACACCTCTCCCCATCACGAATAACGCAGAGCCATGGAGAGATAAGGCACCCAGATCCATCTCAACTGAACCTTGCGATCTGGCTCCTGAAGTCCTAGAATTCGGTTACCTTAACCTACCACCAGACTGTATGAACGTCATTAAAGAGGCTAGACGCCCTACCGCCAGAGCTTGCTATGCAGCAAAATGGAAAAGATTCACTATTTACTGCACTAACAATCATATCCAGCCATTACAGGCCTCCACGCAAAACATCATTTGCTACTTACTACATTTGCAAAGATGTAATCTTGCATACTCATCTATACGTCTGCATCTAGCAGCCCTTGCTGTTTACTTACAAAACAGGCAACACTTCTCACTCTTTAGGGTCCCCGCCATTAAGGCCTTTATGGAAGGCCTTAAACGGATCATACCTCCCAGATTGCCACCTTCCCCAGTGTGGAATCTTAACATAGTGCTTACTAGGCTCATGGGACCCCCATTTGAACCCCTGCATAAATGCGAACTTCAATTCCTTACATGGAAAGTAGCGTTCCTAATTGCAATCACCTCTCTCAGGAGGGTGAGTGAGATCCAGGCTTTAACCATACAAGAGCCCTTCTTACAAATACATCATAACCAAATAGTTCTCAGGACAAACCCAAAATTCCTTCCTAAAGTCATTTCTCCTTTCCACCTTAACCAATCTGTAGAACTACCCGTGTTTTTTCAAAACCCGGACTCTGTAGCAGAAAGAGCTCTCCACACCCTAGATGTCAAAAGAGTCCTAATGTATTACATTGACAGAACCAAGTCATTTCGCAAGACAAAACAATTGTTTGTAGCTTTCTCTCCACCACATAAAGGTAACCCCATCTCAAAAGCTGGGATTGCAAGGTGGATCGTTAAATGTATCCAAATATGCTACCAGAAAGCCAAACGCACATTATCAATTCCCCTAGAGCGCACTCAACACGCAATCTAGGGGCTTCCATGGCATTCTTAGGGAACATTCCCCTAGAAGACATATGTAAAGCAGCCACATGGTCTACAACACACACCTTCACTAAACACTATTGTGTTGATGTGCAAGCCAAGCAACAAGCTTCTGTGGGCCAAGCTGTCCTTAGAACACCTTTTCAAACTACTGCAACACATACAGGTGACCACCGCTAGGGGAGATACTGCTGTACAGTCTATGCAAAGTGTGAGCTCTGCAGCTCACATGCCTCGAACGGAAAATGCTACTTACCAGTATGCATCTGTTCTTGGCATGTAGAGCTGCAGATCCTCACACGCCCACCCACCTCCCCGGGACCTGTATGTGTTCCAGTCCTATCTTATTTAGATATACACACATGGACATCCCTTTCCTTTTCTACTAACTCCATCACTCCCCATTATGGCGAAAAACAATCTGAGGATGGAGTCGATGCCCATGCGCACTATCGTCCAAAGGAGGAGTCACTTATCACATGACTACAAAAGACTTCTTCGAAGACAACAAAGTGCAAGCATCCGAGCCCAACACCAGATGGCGATCTAATGCAAAGTGTGAGGATCTGCAGCTCTACATGCCAAGAACAGATGCATACTGGCAAGTAGCATTTTCCTTCTCTCTTTCCACCCTGTGGATGAGGTTTGGGGACTAGAACCACTGGGCTGGCCCAGGGGCTCTCAGAGGGTTCCATAACCCCCTAATTCCAGCATCTTGCTGACCTCGGCTCTGATGCTTTCTTTGACTTGGTCAGACTGTCGATAGATTTTGTTTTTGACAGGTGAACTGTCACCAGTGTCCACATCATGGGTACACCAGTTTGTCTGACCAGGGGTCAAGGAAAAGAGCTTAGCATACTGCTGCAAGACTTGCTTGCAATCAGTCTGCTGTTGGGCAGAGAGGGTGTCTGAAAAGACACCTCCATCCACTGACCCATCTTTTGGGCTGTATGAGAGGAGGTCAGGGAGAGGTTCACTCTCTGTCTCCTGATCCTCATCAGTCACCATCAGCATGGTGATGTCAGCCCTGTCATGGTATAGCTTTAGGCGGGAAACGACCTTAACAACAAATCCATAACAACGAGTGTACTAAACAACGAATCCTCAACAACGACCTTTACCTGAACCACGACATCATTAACCACTACTGTACACGAACAATGACCACCTCAACCAGTACTGTACATGAACCACGACTTAATAAACCAGGGGTAAGTGTCAATAATTAAATAATTAATCTTAAATGCAAGTGCAATTATATTAAAATAATTGAAATTAGGAACGGGATGTAAGGTATTTAATTTTAATCACGCTGTCGATATATTAGTCTTCCTTTTAATTTACCGTGTTAGGCCAGTAGATGGCAATGTTCGTTTGTTTTTCACAGATGCAAACTTGATCTGTGCTCGATGTGACTGGTTGTCACATTTGAAATGGTTAAAAAATGGACTTTTTTATATGTGTAAAATAAGTCAAAACATTTTTAAAAAAAGAAAAAATGTAATGAACTAAGTTTAAAAAAAAAAATTATGTAAGAACATGCTTATTTGAAAATAGTTTTAATTAGTGCACTTTGTAAAATTAAAAATTTATTTAGTTAGCATTCTAATCAAAATTGAAAAAAAAATAGAGAAAATGGATTAGTATTTTATGGTTTAGAAGCGTTCATTAGTGTCTTTTTGTAAGATCGTAAAAATTTGAAAAAAAGGATTATTTGATTGTTAATTAAAAGATTATTTAATTGAAATTGTTTTATTAAAAGAAATGTTTAATATAATTACATTTTTTAAACAGAGTTTCAAACGTGTTTAAGAGAAAGTAGTGGTAGAGTCGGGTAATATTGAAATTGATTATTTTTCGTGGTTTAGAAAGTCGTTGTAAAGAACGTAGTGGTTTGGCTTTAGTAGTGGTTTAGCCTTCATGGTTTAGGCATTCGTTGTTGAAGTGGTAGTTGTTCAGTCATACATCCCTTTAGGCGGTTCACATGGATAACCCTTTTGGGTGTCCTGCTTGTGCCCAGGTCAACCAAGTAGGTGACCTCACTCTTTTTCTCTAGGATAGGGTAAGGGCCACTCCATCTGTCCTGGCGTGCCCTTGGTGCCACTGGCTCCAAAACCCACACCTTTTGCCCAGGTTGAAATTCAACCAGTGCAGCTTTTTGGTCATACCAGTGCTCCTGAAGCTCCTGGCTGGCCTCAAGATATTTGGATGCCTTGTCCATGTACTCAGCCATTCTGGACCTTAGGCCAAGCACATAGTCCACAATATCTTGTTTGGGTTCTTGGAGAGGCTTCTCCCAACCCTCTTTTACAAGACCGAGTGGTCCCCTCACAGGATGGCCAAACAGAAGTTCAAAGGGGGAAAACCCTACCCCCTTCTGTGGCACCTCTCTGTAATCGAAAAGCAGACATGGTAAGAGGACATCCCATCTCCTTTTGAGTTTTTCAGGGAGCCCCATAATCATGCCTTTCAATGTCTTGTTGAATCTCTCAACAAGGTCATTGGTTTGTGGGTGATAGGGTGTAGTAAACTTGTACTGCACTCCACACTCTTTCCACATGTGTTTTAGGGAAGCAGACATGAAGTTGGAACCTCTGTCTGAAACCACCTCCTTAGGAAACCCTACTCTGGTGAAGACACCAATGAGGGCCTTGGCTACTGCAGGAGCTGTAGTAGTCCTAAGGGGAATTGCTTCAGGGTACCTAGTGGCATGATACACTACCACTAGAATGAATTTGTTCCCTGATGCTGTGGGAGGGTCAAGTGGACCCACTATGTCCACACCTACCCTTTCAAAGGGAACCCCCACCACAGGCAGTGATATCAGGGGAGCCTTTGAGGGGCCACCTGTCTTGCCACTGGCCTGACAGGTGACACAGGAGCTGACAAACTCCTTTACTTTTTGGTGCATCTGGGGCCAGTAAAAGTGGCTAACTAGCCTTTCCCAAGTCTTGGTTTGGCCCAGATGTCCAGCTAAGGGAATGTCATGAGCTAAAGTTAGGAGAAACTCCCTGTACTTCTGAGGCACTACCACTCTCCTAGTGGCTCCAGGGTTGGGGTCTCTGGCCCCAGTGTACAGTAGTCCCTCTTCCCAATAAACTCTGCGGGTACCACTGACATCTCCTTTTTTAGGTCTCACCTAGCGTTGCAGCGCGCATGCGCTGCTCGCTCTGCGAGGCTTCTTGTAATCGTATATTTCAGAAGTGGAGTTTAAGCCCCGCTCCTCATTGTCATTGGCTGGCGTCATCGTTTATGGTAAACGCTGGCCTCCGATTGAAAATGAGGCTTCTTTGTTACCGCCCTGTCTCCTTTTGGGACGGCCCATCCGGACTGGATCTTTTACTTGCGGCGTTAAACTGTCTCTTTCAATTAGTTGGTAGGCACTTTATTTTTGTCATTCGGCCGCGAGGCGCGATGCTGCAGCGCTATGCGCTCTAAATTCTATGTTTTTTTATTATTACTTTAATGAGCGCGGCGCCCGCTAGGGACACCGCGCTCACTTTATTTATATTTTCGCGGCGTCCACTTCAGGGACACCGCTCTCTTTGTGTTTTTTTACTTTTAAACTGAGCGCGGCGCCGCTTCAAAGACACCGCGCTCGGTTTCTTTGTATATTTTTTAACTGTAACACTGAGCGCAGCGCCGCTTCAAGGACACCGCGCTCAGTGTTAAAGTTAAAAAAACAACAAAAAAAAACGAGCGCGGTGTCCTTGAAGCGGCGCCGCGCATTGCTCCCACGCTGTCTGCCGTGTCTTTAAATGCTTTGCATTTCTCTGTATGCAGTGCTAAAATACCGTGAACCTTCCCCATGTCGTTTCTACCTCTGCAACCATTTTAAGTTGTGGCATTAACGTGCAGCGCTTCCTGGGGGTAGCGTAGCACTACACACTGCTGCCCCCCAGGAAGTTCACCCCAGGCTGCGCGATCCCAACACTACTGATCTTTCAGACACAAACCTTTCCTGTGCAGAGGGGGGAGGTAGCTGGGGGAAAAGGCCGCCTTGGGCTATCAACGAAACCGAATCCTCTGTGTGCCTAAACTTCCTGTAACAAGCACTGTTTGTATTTGAAGATGGGGCCGTGTGCCCTCACGAGCGAATCATGCGCTCTACCATCTTTACGCTGGTTCTTTTTGTGAAATGAAAGTTATGGAACTCTCTGAAGTTTAAAAGCCATGCTGCCTCGCCTCCTAGATTTCTGGCTAAAGGGGCGTGTCTTTGGGCTTTGTTTACTGTCTTCTGAGCTGTAGCCACCACCTCCCCTCCGCCTTCTCCAAAGTTTGGGGGAGGACGAGCTCCGTGTGGGAGGGGTGGGGGAGGAGTCCAGGAGCTGTGTGTATTTTCAGTGAAACGTGATTCCTGGCTCGATTGTGAAAACAGACCCCTTAGGACTTGTTTTCTCCTTCGTTGTGCACGCTGGTCATCTGGGGACATTACCGATTTTGCAGGGATACTTTGAGGGCCGAGCGTGCACGTGCCTGGCTAAAATGTAGAAATTCGGCTTTAGGGCTCAGAGCGAGAGCTCTGTTCGTGATCCTATTTCTGCACACATGACAGAGCTGCCCCAGTTTGACTTTTGCCAGCTAGAATTGAACACAGGCCCTCCTGGGGCCCCCTCTCAGCCACAGGACTATGAATGTTTGTGACATGTAGAAGTCTCAGGGGCCCCCATCGTTTAGTGTTACGCCATTAGTTGATCAGCCTATCCCCATGCTTTTATTATTTATTATCTTTTATGGTGACCAGATTTTGAAACCGGGAGAGGCCAGACAGAAGTTGGACAGTTGGTTTATTTGTTTTGCGCATAAAACCAATTTTACCTCTGCAGCTTATTGAGTACTTTTTTCGCATTCAAAGTTACAAATGTAAAGGCGAAAGTTTAACTGGCAGGATTTTGGATAAGATAAAACAGGCCTGATAACCTGCATGAGATGAGGAATACTTTTTAATAAAGTTTAACAAGCATTTGCAATGCAATAGGTCTCACCTTTATGCGAGTTTAAGCTATTGGCATTGTAAATGACAATGCCTTTTATTTATGTTTTAAAAACGAAAACAAAAATAAAAGGCATTGTTATTTGCAATGTCAATAGCTCAAACTCGCCTAAATGCGAGACCTATTGCATTGCAAATGCTTGGCCTGGGTAGCAGCTTGCTGCCTCAGGCTTTCAAGAGTTGGACAGTCCTGCTGTCCAAGGCAAAGCTCTTCCCTAGAGGGTCCCCCTGGGCCTAAGAGTTCAACCTGGTAAGGGTCAAGCTCCATGGGCTCAGTTCCCTCTGGGGTGTCCAAGTCCTCTACCTGAGGAGAGGTGTACTGATCCTTTTGCTGTACAGAAGCTGGTTCCCCAGTCTTCTTACCTTTTCTATTGGAAGGTTGGGCCATACTCTCAGGCTCCAACACTTCTTTTCACCCTGTCTCTTGCTCTGTGCTCTTGTTTTTACACACACCAATTCAGGGATGTTCAGCATTGCTGCATGGGTTTCAGTTCAACCTCAGCCCATGCTGAGGTTTCCAGGTCATTGCCAAGCAGACATGCAGCTGGTAGCTTTGGCGAGACCACTGCCTGTTTCAGGCCAGTAACCCCCCCTCCAGTCTAATGTCACCATAGCCATTGCATGGTTAGTGGTAACACTGTCAGCATTGGTGACTGCGTAAGTTTTCCCAATCAAGTATTGCTCAGGGGAAACCAGTGTCTCTCTCACCATAGTGACACTGGCACCTGTATCCTCAGAGCTTCTATCCTAGTTCCATTAATCCAGGGATATTGTAGGTACTTTTTTAAGATGGGTGGCCACACAGCTACAGTGGCAAACTCAACTTCCCCCTCAGAAACTAGAACTGCTTCAGTGTGCAACCTGATTTGCTCTTGGCACACTGTTGATCCCATCTGGAGACTTGCTACACCAGGAGTAGCTGTAGTAGGACTAGGGGCCTGCTTGGTGGGGCAAGCAGCATCTCCAGTTAAGTGTCCCAACTTCTTACAGTTGTTACACCAGGCCTTTAAAGGATCAAAGTTCTTTCCCCTGTATGGATTATTGGGCTGGGAAGGTTTTTGGGTCCCACCCCCCTGTGCAGGTTTTTGGGGCCCTTTAGAAGACTCAGGCTTTTTATCTTGGGAATTCTCACCCCCTTTCCCCTGGGGAGGTTTTGTGACCCCTTTCTTTTGGTCACCCCCAGTGGTTGTTTGTCACCCTTGTCTTGACCCAGTGGTCTGCCTTCTTTCCCAATTCTTGGGGAGAAATTAGACCTAGGTCTACCAAATGCTGATGTAACTTTTCATTAGTGCAATTACTTAAAATATGTTCCTTCATAAACAGATTGTAAAGTCCATTGAAATCATGCACATTGTGTCCAGTTAACCAACTATCTAGTGTTTTAACTGAGTAGTCTACAAAGTCAATCCAGGATTGGTTTTGGGTCTAGTGAGCCCCCCTGAATCTAATTCTGTATTCCTCAGTTGTGAGTCCAAATCCCTTAATCAGAGTTTTCTTCATGAGGTCATAAGACCCAGCATCTGCCCCTGTAAGGGTCAGGAGTCGGTCTCTGCAGTTACCAGAGAACAGTTCCCAAAGGAGTGCCCCCCAGTGTGACTTCTTTACCTTTCTCATTTCACAAGCCCTCTCAAAGGCTGTGAACCATTTTGTGATATCATCACTCCCCTCATATTTAGGGACAATCCCTTTGGGGATTTTAGGATCATAAGATTGCTCTCTATCCTTATTTAGGATATTGCTGCCACCATTGATGGGAGCTAAGCCCATCTCTGCTCTTTCTTTCTCTAGAGCCAGCAACCTGGTCTCTAGATCCAGTCTTTTGGTCAGCCTTGCTAAAAGGCTGTCCTCCTCATTGAGGCTGTCCTCAATGTCCTCAGAAATGCCTGACCCACCTGTGTGAGATCTAGGCACTGAGAGGTTGATTCTTGGAGTCAGGGCCACTGGGGCCCTTTTCTCCCTAAGAAGTGGAGATGGTTGATCTACCAGATCATCTTCTTCCACTCCTTCTCCATCTGACTGGTCTTCACCATTTTCAGATGGGTGGTCCTTAGCATACCCAGCCAACAGCTCCTGGAGCTTTTGTTTGGTTGGATGTGGGCCCATTGCTATGTTTTTAAGTTTACATAAGGACCTTACTTCCTTGAAAGACAAGTGAAGGTAAGGGGTGAGGTCAAGCTCCTCAACCATGTCCTGTATGTCATTGTGGGTATTTTCACTAATAGCTGGGTTCTTTTCTTGAGACATTCTAACAAAAAAGTTCTAACCCCTCTTCCCTTGACTATAGTGACTTTTTATTTTCTAAAATTCTAAAGGGACTTAAGCAAGGCCCTATCAAGACTTTTAGTAGTTTGGTAAAAATGCTCATTTGAAAAATCCGAATTCTAAAGGCAATTTAAGAGTTCTGTCGTGTGATCAGGTGGTAACCAAGTAGTCCAACAAATGCAAGTTGTATATCCCACCGCTGATCCACCAATGTAAGAAACTGGCTCTATATATACTACACCAAAATGAGGTATAGTGTGTATAGGTTCCAGGTGACTCCAAAGGTAGGCAGAGGTTAAAGTTAGCTAGAACCTTACTCTCTATTTGTGGTAGCTTGGTCGAGCAGTAAGGCAGTATCAGAGGACAATGTTAAGCATTTGATGTACACACTCAGTCAGCAAATGAATTCACACACTCAAGAACTGAACTCTAGGCCAATTGTGTTTGTATAAAAATATTTATTTATTTAGAAAGTTTTGTATAGCGCGAACGTGACCCTCGAGGGTATCCGAGCGCTTTACATGGAGATAACACGATTAGCACTTGGTCTGATCAACATGCAAACATATGCGTGAGAGACAAATCAACGATTAAGAATGGGCTCACTGTGGTTGGAGTATAATAAAGCCAGTACTAGTCAGGATAGTCCACATAAGAGTTTGCGATCTGAATCTATTCAATGTCATCGATATGTTGACTTAGGGTAAGAACTTAGTCAGTAGATATGATTTGGCTTCTCTTTTGAAGGCGTAGGTGGAGGAAATTAGGCGAAGGTCCGGCGGTAAAGAGTTCCAAATCTTGGGAGCGACCGTCGAGAATGCTCTAGCCCCAGTTTTCTTTTTGTGTGTTCGTTGGGGTTTCAGCAACAAGGTGAGGGCACTTCTTGAGGATCTGCTGCCCCCTGATTTTTCTAGCTTTTGGGCCAGGTAACTGGGGGTGTTGAAGTGTAACGCTTTATGCGTCATGCAGGCAATTTTCAGTTGGATTCTTGCTTCATATGGTAGCCAATTTAAGGTTTTTAGGGCTGGTGAGATGTGTGCATTTCTTTTAGTTCCGATGACAAGTCTTGCTGCTGCATTGAGAGAGGCTCTTAGTGGTGCTAGTTTGTATTTAGGTAGGCCACAGAGTGTGGCACTACCGTAATCCAATCTGGGTAATACTAGGGCTTGGACTGCTAGTTTTAGATCTTCATGAGGCAGGTATGGTTTCAGTTTCCGCAGAATGCTCAGTTGGTAGTTTTTTCCTTTGGTGGCAGCACTAATGTGACCCTGCATATTTAGGTGTTTGTCTAATGTAATGCCTAAGGATCTGGCAGAGTCTATGATGTGGGGCGAGCATTTGAGGGCTGTAAGATGATTCAGCCACAGATCAATCTTGATGTTATTTGGTGGAGAGATGAGAAGAAATTCCGTTTTATCAGCGTTGAGTTTGAGGTGATTAACCGTGAGCCAGAGGTGTGTATTTTGTAGGATTGAGATGAGGGAAAATATATTGTTGTTTTATTTTAGAACCAAGCAAGCCTGGCACAGGTAAGCATAAAATACTTTGCAGTAATAAGTTATTGATTGTAGAACAGTTTGAAAATGCAATAGAATTTGTACTTTGTTTGATTTGCAGGGAATGCAGTAGGTTGCAACACTTAGCAAATAAAGTACATTGGAATGAATGGGCTTTTTCAATAAATTGCAGGTAAGTTACTTTTTACGTTACTTTTCTAACTCGGTGCTGGATTCCTAGATTCAGCACTGGGACATTTCCTGCAAACGGGTAAGTAAATACGTTTTGGTTATTCGTGCGATTTTTAAAGAATATTTTTAGGTTTCAAAACTCCACACTTGGAAACCTTTTGGAGAAAAGTGTCAATGTTATCCTATGGAGGAAAAACAGGTTATCGGTTTGTAGGCAAGTAATCGACTGTGGGAGATAAGGTTCTGGGGTTAGACTCGGGGGTCCCCCAAGGTCAGTGATGCACTGTTGTTGCACCCTCAGCGGCACTATGGCGGCCGGGTGCAGTGTGTTGAGGCCCAATGTTATCCTATGGAGGATAGGGGGTCTCCGGTTGGTGGCTGCTGGCAAGCAGGCCACGGGGTTGTGGGAACAAAGCTCCTAGGGTTTAGGTCAGGGCAAATTGGGAACCAGATTAGCACCAAAGTTGCACCCTCAGCGGCATTAGGGCGGCCGGGTGCAGGGTGCTGTTTTGAGGTCGGGTGCCCTGTTGTTTTCAATGGAGCGCCTCCGGTTAGAAGAAACACTGCAGGCTCGGGGCGAGGATCTTCTGGGTGCGACCACCCCTTCGAGGGGTAAGTTGGGTTGTCTTGGGTTGGTTAGGCACTGTTGGTTTGGGCACACAAGGCCGTGGGGCGTCGGGTGCAGGGGTGCCTTGGGAGGTCGGAAAGTCTTACCCGCTCTGGTCGCGGTAGAGGGGATCCTCTGGATTGAGGCTGCAGGCGTCGTCTGGAGGCTTGAGGCAGGTCAGGAGTCGCCGGATCTCGGGTCAGGATCGCCGGGGTGACCTCCTCGTGGTGTTTTTCCACTCTAGCTCGGGCCGGGTTCGGCGTGGGCTGGATTCGCGGTATCCTGCCGGAGCCAGAAGTTGCAGTTTGAACAAGTCCGGTGTTCACGGGAGAAGCAGGCTTGGAAGTGAAGGCAGGCAGGTCCTCCGGGGTTTGTGAGGTTGCTGGCTGCAGGACACACCGGGATTTCGCAGGAGCAGGTTCGAGGGGAGACAGGCCTGTAGGGCTGGGGCCAAGTCAGTGGGCGTCGTCCTCTTGTTAGCTCTGCACGGCTTTTCGTCCTTTTCTTCTTGTTTGTCTGGATCTGCCGAAGCAAGGTTCAGGGTGTCCCCTAAATACTAGATTTAGGGGCGTTACATGTAGGTAAAGGGCATGGACCAATGGGTCCCTTCCCTGGGGTGGGTACACCCCCTATCGTGCCACCCTCCAGTGGGAGGGGGGCAGGAGCCTGTCCCTGGTTGGCTAGGTCACCCCATCCTCAAGATGGCGGGGACTCGAGGTTGTGCTTCACCTCGCCTCCCTCACCTGAGGGGTGGAGTTGGCAGAGGTGGGCACACCTCTTTCCCTCACTTGTTTTTCCCGCCGGTTCTCCCGTCCAAAGTGGGGGGTAGAACCAGTGGGGACCAGTTGCTGAAAGCAGCAATGGGTCTGGGGAGGCTCACAAAGGCGGCATGCCTTTGAAGCTTCTCCTTCGTGAACCTTGCCCATCCTGGGGGAGGAGGCTTGGCACCTCGTCCCAGGATGTGCATTGTTCCAGGCCCCGAGAGCAGCAGGCTCTCGACCCAGGAGTCCAGAAACATGTCTGTTGGTGGCAGCCTAAGCAGCCACTCAGTCAGGTCACTAGAAGTTGGTCGAGTTTCAGGGGGCATCTCTAAGATGCCCTCTGTTGTGCATTTTACATTAAATCCCACACTGGCATCAGTGTGGGTTTAATGTGCTGAGAAGTTTGATACCAAACTTCCCAGTTTTCAGTGTAGCCATTATGGTGCTGTGGAGTTCGTAATGACAAACTCCCAGCACCATATACTCTTAATGGCAGCACTGCACTTACAGTGCCCAGGAATGGACTTGGGCACTGTAGGGGTACAGGGCTCATGCACCTGTACCCTCACCACCGGCATAGGGCACCCAGCTAGAGGGGTGACTGATGTATGCCAGGGCAGTGGTTTGTGGGCATGGCACACAGGGATGTGTGCCATGTCGACTCTTCACTTTGTTCTGCACCAAGACACGCAGCCTGCAAAGGCAGTGTGTGTGTGTAAAAAGGTTCAGGGCCTCTAAGGGTGGCACAATAAGTGCTGCAGCCCTTAGGGGCCTTCCTAGTCACAGTGCCCTGGGTACCTGTGGTACCTTTTACCAGGGGCCTACCTGTGGCCAGGGATGCCAATTGGGTTTAGGCTTCAATGCAGTTTTTAGGGAAGGAACATAGGCCCTTGGTACCTGATTAGCAGGAGCCCAGGGCACACTCGGTCAAAGAACATCAGCAATTCAGCAAAAAGTGGGGGCATACCATGCAGAAAGAGGGCACTTTCTCACAGGAGCCAAATGGACCCATATCCCTTCACAAACCTCCTGTAGTACCCAGTCAAGCCAAGGAATACCCTGACTTGGGTCTGGGTTGTTGGAGCTGCCCAGTCCAGGATAGCCTGGATCTTGGGCTGTAAGGGTTGTACCTGGCCTCCACCAACAAGGTGGCCCAAGTATATACAAAGAAGCACCAACAACGGCTGACCACAGGTTCAGCACATCAAATCCCCAGTTTTCATAAATAATAAGAGTCCTGTGCAGCCACTTCCAGAGCTTGCCGCAGTTAAGCTCTACTGGAAACCAGAAACATATTCTTTATACAAATAGGAAGGTGCACCAAGAAACGAGTCAATGTCCTTCAAATATATCCAAATGATGTCCTTTTATTAATCTTGATAGTAAAATACGGCAATCAGCCAACGCGTTTCGTTCCACTGAGGGAACTTCATCAGGGCTGAAAACATATATATAAAACATAACATAAGTCACAACATGCCACAATAGAAAACAAATATAAACATAAAAATTATACACACATAATATAATGACAAAAACGAACGACTCAAACTGAAAAAATACACAAGACATATAAGGAAAGCCATATAACACATAAATATATACAATTAAAAATGTATACATGCAAAATATATACATTAGGACTGCAATTGCAGCAGAATATATATATTAAAAACAAATCTATAAAACAAACATCGTAACTCACAATAGTGGGGCTGATTATCTTGTGTTACTATATGTTCCAATGACCAAACTCATTAAAGTCCAGATTTAGCAAAGGGCGGGAGAGGGCCCCATCTCAATAAAGGAGAGAGGAAAGAGGAAAACAGAGACAGAGAAGACAGACTAAAATAGAATACGAAAAAAAGTAAAAATAAAAAATAAAAATTGAAAAAATGGGAAGAGTCCAAAAGTCCGAACACACCAAGCATCCTACATATAGTGGTCAAGTACCAATTAAAATCCCAATAGATCACCTAAAGGCCACAGTTCTCACCTCATGTAACAGTACGAGGTACAAAATATCCGCACTCAGAATAAAAATGTATTCAGAAATGGAGTAATTTGGAAACCCCCGAAGTCCTAATGGAGAAAACTACATGTTATATAACCATAATCTGCGGTTCGTCAGATTGCCAACAACATAGGATTTGCGAAAGTATTATTCTCTGCAATAACAAACCCATTGACAAAGATATTCATGCTTCCCTAATGAGAGCACGAGGGCACACAAATCCACAAATCTCACCTTAGGTATCAAGACGGGGAATAATATATCCACGATCTGACATACGGTTAGTCCAAATAACAAGTACACCACTGTACCCTGCCCTATCTGGCATTTGGATGCCTTGATAGTTAGGCCTGCAGTTTGCAGGGCATTTAAAACCTTCCCAAGGTGGGTCAGGTGATCCTGCCAGGTGGAGCTAAAGACCGAAATATCATCTAGATAAGCTGCACTAAAGGACTCCAATCCAGCAAGGGCTTGATTCACCAACCTCTGGAAGGTGGCAGAGGCATTCTTTAAACCAAAGGGCATAACAGTAAACTGATAATGCCCATCAGGTGTGGAGAATGCTGTCTTTTCTTTTGCTCCTGGGGCCATGCCAATTTGCCAGTACCCTGCAGTTAAGTCAAAGGTACTTAAAAATTTGGCTGCACCCAATTTGTCTATCAACTCATCTGCTCTTGGGATAGGGTGAGCATCTGTCTTGGTGACAGAGTTGAGCCCTCTATAGTCCACACAGAACCTCATGTTCGAGGCATGTGAGCTGCAGAGCTCACACTTTGCATTAGATCGCCATCTGGTGTTGGGCTCGGATGCTTGCACTTTGTTGTTGTCTTCGAAGAAGTCTTTTGTAGTCATGTGATAAGTGACTCCTCCTTTGGACGATAGGGCGCATGGGCATCGACTCCATCCTCAGATTGTTTTTTTCCGCCATTGGGTTCGGATGCAACTTTTGCGCTCCGGTTCGAAACTATACTTTTCAACCGTTTTTCATCACAAAACTTTCAACAACTTCTATCGACATCGAAATCTCGACGCGCTTCTTCATCGATTCCCTTTCCAGCCGTCGACGCGGGCCGCTGGGCCCATCGACGCCGTGAGGCCTACGGCTAATGGAAAGGACGCCCTTCCGGAAATGCCCCCAGTGTGGAGCAAAGTTCCCCCACAGTGACCATCACGAGGTCTGTAACCTGTGCCTCTCGCCCGACCACAACGAGTCTACCTGTCCAGCTTGCGCCTCCTTCCGCTCGAAGAAAACCATTCGGGATCGTCGAGCTCGAAGGCACATCATGGCACAGAGATCCGCTCCAGAACCTGTGGATATCTTCGACGACGGCCCCGATGTCCCTGAGGAAGATTCCGAAGGTCTACTGATCGTGTCGGAGGCAGAAGACTCGGACGATCCCATCACTCCTGGGCAACGAGTGAGTACTACTACCCCAACCCCCCCACCGAAGCATAAGGCACCGGTCAAGACTTCGCCTGTTGGCCCCAGTCGCGACCGAAAACATGCTTTGGACGCCCCGCCTTCGAGCCCGGCGCCGAAGAAAAGACTCAAGCCTTCCAGTACCTCTGCACCGTCCAAGCCGCATGTATTAGTTCCACCGGCACCTTCGGCGCCGAAGCCAAAGGAACACTCTGCTCCGAAATCCACCTCTATTCCATCCACCTCTAAATTAAAACCCGCCTCCAATACATCCAAGCATGGGGATAAGTCGGCGTCGAAACCAAGACTCCACGACACAGCCCCTAAGCCAAAGCTTTCGGAGCCAATTTCCAAGACTAAGGACTCTTCCACGCCTTCTAAGGCCAAAGAGCACTTAAAACAGCCATCACCTCGCTCGGAACCGAAAAAGTCGGCACCGAAGCCAAATCTCCAGGAGGAGGAGCTTTTTCATCCGGATCCTGTTGATCCTAAACAAACCAAAATCCACATTAATCCCAAAACTGGACATCTCACAGCTGTACCACGCCACAAGCCCGTACCTGTGGAAAAGGACTGTGCTACTTCACCTATGCCTCCTTCTTCCCCTGTCCTTCCATCTAACACCCCTCCTCTCCACATCCCTGTTACACCGCCTCAGCCTGTAACATCTCCATCACATGACTATCAAGATGACATAGGGGACGGTGTTGACCCTGATGACCCATTTATTGACCCAGATGACCCACCACAGGATGATTGGGGCTACAACGATCCAATAGATCTCCCAGACCTCCCAAGCCCTCTACCATACCCAACAAAACCATCTCCCCCAGATGATAACATTGGTTTTGGGCAACTCATTAACAGGGCTGCTGTTTTTCATGGGGTACATATGCACACAAACGCACCAGAGGAAGATTTCCTACTAGATACTTTTGAACAGTCTCAGAGAACTGTACAAACGTTACCCATGATTAAAGGAGTCATCAAGCATGCTCCTGACATATTTAAAGATCCTGTACGGGCCAGAATTCTTAACCCTAGGATCGACAAAAAATATAGACCTGCCCCTGACGACCCTGCCTACATTAAAGGCCAACTCCCTCTTGACTCCTTAGTGGTCTCCAATGCTCGTAAACGAGCTAATTCTCAAACTTCAGGGGACGCGCCGCCCCCTGACAAGGAGTCAAAATTGCTAGACGCATCTGGCAAACGAGTAGCTGCGCAGGCCGCCAATCACTGGCGCATAGCCAATACCCAGGCACTGCTGGCCAGATATGATAGGGCCCACTATGACCAACTAGAAACCCTATTACAACACTTACCTGACCAGTACAAAACGCATGCAAATGATCTAATTCAGGAGGGCAAACTAATCTCCAATGCGTCCATTAAGTGTGCCCTTGATGCAGCTGACACTGCCGCTAGGTCTGTCAACACCAGCGTACTCCTTAGAAGGCATGCATGGCTACGCATTTCAGGCTTCAAGCAGGAGGTTCAAACCACCATTTTAAACCAGCCGTTCAATCACAACCAACTCTTTGGTCCGGCTGTAGACACTGCCCTTGAGAAAATGAAAAAGGACACAAACTGCCAAATCAATGGGAGCGTTGCAGTCTCCACAACACCGTGGCTCCTTTCGTCGCTCCTTCTACAGAGGAGCCTCTAGAAACACCAACACAGACAGTTCCTCTTCTTTCAGAAATACCACCCAAACATCCCCCAATAGAGGATACTTTAGAGGAGGTTACCGAGGAAACAACAGTAAAGGGAGAGGCCGAGGTAACACCAACACCCGTACCTCCCCCGCTGCTAAACAGTGACTTCCCTCCACTTCCCCCCGACCATTCCACTCCTGTCGGGGGACGACTAGCACAGTTCCTACCTGTCTGGAACTCCATTACAACAGACAGGTGGGTGAGACAAATTATCCAATATGGTTACTGCCTGGAACTTACAGCTGCCCCCAAACATACCACCCAAGCAGCGTCCAATGTCCGCAGACCATCTTACACTTTTAAAGCAAGAAGTTCTTTCACTGCTTCAAAAGCACGCCATAGAGCCAGTCCCTCTACTACACCAGGGAACAGGGGTTTACTCCCTGTTTTTCCTAATCCCCAAAAAGGATGGGACCCTAAGACCAATTCTAGACCTCAGACCCCTCAATCAGTATATACATTCGGATCATTTTCACATGATCACTCTCCAACAAGTGCTTCCCTTACTACAACAAGAAGACTTCCTTGCCACACTAGACCTCAAGGACGCCTACTTCCACATTCCCATACATCCTGCTCACAGAACGTATCTAAGGTTCGTACTCGATGGACAACACTACCAGTTCAAAGTCCTTCCATTCGGAGTCACCACTGCTCCAAGGGTGTTTACCAAATGCCTTGCAGTAGTAGCAGCACACCTACGAAGACAGCAAATACATGTCTTCCCATACCTGGACGACTGGCTCATAAAAGCCAGACCATTCAACCAGTGTGTCCAACACACTCATCAGACCATTCAAACACTACACAACTTGGGGTTCATAATCAACTACACCAAGTCGCACCTCCAGCCCTCCCATATACATCAATATCTGGGAGCCACAATAAACACTTCCACGGCTCTAGCTTATCCCAGCCCAGCCAGGATAGCCAGTATACAAGCCCTCATCACCAAGTTTCAAATCCAACACTCTCTCCCAGCCAGAGTGTTCATGCAACTAATCGGCATGATGGCATCTTGCATTTTCATCGTACTTCATGCAAAACTTCAAATGCGTCCCCTACAAAAGTGTCTAGCACACCAATGGAATCAGGCTCACGGACAACTTACCGATCTGGTGTTGGTGGACAGCCGCACACATCGCTCTCTGCGGTGGTGGAACACAAATTTGTCCAAAGGGCGGCCGTTCCTGTAGCCTGTTCCACAAATAGTATTGACAACAGACGCATCACTCACAGGATGGGGAGCACACCTGTTAGGTCATACAACACAAGGCAAGTGGACCACGCAACAAAAGCTGCTCCACATCAATCATCTAGAGCTACTAGCTATATTCCTAGCTCTCAAATCCTTTCAACTCCACGTACAAAACAAAGCCGTCCTGATCCGAACAGACAACATCACGGCCATGTATTACATACAAAAACAGGGGGGGACACACTCTCCACAACTGTCCCAACTGGCACAGAACATTTGAAGGTGGGCCATTCCACAAAACATATACCTTCTAGCCGAACACCTACCAGGAGTTCACAATCAGATTGCCGATCTGTTAAGTCGACAGACACAACAGATTCACGAATGGGAACTACATCCACAAGTTCTTCTACCTTTTTTCCAGATGTGGGGCCAGCCAGACATAGATCTGTTCGCCACACACCAAAACGCAAAATGCCCAACCTTCGCCGCCAGGTTTCCACACCCGCAGTCCAAGGGCAATGCGATATGGATGAATTGGTCCGGCAGATTTGCGTACGCTTTTCCACCACTCCCACTCATTCCACTTGTGGTACGCAAGCTCCGACAACAGTCTCTAAAAATGATCCTAGTAGCTCCCACATGGGCACGCCAACCGTGGTTCACCACACTGCTGGAACTATCAGTAGTCCCATACCAAAAACTACACCTCTCCCCATCACGAATAACGCAGAGCCATGGAGAGATAAGGCACCCAGATCCATCTCAACTGAACCGTGCGATCTGGCTCCTGAAGTCCTAGAATTCGGTTACCTTAACCTACCACCAGACTGTATGAACGTCATTAAAGAGGCTAGACGCCCTACCACCAGAGCTTGCTATGCAGCAAAATGGAAAAGATTAGCTATTTACTGCACTAACAATCATATCCAGCTATTACAGGCCTCCACGCAAAACATCATTTGCTACTTACTACATTTGCAAAGATGTAATCTTGCATACTCATCTATACGTCCTGTATCTAGCAGCCCTTGCTGCTTACTTACAAAACAGGCAACACTTCTCACTCTTTAGGGTCCCCGCCATTAAAGCCTTTATGGAAGGCCTTAAATGGATCATACCTCCCAGATTGCCACCTTCCCCAGTGTGGAATCTTAACATAGTGCTTACTAGGCTCATGGGACCCCCATTTGAACCCCTGCATAAATGCGAACTTCAATTCCTTACATGGAAAGTAGCGTTCCTAATTGCAATCACCTCTCTCAGGAGGGTGAGTGAGATCCAGGCTTTAACCATACAAGAGCCCTTCTTACAAATACATCATAACCAAATAGTTCTCAGGACAAACCCAAAATTCCTTCCTAAAGTCATTTCTCCTTTCCACCTTAACCAATCTGTAGAACTACCCGTGTTTTTTCAAAACCCGGACTCTGTAGCAGAAAGAGCTCTCCACACCCTAGATGTCAAAAGAGTCCTAATGTATTACATTGACAGAACCAAGTCATTTCGCAAGACAAAACAATTGTTTGTAGCTTTCTCTCCACCACATAAAGGTAACCCCATCTCAAAAGCTGGGATTGCAAGGTGGATCGTTAAATGTATCCAAATATGCTACCAGAAAGCCAAACGCACATTATCAATTCCCCTAGAGCGCACTCAACACGCAATCTAGGGGCTTCCATGGCATTCTTAGGGAACATTCCCCTAGAAGACATATGTAAAGCAGCCACATGGTCTACAACACACACCTTCACTAAACACTATTGTGTTGATGTGCAAGCCAAGCAACAAGCTTCTGTGGGCCAAGCTGTCCTTAGAACACTTTTTCAAACTACTGCAACACATACAGGTGACCACCGCTAGGGGAGATACTGCTGTACAGTCTATGCAAAGTGTGAGCTCTGCAGCTCACATGCCTCGAACGGAAAATGCTACTTACCAGTATGCATCTGTTCTTGGCATGTAGAGCTGCAGATCCTCACACGCCCACCCACCTCCCCGGGACCTGTATGTGTTCCAGTCCTATCTTATTTAGATATACACACATGGACATCCCTTTCCTTTTCTACTAACTCCATCACTCCCCATTATGGCGAAAAACAATCTGAGGATGGAGTTGATGCCCATGCGCACTATCGTCCAAAGGAGGAGTCACTTATCACATGACTACAAAAGACTTCTTCGAAGACAACAAAGTGCAAGCATCCGAGCCCAACACCAGATGGCGATCTAATGCAAAGTGTGGGGATCTGCAGCTCTACATGCCAAGAACAGATGCATACTGGCAAGTAGCATTTTCCTTCTCTCTTTCCACCCTGTGGATGAGGTTAGGGGACTAGAACCACTGGGCTGGCCCAGGGGCTCTCAGAGGGTTCCATAACCCCCTAATTCCAGAATCTTGCTGACCTCAGCTCTGATGCTTTCTTTGACTTGGTCAGACTGTCGATAGATTTTGTTTTTGACAGGTGAACTGTCACCAGTGTCCACATCATGGGTACACCAGTTTGTCTGGCCAGGGGTCAAGGAAAAGAGCTTAGCATACTGCTGCAAGACTTGCTTGCAATCAGTCTGCTGTTGGGCAGAGAGGGTGTCTGAAAAGACACCTCCATCCACTGACCCATCTTTTGGGCTGTATGAGAGGAGGTCAGGGAGAGGTTCACTCTCTGTCTCCTGATCCTCATCAGTCACCATCAGCATGGTGATGTCAGCCCTGTCATGGTATAGCTTTAGGCGGTTCACATGGATAACCCTTTTGGGTGTCCTGCTTGTGCCCAGGTCAACCAAGTAGGTGACCTCACTCTTTTTCTCTAGGATAGGATAAGGGCCACTCCATCTGTCCTAGAGTGCCCTTGGTGCCACTGGCTCCAAAACCCACACCTTTTGCCCAGGTTGAAATTCAACCAGTGCAGCTTTTTGGTTATACCAGTGCTTCTGAAGCTCCTGGCTGGCCTCAAGATATTTGGATGCCTTGTCCATGTACTCAGCCATTCTGGACCTTAGGCCAAGCACATAGTCCACAATATCTTGTTTGGGTTCTTGGAGAGGCTTCTCCCAACCCTCTTTAAAAGACCGAGTGGTCCCCTCACAGGATGGCCAAACAGAAGTTCAAAGGGGAAACCCTACCCCTTCTGTGGCACCTCTCTATGTGAAAAGCAGACATGGTAAGAGGACATCCCATCTCCTTTTGAGTTTTTCAGGGAGCCCCATAATCATGCCTTTCAATGTCTTGTTGAATCTCTCAACAAGGCCATTGGTTTGTGGGTGATAGGGTGTAGTAAACTTGTACTGCACTCCACACTTTCCACATGTGTTTTAGGGAAGCAGACATGAAGTTGGAACCTCTGTCTGAAACCACCTCCTTAGGAAACCCTACTCTGGTGAAGACACCAATGAGGGCCTTGGCTACTGCAGGAGCTGTAGTAGTCCTAAGGGGAATTGCTTCAGGGTACCTAGTGGCATGATACACTACCACTAGAATGAATTTGTTCTCTGATGCTGTGGGAGGGTCAAGTGGACCCACTATGTCCACACCTACCCTTTCAAAGGGAACCCCCACCACAGGCAGTGGTATCAGGGGAGCCTTTGAGGGGCCACCTGTCTTGCACTGGCCTGACAGGTGACACAGGAGCTGACAAACTCCTTTACTTTTTGGTGCATCTGGGGCCAGTAAAAGTGGCTAACTAGCCTTTCCCAAGTCTTGGTTTGGCCCAGATGTCCAGCTAAGGGAATGTCATGAGCTAAAGTTAGGAGAAACTCCCTGTACTTCTGAGGCACTACCACTCTCCTAGTGGCTCCAGGGTTGGGGTCTCTGGCCCCAGTGTACAGTAGTCCCTCTTCCCAATAAACTCTGCGGGTACCACTGACATCTCCTTTTTTAGGTCTCGCCTAGCGTTGCAGCGCGCATGCGCTGCTCGCTCTGCGAGGCTTCTTGTAATCGTATATTTCAGAAGTGGAGTTTAAGCCCCGCTCCTCATTGTCATTGGCTGGCGTCATCGTTTATGGTAAACGCTGGCCTCCGATTGAAAATGAGGCTTCTTTGTTACCGCCCTGTCTCCTTTTGGGACGGCCCATCCGGACTGGATCTTTTACTTGCGGCGTTAAACTGTCTCCTTCAATTAGTTGGTAGGCACTTTATTTTTGTCATTCGGCCGCGAGGCGCGATGCTGCAGCGCTATGCGCTCTAAATTCTATGTTTTATTATTATTACATTAATGAGCGCGGCGCCCGCTAGGGACACCGCGCTCACTTTATTTATATTTTCACGGCGTCCACTTCAGGGACACCGCTCTCTTTGTGTTTTTTTTACTTTAAAACTGAGCGCGGCGCCGCTTCAAAGACACCGCGCTCGGTTTCTTTGTATATTTTTTAACTGTAACACTGAGCGCAGCGCCCGCTTCAAGGACACCGCGCTCAGTGTTAAAGTTAAAAAAACAACAAAAAAAAACGAGCGCGGTGTCCTTGAAGCGGCGCCGCGCATTGTTCCCACGCTGTCTGCCGTGTCTTTAAATGCTTTGCATTTCTCTGTATGCAGTGCTAAAATACCGTGAACCTTCCCCATGTCGTTTCTACCTCTGCAACCATTTTAAGTTGTGGCATTAACGTGCAGCGCTTCCTGGGGGTAGCGTAGCACTACACGCTGCTGCCCCCCAGGAAGTTCACCCCAGGCTGCGCGATCCCAACACTACTGATCTTTCAGACACAAACCTTTCCTGTGCAGAGGGGGGAGGTAGCTGGGGGAAAAGGCCGCCTTGGGCTATCAACGAAACCGAATCCTCTGTGTGCCTAAACTTCCTGTAACAAGCACTGTTTGTATTTGAAGATGGGGCCGTGTGCCCTCCCGAGCGAATCATGCGCTCTACCATCTTTACGCTGGTTCTTTTTGTGAAATGAAAGTTATGGAACTCTCTGAAGTTTAAAAGCCATGCTGCCTCGCCTCCTAGATTTCTGGCTAAAGGGGCGTGTCTTTGGGCTTTGTTTACTGTCTTCTGAGCTGTAGCCACCACCTCCCCTCCGCCTTCTCCAAAGTTTGGGGGGAGGACGAGCTCCGTGTGGGAGGGGGTGGGGGAGGAGTCCAGGAGCTGTGTGTATTTTCAGTGAAACGTGATTCCTGGCTCGATTGTGAAAACAGACCCCTTAGGACTTGTTTTCTCCTTCGTTGTGCACGCTGGTCATCTGGGGACATTACCGATTTTGCAGGGATACTTTGAGGGCCGAGCGTGCACGTGCCTGGCTAAAATGTAGACATTCGGCTTTAGGGCTCAGAGCGAGAGCTCTGTTCGTGATCCTATTTCTGCACACATGACAGAGCTGCCCCAGGTTGACTTTTGCCAGCTAGAATTGAACACAGGCCCTCCTGGGGCCCCCTCTCAGCCACAGGACTATGAATGTTTGTGACATGTAGAAGTCTCAGGGGCCCCCATCGTTTAGTGTCACGCCATTAGTTGATCAGCCTATCCCCATGCTTTTATTATTTAGTATCTTTTATGGTGACCAGATTTTGAAACCGGGAGAGGCCAGACAGAAGTTGGACAGTTGGTTTATTTGTTTTGCGCATAAAACCAATTTTACCTCTGCAGCTTATTGAGTACTTTTTTCGCATTCAAAGTTACAAATGTAAAGGCGAAAGTTTAGCTAGCAGGACTTTGGATAAGATAAAACAGGCCAGATAACCTGCATGAGATGAGGAATACTTTTTAATAAAGTTTAACAAGCATTTGCAATGCAATAGGTCTCGCATTTATGCGAGTTTAAGCTATGGCATTGTAAATGACAATGCCTTTTATTTATGTTTTAAAAACGAAAACAAAAATAAAAGGCATTGTTATTTGCAATGTCAATAGCTCAAACTCGCCTAAATGCGAGACCTATTGCATTGCAAATGCTTGTCCTGGGTAGCAGCTTGCTGCCTCAGGCTTTCAAGAGTTGGACAGTCCTGCTGTCCAAGGCAAAGCTCTTCCCTAGAGGGTCCCCCTGGGCCTAAGAGTTCAACCTGGTAAGGGTCAAGCTCCATGGGCTCAGTTCCCTCTGGGGTGTCCAAGTCCTCTACCTGAGGAGAGGTGTACTGATCCTTTTGCTGTACAGAAGCTGGTTCCCCAGTCTTCTTACCTTTTCTATTGGAAGGTTGGGCCATACTCTCAGGCTCCAACACTTCTTTTTCACCCTGTCTCTTGCTCTGTGCTCTTGTTTTTACACACACCAATTCAGGGATGTTCAGCATTGCTGCATGGGTTTTCAGTTCAACCTCAGCCCATGCTGAGGTTTCCAGGTCATTGCCAAGCAGACATGCAGCTGGTAGCTTTGGCGAGACCACTGCCTGTTTCAGGCCAGTAACCCCACCCTCCAGTCTAATGTCACCATAGCCATTGCATGGTTAGTGGTAACACTGTCAGCATTGGTGACTGCGTAAGTTTTCCCAATCAAGTATTGCTCAGGGGAAACCAGTGTCTCTCTCACCATAGTGACACTGGCACCTGTATCCCTCAGAGCTTCTATCCTAGTTCCATTAATCCAGGGATATTGTAGGTACTTTTTTAAGATGGGTGGCCACACAGCTACAGTGGCAAACTCAACTTCCCCCTCAGAAACTAGAACTGCTTCAGTGTGCAACCTGATTTGCTCTTGGCACACTGTTGATCCCATCTGGAGACTTGCTACACCAGGAGTAGCTGTAGTAGGACTAGGGGCCTGCTTGGTGGGGCAAGCAGCATCTCCAGTTAAGTGTCCCAACTTCTTACAGTTGTTACACCAGGCCTTTAAAGGATCAAAGTTCTTTCCCCTGTATGGATTATTGGGCTGGGAAGGTTTTTGGGTCCCACCCCCCTGTGCAGGTTTTGGGGCCCTTTAGAAGACTCAGGCTTTTTATCTTGGGAATTCTCACCCCCTTTCCCCTGGGGAGGTTTTGTGACCCCTTTCTTTTGGTCACCCCCAGTGGTTGTTTTAGTCACCCTTGTCTTGACCCAGTGGTCTGCCTTCTTTCCCAATTCTTGGGGAGAAATTAGACCTAGGTCTACCAAATGCTGTTGTAACTTTTCATTAGTGCAATTACTTAAAATATGTTCCTTCATAAACAGATTGTAAAGTCCATTGAAATCATGCACATTGTGTCCAGTTAACCAACTATCTAGTATTTTAACTGAGTAGTCTACAAAGTCAATCCAGGATTGGTTTTGGGTCTAGTGAGCCCCCCTGAATCTAATTCTGTATTCCTCAGTTGTGAGTCCAAATCCCTTAATCAGAGTTTTCTTCAGGAGGTCATAAGACCCAGCATCTGCCCCTGTAAGGGTCAGGAGTCGGTCTCTGCAGTTACCAGAGAACAGTTCCCAAAGGAGTGCCCCCCAGTGTGACTTCTTTACCTTTCTCATTTCACAAGCCCTCTCAAAGGCTGTGAACCATTTTGTGATATCATCACTCCCCTCATATTTAGGGACAATCCCTTTGGGGATTTTAGGATCATAAGATTGCTCTCTATCCTTATTTAGGATATTGCTGCCACCATTGATGGGAGCTAAGCCCATCTCTGCTCTTTCTTTCTCTAGAGCCAGCAACCTGGTCTCTAGATCCAGTCTTTTGGTCAGCCTTGCTAAAAGGCTGTCCTCCTCATTGAGGCTGTCCTCAATGTCCTCAGAAATGCCTGACCCACCTGTGTGAGATCTAGGCACTGAGAGGTTGATTCTTGGAGTCGGGGCCACTGGGGCCCTTTTCTCCCTAAGAAGTGGAGGGGGTTGATCTACCAGATCATCTTCTTCCACTCCTTCTCCATCTGACTGGTCTTCACCATTTTCAGATAGGTGGTCCTTAGCATACCCAGCCAACAGCTCCTGGAGCTTTTGTTTGGTGAGATGGGGACCCATGGCTATGTTTTTAGGTTTACATAGGGACCTTACTTCCTTGAAAGAGAAGTGAAGGTAGGGGGTGAAGTCAAGCTCCTCAACCCTGTCCTCTGTCATTGTGGGTATTTTCACGAATTGCTGGGTTCTTATTTTGAGACATTGTTAAAAAAACTTCTAACCCCTCTAACCCTAGCTACAGTGACATTTTCTATTTTCTAAAAGGCTAAAGGGACTTAACCAAGGCCCTAACAAGACTTTTAGTAATTTTGCAAAAAAATGCCAATTTGAAAAATCTGAATTTTAAAGACAATTTAAGAGTTCTGTCGTGTGATCAGGTGGTAACCAAGTAGTCCAACAAATGCAAAGTTGTATATCCCACCGCTGATCCACCAATGTAGGAAGCTGGCTCTGTATATACTATACCAAAGTGAGGTATAGTGTGCACAGAGTCCAGTGGCACCCCAAAGGTAGGCATTGGCAAAGTTAGATAGCACCTTACTCTCTATTTGTGGGAGTGTGGTCGAGCAGTAAGGCAGTATCAGAGGACAGTGTTAAGCATTTGTTGTACACTCTGTCAGCAAATGAATTCACACACTCAAAGACTGAACTTCAGACCAATTGTTTTTGTATAAAAATATTCTTTTAGTGATTTTATTTCTAGAACCAAGCAAGTCTGGCACAGGTAAGCAATAAATACTTTACAGTAGAAAATGCTGATTGTAAAACAGTTCAATTGCAATGGTAAATGTACTATGGTTTGCTTACAGTATTGTTTCAGAGAAATGCAATCACTTGTAAATATAGTACTTTGACTTCAATGGGATTTTCAGTAAAATAGCAGGTAAGTTACTTTTGGATTACTTTTCTTACTCCGTGCTGTTTGCCTGGATGCAGCACTGGGACATTTCCTGTAAACAGGTGAGTAAAAACGTTTTGGTTAAATCGTACAATTTTAAAGAATTGTTTTAGGTTTCAAAACTCCACACTTTGACACTTTTTCCTGAAAAAGTTTCTATGTTATCCTATGGAGGAAAATATGGTTATCGGTTCTTAGGTAAGTAATCGGTCTTTGGAGTTGAGGTTCTGGGGTTAGACTCAGGGGTCCCCCAGGGTCAGTGATGCACTCTTGTTACACCCTCAGCGGCACTAGGGCGGCCGGGTGCAGAGTGTTGAGGCCCAATGTTATCCAGTGGGGAATAGGGGGCCTCCGGTTGGTGGCTGCTGGCAAGCAGGCCACTGGGTTGTGGGAGCAAAGCTCCTGGACTTTAGCTCAGGGCAAATGGGGAAACAATTTAGCACCAAAGGTGCACCCTCAGCGTCACTAGTGCGGCCGAGTGCAGGGTGCTGTTTTGAGGTCGGATGCCCTGTTGTTTCCAATAAAGAAACTCCGGTTGGCAAAAGCACTGCAGGCAGGGAGACGAAGGACTTCTGGGTGCGACCACCACTTCGAGAGGTAAGTTGGGAAGTTAGGGGTTGGTTAGGCACCGTTGGTTTGGGCACACAAGGCCGTGGGGCGTCGGGTGCAGGGGTGCCTTTTGGGGTCGGATCTTCTTACCAGCTCCTGG
This sequence comes from Calotriton arnoldi, assembly GCA_963921515.1. Taxonomy (NCBI): domain Eukaryota; kingdom Metazoa; phylum Chordata; class Amphibia; order Caudata; family Salamandridae; genus Calotriton; species Calotriton arnoldi. The sequence continues at coordinate 167,284 of CAWUFW010009771.1, forward strand.
TCGCGGTTAGGGGGGCCTTCTGGATTTAGGCTGCAGGCGTCGGCTGGAGGCTTGAGGCAGGTCAGGGGTCGCCGGATCTCGGTTCAGGATCGCCGGGTTGACCTCCTCGTGGTGTTTGCCCACTCGAGCTCGGGCCGTGGACTGCGGGTGCAGAGTGGGGCGGATCCGCGGTCTCCGGCTGCTGCCAGACGTTGCAGTTGAACAAATCCGGTGTTCACGGGAGAAGCAGGCTTTGGAAGTGAAGGCAGGCAGGTCCTTCGGGGTTTTTGAGGTTACTGGCTGCAGGACACACAGGGGTTTCGCAGGAGCCGGTTCGAGGGGGGAGACAGGCCGGTAGGGCTTGGGGCCAAGTCAGTGGGCGTCTTCCTCTTGTTAGCTGCTGCACGGCTATTCGGTCCTTCTTCTTTTCTTCTTGTTCCTTGTCTGGATCTGAGGAAGCAAGGTTCAGGGGTGCCCCTAAATACTAGATTTAGGGGCGTTACAGGTAGGTAGAGGTCAGGGACCAATGGGTCCCTTCCCTGGGGTGGGTACACCCCCTATTGTGCCACCCTCCAGTGGGAGGGGAGCAGGTGCCTGTCCCTGGTTGGCTGGGTCCCCCCATCTTCAAGATGGCGGGGACAGAGTTGTGCTTCGCCTCGCCTCCCCCACCTGAGGGGTGGAGTTGGCAGAGGTGGGCACACCTCCCTTCCTCACTTGTTTTTCCCGCCGGTTCTCCCGCCCAAAGTGGGGGTCAGAACCTGTGGGGACCAGTTGCTGAGTACAGCAAGTGGCCTGGGGAAGCTCACAAAGGCGGCAAGCCTTTGAAACTTCCCCTTCGTGAACCCTGCCCATCCTGGGGGAGGAGGCTTGGCACCTCGTCCCAGGATGTGCATTGTTTCAGGCCCCAGAGAGCAGCAGGCTCTCGACCCAGGGGTCCAGAAACATGTCTGGTGGCAGCAGCTGAAGCAGCCACTCAGCCTGGACATTAGAGGTGGGTTAGGTTTCAGGGGGCATCTTCTAAGATGCCCTCTGTGTGCATTTTACATTAAAACCCACACTGGCATCAGTGTGGGTTTAATGTGCTGAGAAGTTTGATACCAAACTTCTCAGTTTTCAGTGTGGCCATTATGGTGCTGTGGAGTTCGTAATGACAAACTCCCAGCACCATATACTCTTAATGGCAGCACTGCACTTACAATGTCTAAGAATGGACTTAGACACTGTAGGGGTACAGGGCTCATGCACCTGTACCCTCACCACTGGTATAGGGCACCCAGCTAGAGGGTTGACTGATCTATGCCAGGGCAGTGGGTTGCAGGCATGGCACACAGGGATGTGTGCCATGTCGACTCTTCACTTTGTTCTGCACCAAAACACGCAGCCTGCAAGAGCAGTGTGTGAGTGTAGTGGTACAGGGCCTCTAAGGGTGGCACAATAAGTGCTGCAGCCCTTAGGGGTCTTCTCTGGTCACAGTGCCCTGGGTACCTGTGGTACCATTTACCAGGGGCTGACCTGTGGCCAGAGATGCTAATTGGGTTTAGGCTTCAATGCAGTTTTAGGGAAAGAACATAGACCCTGGGTACCTGATTAGCAGGAGCCCAGGGCACACTCAGTCAAAGTACATCAGCAATTCAGCAAAAAGTGGGGGCAACTATGCAGAAAGAGGGCACTTTCTCACAGGCATTGATCCAGTATCCCTTTCCCCTGCCTGAATCCATATTGGAGATCGGAAATGATGTTCGCGAGATCAAGCCAGGCTGTTAGGCGATCCAGTACTACTTTCCCCATGATTTTTGCCGCGGAGTCTAAGAGCGAAATCGGTCCTTAACATGCCGGGTCATCCCGGGTGCCCTTTTTAAAAATGGGGATAATGACCACCTTTGCCCATGACAAGGGGAAACCACAGGAGCATGCAGTGTTAAAAACATGTGTTAAAATCTTGGCCCAGACTTTGGGGTCGGCCTTGTAAAGGTCCGCTGGTACCCCATCAGGGCCAGGGGCCTTGCCACCGGATGTTGAAGTGATAGCTTTGTGAACCTCATCTCTTCTAAAATGGAGAGAAGAACTTACTAGTCCGGGAACTGTTTGTCCGACGGCTTCTGCTAAGTTGGTATCACTAAGTATTACCAAGGTGCTGGACCCATTTCTCAGCAGGTATTGTGCAATCTCTGCTAGAATTTGACCTGTCAGAGAAGAGAGGACTGTTGACCACTGACCAAAATCTAGAGCTGTCAGCCAAGACACTAGCTTGACTGAGCTCCTCCCATGCCTGCTCCCTTATCTGTTTTTTCCTCTCCTGAACTGCAGTTTTATACGCCTTCCTACAACTCCTAGTTAGTGTTGAGTCCCTCGGTTTTTGCTTAAGGGCCTGCATTAGCTCCTTGTGGGCAACCGAACAAGTGTCGTCAAACCACCTTTTAAGTTTTGGGCATCTCGCTCTGGTTTTAATAGATAAATTAGAGGCAACCTGCTTAGTGATTGTATCAAAAGCATCTAGAATAGCTCTATCATGTGGTGCCGGGTCCATACATACTTGAAACTCCGAAGCGCAGGTGGTATACAAGTTCTCTAAAAAAAAAAAACTCTCTGGGGTAATCCTTTCCCACTTCAATCTCCGTGCTTGGTCTTTAGTGCTGATGTTTATAGTAGAGATTTGACTCGCAACCCCCCCTTTTAGGGCAGCAGAGAGGAGCAGAACCAATATTAGAGGATTGTGGTCACTAAGGCAGTTCCAAGTAACGCTTAGATTCTTTACAGCCAGTATTAGTAGAGCAGATAGCAAAATGTGGTCCATTGTGCTTGAGCTACCATTGCCTGCATAGGTAGGAACCAGGGCAGACATATCTGATTGCTGTAAACAGTGCAGATTATGTACTGAGAGTAAGCCTTCTAAAAAGGTGCCTGATGGTGTGTGTTCATAGTGGTTTGACACCTGCAAGCCATCTTCCTCTTCCAACATTGAGAAGCAATTAAGGCAGCATTTGCGGGTGTTAAAATCCCCTAAGATTAGCGTGTCATAATAGGCTTGTCTTCCTTTCACCATAACTTTCCAGAAAATCCTCTAAGGCCAGAAGATGTTCGGTCTCATGAGTTCTGGAGAAGGAATTGTAAAAATGTACCACTAGCAAAGTGGGGAGATTCTTTCCTGACAGTTCCACTGCTAACACATGAGGTGAACGAGAGCAATCCATTTGGCTCTGTAGGAAAATGTAAGACTATACATTAAAAGAAGACCCCCCCCCCCCCAGCTCTACCCATGTTCGACGGGATTGCATGTTTGCAGAACGAAGTAAAGCCATCCAGATAGAAACAATCATTGGGCTCCCACGTTTCTTGTAAAGCAATGATATGGTGTGTAGCAAGAAAGTGTACCCAAGAAGTATCGCCCTTTTTTGACCTAAGGCCAGCTATATTCCAGGACAATACCTTCGTTGGAACATTGTCAGGGATAATTGGAGTTGGGATGGAATTTGGAGGATTAACCAGCGGAAGTTGGAATATGGGAGCAGGTACAATTGGCTCGGTAAGAGCCTTAGATGGCGACTTCTTAACCTGTGTTGTCCCTGCTACCATCACTAGTCAGTCATTTGCATTAAGGCCCTGGGGGTTAGCTAGCGGTAGGTATCGGTTTGTTAAAGGTAGTATAGTGTTCACGTTTCTATCTTGAGGGGGCTTAACCAGCTTAAACGGCAACTGCCAGTCGCGATTTGCTAGGGGATGTTTAAAAGGATAAAAAGACTGTATGGAGACTGTTCTAATTTTAGTTTTGGTGCCATTCTTGTATTGGCAACATACTAGCGCTTTAGCTTGCGCGGAGTGCCTAAAGTTAATAAATATGCAGTCCCCCTCAACGTTTTTCCTAGTCCTGTGGCCAATCCAACCCACTCTTCTGGCCATGATGATGTCAGGAGATATATTAGAGCCATTGATCACATTATTATTGCACCAGTGAGTGGTCTTATGGATAAGGTCCAAGGAAGTTTCCTTGGTTCCCGATGTGAGTGGAGGAACCCCCAATAGCACAGCTACTAAAGGTGCTTATTCGGGAGGGAGATCAAGTGTACATTTGTTTTCAATCATGTCCGTTTTATGGTGGGATGGGGTATGTGTAGATAGTGGGTCCTCATTCGCAGTTTCCTGCCCATCCCTATGGGCCGCCTGGGATACCTGCACTTTCCGATAGGCCACCTGAGATACAGTGACTGCCCCCCCTGGAATGTGGTTAGTATCGATATTGCTAGGATGAAACGCACCCACTGGGGCCTGAGTACTAATTGCCCGGTGAGCTTGGGCGCTGCTCGCCTGGGGGACATGGGCCGAGCCGCTAGGTACCTGACAAGAGCCCCCCCCTCCCTCCAGCTACTATATCATGCCCTGAAAGACAATTATTGTGTATGGAGGCAAGAGAATCAAATTTTAACTCCATTCCTTCCAGCTTAGAAATTACATGTGCTAACAAGGCTTTGGTCATAGTCTCTAGCCTTACAAAGAGGCTATCCAGCAGCAGTTCCACGTTAAGTTCAGCTGGTGGCAGGATTGTTTTTGACCGCGGAGGCTTTCTCAGGACTCTGCTTCCACCAGTTCGTTTTCTCTTGATTGGGGGGGCAGTCCAGATCATCACCTGCTGTTAAGGTGATGATCTGGACTGCCCGTTACCACCTTCCATCTTCAAAGTGATCAAGGATGAAATCTCCCCATTCTGGACAAAGATCGTCAATGCATCTTTGTCACAAGGCACGATCCCAGTATGCCTAAAAGAGGCTCAGGTAACTCCGATATTAAAAAAACCCACAGCTGACAGTACAGATCTTAACAACTTCCGACCTATCTCCAGCATCCCCACTCTAGCCAAACTCCTTGAAAAATGCGTCCAGTCACAACTATGTGCGTACATCGAAAATTTCCATCTCCTGGACCAACACCAATCTGGCTTTCGTACTGGGCACAGCACTGAATCGGCTCTTACCCACGTGATGGATGACATCTTAATAATGCTTGATCGTAATGAATCCTGCCTCCTTATCCTACTTGACCTTTCCGCCGCATTTGACACGGTCAATCATGACAACCTCCTATTCATTCTGGAGCATAGGATGGGCCTTTCGGGTCAGGTGCTGCTTTGGTTCTCGTCCTTCCTGCAGCACAGGACCCAAAGAGTGAAAGCGAACCACTCTCTCTCCCAGCCATCCCCAGTCAGCATGGGGGTTCCCCAAGGGTCCTCCTTATCTCCCATTCTCTTCAATTTGTTCCTGGAACCATTAGCTAATGTTCTAAAATCTTTGGACATTCGCTTCCATATGTATGCAGACGACACCCAACTCTATCTGAAAATCTCCTCCCCGGATGATATCGCTTCACTCAACTCCACCCTACTGACGACCCAAAATTGGTTAACTGAGAACCACCTACTACTAAACACCGCCAAAACAGAATTCCTCCTCATCTCTCCCCCGAAACATACTCCTATAATCGACCTATGGATGAGCCAACTCACCGCCTTCAACTGCTCCCCCCGCACTATCGACTCAGCTAAATCTCTAGGAATTACCCTGGACAAGCATCTGAATATGAAGACTCACATTAGCAACGTGTGCAAGGGAGCTAACCACCTTCTAAGAACACTCAGGAATCTCAAACCTTTCCTACCTCAAGCAGATTTCAAACAAGTGGTCCAAGCGCTTGTCTTGCCGAGACTTGACTATGGCAGTGCTACGCTATGTGGCCTCCCCAAATACACTTTGGCCCCCCTAAAGGCGTCATTGAACGCAGCGGCCAGATTGATCACGGACACCAAGAGAAAGGCACACATCTCCCCGGTTCTAAAATCTCTAAACTGGCTACCTTACGAAGCTAGAATTCAACTGAAGATTGCCTGCCTATCACACAAAGCCCTACACTTCAAAACCCCCATCTACCTCGCACAAAAGCTAGAACTATCTGGAGGGGGTAGACCGTAAAGGAGTGCAAATTCCCTCCTTTTAAAACCACAGTTCTTCCGCAAAAAAAGAACATGCCAACGAGCCTTCTCTGGCTCTGCTCCAACAATTTGGAACTCTCTTCCACCGGAAATTCGGAGGATCTCCTCAAAGGATACTTTCAAACTGGAAGCTAAAAGATTCCTCATGAATATGTTCTTACCTTAACATGAGTCATTTGTTAGCTCTAAGCGCATCGGACATACCATAGCATTTGTTATTATCCCTGTTTAAGTTTATGATTTTGTCTGGTCATTATTCCCGTACATGATTATTGTATTTTCTCCCCTTACGTCATTATGCCCCATCGCCTAACCCACTCGTCGTTCTCCCAGGTGTATAATTGATCTGGTAGGTGTTCACCATTTGTTTCTATGCTATTAGACTCCCCATCTGACTCACTTTCTGTTTATCGTTTTGATATTGGTTATTATGTCTGTATATGATTATTGTACTTACTCCCTTATGTCACTTTGCTCCATCGTATAGCCCATTCCCCGTTCACTCAGGTTTATGAATGATCTATCATGTGTGCATTATCTGATTCAATACCCATTAGATCCACCATATTAGGCGCATGTTTCGATTTGTTACCTCTTTTTCCTCAAACTGTAAAGCGCTCTGATATCCTTCGGGATCAAGTTTGCGCTATATAAAACTTTATAAATAAATAAGGTGGCTGCAGTGATACAAGTAAGTGAATCCAGATCACCCATTAGGCCTTCCGTCGATATGGCTAGGGGTATAGTGGGGCACATTTCTCCTAATGGAACCGGGATTTCCTCTTGTGTTAGACCGTGCCCAACAGTACCCAGTGCTAATTTCTCAGTCTCCATGGAGAGCCTTCTCTCAGTCAGGGCTATCTCCTTCGTTATGACGTTTGCCGCTCTGGTTAGAAAAGAGTCTTATCGTCCCAGCTGGCCCTACGGCATTAGTCCCTGGAGGGCCCCCAACAGCTAATTTCCTTTTGCCCATTACTAACTAGTCAGGCGTCGCTTTGACTTAAATAAACCCGCAATACCTGATTTAAACACTTCAGCTTCAAAATAGGGAAAATAGGAGGCACTTCTTGTGCTTAAATCCTAGGGACTAAAAATAACACTAAACACAAAGGTAACACTAAGAGGGACACAGTCACCAATCACCATAAAAAGGAGTCATGCGAGTACCTTGTTCCTACCCTTAAGGGCTTCAGTCCACCGAACCGTGTTCTGGGGAAATAGAGGCCTAACCGCATCGATCCTAAAAGGATGAGCCAAGAGACCTGGACCAGCCCGGCCTCCTCCGGTATCTGACGGGCGCGGACGGGGCCGCCCTGGTGGCGGCGCTGCCGCAAAGGAGCGTGGGACCTGAGGTCCTGTCCCACTCCCCAGCAGTGGAGTCCGCAAATGCACGGGCGTCCCACGCTGCGGGAGCCCTCAGGAGCTTTAGAAGCCCCTCCAGGTGCATGGTGCGGGCGGCGGCGCTGCCGCAAAGGAGCCTGGGACCTGAAGTCCTGTCCCGCTCCCCAGCAGTGGAGTCAGCAAATGCGTGGGCATGGTATGTCATTCCCTGCAATTCACTCACAGCATACGCTCTTCCACCATTCAGTGCAGTTCACCTACAGCACACACTACTGAACCATTCCCCACAGCTCCCCCACATCCAAAGCTCCTGCATAATTCCCTGCAGCTCTTCCACAGCCATCGCTCATGAATCATTGCCTCCTACACTATTTCCTGTGGGTGCACCAGGTGATGATCAAGAAACATCCTCAAAGAATGTCTGCCCGTACCCTTCATTTTGAGAAATGTACCGCCTTATGAATTAGCGAACTTGCATCTGTTCAATTTGTGCTATAAACCAATCAATCAGGGAATTGTAAGCGCGCTACTCTCCTGTGAGGGTCTCAAGGCGCTGATGGGGGGGGGGGTAAGCAGCTCCATTCAGTCGAAGAGCCAGGCTTGCGTATTATTTTGTCTGTTGTAAAGGTATTGAACTGTTCATACCCAAATAAGTATTCATTATTCTGTAACAATCTGGCACAATATCCTTATAACTGAATCGTTTTTGATTTAGAGATTCTCATAAATAAATAGAACTTATTCACAGCTGTGGAATGAGATTCGTTGTTTACGCTCCTTAAGGCCCTATATTCTGTGCTAACATGTCAATGCGGGAGCCATGTACAGTTTGTCTGTGGAGCAAGCAGCTAGCCAGTGCGGGCATGTTATTGCATAATGCAAAACTATACCTTGTGTCCTTTTGAACATCTTTTCTTCCTTTCTTGAATACAGTCAGTACGAAGAAAGATTCAGAAACTGCACCAGTAAAGGGTGGAACAATGACTGACCTTGGTATGATGATTTTCTTTATACTGTCCCTGCCCATGCATGTATTGTATTTTTTAATAACATTACATGTAACATTACTGCCCATGCTATACGCGGCATGATACCCTAAATAACCGATTACATGTGCAGCTCTTTGGCACTGTATTTCTTATCCTTGTTTTTATTTTCTGCAAATCATCACTTATGGCATTCTCTGTGTGTGAGAACCTTTTCCATAATGCTCAACCAGCTGTGACACAGTAACTTTCCGGATTATTGTTAATGATGCATGAATAGGAGCCTCATTCTTTTAGACCTTTTAGAGCCATCTCTCTGGCGAAAGTAATTGTACGTTCCTGCTATCCATTGTTTACATTTCTTTTTTTAAAGTGATAGTAAGAAAATGTTGAAGACCTTTCTATTAAACACATGAAATGATGGATTCTTTGCATGTTACCTCTAGCTTTGTGTTCTTAAATACCTACAGAACATGTTGCTACCTCTCATTATCCTGATAAGATATTATTCATTTTCGGTATGTGTGTCGAGAGGCTTGCCTCATACCTCAACTGTCTTTTTCTTTTAGATGAACCGGAGGATGAGGCATCAGAGCCGGTGGCCAAGGTGAGTGATCAGAATCCCCTGGGTTGGTGACTTTGCAGCAGATTGGGAAATGGAAGGGGGCGGCAGGATGCCAGGGGATTTTATGGCAATGAGAGCTACTTGTTTTGGTTTGCAGACTGGCTAAGGGGAATGTTTCACGATGTGAGAGGTGGCTGTAGCTGCTTAGTGACATCAGTGAGTCACAAGGCAGAAACTGGGCACACATCACCAACTCGTTACACAGAGGGCCAACATATGATTAATGTGCATTTTATCTTTGTAGAACTCCACTTCACAAGCTCTTTAACCGTCCATTTTGCTGTTGAACCATTATTGTCTTCATTTCTCTTGGTTCATTATGATGTTTGGAGGAGGGGGTGCGTCCTCCCTTGCGAGGTATTGTCTTTGAGAGGCGCAGCTCGTTCTGGTTGGCAGTGAATGGGGAAGTTTAGGAGTGTAAGCAGCAATCATGTGCTGGTTGGAAACACATTTTTTATAGTAATCTCTTAGATTTTATAATGTTTCTGGGTGCAGTACCCAGTGAAGCGATACCTTGGGTGATTTTGGTGGGCAGAGTCTGTGGTAAGCTAGGCTGGTCCGGTGTGCCTGCCTATAATGCAAGGTGCTTGGAAGCTCTTCCTTTGGTTCCTTTTTATGTTTATGGCTGCAGCCTTATTAAGAGATGGTGTGGAGTGCTTGCTAGGATAGGCTGTAGTCCATGCTTGAGGCTGGGTGAAGTATGATGCTCTTCTACCCCGAGAAAGTGAACATGGGTTCTCTACCCCTAGGAGGAGGACGATGGTACAGCATCCGTGAAAGGCGAGCAGGTGAAAAGCACTGATCTACATGAAGACAACGTAACGGAGCAGACGCACCACATCATCATTCCCAGCTACGCGGCCTGGTTTGACTACAATAGGTAACTTAAGAGTTAGCATGCAAAGAGGAAGACTAAAGAGTTGATAAAGGAATAGTGCTATCTAGAACTGAGGGGTGAGGGTTCATACAGGAGAAGCAGTTGCCCCTTCACATGCTGGTAGTGTGAGGTGTGCATGTGTATCACTGTAAGTGTCTAACTGTATGTGCAGAAGGTGGTGGACATTAGAAAAAGAGAGGGCTTATTCTGAATTTCACAGATTCTCAAATACATGGTTCTGCTAAGTTTTTACAAGTGTGTTTTTTAAACACTGCAAAATTGAGAACAAATCTATTTTCTTTTGCAGGCCACTTTCGCCAAAAGCGCTGAATAGAATTTTGCAAAGGGGTACAAAATTGATGTGGGTATGCAGTAACGTTGACAACATAAGGCTGATATTAGAGAAGATAAATGAAAGTGTGAAGGGGCGGGCATAAGGAAGGTCAGTGCTTGGGGTCGAGAAAATTCTACCCCTTCTGCCCTTCAATGCTAGGAAACTATTGGTGCAAGCCTTGATTCTCTCTCGGCTCGACTATGCCAATGTGCTTTACTTAGGCTCTCCTTGCTCTACCATTAAAAAATTGCAGACGGTCCAAAATTGTGCTGCACGACTCCTGATGCAGGCTCATAATCGGGAATCTGCTAAACCTCATATCATCTCTCTGCACTGGCTGCCAGTTGCCGAAAGAATTCAGTTTAAGGCTTTGTGCATTGCCCATAAGTCGCTCGCGGCTAGGGCCCCACCGATTCTTCGATCAATCTCCCCCTACCTCCCAAAAAGATCACTGCGCTTCGAGAAGAAACATCTAGCAGCCGTCCCCAGAGTTAAACGTGTTCGGAGTGGTGGACGTCTGTTTACCCTTATGGCGGCGAAATGCTGGAATCAGCTGCCAGACCACATTCGGCTTGAAGCCAATTATCTTTCTTTCCGCAAGCTCCTGAAGACTCTGCTGTTCCCTTGAATCCTTGGCTTTGTTTCGGTTGATGACTGTCTCTAGCACTGGGAGGCCTTTGGTAGCCATGCGCTCTAAGTGTAAATTCATTCATTCAAGTACAAAGAAATTATAACCAGATTGATCCCGGGGGGTCTTGGGGTGATAATACAAGATTGGTCTGAAGAATGTAGACATGCAAGATCTCAGACAAAAATAAGTGAAAATAGATAAGAAGAAGCTTGTCTAACAAAACGTTTGGAAGTTGAAACCTTCACTTATGGACAATTGTGATTATATGCATAGAAAGAGTGAGAGCAAAGCTGAAAGATTAATATAAACCTAGGAGGATAAGCATGAAAGAGCAGGAGTGAAGACAATTTCTATAAATGTGAATATGAAACTAGACCTTTGGTCGGCAGCGCCTTCTTGCTGCAACAGACTGACCGGAGCAGCACTACAGTTAAGGCAGTGGTAGGCAGCCACCACTGGCGGCCCCTTGCAGGCGGCCCATGCTGCACCATTTCAAGGCAGGGCCACAGATGCTCAGGAAGAGGACTGCCAGCACATTGGTTTTCCTTCAGTATTGTCTCTGCTGCTCACATTGTTGGGGTAAACAATGTTTTTGTATTATGATGTATTTTTTTCACCAAGCTGTGTTAATGTTAGCCCATTAGCAGTGAGATGTTACTATTTGCATTTGAAAGGCTATCTCTGCCGTCTTACTCACTGGGCTGTTGAACCCTCAAGAAAAAAGGCTGAACATTTTATTTTGCATTTCGCTGGTCTGTGGCATGCACCATGACCAGGGCCACTGGAATTCTTTGTTAAAGGAGGGTCACATAATGTGGCATTGTTTACTAAATTAGGCTGCAAGAAAAGGCAAAATGTACTGCTTTAATGCAGCACCTTTTGAAGCGGCATTACTTCACTATGTTTTAATTTTTACACATTAACACTGTAGGAGCTAAGATTTCACCTAATTAATGTAGGTTTAACAGCTAAATACAGTAATCGGCAACTGAAAGGTGACCTTCCTCTGCGTACAAAAGGCCTGCCATTGCGTGGCAGCACACATAGTAGCGTTTTTAGTAACTTTTTATCTGTATGAGCTAGTCAAAATCTGCAAATTATGCAGAAGATGGTGGATTATGTGCATGTGCTGCAAATCTATGATTGTACGGAAAACACAGCGGACGCACAATTGCATAGTTCCAGTGCACCTCACTATGACATATCAGCCATTCCTCACTTTCTGGCCAACAGCATATTGCAATGTTGGGCTTGTATTTTTGTCATAACACTTTTCTTAATGGATTCAAAACCCCAGAACAAATATGATGTTTGCTAAAATATCCAGAATAGTCTGAAGAGGTTGTATATGATATCTAGCCACTTCTAGATATATTGTAAAATGTTAAAAATTCATCTAGTCCTATTCAAAAACTCCTTAATTCACACATAAAACAAAAAGAAACTATTTTCATATATTTTGTGAGGGTTTACTCTTTCATTCACATCATGCATTAAAACCGGCATTGGCAACACAAGTTGTTTTCTTTTGTGTAGAGGAAAGCTTTATGTCGAGCCTCACAACACTACAGTGGTACAGCATGGACAGGAGCAGCACGGCTTTCCTTAATGCATAGAATAAGTAAAGGGCAGATGGCTCTAGCAGAGGGAACATCACACAGTTCTCTCACTCATACAAGGCCGGTATAACATAGGTAGCTAACGCACTAAAGAGGTTGTGAGAGGAGTTAGAGGACTGTTGTACACTAGCCATAAACATGCAGACATACAAGGAGCACAACACACCTGGAAGACTGTCAAACCTCTAATAGAAGTACCATACATTCATGTACTCGTATAAGATGATGAAACACTTTTACTTAACGGGGTAAGGTTCATCGGTGGGTTCCACAACTATCATCATCCAAGATTAGTACTGTTATCTATTTTCAATAGAGTACACTTCATGTAGTGCTCATTGCTCTTTTTTCTTTATCTGTGAACATATCTTATCAGTCTGAGACTATAATATACATCTGAGTAGAGTGCTTGCTCATTCTATGCCAGATGTTTTAACAAAAGTCGTGAAATGATTTTAGGGCATCTGAATGCTTTCCAATTACTTGTGCAAATCACTCCATGCCATTTTTTACTGCATTGCTGCTAAGTTGCATGACTGTAAAGCCCTACGGAGAACTTTGTCAGAGATCCTCAGCTATAATAAATGTTGCTGAAGTCTACAGATGGTCTACAATTTAGCATCTGGTTTGGTGTCTTCAAGGAAAATGCCAGTACCACCGTTATTATTTGCCTTTGCACGTGTATGTTAGTTAACTCTGGTTCCAGTTGAGTGAGGAGCACAGTGATTGGGACAGCTTGATATGACAGTATTGAGAGGGTAAAGGGTGCATCAGCCCTATTGGTTCTGTTGAAGCAGTTGTCGCTGGTTCCTCTGTTCTTACTGTACAGTAGGAAATAACTTGTCTGGAATACCAGTTCCTTCTACTGATAGGTGGGTGGGGACGCAGCTACGAGTTCATGGAATTTTACATTGCGAGAAATGGCTTAACATACATTTTGTAGATTTGTATGGCCTTAGTAGGCCACTCATACTGTTGGCAGTGCTGAATCTCAAATAAAAATGTGAAGTAAGCAAATTATGTTTTTTTGTAAAGTACATGTACATTGAGGCTTCTAGCGCGATGGAAACAACATAACTCTTAGTCCGCCAGCAGACGCTAAAACATTTATCTAAAATGATTAATTGAAAAATAAAGTCTTGAGCTTTTTTGCAAAAGGTAAGGAAGGAAATGATCGAAGTTATAGCAAATTCTTTTTCCATTCTGGTCTAGTGGTTCCGGTCTTTGAAATATCTGATAGAGACGTCGAGCTGCAGATTCCTTAATTTTTGAATTGTCCCCAGGCGCCAGTCTTGAACCGGACATTTTTCAGAAGTACCTCCGCTCACCGGGGACGGAGTCGTACGGCTCCGTGATGACATCTTCTCTGGATATGACGTCCGTGGAGCCAAATAAGTCCCCTCCGGCACACAGACGTCAGTTTCTTATTTTCCATGCTGCAGCACGGATCTGGAGAAGCGTATCTCTGGCTGTTTTTCAGCCTGCTGTGATGAAGATTTTTTGTCTGAAACAGTGTCCTCTATGCCCTCTGGGTTTAAGTCTTGTGGGTTCTGTGCTCGCAAGATGATTGGTACGGATCCACGCTCTTATCTGTATGTGGTGCCTGGGCGAGCACCACGATGCAGACGAGTGTGACGCCTGTCAGCAGTTGAAGCTAAATGCCAAAGTTGGGACCTACGAGACAAAAGGTTATACCATGTATCAATACTTGTTTGTGTACCAGTGGTCAATATCTCACGTAATGGTGACTCAACAAGCATTTTGTTATTGTTTCATGGGTCTAGTATTGGTATGGTCATACCTCTCACTTCCATTGGTGAGTGGTCTGTAGAGTGGAGGTTGTTCTCCTTTTTGAGGATGGTTCTGCTTCGGGGTGCAGGGTTTCACATAGGCGGAGCATCGCTGATTAATGCTGGGTTTTTACCTTAAACCCTTAAGATGGTATTGGCATACCATTTCATGTTGTTTGTAATTGGTGTTTTAAAAGATTTTGATCATTTTTAGGCACACTGTCTCCACAGCCAGTTTCTAGAGTGGCTCTGCGTTCTGGCGCAGAAGTTTTCACAGAAGAAACAGACGTCCGCACGCCAAAGGGGACTTATATGGCTCCACTGACGTCATATCCGGAGATGGCGTCATCACGGAGCAGTACGACGCCGTCCCCCGGCGCGCAGAGGTAATGCTGAAAAATGTCTGGATCCAGACTGGCGCCTGGGGAGAATTCAAAAGTTAAGGAGTCTGCAGCTAGACTGTGTCTCTACCAGATATTACATTACCGAAGGTAAGTAACTTATACGTCAAGTAGATAGTGACCTAATTCACACAAAGTTCATTGAGGGGTGTGCAGCTGAAATTTAACTCCCAAAAAAGCAGGATATGAGCAGTGTATTACAAAATTAACAATTACCAAATTTTTGACTAGTGCTCTTTTCCTGAAAGGTATCCCGCATGTGTCAGGATGAGGGTAACATTACCACAATGCCTAGTGTTTTGCACCCTTTACAGCTGTTGTACAAGCTTGTACGGGAGATTTAGATAAATGGCATTTCCGAAGTCTAGGCCAGATTGTACTAAAGCCACTACAGTGGGCATGTGATGTTCTGAGGCAGTGTTGGGTAAGATTTTCTTCAGTCGTTTAATTTGTCAGAAACGAGTGGTGGTTACTCTGGAAATCTGTGGCTCTAGGGAAAAATAGGGATCAATGTAAACCCCTAGGTTGCGTACAAGTGTAGAAAGTGGTGGTGGTGGACCCATGGTACCTGTCCAGCAGGAAGGTCACCATTTGTCGATGGCATCTCTGGTGATCAGAAACTCGGTTTTGCATTATTACCTTTTTGAAAAATTTGAGGTCATCCATTTTTTCACCAATATTAAGATCTTGGGGAAAAGATATGAAATGCCTGTGATGCTGCAAGAAGTTACCTTAGCAGTGAAAAGTATGACTATCCTCTGTTTGTGCTTCATCTGCACATATGTAGAATTTAACCCCCATGGTGTGGAGAAGGCCAGCCAGAAAGAGAACTAATCCTGGGGTAGACCCAAGTTGAAGGATTTGGTTACGTAAAAGAAATATTGTCTAAAAGTGGCCATTAAGAAAAGAACCTTCCTTGAATGATACCGCAGGTACGTAACTGGATACAGTTCCAGAAGAGACCTAGCAAGTGAACTCCAGAATTGGAATTTCACTGTTCTTTCTGCCACTGATGTTTGTGGATGCAATCTGGAAAAATAAGATATCTGGTGCTGGGCAGTTTTGTAGCGTGAATCTTTTCTGGATTGCATGCTGTCCATTATTTCGCTATCTAGTCGTTGGGTCCATAATTCTCCAAAATGTTGTAGTCCTACAATTTTTTTGTTGGTGGGCGTCAACGGACCCCTATTGTACTACTACTTCTGGAAGCTACTACCTTTTGTCGCCATCTTCAGATTCTTTTTTTCTGCCGTTGGGTCGGGACGCTTGCTGAAGGCTCTCCAACGCGAGGAAGACGTTTGAGGTGAAATTCCCCAAAAAGTTTCCTGAATTCGAAGAAGAATACAGATGAAGAGGTACCAAAGTGAATTAGAGGGAGAAGGAGAAGAATTTCCTCAATGGATTACGAGAGTACCCGTTCATGGGGCTCCCTGTGCGGCCTAATGGAGAACACACCATTCTAGTTCTTATAAAATTGCCACCACAAGTTCTTGCAGAAAGACAAACACCCAGTCTGCAACCTTTGTCTGCCTGCAGACCACCGAAGTGAAGACTGCAATACTTGCTCTGTGTTCACATCGAAGATGCTGAGGGTGAGATAGAGAGGCGAGCCTCCATCCTTAAGAGACCTTTGTATCTCAAGCGATGAGGAGGAAAATGTTGCAAAAGGTGCAGAGAAGGAAGCATCGGAGGCCAACCTGCAGATCTTTGACGTCGAAGTCCAGGCAGCCAAGAAGACAAAGAAATCTGAGGTAAGATAGTCATCATCCTCGAATAAAATGCCAGAGTCAGGAAAATCTGACTCCAGGGCATCGAAGGGAGCCTCGGCGTTGAAATACTCGCCGACTGTGGGCACGCCTTGAGACAAGGAGCCCCTCAGATCCCTCGAAAGGGAAACCGCAGGAGGAAGATCTCCTGAAAAATCCAAGTAATCAAAAGGCGGACGTTGGAAAGGCGTTTCGACGTCAACTGAAAAGTCGCGACTAGAACATCGAAGTTCGACGACCGAGGTGTCTTAGAAAGATTCTTCGACGCCGAAGAGGAAGACTACAGCGAACCTTGATGCCAAAAAGCGGGCGGCAGAAATCAAGAAGAAGAGGCATCTCGAGGCCGAAATGGCCGCCCTTCTACAAACAAACTTCAGCAAAAGTCTAAAGGGCTTTTGAATCCTGCCAAAAACATAGACACTGCAGGATCAGGGAGGAAAAGAGGTAGAGGAAATCAAGCCTCCTTTAACATCAGAGCCCAAGGAAGAGGAAGAAGAACTCTTCTACGAAGAGGAAGAAGAACAACAGGCAGGATTTTACCAATGCTCTGAGGAATCGGAATATGCGAGTTCCAGTGGCAAGATCTTAAAACAGATTTCCATGAGGAAGGGGTGGATAGTTATCCGTTGAGGCGATCACATGTACAACTAAGTCATCAAAAAGGCTACAGACAGGTACGACCAAGTCGTCAAAAAGGCTGCAGACAGGTACGAAGTTACACTGGAGAAAGAAAGACCCCAATCTTGCTTCCTGCTGAAAACACTTGTACCAACACAGACCAGGAATCATTTCCTACCATGCTTCCTAGTGTCCTAGACTAGGGAAGAGAATACTTCAAGGAACCCACCACTTGTTGGACGGTGACTCCAAGGGCAGAGAAAAAAAGATAAGTTCTCGTCGAAGGATCCACCATTTATAAAGGGCACAGTACCGGCTGACTCCATTATCAGAACAACAGCACACGGAAGAGGGCCAACATTTCCCTCCACATCAGGCCTGCCCCCAGACAAGGAGAGCAAGAGAATGGAACTCATTTGTCAAATGTTTGAACGCAGTGCAGCTAACCAGTGGCTTATTGCTAACTCAAATGCCCTCCTTAATTGCCATGCCTACCAACACAGGGAGGAGATGGGGGCACCTTACGGAACAACATAGAAAGAGGCCTTCGACGCACAAGGGTCCGAGGAAGAGGAGGAGCACATTTCCCTGTCTGAAGACGACATCGACATGGAAGAAGACGTTCCGCAGGGTCAGCGTATTGTGAGTACTGATACCCCCCTGCCCCAACTCATGCCCAAGAAAAAGGCTCCGGTCCTTCCTCTGCCTTCGGGCCAAGGTCGGCACCGAGAACATGTTTCCAACGCCCCGCCTTCGGGCTCTGCACCGAAACACCAACCAAAGCCTTCCGGCTCGGGACCGAGTCGGCCCCATTCGGGCACCGAACCAAAATCTTCGGCGCCGAAATCCAAACACGTCGTCGTTGACATCCCTTTGGTACCAAAACCTAAATCTTCGGAGCCGAAAACCCCGTCGCCAAAAACTTCCGCACTGAAAACATCGGCACCGAAAGACAAAACAGCTCCTCTCCAATCGAAAGAACCTCGTTTTGACGTCCCGCCTTCCAACACGGAACCGAAACAGAAAAAACTTGTCATTAACCCTAAAACTGGTTATATTAATGTAAAATTGCCAGCAAAACGGAAACCAGAAATGGCGGAAACTTGCCACATTCCCCTTAAAAAGAAAAATTTTGGTACTAATCCTTCTCCTCCTCCTCCTCTTGACCCCCCCCTCTCCACTTAACCCTAATTTACTCATTATTCCTACAAATTCACCACAACCACAGTCACCTGACCACCAGGATGATGGGGATGGGGATGACAATGCAACTGATGACAATGATCCCGATGCATGGGATGATTACAATACAGATCCTAACACTGACAATGACCCAGATCTATACCCTACAAAACCCTCTCCACCTGACATCAATGTAGGGTACATAGAATTAATTAACAGGGCTGCTCAATATCACCGGGTACAGCTTAGAAGGAGCCTCTTGAAGAGGATTTTCTTTTTGAGACATTAAGTTCTTCTCAAAGAGCAACTCATACACTACCCATGCTTGAGGGCATGCTTAAGCACATGGATGATATTTTTAAGGACCCAGTGCGTGCAAGGATACTAACACCACGGGTAGATAAAAAATACAAACCAGCACCTACAGACCCTGTCTACAGTAAAGGCCAAGTTCCCTTAGACTCCCTAGTCGTTTCCAACGCTTGCAAAAGAGCAAAGTCCCAAACAGGAGATGCCCCTCCTCCTGATAAGGAGTCCAAGTTTATAGATGCCTCTGGCAAAAGAGTAAAAGACACACAATTGATGGACGGAATGCAGAACAAATCAAAACATTCACCCCCAGTCAAGAGATCTGGGTTAAATCCATCATTCTTTTGCTCACCATGCCACCCCAGTTTAGACCTGGCCACATGCAAATCAGTCTTGACCCTGTGCCTCATGGGAACAGTCCAGCCCGAACTGCCAAGCCAGGTCCTCCCTGGACCGGAGACAAGCATCCTAGGACCGGTTTCGGGGTTTCACCCCTCTTCAGCCAGGATAGCTTGATTCCAGTGGCACAGTGAGCCCAGGACCCACGTCTGGGCATACCTGGCGCACTTAGGGCGAGAAAGCAAAAGACACACAATTGATGGCCGGAATGCAGAACAAATCAAAACATTCACCCCCAGTCAAGAGATCTGGGTTAAATCCATCATTCTTTTGCTCACCATGCCACCCCAGTTTAGACCTGGCCACATGCAAATCAGTCTTGACCCTGTGCCTCATGGGAACAGTCCAGCCCGAACTGCCAAGCCAGGTCCTCCCTGGACCGGAAACAAGCATCCTAGGACCGGTTTCGGGGTTTCACCCCTCTTCAGCCAGGATAGCTTGATTCCAGTGGCACAATGAGCCCAGGACCCACGTCTGGGCAAACCCCGAAACCGGTCCTAGGATGCTCGTTTCCAGTCCAGGGAGGACCTGGCCTGGCAGTTCGGGCTGGACTGTTCCCATTGGGCACAGGGTCAAGACTGATTTGCATATGGCTGGGTTCAAACTGGAATGGCATGGTGAGCAAAAAAACGATGGATTTAGGCCCAGATCTCTATACTGGGGTGAATGTATGACATTGTTCTGCATTCTGTCCATCAATTGTTGTTTTTGCATTTGTCACCCCGAGTGGGACGGGTATGCCCAGACGTGGGTCCCGTGCTCTCCATGCCACTGGAATCAAGCTATCCTGGCTGAAGAGGGTGAAACCCCGAAACCGGTCCTAGGATGCTTGTTTCCAGTCCAGGGAGGACCTGGCTTGGCAGTTCGGGCTGGACTGTTCCCATTGGGCACAGGGTCAAGACTGATTTGCATATGGCTGGGTTCAAACTGGAATGGCATGGTGAGCAAAAACGATGGATTTAGGCCCAGATCTCTATACTGGGGTGAATGTATGACATTGTTCTGCATTCTGTCCATCAATTGTTTTGCATTTGTCACCCCGAGTGGGACGGGTATGCCCAGACGTGGGTCCCGTGCTCTCCATGCCACTGGAATCAAGCTATCCTGGCTGAAGAGGGGTGAAACCCCGAAACCGGTCCTAGGATGCTTGTTTCCAGTCCAGGGAGGACCTGGCTTGGCAGTTCGGGCTGGACTGTTCCCATTGGGCACAGGGTCAAGACTGATTTGCATATGGCTGGGTTCAAACTGGAATGGCATGGTGAGCAAAAAAACGATGGATTTAGGCCCAGATCTCTATACTGGGGTGAATGTATGACATTGTTCTGCATTCTGTCCATCAATTGTTGTTTTTGCATCTGGCAAAAGAGTAGCAGCGCAGGCAGCCAATCACTGGCGTATTGCCAACACCCAGGCTCTCTTAGCAAGATACGACAGGGCTCACTATGACGAATTGGAACAATTGCTCCAATTCCTGCCAGACGAACACAAACCAAAGGCACAGGAGTTAATTCAGGAAGGAAAACTAATTTCCAACACTTCCATAAGGTGTGCTTTAGACGCAGCTGACACAGCAGCTTTCTCTGTCAGCACTATTGTTCTTCTAAGACGTCACGCCTGGCTAAGGATTTCAGGGTTTAAACCTGAAGTCCAAACTTCCATTTTAAACCTACCCTTTGATAAGGAACACCCTTTTGGTCCTGCGGTGGATACCTCTTTAGAGAAAATGAAAACTGACACGGAGGTCGCAAAATCCACGGGAGCTTTGCAGTCCCCGTCTGGTAGGGGTTCCTTTCGCCGCTCCTTTTACAGGGGGGGGGCTCAAAAAAATGTATCCACTAATACCTCATCTTCCTATAAAGGCAACAATCCGTCATCCTCTTCCAGAGGTTACTTTAGAGGAGGATTTCGAGGCAATAACGGCAAGGGAAGGGGCAAAGGTAACACACCCCGTACTTCCCCTGCAGCAAACAAACAGTGACTTGCCTCCTCTTCCCCCCGATCATTCCACACCTGTCTGGGGACGTCTCTCAATTTCTACCGGTCTGGAATACAATAACTTCAGACAGATGGGTCCTAGATATTATCCAATCTGGTTATTGCCTGGAGCTTACCGACAATCCCTCAAGAACACACAAAATGTCACCAGAACATCTGGAGCTTCTCAAGTAAGAAGTAAACCCTCTACTGCAAAAAGGAGCTATAGAGCCCGTCCCATTACATTATCAAGGGCTAGGGGTATACTTCCTATACTTTCTCATACCCAAAAAGGACCACTCTCTCAGGCCTATATTATACCTCAGAGAACTAAACCTCTATATTCAATCAGACCATTTTCACATGGTGACACCAACAAGTGCTCCCACTCCTTCAGCAAGGCGAATTTCTGTCTACTCTAGACTTAAAGGACGCATACTTCCATATTCCAATACATCCCGCTCATCGCAAATTCCTCAGGTTTGTGGTAGGGGGACAACATTATCAGTTCAAAGTACTCCCATTCGGAGTCACCACTGCTCCCAGAGTATTCACCAAATGTCTGGTCGTAGTCGCTGCACATTTGCGAAGACCACATATTCACGTTTTCCCATACTTAGACGTCTGGCTCATCAAAGCCAGTACTCTCACAAAGTGTCTACAACACACTCACAGAGCAGTACACTTACTGCACAACCTGGGATTCACAGTAAATCTGTTAAAGTCCCATCTCCAACCCTCCAATACGCAAATGTACTTAGGAGCCACTCTAAATATACAAAAAGCTCTAGCCTGTCCCAACCCAGACAGAATCCACAGTATTCAGGCTCTAATTTCCAAGTTTCAGCCCGACCACTCATTACCAGCTCGGGTATTCATGCAGCTACTGTGAATGATGGCATCTTGCAATATTGATAGTTCCCTATGCAAGACTTCAAATGCGTCCCCTTCAGGAATGTTTAGCACGTCAGTGGAATCAATCTTGGGGTCAATTAGCAGATCTAGTGTTGGTGGACGGCTGCACTCATCGCTCTCTGCAGTACCTTTCCAAAGGGCGGCCTTTAATCGACAAAGTTCCACAGACCGTGCTAACAGCAGATGCATCGCTCAATGGTTGGGGAGCTCATCTCCAAACTCACTCAATTCAAGGATTGTGGAGTCCAAAGCAGAAGCAACTCCACATAAATCTAGAGCTGCTAGCAGTCTTTCTAGCTCTCAAAGCCTTCCAGACTCACCTTGTAGGCAAAGCTGTCCTGATACACACAGACAACATGACAGCCATGTATTACATACAGAAACAGGGGGGGACACACACTCTCCAACTGTCGCACCTTGCACAAGCCATTTGGAAATGGGCCATTCATCACAAGGTTTATCTCCTAGCGGAACACCTACCAGGAGTGAACAACCAGATCGCAGATCTGCTCAGCAGACAAACACAACAGATACACGAGTGGGAACTTCACCCTCAAGTTCTCCTCCCGTTCTTCCAGACGTGGGGCTTCCCAGACATAGATCTGTTCGCCACACACCAAAACGCAAAATGCCCATACTTCGCCTCCAGGTATCCACACCCATTATCCAAAGGCAATGACCTATGGATGAACTGGTCGGGATATTTGCCTACGCTTTTCCGCCACTCCCACTCATTCCACCAGTGGTTTCGGAGGCTCAAGCAAACATCCCTCACACTAATCCTGGTTGCTCCCACATGGGCCCGTCAACCCTGGTTCACTACCCTGTTGGAACTCTCAGTAGTTCCTCATCCAAAACTACATCTCACACCCTGTCTCCTCGCGCAGAGCCATGGAGAGATAAGACATCCAGACACCAAACCTCTCAACCTTGCGACCTGGCATCTGAAATCATAGAGTTTGGTTATCTGAATCTTCCACCAGACTGTATGAATATCATTAAAGAGGCCAGAAAACCTACTACAAGAGCTTGCTATGCAGCTAAATGGAAGCGGTTTGTTACTTATTGTAATACCAAACATATTAACCCGCTGGATGCTTCAGTTCAAAGTATCATTTGTTATTTACTGCATTTGCAGTGCTCAAATCTAGCATATACATCTCTACGCTTACATCTCGATGCAATAGCTGCATACCTTCAGAATAGACAACATCTGTCTCTTTTCAGAGTGCCTGTTATCAAAGCTTTTATGGAGGGACTTGAGAGTCGTTCCACCAAGATTTCCACCTGCCCTCACCAGACTAATGGGTCCACCCTTTGAACCATTGCATAAATGTGAACTGCAATTTCTCACTTGGAAAGTTGCTTTCCTCATTGCCATTACATCACTGAGGAGAGTCGGTGAGCTTCAGGCACTAACCATAGAAGAACCATTTTTACAAATACACCAGAGCCAAGTGGTTCTTCGCACTAACCCTAAATTTCTACCCAAAGTAGTATCTGCCTTCCACATCAACCAATCTGTTGAGTTGCCCGTGCTTACCGCTACGGTTTTGAGCTTCCCCTTGTCAAACGTCTATGGTATTGGATTGAGAAAGTCGGAAGTCACGTGTCACGAGAGACCGAGGAGTGCGGAGAGCAGAGCAGCAGGACCGCGGGTACCGCTGATACCGCTGATTCCACCGAGACAGCTGGAGCCGCGGAGGCGGCGACGTTTGGATCGACGAGAAGCAAGGCGAACGGAGCAGAGACAGAGAGGAGCGGTGAGCGGTGTGTGGCCGCTTAGACTGCGGCCGAGGATGTGCCTGTGAGTGGCTGAGAGTGCGCAGGTTAGCGGTGCGCGGAGAAACCTGCGGGCCATCTGTAAAAAGCCAAACCGCTAACCGCCAATCCCCCGAAAATCGCTCCAATCCCCCTCCGAAAATCGCTCCTTCTCCTCCCCCCCCCGCCCTCCTTCACATTCTGGCTCCGGTTTTAGCCCCACCAAAACTCCGCCTAGCTCCACCTAAACTCTGCTCAGCCCTCCCCCCCGCCAAACCCTATTAAAAAGACAACCTCTGGTGGAAGGAAGCCGTCAAGGACCCGGAGACCGACAAAATAGGTCGCCGCAGCAAGGAGCTCACGTTAAAAGGAGAGCCGAGTGAGCCGCGCAAACAACGTGTGCCACACAAGGTCAGAGTCAAGGACCAGCACTGCACAACTCGCACGAATAGTGGTGCCGGTACAGGTGGGAGCAGGGAGCCCAGCTGGCACGCCGCGGAATAGAAGAGAGCCTTCAGCGCCAGAGGTGGTCATGGCGATACAGGACTAACAAAGTAGGGGATTAGCACGACCAAGTGCACGAGTGGTCAGGAACCGTCCGGTAGCAGCCTTTCAGTCCCATCAGTGCTGCTGTCTGCCAAGTTGCTTGAGCCACACCCTTGGTCCCGGGGAGTGATTAACGTCCTCAACAAACTGCCCTTTCTGGTTCAGCGGAGGGACGTGGCTCAGCAGGGGCGCTGTGGAAGCTGACCAAAGGGGCAGAGGAACCACGGTCAGCCAGTACGAGACTCCCGGTTACTGAGGATAAAAGAAACGGCAGGGTCAGCCTACCAACTTGGGAGAGAGAGAGAGAGTGCAGCAGCGGCCGAGCGAGTACCCAGGTAAGCCGGCGGATATGGCCCACTAGACTGGGTACAGCTATCGGCTCCATACAGACTACTGCCACCTGTCTGATTCCACCCACTTACTACCGTCTTTTCACCGTCCTCTACAGCCTGATTAGTGTTGCAAGAAATTACTGTTACTCACCAAAATACACAGTCAATATCCACACTGTCAAATGGCGTACAAAAAACTGAGATCACGAACAATTTTTATGAAAAGATTGGGAACGGAACGAGCAATTAGAAGGAGCGCTGGGAAGTCGGTCCGACTAGGAAAGTCTCTAATGACCCCCGGAATAACCAAATATTTCATAAAACAAAGTACAGATGAGCAGGGGCAAACACAAAAAGATCAACAAAATAAGACGAATAATGATGAGGAAAAAAAAGTTGCAGATTCCAATGATTTTACTCAAAATCAAAAAGTACTAGAGGCAGATACACAAAGTACCCCTAGAATCCCGGATGAACTAACCAGTAACCTTACAATTTCGGAACCAACAAAATCAGAAACGCATCAAGCACAGCAAACTCTAGACTACGATGTCACCTGTCCAGATATCAACATTAAAGACTTGATCTTCTACAAAGAAGCACCAAAGGAGTCACGGATAATCCAGAACAGTACTCCACAAAAACCATTTGACCCAGAAGGGTCCCTTTCTCAATCACCAGATTTCTCACTTCTAAAGATTACGGGACTCTCTAACGAAAACACTCCGGTATCTAAATCTTTGTTTACCCTACAAATAATTCTGGAATCAGTCCTCACCCATCTTGGGAACATTTTGAAAAACTCCGATCAGATGCTGGATACCCAATTAGGAATGTTAAAATACCTAGTGGAAAAAAAAGGAAGAAAGACCAACTAAAAACAACACTACCAGCAGAAAAAGGTGAAAAACTAAATGCGGAAAACCTCCTCAAACCAAAAGGTGTCCTAACAACAAAAGAGCTTTTTCCGCCAAAGAAAGAAGCAGCAACTGAAACAGGTCGGAGTCTACCAAAAGCAAAAAAGGGAACACAAGACCTCAATCGGATTTATTCCCTTAAAATCTCTTCAAGGAAAATAACAAGCTGGACATTCACCAACCGGCCATAGCATATTACCCAATCTTCACCAAATTAAAAACTAAAGCACAACCAAATCTGAATAACTTATCAGTATCTAATCAAAAAGTAATAGAAACTACTGCAATCCCAGCTGTTGTTTCTCCTGGCCTAGAAACATCAAACAACGAAAGGAGACAAAAAAAGATCAATCTGAAAAGGACAAAGAGAAGGGCGATAAGAAGGTTTGCAAAGAAGAAAGCCCGGAAGACAAGGTTCCGGAACACCTTCTCCCCTTACGATCAAGTCCCCAGTAAAAGAAGAAAGATCAGAAATGGAGCAGAACCCGGTAGAAAAGGAGCAGAAATCTCCAATTAAAGTACAAAGGGTAAACTCCAACCAACTTAACCCAATGGCGTCAAGTTTCTCAGCTATAGAACCTGGAACAAAGACGCCGGCTCATAAGGATATCCCACTAAGAACCTATTCCACTGGGAAGACGCCCATACAGTCTGAGAAAATCAAACCATGCCGCCTGGAAATCATAGACTTATTCCCTTCAGGCGACGTCCCGCTTAATCGTGAGAGAATCACAAATCTACTACAAAAGATACAGCCGCTACACTCTTTATCTAGAAACGAAATAAAGTTAGTAACTTTCCCAGAAAAAGCGATTGTTGAATTCTGGTCTCCAGTAATACCAGGAATAATATTAAAGGAAAGCGAGACTCTTCACAAATATGGTTACGACTTGACACCAGTACAAAATTGCGAAACCCAAAGATTGGAGACTCCCGAAGAAACTAACAAAACTAAAACTCAGCAATCGATCCAAAGGCACAGCGCTATAAATCATCCTCCAAATTTCTTTAAAGAAAATAGATTTGTGTCGATAAAGAATGGAGAAAGGAGAAGCTGGAGCAAAAATACACCAAAGAGGGAAATAACAAATGAATACTCATGGGCTTGGATTGCGGAGAACCTGAATAGCAACAAACAGGGCAAGGAAAACAAATGCCCTTTTTAGCACAGGTTTGACCATCTCTTCCTGGAATATCGCCGGAAAAACACAGGAGAAGTTAGCCTTAATCTTGGAAGACCGACCAGGGATTGTGGCCTTACAAGAAACTTGGTCAACAACAACTTTTGACCAACAAGACTATTACGTATATGATATCCCTGCAGTGCAGGTTGAACGGGGACATGCGAAAGGCGGGATAGCAATTCTTCTTTTTTTTTTTTTTTTTTAAAGAACAAATTTTATTTGTCAAACAACAAATATAGCGCAGAGCACTGTACCCCAGCAACTTCTGCATATGAAATGTACATTTAACTGACTTTGACAGTTTCAATAATCAAAATAGGACAACTGAAAAGCAATACATATGAAATATCAACAAAAGAAAAGTAAAACAAGAACCCCACGAACCCACCCCCCATCGCACTTGCACCTACTCAAGAACAGCACCACAAAAAGAACAGCAGTGTTCACATAGACATGATCCGTCCGTGCCCAAGGTGCAGTATCGTATGTCAGCTAAGGTGGGAGTGAAGCCGGGTCGGGGGACCTGGCTATGGAGAAGGGTTCCAGCTGTAAGCCGCGATAATCCGCCCACCGCTTCCATATTTTAAAATGCTTAGCGGGCACCCCTAGCCACAAAGGCAGGGAATCTCCAAACCCATACAGAAATCCATGCCATTTTTCCACGTAGACACCGAGGGCGCCCTCGGAGCCTTCCAGGCCCTAGCGATATCCCTCTTAGCTAAGGTAAACCCTAGTAACATAAGATGGCGCTTGTATATGTTGCCTCCTATGTCGTCCATAACATGTAACAGGACCAGCTTCGGTGAGCTGGGGAGGTCCCAACCCAGCACTTCGGAGAGGCACGCCATAACCCCCCTCCAGAATCTCGCTAACGCGGAACAGTGCCAAACAGTGTGCAGTAGAGTACCTTCTTCATGTTCACATCGAAGACAGATCGGGGAGGCTACCAGTCCCGCCCTCCAGAGCCTGACCCTGGTGAAATAGACCCGGTGGAGATATTTAAACTGGATAAGGCGCAGGCTTACGGCTATGGCTGACCCCCGCGGGGAGGCTAGAGCCTCCGTCCAGTCCCCCTCCTCCAGTGGGCCTATGTCTCCCTCCCAGGCCTCCCTAAGGCGCTGCAGCGTGGGGGAGCTATGGGTGACCAGGGACTGATAAATTTTGGAGATCTTGTGGTCATGGAGGTCCCCCATAAATACCTTTGCCTCTATGGGACTAAACTCAGCCAGGGACCCCAGGCCCTCGATGTGCGGAGAGATGGCGTGTCGGAACTGCAGGTATCTGTAAAATTGGGTTTTAGGCATCTGAAAGTCCTTCTGTAGATCCTGAAAGGATTTCAGGATCGACCCCCGCATTACGTCCCCAAGAGTAGAGATACCGATGCGGTCCCAGTCCCGAAAGCCAGACAATGTAGCCAGATGGGGTAGCCGCCCATTATGTCAAAGAGGGGTCTCCCGGGTCAACCTATTCCACCACCCGATCCTCCGCAACGTCTGCCGCCAAATTTGGAATACAAGTTTCGTAGCAGATGGCAATGAGCTACGTATCGGTGCAGAGTAGAGTATAGTGTGTAAAGTGTAATCTCCCATACACTGCCTCTCGACCCCGTAAGCCGGTCGGTCCTGTCCCCATACCACCACTCATTGAGGACCAGTAGATGCGAGGCCATGTAATATGACAAAATATCAGAGGTTGCCAGCCCCCCACAGTATGTGGACTGGAAGCAGGTCCGCAGGGCCACCCTCGCCACTCCGCCAGCCCACAGAAACTGCCCCAGGGCCGCGTTGACCTGTCTGAACCATCTGGGAGGAATCGGATATGGATGGTTTTGTAGCTGATAAAGTAGGCGTGGGAGCGATACCATCTTAAAGATGGCTGACCGGCCATAAATAGACAGGGGCATATGAGACCAGGTTTTAAGATCTTCCCGCACGCGATCCCACACAGGGGCCAGATTCCTGTCCCAAGATGTAACAGGCGAATCCGATAAAAACACTCCCAGATACTTCAACACCCCAGAAGCCACTTGAACGGAGGAGGCCCACGAACCGAGACCCCCCCCCCCCTCCCCAAGAACCCAAAGGGTAGATTTGCGAGGGTTCATATATAGGCCCGAGGTCTCCCCGAAAATCTGGATAGCAATTCTTCTTAATGAAGACTTTAAGTGGGACCAAGAAATTATCCTAATAGATTCAAAGAACTTTCAATGTATTAAGGTCAAATTTGGGATCGACCCACTAGAAACTCTGAAAGATCTCCTCATTTTTAGGTCTCGGCTGGCGTTAGCAGCGCGCATGCGCTGCATCGCCATGCGAGGCTTTTTGGAATCGATACGGTTTGCGAAGTTCACTTTCAGTTCCGTCCGTAATTTTCATTGGTGTGCGTCATTTGACGTCACCAATTATGCTAAACGGGGTGTACTGATTGTTCAGGAGGCTTTTTAGTCCCTCCTGGTTACCACCCTGTCCGCGTTTGGCCCCGCCCACTGGGATTGGATCTTTTACGGGCGGATTTACACTCTTTTCTTTAAAGGACAGTAAGCACTTTTTTCTTTCATTTGCAGCGCCGTCCACACGCTTGTTCTCTCTGTCTGTCTCTTGCTTTCTCTTTTTATTTGGTCTAGTCCATCTTGCCTCCATTCTCTCTCCCTTTCCGCAGTGTGTAATTTAATTTTGCTGTCTCCATTCCCATTCTTATTTACTGCATAGTGGATAGCCGCATAAAACATGTCGACGGGTGACACATGCGTTGTGTGCACCTATTGGATCGATCTGCATATTGTGAACACATCATTAAAGAAAACGAATGTTTGCGTCCCTCGGTGCGGGCCCCTCACAATGTCTCCTCTCTGAAGAAACGCGCAGAGAGCTCCGTGTGGTGACTTTCCCGAGAAAGTTGCAAAGGGTGCACCCCAAGAGAGATGTGCTTATTGTGTATACTGTGCAATAAGCTTTATACGATGCACCCCAGGCGAGCCACGCCTTTTGTTTAACTCAGAATCTGTAGTGTGTGTGTGGGGGGGGCTCAAAAATACGTCTCTTGTAAATTTTGCACATCCACACACACAGTTTACCCGCCAGGAGAGGCGTGCATATGATGCGGCCAAGGAGAGCTGTACTTCCATCACACACACCCGCGTGTCATGTACCCTCGCGGCACACGTGTATATATTACATGTGAGATGTACGCCTCTGGTAGAGAGCAGCAGGTTGTGTGCCCCCGGGCGATTTCTGTTTTTGTGCATAATCTATGGGTGTATTTGCGTGCCACAGGGGAGGCAGGTATGCATTTCTCGCCCCACCTCCCCCGGAGCGAGATGCACCCCCTGCTGAAGCTGCCAGTTTGCAAGGCTGGGCCGGGGTACAGCTTGCCCTGACACAAGATGGCTTCTGGAGTGGGACTGGCATGTGGGACTCATTCACAATAAGAGGCTGCCAGTGCCCGCTGATCTCAGAGAGCAGGAATGAGACGGAGCGTCAGGGAAGGGGCGGCCTCCGAGGGCTGCGTTAGGGACGCCACTGCACAGTGCTACACTGGAGTCTAGGCGGCGCAGCGCTACACTGGAGTCTAGGCGGCGCAGCGCTACACTGGAGTCCAGGCGGCGCAGCGCTACACTGGAGTCCAGGCGGCGCAGCGCTACACTGGAGTCCAGGCGGCGCAGCGCTACACTGGAGTCCAGGCGGCGCAGCGCTACACTGGAGTCCAGGCGGTGCAGCGCTACACTGGAGTCCAGGCGGCGCAGCGCTACACTGGAGTCTAGGCGGCTCAGCGCTACCTGGGGCCCAGAGCGCCTACGTGTGTCCTGGACTAGAGGGGGCTGGATTTAATTCGGGGCACCGAGCTGCCGGGACTCGGAACACTGGCTTTGAGCACATGGAATTGCACTGCATTTCGGGCAAAGTTGGCGGGTTTGGGTTGTATTCTGGGGGGGGGCGTAGAACACCTGGGATTGTGGGGTTCTTTACTCCAGCCTGTGGTGTAATAACTGCAGAGATCCCGGAGCACCGTATAATGCTTGCACAAAAAAAGTGCACTGCACTTTAGTGAGTACACAGCACCCCCAGTGCATTTGTAGATTTAGAGCTTTCCATGCACTGCATTGGGGTAAATGGTGGGGTGGGGGCTATTAAGGCTCATGGGGAGCTGAGCGTGATCCCTAAAGCTGGGTGTGTCCTGCACTAGTAGGGACCTGACACTGGACGTGGCCTCACTATGAGATAGATTTGATCCTCTATAATTATATTTATATAGCGCTTACTTTCCTGACGAGTCGTTGATGCGCTTTAATGTGGCAGGGGATGTTATCTTTACAGTAGACCACCGAGGATGTGACCCTTGACCTGGGTCTCGCTCGGACTAAGAGAGACGGCGTGACCTGACGCCTGACACTGGTCTCACTGACATCCTGTGAGATGCGCTTTGTTTCCAAGAGACTGTTCGTGTATCTCTCTGGACGAGCCTTGCTTTGAGACAGCCAGCGAGTCTGTGTGGCCGCTCTCACCGGGGGGAGGTCAGGTGGGGGCACTAAGCTATGTCTCAAAGTCGAAGCTGCAGTCAGCGTCCTGCTCTGCACGCACGGCTGCGCCTGGACCCTTGGGAAAGCTGTGTTTGGCCTGCTGTGCCGCCCCCGTGCAGAGGTGTGCGGGGCTATGAGGGGGGCATCATCGAGCAGCTGTTCTTTCAGCGCCGGGGCATCCGCGTTGGGCTACGGGGAAGGGGTTCTTTCAGTGCGGTGTGAGCAGAACTCACTTGTACCTACGGCCTTTAGGATGCACAGTTGCTACCCGGCTGCTTGTGACGCCTTCCACACGAGGACAGGCCTTACTCAGCTGCGCGAGCCTTTCACACTGCGGTGGCGAACGTCTGGGGCTGAAAGAACAAAAAAAGTTGTTAATGTGTTTTAATACTACTTATTTTTTAAACGCCGCGAGGGGGATTGCAAAGGGGTTTGGGGTCGTCTGTCTTCATAGGGGGAAACAAGAACCCTGGGCGTGTTTTAGCTTTCTTGGACCTCACCAATGAAGACAGCTTGAGTTCTCATAGCACAGCGCGCTACAGTGCCCACTTCCTGGCACATGGCCCAGGCTGGCTCACTGAGAGGGAGAGAATGCTCGAATTATATTGAATCACTGGTAGCTTCAGCGTAGCATATCACTCCATCATTCTTTTGCTCATCTGTGCCATTGTAGAACAGGAGCAGCCATTCCCCCTGTAGGGTGACCAACTGGCATGGGTGCAGATTCAGGACGGTGAGTGTAAAATTCAGGATAAAGAATCAAAATTCAGGAGAAAAAATCAGGACAGGAGGTAAAAATTCAGGACAAAAGGTTGGCATTAAAAATGCAATAGGTCTCGCCTTTCATTAAGTTAAAGCCATTTGCTTTGCTATACAATACCATTAGCAAAGCAAATGGCTTTAACTTAATCAAAGCGAGACCTATTACATTTTAATGCTTGTTAATGTCTATATCCCCGCTCCCGGTCAAAAATGGATGCACTAGCAATAGAAATCTTTGAGGGAATAGAAAAGGTAGTAGACGGACAAGGCTACCCGTCCGTCTTCATAACAGGCGACCTCAATGGAAAAATATCTAACAATTTACTCGCAAAATGGGTAAACTGTGAAAAAGAAGAAGCCCTGCCAATTCCCACTCCTCTATTCCCCAAAGAAAACAAAGCTGATAAAAGAGGGAAAATCTTGCTAGCCACTCTCCCAATGCTAAACGGAGTAATACTAAACGGCAACGTAGAAGGAGATATTCCGGCATCATCCACAAGACAAGGAAACTTCAGCTCCTCAACCCTGGACTATATGATCTGTAGCTTGGATCTGTTCGGTTCTGTCTCATACCTTAAAATTAATTTCGCACCGGGAAGTGATCATGCAATTCTTCAATTAGCTACAGAGTGGAAAACACAACTTACATCCTCAGGCCACATTATGTACTTTCAAAGTACAGTCTTGGTGAACCAGGCCCAAGGACGGATACCGTGGAATTCAAGGACACTCAATAAAATTATTAATGCAATTGAGATGGCTCAACCATTACAGACAACGCACTCTATAAACCCGATAAACTTTGAAGCAGTCATCAAAAAATTGGTACAATCTTTGCAGGAAAATTTTAAAAAACGGGGCCCAAGAGTGAAACAAAACAAAAGACGGAACTCAGACACTAATGCAACGGAATTAAATTAATTAATAAGGTCGCAATTCCTCCAATACTCTGTATCAAAACAACTAGAAATTAACAACTTAAAAAAACGGCGCAGGAGAGAAAAAGAAAAAAATCGGGAAAAAGACACAGGATAAAAACTGGATCGACATACAGATAGCAGCAAAACAGAATAACCAACGTGCATACTGGAATATAATCGCCAAAGAAATAGGCACAAAAAAATCATTACAAGCTATCCCAGTACCCCCTACAGAATGGGAAACCTACTTAACCAATTTATATAAATTAAATATTAGTTCAGAAAGTACGAACGGAATGGCAAGTAATCCTGGAGTAAATACTCAAGATAATGGAGCTCCATCTTCCTCTCTAATTGAGCTATATATAAAAAAGGCAAGAACGTCGGGAGCAACGGGACCGGATCAAATTCCAATTAAGGTCCTTCAAAGCAATCCCAAAGAATGGAGTAAGTTCTTAGCTCCCCTCTTTCGCCATATCTTTGACACAGGGGAAATCCCAAAATCTTGGAAGGGGAGCATTGTAATCCCAATACATAAGAAGGGCTCAAGGTTGCTTCCCGGCAACTACAGGCAGATAGGTCTCCTGGACGCAACAGGAAAGATTTTTGCAGCAGCAGTACTAGAACATCTTAAAGACTGGGCATTCTCATCAGGTCTAATTCCTTTATATCAAGCTGGGTTTAGACCAAAACACTCGGTCACAGACAACATTGCAGTGTTGCAAACAATAATCGATAAATATGTAACCTTAAAATCTCAGGTCGTGTACGCTGCTTTTGTCGACTTTACGACCGCATTTGATAGAGTGGACAGAGGAACGCTCTGGAGAAAACTTCGTAAAATGGGTATCCCGGACAACCTCCTTCATGTAATAACATCACTATATTCCGGAACTTGGTGTCAAGTCCAAATGGGGAGGGAGAAGGGTCTCACAAGACCAATACCTACACCAAACGGCCTCAGACAAGGATGCCTTCTTGCTCCCCTACTGTTTTCCCTATATCTAAGTGATCTGCCCGAAAGTTTCAAACAAGTCTGCAACTTTCCACCTAAAATTGCAAATCATAAAATCCACACCATGATGTATGCAGACGATGTAGTTATCCTAGTTCTCTTCCAGGGGATACTCATCAATAGTCATAAGCACTGAATTATCTCTGCCCACGTGCGGGAACCCGGAGCATATACAAAAATACATATATATGTGTATGTAGTAGAAAAAGAGTACATAGTACGAAATAAACACACACATATACATGTATAACATAACAAATATGCAGCCCCAAACATATCCAATAGGCTAAGAAGCCAGAGTTACATGTATTTCTCTAGTATGAAAATAACATATAAACATATAATGTAAGAGAAGGACATGTACAGTAATAGCATTCCGTAAAAAACCTTTTATTTTCATCAAAGAAAACAGTTAATGCCAGGCAATTAGCCTAAAGAAGGCTGCATAAATAAATAACATCCTTGTACAGAAAAGGAAACTGGCACCTCGCCTTTAAGGCCTCAGAGACCCTGAGCACTTTGCCTTTAAGGCCTCCAGGAGACCCCCTGCTCCCATCATGCACCACAGGTGACAGTTAGGTCAGTTCTTTTTTCCGGCTCCTTCTGTGAGGAACCTGGAGCTTGAGCTTAACTGATTTTGACTTTTTCCAGTCAGAATTTATATTCTAACTATTTTTTTCGATATTTCTTGTTACTGGTTGTATTTACCAGTCTTTTTCTGACTAGTTGGTCATTCTTTTTAGTCAGATATGCCACCTTTATTTTATAAATGTCCTTCCTGTGGGAAGAAGATGGCCAAATCCGATCCTCATTCGGTCTGCGTCGTGTCTCTACCTTCTTCTCACGACACAGAGACATGCTACCACTGTCTTCAACTTTCAAGAACAACATTGAAAGACAGAGAGAAGATCAGACTTCTAGGTTTGATGGAGAGAGGAAAACATCATAAAAGTGGCCCAGAGAGTCATCATTCATCTGGAGGGCCCTCCTCTCCGAGAAAACGGCGAAGATCTACATCACCAGAAGCTAGAAGTAAGAAAAAACATCACAGCATGTCGTCGACGTCGAGACCAACTAAACAAGTAAGGTCGACGTCGATGACCAGATCGCCGTCGAGGATTAAGTCGACGTCGAGACCTACAAAGCAAGTGAGATCGACGTCGAGGACAAGATCGCCGTCGAGAAGTAAGTCGACGTCTAGACATGCTTCGGGCTCGAAGCATGATAGACCTCAGTCGACGATCGAGCGCCCGTCGACATCAATACAGAGGTCGACGTCGAGATCTCCGCCCCCTTCTCGAAGGTCGGGCGTCGAGACACTCCAGATCACCCTCTCGGACCCGTTAGCGGTCTACGTCGAGGGCAGGGTCGACGTCGAAGATACCGCATGAACACCAGCGGTCGACGTCGAAGAGACCGACGTCGAGGGCTTCGTCCCATAGATCTCTGCCGTCAAGAGTGTCACCTTCACGGTCGTCGTCGGCTCATTCTGGTTCGACGTCGAGACTTTCGACGTCTAGGGACAGGCAAGTTATTCCTGCTGAAGGCTTAGAAAGACCGACGTCGAGGTCACGGCGCTCGACGTCGAGGGAAGCTTCTTCCTCGCCTGGTATAACTATCATACAAGTTACACCGGAGGGCTCTCCGGCGAGTGGGAACAAATCTCCTCCCATCAACATGTCACCCAGATGGTTGGAGGACATTAGGCACTGGAAGATCCAACCCAGACCTATTGAGAGACCTCCTCCCACGGAATCCTCAAGACCTTCCGCTGGTAGGTCCCCGAGGCGTTCCAGATCTCCATTAAGACTGCGCTCACGCTCAAAAGAGCGCTCAAGGTCCCGCCAATCGCATACGCCAAGGAGAAGACAGAGGTCTCCTACAACGACCTCATCAACAAGGTCATCGTATAGAGACTATTCCCCTACTATATCTTCAACTCCACCATCCAGGGTTTCCCCTGTTGATGATATTGGGACATTCAACGAGGTGCTCTGTAGAGGTGCCAGCAAGTTGAACATAACCATGACTGTGCCTCAGGTGACTACATCCATCATATTTGAAACTTTGCACCATCGGGCTTCGGCAAAGCCCCTTCTACCTTTGGTGCCAGGATTGTTAGAGCCTGCGATGAAGACTTTTTTGACGCCTGCCACAGTGGGCTCAAGTCCCGCAAGAATTTCAAAAAAGTATAAGGCCCCAGACCAAGATCCTTTGTTTCTGCGTTCTGATCCGCCACCGGATTCTCTTATAGTCGCCGCTGCCAGGAAAGCACATTCCAATACCTCTGTCATCTGCTCCTCCAGAGAAGGACAGCAAAAACATGGATTCTTTGGGACGGAGAATGTGCAATACGTCAGGATCTGTTATGAGAGTGGCTAGTGCAGCCGCTCTACTGGGACGATATGACCGGTCTTTATGGGACTCATTAACAAGATTCACAGAGAAATTACCCAAAGATGATCAAAAAGATTTTCTAGAGATTGTGCAGGAAGGTGGCCTGGTAGTTAACCAGATCATTAGTACAGCGGCCGATTCTGCAGATTTGGCAGCTCACGGATACGCACATGGCATTTGTTCACGAAGATCAGCGTGGCTTCGACTCACGGGTCTCAAGCCCGATGCTCAAAGAAAGATAGTTAATCTGCCCTTTAATGGCTCATCGTTGTTTGGTTCGCATGCGGACGACGAAATGGCAAAAATGAAAACTGAGTTGGATACTCTCAAGGCTGTAGGCCTTGAAAAGAAGACGGAATTTCGTCGTCGCTTTCGTCCCTATGACAAACGCTCTTTTCAACAGCGAGGTCAATCATCTAACTGGTCATCGCAGAACCAAGGTCAGACGCAACAAAGGTCCCAGTTCCAACAACGTAGACCGGGACGTGGCAGAGGTGGAAACAAACCGCAGTCAACAGCACCAAAGCAGCCACAAAAGCAAAGAGGTGTGCCTTCCTCCAAAGCTGTTGTCCACTGCGGTGGGAGGAAGTGTTTCATTACATCTGGAGGAGTGGAAACGTATAACAAAAGACAAATGGGTCATCAACATTGTTCAAAATGGCTATCTTCTCAAGTTCAAAACTCCTCCTCCATCTATACCTCCGAGAGGCATTTCTCACCGCGACCAACGATTGTTACAAAGGGAGGTAAACACCTTATTGAAGAAAGGAGCTATAGAAAAAGTCCCCGCTCCTTAAAGAAATCAAGGAGTCTACTCTCGTTACTTCCTTGTGCAAAAAAGAGGCCCCACCACAGAATACAGACATACTGGACTTGAGACTGTTGAACAAATACATTCGCAGAGAGAAATTTCGAATGTTGGCACTCCATCAAATTTTCCCACAGCTTCATCAAGGGGATTGGATGTGCTCCATCGACTTACAGGACGCATACTTCCACGTACCAATATCAAAGAAACATCGCAAATTTCTACGCTTTCGAGTGTCTTTTCAACATTACCAGTACTCAGTTCTCCCGTTCGGGCTCAAATCAGCTCCCGAACATTCTCCAAATGTATGGCTGTGGTGGCCGCTTTTCTCCATAAGCAGAAAATATTCATATATCCTTACCTGGACGACTGGCTCCTGAAGAGCTCATCTCCAACTCTGCTGCAGGATCATCTCTCGTGCTGCCTTCAGCTTCTCCACAACTTGGGCCTTCACGTCAATTTCAAGAAATCCATACTAAATCAAACGCAAAAGATCCATTACCTAGGCTCCTTCCTGGACACCGAAAAAGCAAGCGTGTGTCCTTCGGAGGAGAGGTTGTCATCAATCCAAGGAAAATGCCTGACCCTTCTTCACACGCATCTCCCGACAGTTCGACAGGTGTCATCACTACTGGGATCAATGGCGTCGTGCATCTTTATAGTACCAAACGCACGATTACACATGCGTCCACTACAACAATGTTTGGAGGACCAGTGGATGCAAGTATCAGGGGCGCTGGGAGGATCATGTAATTCTCCATCAATCAGCCAAAGACTCCATCCGGTGGTGGATGAAGCGATCGCACCTGATGAAGGGAGTCCCTTTCCACCAGGACCCTCCAACCCAGACTTTAGTCACGGACGCTTCTCTCCAGGGTTGGGGTGCTCATATGGGCCCTCTGCAAGTACAAGGTCTATGGTCCGACTCCGAAAAGAGCTACCACATCAACCTGCTAGAGCTGAGAGCCGTACATCTAGCTCTCAAGTCCCTGTTTCCATCGTTCAAGTCTCGCTCCATTCTAATCCAAACGGACAATACAACGATGATGTATTATTTGAACAAACAGGGAGGTACCCGATCAAGAACACTCTCCATAGAGTCTCAAACCATATGGAACTGGCTTCTAGCGAGAGACCTGTCAATAGTAGCCATTCATCTACCGGGCTCTCAACTCCCAGGTGGACTTCCTCAGCAGAGACTTCGTCGAAGCCCACGATTGGGTTCTCAACAACGAAGTCACTCACAGCATCTTTCGAGAATGGGGAACGCCAGACATCGACCTGTTTGCAGACGCGGTAAACGCAAAATGCCCCGTCTTCGCATCCAGGTTTCCCCAACAAGGATCTCAAGGGAATGCCCTTTTGATCGAATGGTCTCAGAGCTTACTGTACGCTTTTCCACCGATTCCGTTGATACCAGTTGTAATCAACAAGCTGTACAGGACCAACTCCAGGATGATCCTAATAGCCCCGGAGTGGCCTCGCCAGTGGTGGTTTCCGGACCTCCTTCAACTATCGGAAGTGCCACACAAGAGGTTGCCATGCCGCCCGGATCTCCTATCCAAACAGGCAGGGAGAGTATTCCACCCCAACCTGTCCTCCCTCCGGTTGACAGCATGGCTCCTGAAGTCATACAATATGGACACCTACAATTGAATCCAGACTGTATGGCTATTCTCAAAGAAGCGAAAAGACCTTCCACGAGGAAATCATATGCCTTCAAGTGGAAGCGGTTCTTCCTATGGTGTGTGGACAATGGACATGATCCCATCCGGGGTCAGGAACAGGTGATTTTACCCTATTTGCTGCATTTGGCTAGATCTGGTCTTCAGTTCGCTTCTATCAAAGTTCACCTTGCAGCAATCACAGCCTATAGGAAGTCCCCCAACCAGGCTTCTTTGTTTAGAATTCCGGTGGTAAAGGATTTTCTTGAGGGCGTGAAAAAGGTTTACCCACCAGTCAGGTCTCCCTCTCCTCCATGGGAGCTTAACATTGTGTTAACAAAGTTGATGGGGTCTCCTTTCTAGCCTATTCATAAAGCTTCCTTACAGCATTTAACATGGAAAGCCGCGTTCCTGGTGGCCATTACATCTGCTCGCAGGGTCCGTGAGATCCAGGCTCTTTGCTGTAAGGAACCTTATACTGTGTTTCACGCTAACAGAGTAGTTCTCAAAACACATCCTAGTTTTTGCCTAAAGTAGTCTCGGACTTCCATATTAACCAGACTATCACTTTACCTACCTTTTTTCCGAATCCTTCGAATCCTCCGGAAAGATCTCTTCACTCCCTAGATCTCAAGAGGGTTCTGAAGTTTTATTTGGACAGAACAAAGACACTGAGGAACTCAGAACGTTTGTTTATTAACTATGGTCCTGTTAACACAGGTTCTGCAGCTTCCAAGAGATCCATTTCTAGATGGATAGTTTCTTGTATTCTACTGTCATACCAATTGGCCAACAAATCCCTTCCGGGGAAGCCTAAGGCCCATTCCACTAGGGAAAGCTTCTACCACAGCTCTCCTGAGGAATGTCCCCATGGCAGAGATTTGTAAAGCAGCTACATGGCGATCAGTTCATACCTTTACTCGCCACTACTGTTTAGATGCTGACACGCAGGCAGATGCTCAGGTTGGGCAAGCCTCGCTGAGAAACTTGTTTGCTAATACTGTTTAACATGTGTACGTCAATTTAGTTCGCTGTTTTTGCTCGTCCGCGGAAGTGGGTATGGGCTTGCTACTCTATTCAGTGCTTATGACTATTGATGAGTATCCCCTGGAAGAGAAGGATAAGTTACTTACCTGTAATCCTAGTTCTCTTCCAGGGTATACTCATCAAAGTCATAAGCAATCCTCCCGCCTCCCGGACGAGCATTAACCGTTTACTCGGTATTCTTGCATCTTTGATGCAGGTTCCTACAGGTTTCTTATACCGTACAAAAGAACTGACCTAACTGTCACCTGTGGTGCATGATGGGAGCAGGGGTCTCCTGGAAGCCTTAAAGGCAAAGTGCTCCGGGTCTCTGAGGCCTTAAAGGCGAGGTGCCAGTTTCCTTTTCTGTACAGGGATGTTATTTATTTATGCAGCCTTCTTTAGGCTAATTGCCTGGCATTAACTGTTTTCTTTGATGAAAATAAAAGGTTTTTTGCGGAATGCTATTACTGTACATGTCCTTCTCTTACATTATATGTTTATATGTTATTTTCATACTAGAGAAATACATGTAACTCTGGCTTCTTAGCCTATTGGATATGTTTGGGGCTGCATATTTTTTATGTTATACATGTATATGTGTGCGTTTATTTCGTACTATGTACTCTTTTTCTACTACATACACATATATATGTATTTTTGTATATGCTCCGGGTTCCCGCACGTGGGCGGAGATAATTCAGTGCTTATGACTTTGATGAGTATACCCCTGGAAGAGAACTAGGATTACAGGTAAGTAACTTATCCATCTAACACCATTTGGCCTGCAAAGGAATCTGCAAGCACTCTTTAAATACACGGAAGAAAATTACTTAATACCGAACATCACAAAAACAAAAATAGCTCCATTCTCGGGAAGGAAACGGTGTGTTAACTATAATTGGACTCTAGGGGGAAAACTGCTGGAAGTGGCAAACGAATATACCTACTTAAGGAGAATTTTTTCTAAATCCCTGTAAAACTTGCTTCATATACAGAATCTGAACCGGAAAGTCGACGTCCATGTGGGGGCACTTTAACGATTATATGCCTCGACCGGTCAAAGGCATTTTTCCTCTCTTCTTCAGGTATATAGTGCTAAGATCCCGCCAGTACTAACATACGCTCTAGAATACATCCCATTAAGTCAATGGAAACATCTGGATCAAAAAGAAGGAAAGTCCTCCAGGAAACTCACTAAGATGTCACAAGCTGTGCCGGTACAAGCTCTCCGCCTCGAACTTTCACTAGTTAGCTCTTATGCCAGAGGAATTAGTAATATTATTAGATGGGCATATAACCTCATCCATGCAGAACAAGGAACGCTACGATCCTTATTAAAAAGACATTTGAGCAAGGTTCGCCGAATTATGTATTTTGTAGGAATGTCTCAATTGCTTTTAAAATATCAAATGTTAATATTAATTTGTTGCAATCTTGGACTGCTGCCCAGTTGAAGCTCTTTTTAAAAAAATCTCACACCAAGGTTAAGCTTTGAACTTGACATTCAGCAATGTTCCAAATTGACACTGTATAAAAAATATGCCGAAACAATTGCTTATAAGAAAATACAGCAGTATATCTATTTTAACTTAAAGCACGGTGTCAGGTGATCGATTATATTCCTCCGGCTTGGGATACTTCCTCTAAAATCTTTTACCTACAAATGGCTCCCAAAAGAAAAAACTAGTAGTTACTGCAACTTATGTAACGGCGGGGAGCAAGATCTGGAACACATGTTATTTGCTTGCCCAAATGTGTCAGTTGTAGAAGCAAGAAAAAGGTTTATACAACCAATTCGTACAAAATGTAAAATTAATTCAGTTCAGAACTTGATCTTGCTTTGTAAGGTACCGCCAAATGAATTCGTATGTTACAATTTATTTACATTTTTAAAATCTTTTTTAACTTTGTATTAGAACGACAATTTTTATCATCTTATTGCCAAATTTTAAAGGAACATTTTATGTATTAAATATTTGTTGTTCTCAGCCGAGAACTAAATTGAATAAAATAAACTTGAAACTTGAGTTGCCTGTGTTCTTTCCTCGACCAGATTCAGTGGCAGAACGAGCTCCACATACCTTAGATGTTAAACAAGCTTTACTCTATTACATAGATAG
Organism: Calotriton arnoldi; assembly: GCA_963921515.1. Lineage (NCBI taxonomy): Eukaryota > Metazoa > Chordata > Amphibia > Caudata > Salamandridae > Calotriton > Calotriton arnoldi. The sequence goes on from CAWUFW010009771.1 coordinate 208,975, forward strand.
GACAAATCCTTTTCGAAAAACTAAACAACTTTGTTGATTTTACTCCACCACACAAAGGCAATCCCATTTCTAAATCAGGTATTGCCAGGTGGATAGTCAAATGCATTCAAACATGCTATGCAAAAGCAAAGAGGACTTTACCAATTCCCCCTAGAGTGCATTCCACTTGCAAACTAGGGGCTTCTATGGCTTTCTTAGGAAACATTCCCATATCTGACATATGTAAAGCTGCAACATGGTCTACACCACATGCATTTACAAAACACTATTGTGTGGATGTGTTAGCCAGACAACAAGCTAATGTAGGCCAGGCAGTTATACGTACACTATTTCAAACAACTGCAACAGCTACAGTTTAACCACCGCTTTGGGAGATAACTGCTGTATAGTCTATGCAAAGCATGTGATCTACAGCTCACATGCCTCGAACGGAAAATGCTACTTACCCAGTATGCATCTGTTCTTGGCATGTAGAGCTGTAGATTCACATGCGCCCACCCACCTCCCCGGGTACCTGTACCTGTTCCAGTACTATCTTACTTACATACATACGCATGGACATTTCTATTCTACTCTTACTAACTCCATTTTCACCCTCTGTGGGAAAACAATCTAACAATGGAGTCGATGCCCATGCGCACTATCACTGAAAGGAGGAGTCACCTACCTTGTGACTGGAAAAGACTTCTCCGAAGAAAAACAAAGTGCAAACATCCGGACCCAACACTAGATGGCAGACTATGCAAAGCATGTGAATCTACAGCTCTACATACCAAGAACTGATGCATACTGGATAAGTAGCATTTTCATTATAAAGACTCAAACATTCAAGATGACAACATTGCAGGAGGTCATACCACAATTGCACAAAGGGGGTTACATGGCAACTATACACCTAAAAGACGCCTACTTGCACATCCCATGAATCCAAAGCACACAAAATATCTCAGGTTTGTGGTAAACGAGACTCACTACCAGTTCACAGAACTGGCATTCGGGATAAAATCGGCAGAGTGTTTGCAAAATGTCTTGCAGCAATGGCAGCACACCTGAGAGGACAAGGCATACATGTCTATCCTTACCTAGACGACTGGCTAGTAAGAGCAAAATCCCACAGCAAGTGCAGGGAACATATCCAACAAGTAATGAGAACTTTATTCGCATTGGGATTCTCAGTAAACCTGGAGAAGTCATCACCAACACCAGAGCAAGACAAAATCTTTATTGAAACAATGATAAACTCAATCAAAGGGAATGTGTACCCCAGCGTCAAGAGAATACAGTCATTACTGCAGGAAACTGCCCTATACCCGAAGGGGCAAGCTCTGACACTGAGGACAATGGAGAAACTCCTGGGAAAGATGGCATCATGCATACCTCTGATCCCATATGCGAGACTGCACGAGGCCAATCCAGGAATGGATCCAAAACCAATGGTCACAAGCAAGAGTAAGTTGGAAAGATCTAGTGGTTGTCACGCAGAGAGTACAAGAGGAGATGGGGTGGTGGAACAGATGACACAGGGGAGGAACTTTGCACAGCCAACTCCAACAGTGGCAATTACAACAGAAGTCATGCATATGGGCTGGGGAGCTCACATGGGCTCAATCAAGGTTCGAAGGGTTTGGAAAGAACAAGATGCAGTACAACACATCAATGTACTTGAACTAAAAATGGTGTTCCTAGCCTAAAAGGCCATTCAAGAAGAACTGTGAGGAAAATCTGTATTGGTACAAACCGACAACTCAATGATAATGTTTTATATCAACAAGCAAGAAGGAACACAATTCCTTGCATTATCAAAATTTGTCCAAGAACAGTGGAAATGGGCCATCCAAAGGAAGATGAAACTAACAGCAGTTCCTCTATTGGGAAAGGACAATATAGAAGCAGACAAACTGAGCAGACATGCATCTTGCTCACACAAATGATTACTCAATCATAAGGTACTCAACAAGATCTTGATGTTGGGAACCCCAGCGATAGATCTATTTGCAACACCAATCAACGCGAAATGCCAAAGCTTTGCCTCGAGACAGCCATACCACGAATCCCTGGAGAATGCACGGTTGATAGACTGGTCGGGGACATTTGTTTATGCTCCCCCCAGTCCCCTCCGATACCACTGATACACAGAGTGATCAGCAAATTCAGACAGAGCAAAATGACACTCATACTAATTGTCCCGCAGTGGGCTAGCCAAACATGGTTCTCTGAACTCATAGAAATGGCGCAGGGAAGCATATAAAGATTACCAATGGAGCAAGATCTGCTAACAATGGAAGGGGGAAGGTTATTTCATCTAGAACCAGAGTCTTTGAGCCTGACTCCTGAAGACATAGAATTTGGACATTTAAAACTGCCAGAAAACACAATGGCTGTTCTAAGAGAAGCAAGAAAGAAAGCCAACTACCAGAAAATGCTGTATCGCAAAATAGAAAAGATACACCTTATGGTGTCTTAAAAATGGATTATTACAAAAGAACATAAAGGACGCAACAGTGTTACAATATTTAACACACCTCATAGACTGCAGGTTGACATATGCCTCGGTAAAGGTACACTTGGCAGCGATAGTGGCCTACACAAGGGGTCACATGGAAAGCCCTTTCTTCACTGCTCCAGTAGTTAAAAAGTTTCTTATAGGGGGCAAAGAGAATTGCACCACTAAAGAAAGTACCATCAGCCACAAGGATTCTAAATGTGGTACTCACGCAGCAACTGAAGGCGCCTTTCGCACCATTACACAAAGCATCATTAGAAATGCTCACCCTAAAACAGGATTTCTTCTAACCATTACATCTCTACGCAGGGTGACTGAATTGCAAGCTCTCACACTCCAAGAACCATACTTCCAGGTTCACAAAGACAGGTTTGTCATGAGGGCAGACACACAAAACTCGCAATTTCACATGAATCAAAGTATACGGACACCAAGTTTTTCCAAAATCCCAAAACACGCAGAAAGAATGTTGAGAAGTTGGCCTGGTATATGCTGTCCACTAGTGAAAGTGGACACCTTGCACCAGAACAATTCGACTCTTATGGTAGGTAGGTTTAAGACAACCTTTATAGAAAGCTATCCTAGTGGTAGCTGTGGAGAGCAGCCTTCAGGCTAAGTCTTGGAGGAATGTAAAGCAGCTTGTTTTACCACACAATCTCTTGAATCACCAAAGGAAAAGACACCACACAGGTATATATATCAAATATATATGTATTTATTACTAAACAACTCTCTACTAATCTCTTTATGAGATTAGAAGCCAGGAACATATGTACAAATCAAATGTTATCAAAAATAAGTTAGCACAATCAAATATCACAGTCTTAGCTTGGCTAGACCTAGGCCTAGAGCATATAGAATCGAGGGACCCCAAAGAACCACCCCAGGTAGTTGTAGGAGACCCACAGGGGACGGACGCGGTGTTCAGACACCGGTGCGAGTCCTGTACGAGTCTATGCGCAAGGACGCGATTGAGATATCAATGTTAAAGGTCCCTTGTGTGTTCGAGGCGAAAGCACCGACACGAACCCAGTACGAGTCGAAGGACGCGGTTACGGGTAGAGTTGCAAGGGAGAAGGACGCGGTGTGTCTAACACAGACGCGAGCCCTGTACGAGTCAATGCGATAGTCGCACTTGGAAAATACGAGTTTTAGGGCACTTCTAGAGTAGCCACAAGCAAGCCACTTACAGGGTAAGCAGTTCTAGGGCCCACACCCACAGGAGCACCGTAGTGCTGGAGTTACCTCACCCAGGGGAGCCGGGTGCATAGGTGTCCTTTGGTGTCGGGTCGCGGCGTCGTTTTCAATGGGAGCCAGTGAAGACTTGCTGCTTCCGACGACAGAAGAAGTGTCCGGCGGAATCCAAGCCTGGATTCGGAAGGAGGAAGACCTGAAAGCAGAGGGACAGTGTTCAAAGTCACTTGGCAGTGACCTGGGGCAAGGAAGATTAATGCCCACCGTCGTCGACGGATTCAGGTCGTTCACGGGTGTCTTGACTCTTCGACCACGAGGTCCAGGAGGCGTCGAGGACGGCCAGGAGCTGGATTCAGCGTGTCCCACGAAGTCTGCAGCTGACTGCGGTGTCGGCGACCCGATTGGAGCCAACAAGCCTTGGTAGCAGCAAATCTCGTGGAGGAGAGGAAAAGTCAATGGTGCAGACCAGCAAGGTCTGAGGGACTTACCCAGCGAGGGTAGGTCAGGGCAGGCCTGGAGCAACCAGGGGAGCCCTTTGGTTTTGTTACAAAGCCTTCTGGGGACCCACAAGCCGGCTGGCAAGGGATCGCGAAGACGCCTCGGGAGGATTCCTTCAACAGGGGCCCACGGTCACTCGGGACGGTGTAGGCCTCTGAATTTGGGAGGGATCTCTGCCAGAGGCTGGGACCACACGTGGTCCAAAGCACAAGTTCGTAGAACGTCGTGCAGGGGTTGCACTCGACAATAGTGCATGGTACCCATGGGCTGCGGTTCCTCGTCGCTCGTGGGGTCCACTTGCCTCAGCTTCGCTGGGGACTCCCAATGGCCTTGGAGAAGTCAGGAAATCCTCTTCCTGGGCTGCAGGGACTTCGGGCTCCGGTGGGAGCGGCGTAGTTTGCGACCGTCGTTGTAGTTTTTGGTGCCTGCCAAGCAGGGGAGTCACTCCTTGACTCCAAGGGAGATTCTTCAGTCTTCCAGAGGTAGTGGAACGTCGAAGGTCCGGGATTCTTCAGTAGAGCGTCGTCCAGGGGTATCTAGTTTGCAATGCACAGGTTCCCCCTCTTATACTAAAAGGAAGGGAGGGACTAGCTCTATGACCCCACCTATGGGAGGGTCAGGGGAGTGGGTGGTTACACCCACTTCCCTTTGTCCAGTTTCGCGCCAGAGCAGGGGCAGGTAGCCCCTGAGCTGGTTTGAACTGGCATATGCACAGAGGAGCCTTCTGCTCCCCCAGTGCAGGACTTCAAAGCACTCTAGGAGTGCACCCACCCAGCCCCAATACACTAAACCCTGTCTGGAAGGTGGTCACACCCTCCTGCGACAGGATACCTATTGTTGGGCCTCCTCCACTGCGAGTTTCGGTCATCAGCAGGAGGGCAGCCCAGTGTCTGTGACTGGTGGCATCCATTTTGTGATGCCAGGGCTCTTCAGGATTCTACCCCGTTTCCACAGTAGGTACATGTCTATCCCTCTAGAAGGGTGGAATGCTACCCCCGCCGCCAGAACTGGCGGGGGAGTAGTATTCAAGATGTTTGACACCAAACACGACATGTTTCTGTGCAGCCATCCCAAGATAAGGCCTGCCATAGGAGTGACTTATAGGTTTATGTGTGTATCTATGTAGTGATATAGGTAGCCTATATCACAGTAAGGGGTGCATGCACCACCTTACCCAGGCTGCAGTAGCAGACCTGTGGTGTCAGATTTAGTCTGCTTCCCAGGGGTGGCATAATACCTGCTTCAGCCCCTGGTAGGCCTGTGAAGTACCTATGCCCTTGGTACCTAAGGTACCATATACTAGGGACTCATAAGGTACCACAGTATCCAATCACTAGTGCACCTAGAGTGCACTCCAAATCGTTTAGAGAGAACAGAGAGGCTGGGGCCCTGATTGGCAGGGTCCCAGCCAGACTATAGCCAGAAACCAGTGTAAACATCAGAAAAAAAGTGGGGGCAACATAAGAGGCAGATCCTACTCTCCTACAAATGTTACATACATTGGGCGCAAGCCACGCCATAATGTATTCTATTGAGAAGACAAAACTAAACAGGAAGGCGAAGCAACTATTCGTCTCATTCACAAACAGTTTTCTAGGAAGACTAGTAACTAAGAACAAAATTGCAAGATGGATCGCACAAACTATTCAGATGTGCCACCCAAATGCAGGAGAAAGACTTAGTACAAGACCTAGAGCACATTCGACAAGGAAAAAGGGAGCAACCATTGCTTTTCTAGTAAATACTCCCTTACAGGATATTTGTATGGCAGCAGCGTGGTCATCTGTCCACACGTTCATAAAACATTATTGCATAAACATGCAGATGAATAAGGAAGCATAAGTGGGACAAAGGGTCTTACAACATCTGTTTACAAATCATTGCCCATTTTCACCCCAACCACCGTAAGGATAACAAACCGCTATAAAATCTATGCACCGCTTGTGAATCCAGAAAAAGTTCACGCTTCAAAATGTTTAGTTTTTTACCTGTAGGTGTAGTTTTGCTGCTTGAAGAATTTTCTAGAGTCACAAGCGAACCACCCACGTCCACCAAAAAGTTGGGATGAAGGAACAAGATACCAATCTGAATCTGAAGATGGTGACAAAGTGGGAGCTTCTGGAGGAAGTAGTACGACATCACAAGGAACATCAAATGGGGGTCCGTCGACCGACGCCCTCCAACAACAAAAAATAGAAGGATTACAAAAATTGGGATAATTCTGGACCCAATCACTAGATGGTGAAATAATGCCCTGCATGTGAATCCAGATAATTCTTCAAGCTGCAAAACTACACCTACAGGTAAGAAACTTTACATTATTACAAATGACACTCCGTTCCTTATAGAAAATGTGTGGTATGGGCTGGTGTTAAGATTCATTGAGGCTAAACATAGACAGTATAACCTGTGTCATCCTGATTGGCTTGTTCGAGATAAGAAACGGAAGAGCATTGAGTCAGAAGTAGCGATGCGATTGACGTTCTTACAGACCTTAAAATCAGCATTAAATGACAAACCGGTTATTAAGATGCAAGAATTCAAATAAATGGGCAGTAAATCCAACTTTTTTGTGTGTCCTAGAAAATAAATACAAACAGCAGAGCAACTTGCTCAAAAGCCCGGTATTGTGGCAGTAAGTTTTCCATGTTGATTCTAGGAGTGGGCAGAGTTACTTTTTCTCTGAATTTTTAGTTGCTCTGTTCCTTTTCCAGTGCCATCCACTGCCATGGTGCAGGTAGAATGCTAAAACACATAGTTGTGTTAGCTAAATTCAGATACTGTTTCTTTTGTTGAGGTGTCCAATTAATTCAACCAGGATTGTATACAGGGCAAATGCCAGAGTCAAACCTCTCCCTACTCTACATGCAAGTCTGCCTGCTTCCTGTGAGAGTGTGAATCTGCCTGTTTTCCTAAACTATACACTTCCTCCATTTTAATGTTCCCATCCTTTGTATGTTCCCATCCTTTGTCTTTGCTGCAGTGTCCATGCCATCGAGAGAAGAGCTCTGCCGGAATTCTTTAATGGCAAGAACAAGTCCAAAACTCCTGAAATGTAAGTCTGAGCAGCACAAAGTTTTAGTGAGGCGAGCTGGTGAGCTCTTCTAAGCTGTGGCATTTCTTTTATCAGTCCTGCCCTCAGCAGATCTGAGATTGATGCCTTGCTGTGCGCAGGCACCAAGGCAAGGGTCTCAAGCCACTTGGAATATGTTTATAAGTCTTCTTCAGCTGCACTGTGGAGTAATGCAAATGCTCCATGTGTGCATTTTATATTCCATCTTTCTGGGGCATACTTAAAAGCTGAGACAGCACAGGCATACCACTGCTCTCTGATTTCCATGTTTGTACAGTCTTGTGACTTGAAAATAGCTGTACCTGAGACATCTGTTTTTAAAGTCTATGGTACTTAAGAGGTGACTCTGTTGTAGATAGCCAAGATCTGTAAGAGATTTACAACCTGAAAGTTTGTGCTAGCTTATCATACCTGTAAGGCCAATGTGACCTGAGAAATTGCCCTTTCTGAAACTTGGAAGCCTAAGGCTCTAAGGACCTCGTGTGCAAAGGGTTTTAGTGGTTGCAAACCCTCTGATTGTATAAGGCAAATGCACTAGGCCCATCTAACGATTCTGAAAAGGTTTTCTGAATCGTTCAATGGGATTAGGTTACCATACCGACTCAGCTTTTGGAAGGCGCATGTTTAGGACGTCCCTTTTAAATACTGATTCCTTATGAAATGTATTACTGTTTTGTGACCGAAATCCAGTCGCAAAACATTAATATTTTACCCACACGTTAAAGGAGGTGGTAACCCTTTTCACATACAAATGTTGGAAACAAAAATTGGAGATTTTTTTCTTTTTAAGGAAAACCAGCTGCATTAAAAAAAACAGAATAAAAAAAGATGGCTATATTTTAAAGCAGTCACAGACATAGCAGACCCCAGCAGGCCATCACCCCTGTGATGCATCGCTTGGTAGTGGGTCGCAGTTTTCTACCTACCTCATTACTAATCTTGCGGTAGGTCAAATTGTGACCCACTATGATTCGGTATTTTGTGAACCAACCTATTAGCATATAGGTTGGTTGACAAAATACCAATGTATTCAGTGAAGATCGGTGCGCAAATTGTAACCACTTTTAGCTTTTAGGCTTTGTAACTTTAGGATTAGTTAAACCGTCCGAGGCCTGGACCTGCACGAGTTGTGGGAACTTATCGACAGCTCTTCTGTCTTGTGGGAGGGAATGTTGCGGGTGGAGGTCTGTTACCTCAAGGAAGTTCTGCGAACAAATCTGATCGGTAATGTTGACATAACGCGTATCAAAATTTCAAATCTGTGACAAAGGAGAGGCCACATCGTAGAAGTAACCAACTTCCTGTCCCTGTATGAGACATGCACAGCTTACAAATGCTGCAATTGCCATTTGGAATGTTTAACCAGTGCACATTATTGCGACTGTCAAAGTATGCGCATACTTATCACTCTGACACTGCAACCCGTAAATGCACCTCTCTTCTTTCAGTTACCTTGCCTATCGCAACTTCATGATTGACACGTACCGGTTGAATCCTCAAGAATATTTGACGTCCACTGCTTGTCGCCGGAACCTGGCTGGAGATGTGTGCGCCATCATGAGGTGTGTGTCTGGAGAAAGGAATATGCTAGAATGCTGTAATGTAGTAAGCTCTTGAGCAGGGCAAGATATGTCTCGAAGGAAAATTAAGGCAGAATATTCACAGAAAGGCGAGCAAAGAGAACGAAGAAGGAAAATGAGTGGCCTGTGAGTGAGGGAAGTCATTGTTGGGCAAAGTCAGAGTAGAGTATTTGTAGGCCTGACAAGGGTGTGAGGGGCATTGGACTAAACACCAAGCTTCCTTTCAGGATTAAGGTATACTGCAAGAGCTGTATGTGGGTCCCAGTACTGTGCAGGAGGTGTGGAGGGTCATTGTTTGGTTTGATGAACTTTACTTCTGAAGTAAAATTTTCAGTCCTCAAGACGAGTCTAGTGCTTTTATGGACCTGTTGGGTGTTTTACCTTATCCATGACTAACTTTAATCAATGTAATAATTTTTCCTGATTACAATCTGACCTTGTGACTTGTTCAGTCATTCTGTAAATATTTTTTTTTCTTCCAGGCAGAATATTGCTTTTTAATGTTGTGGAATAATTTTTTTGATTGTATGAACTTTTTTGCTATTTTGCTTGTCACTGCTTGCTTGCTTTCCAGGGTACACGCTTTCCTGGAGCAATGGGGACTCGTCAACTACCAGGTGGATGCTGAAAGTCGTCCAACTCCAATGGGGCCCCCACCCACTTCACACTTTCACGTCCTAGCTGATACTCCCTCTGGATTAGTACCATTGCAACCCAAGACTCCCCAGGTGAGAGCTGCCTTAGTCTATCCAATTAGTAGTTAATGCTCAGCATTTATGGTCCATCATGCTTCTTGGTGATCTAGTCCAATCACTGATAACTGTCTGCTTGTTGCAGTGGAAATGCGTTGGATATTCATATGGCTTTTTAAAATTGGTGGATATCCTAGTGAGGGAAATAGAGCAATTAAAAAACATGCAAAACAGTCCTTTTGTCTGTAGGCAGGATGTAGGGTAAAGTGTTGGGTCTCACATCAGTCTGTCATTGCGTTGCAGTGCGACAATCAGTTTGTGAAGTGTTGTCACAGTTCGATGACCAATTCTTAGTGATAGCAGGCTCCTAGAGTGATTTCAAAGCATGGGATTTTGGTAACAGTGTGATATAATGGTCTAATGGTGGATCCACCACCTGTTCTTATTTTTCCAGAATGGCCTGGTTTTCATTATTCCTGGAATCTGCGTTGGAAAGCGATCTTATTTCAAAATGTAAAAATGGTCAAGGCTACCTCATTTTTTTTTTTTTAGATGGTTTGAGGGCTTGTCCCAATTTATATAAATGCTCCAATTAACTCTTACCACAACTGTTCAGATAACCTCAGAAACCTGTACAAAACTCTTGAATGCCGTTTTGTAAGTTTGGGTACTGGGCCTCTGAAATTCCCGGAGAGATATTGGCATAGCCCAATAATATTTTATGTTTGCTACCAACATGACTGGGAATTAATCATTTCTTTAAACCTCCCTTCATCTTGCAGCAGACACCAGCAGCTCAACAAATGCTCAACTTCCCAGAAAAGGCCAAGGAGAAGCCCACCGACCTGCAGAATTTTGGGTTGAGGACAGACATGTACAGCAAGAAGAACACTCTTTCCAAGGTAGTGGATCCTTTCACAACAGGAGGCTACATCCACAGCATGCTCTACTCTTTGGTACTACCCACACTCACTTTTCTAACCTTTCTTATGTCTTCATCACAGAGCAAAGCTGCAGCCAGTGCCACACGGGATTGGTCAGAGCAAGAGACGCTACTGCTGCTAGAGGTGTGAGACTGCTGTATACCACCAATGGGAATGGGGAAATGGGAAGATGATGGAAGTTAATTTCTGTAGTGAAGGATTAGCAGAAAAGAGACCCGCATTGGAGGACTTGCAAACATAAAATATTTCTTTGCCATCATCCCTGAAAGTAAGGAAATATTTAAGGCTTGTGAGTGCCATTTTTAGAGAAGTAGCTGTCACTTTCAGCACAGATCCTTTCCATATTTGGAAGCATAGAATTCCTTCCTGCTGTCAGAGCAGTTCTATTGAGTGGGTGAAGAAATCCAAAACTTAAAAATCTGAAGATTTGATGCTGAAAAATTACTGTTAAGGAGGGAAATCCTCATTTTCACAAACTTAAATATTTTTTTACTACATGGCCAGGTAAATATCTGAAAATGAACTAATTAAAAAAAAAAAAGTGTGAGCTCTGATGTGGTGCTACATCTTTTTGGCAGGCCTTGGAGATGTACAAAGATGACTGGAATAAAGTGTCGGAGCACGTGGGCAGCCGCACGCAAGATGAATGCATCCTCCACTTTCTGCGCCTTCCAATTGAGGACCCCTACCTAGAAGATTCAGAGTCATCCCTTGGCCCACTTGCCTTCCAGCCCATCCCCTTCAGCCAGTCAGGAAACCCTGTCCTGAGCACTGTGGCCTTCCTTGCCTCCGTGGTTGACCCTCGAGTGGCATCGGCGGCGGCAAAATCTGCATTAGGTGAGTGAATACCAGGGCTGTGCTGTAGAATGACGATGTTAATTTGGGACATGCCCATACACAGGAAGAGAAGGGGCGTTCAAGGATCATTTATATCATGTTGTGGGAGAACCATAATTGGGACTTGTAAGATAAGATGAGCACAATAGTGGTTTTCTTGCAGGTGACCGTTCCTAATGGTGCCAATGATTGAAACCTTCAGTGACCCATATTCTTGTGAGAGATATTTCTGCAGCAGATATTTACACTTGTGGCTCTGCAGCATGCGTGATATGTAGCGTGCTGTAAAATCAAAGCCAAACTTTCAGAATTCAAACTTACTAAAAGTTACTTGCTGCAGTATCTACCTCATTCTAATTCCTTCATTCCTGTTCAGACGTATGTGTAGGATGAATGATATGAGGGCAGTTCTGACCCAGCTGTTTTTGCACTGTAAGAGCTTTGGAAGCTAAGCTTTTCAGCATGAGTAGTTGTCTCTGCCGTTCCCAACTGCCTCACCTGCCTCCCTAGATCAATCCAAAGATGTCCCTCTGTGTATGTGAAATATTTTGTGAAAATAATGGTTATTAAGAAATGGAGGTTGGTCCATGTGATTGGAGTACTGAGAATACAGGAGTTATTGTCGTGAGTAAACTTTACTGTTCTTATTTCCCAGCTCCTCTAGTCCCAGGAATAGGGTAACAAGACTAGAATAAACTTGTCAGCCTTCAAGGTAAGATCCAACATGTAATGTTTAGAGTAGGAGTGGGCGATAAATTCCACTCCACCGCCGGAGTTCACGGAGTTTAGCCCACTCCGTGTTACGATTGTAATTAGGAGTTCTAGCAAACCTCCACCAGCCACCGCGTGGCGGAGTTTTTTCTTGCACGCTGCTCACCAATGTTAAGTTGGCGAGCGGGAATTGGTGTCCCCTTATGTGCTAGGATGGCACCTGGCAAGATATTCTCAACGTGGATGGTCGTGGGCCGTCGCAACCATTCTTGGTGAAAAAGCTACCACTCAAGTAGAAAATCTACTCCAGTGGCAGCAGAGAAGTAGTGCCCTCTGGTGCACCACGTGCTGCTGTTCGCGCTGAGCAAGCTCCCGGTGCTAAAAATCAGCGCGACATGCCGATTCTGCCCGCTCGCTGAACTCCCCGGAATCTTGCTGAGTTTTTATGCAACTCCGCAGAATTCCATGGAGTGAAACTCCCCGAGTTCCGCCCACCCCTAGTTTAGAGACAGTGTGGGTAAAGGCCAGGATGCTGCTCTACAGATAACATCAGTATGGTCATGCCTTTGATCTGATTGATGTCTGTCTGCCTTAGAGTTTACCGCATGCATGAATACCTTCAAAGGGTTTGGGATACCATGCATTGCTTAGCCACCCTTGATGGAGGAGATCATTCATTGTGCTGTTGAACAGTTCTCTACTTTTCTCCCGTGTACACCTCTGAAGAGAACAAACTATTCAAAGGATTATCAAAATTGCCAAGTAAAAAAAGCAAAAACATTCTTTAAACATGTAAATTATGAATGGGTCTTAAAGCTTCTGAATAAAGTTTATGAAAGAGTAGACAATAAATATCCTTATTCAAAAGAAACTGTGATCCAGCGTTGTAAGAAAGTGCCTTCTTTTTGCATGGTTGCCCCCACTTTTTGCTAAACTGCTGATGTGCTTTGACGGAGTGTGCCCTGGGTTCCTGCCAAACAGGTACCCAGGGCCTATGTTCTTTCCCTAAACTGCATTGAAAACAAAACCCAATTGGCACTCTTTGGCCACAGGTCAGTCCCTTGTAAATGGTACCACAGGTACCAAGGGCACTGTGGCCAGGTAAGGCCTCCAAGGGCTGCAGCACTTATTGTGCCACCCTTAGAGGCCCTGTACCTTCTCACACACACTCACACTCACACACTCACACTCCCCCTTTCCCCCTTCATGTTTTGGTGCAGAACAAAGTGAAGAGTCGACATGGCACACATCCCTGTGTGCTATGCCTACAACCCACTGCCTGGCATAGATCAGCCACCCCTCTAGCTGGGTGCACTATATCAGTGGTGAGGGTACAGGTGCATGAGCCTTGTACCCCTACAGTGTCTAAGCCAATTCTTAGACATTGTAAGTGCAGTACTGCCATTGAGAGTATATCATGCTGGGAGTTTGTCATTACGAACTCCACAGTACCATGATGGCTTTGCTGAAAACTGAGAAGTGTGGTATCAAACGTTTCAGCATATTAAACCCATGCCAGTGTGGGATTTAATGGAAAAACGACCTAACAATAGTGTCCAGGCTGAGTGGCTGCTCACCAGCTGCCACTACCAGACATGTTTCTGGACCCCTGGGTCCGAGAGCCTGCTGCTTTCGGGGTGCTGAAACAATGCACATCCTGGGACGAGGTGCCAAGTTTCCTCCCCCAGGATGGGCAGGGTCAACGAAGGGGAAGTTTCAAAGGCTTGCCGCCTTTGTGAGCTTCCCCAGGCCTTTTGCTCTTCCAGCAACTGGCCCCCACCGGTTCTGACCCCCACTTTGGGCGGGAAAATCGGCAGGAACACCAAGTGAGGAAGGGAGGTGTGCCCACCCTTTCCAACCCCACCCCTCAGGTGGGGGAGGCAGGTGAAGCACAACTCTCAGTCCCTGGCATCTTGCAGATAGGGGGACCCAGCCAACCAGAGTGAGGTATATGCCCCCTCCCACCTGGAGGGTGACATAATAGGGGTGTACCCACCCCAAGGAAGGGACCCATTGGTCCCAACAGCTACCACCTGTAACGCCCTAAATCTAGTATTTAGGGGCACCCCTGAACCTTGCCTCCTCAGACAAGAACCGACTAAGAAGAAAAGAAGAATGATCGAAGAAGCTGTGCCAAAGCTAAAAAGAGGACGACGCCCACTGACTTGGCCCTAGCCCTACCGGCCTGTCCCCACCTCGAACTTGCAGAAGCGAAATCCCGGTGTGTCCTGCAGCCAGCAACCTCATGAACCCCGAGGACCTGCCCTGCCTTCCACAGAAAAGACTCTGTCTCCCGTGAGCACCGATTTGCTCACCCACAGACTCTGGCCCTGGTCAAATCCGCAAGTCTGCACCACTCTGCACCCGACGCCCCCGGCCCGATTTCGAGTGGCCCAACACCACGAGGAGGTCTCTCCGGCGATCCTGATCTGGTGATCTCTGACCTGCCTCGACCCTCTCCACGACGCTTGCAGTCTCTTTCTGAAGGATCCCCCCCCGACCGGAGCTGGTAAGAAAACCCGATGCTTAAAGACACCCCTGCACCCGAAGTCCCACGGCTTGGGTGGCCCAACTGACTGTGTTCCAGCATCCCCAGACATCCCAACTTACCTCTCCAACCAGTGGTCACCTCCAGACGATCTTCGTCCCCGAGCCTGTAGTCTTTGTCAAAACCAGAGAATCCCCATTGAAACCAACAGGGCACCCGATGCCAAAACAGCACCCTGCACCCAGTCGCCCCAGCGCCGCTGCGGGTGTACTTTGGGTGCCATCTCGGATCCCCCTTTGCCCTGAGCCTAACACCAGGAGCTTTGCTCACACAACCATGAGGCCTGCTCGTGAGCAGCCACCAGCCGGAGGCCTCCTATCCCCCATTGGATAACATTGGGCCTCTGCACCCGGCCGCCCTAGTGCCGCTGAGGGTGCTTTGAGAGTGCATCTTTGACCCTGGGGGAACCCTTGTTCTAACCCCAGAACCTCAACCGCAAAGACCGAGTACTTACCTGTTAACCAATAACTTCATTTCTCTCCTTAGGAATACATTGACTGTGTGGAGTTGATTTGTATGAAAACCTGAAAAACTACAACTGTGCAAAGCTGATTTTACTTACCTTTTCTCTAGGAAATGTCCCAGTGTGATATCTAGGCTTACTCCAGTATTGGAACTTTCATAGATTCACATGCTTGAATCTTTCCCCGTCGTCGAGATGGGAGTCCCCGGTATATCAAAAAAGCAATGCTAAATCAATACAAAGCAGAAAGTAGGCCTAGGCCCATTTCAGTTTTGTAACCCATAACTCTCGTTTTGTAAAAGAGACCAAAAATAATTCTTGAACCAATCTGGACACTTCACCCTCTGGAACACCCCTGAGAGAACCTTAGACCTTCAGATCTTCTACCGCACGTTGTGCTAGGGAGTCTCCTCTGAGGGATGTATGATGTAACAACGCGATCATTTGGATCGCGGTACATTACATTGCTGATTTTACAACGCAAGACGTTACCACGACTTGCGCTGTAGAAGCGCTGGACTTAGGAATAGTATGATTTACTATTCCAACTCCAGCTCTCGTTGCAGTAGGGAAGGTGTTGGAATAGTAAATCACACTATTCCTTAGTCTCGACGCCCTCCAGTGCAAGTCGTGGTAGCGACCTGCGTTGTATAGCTAGCGATCTAAATGTACTGCGGTGTTTTGACTGCGTTGTTAAGGTCGTTTCCCCCTCTGAGCTCTGCTCAGTTTGTTTCTTATTATAAGAGAATTTAGACAGTTCTTGGCTTCATTTCAACGTTTACATCTACAGGATCCATCTTCAGTGCTGATTTGTCATCACTCAGGCACAATTATGTCAGGAAAGGAGAAAAAGGGTCTGTTTAGAGCCTGTGCTACCTGCTCGAAGAAAAGGCTTTATACTGATGACCCTCATGAGGACTGTATTTATTGCCTATATCCAGACCATGAGGCAAAGGATTGCAAGGTAAGTCGTACCTTTTAAGTAAAACCTTAAGGGATCGTGAGGGACGCCTTCTGATATGGCTTCAGAAACTCAAAGCTAGAAAAGAAGTGATTTCTAGTAAGGACAGTGATGAGGCATCCTCTTTTTCCTCTTCGAGGAGGTCCCATAAGAGGAGAAGATCACCTCACGCCCATTTATCTGGGGAGCATCCAGAAAAAGCCTCTTAAAAAGACCTCTCATGGGTCTCATGGACGCAGTCCCTCAAAATCTCCTCAAAAACATGAAAAGGAGAGGAAGGGACATGCTTCGGGGGATACACAAGCAAGAAAGGCGAGTTCTGAGCCGCCTAAGACACCCCCTCAGGTCAGGCACTCCTTCAAAAAGCCCTCTTCAGTGCCTCCTGAAGTAAAGACTTCGACGAAAACTACATCGTCGACGGTAATGACGACGAAGAAACCACCTCTGTCGTCGTCGACGAAGATTAAAGTTCGCCTGTTGCCAAAGAAAGCGTCAACGGCGGAGTTGGGGACTCCGTCGACGAAGGTTTTGTCACCGTCGACTATGGTATCGACGCCGATATCATCGACGGCGTCTATGACGACGACGTCGACGGCAGGGTCGACGACGGTAACGACTTTGACGGCGGTTAGACCATCGCCGATGGTTTCCAAATCACCACAGACGGCTGCAACTTCGACGGTGTCGTTGGCGATCTCGTCGACGAGGGAGAAAACACCTGACAGAACAGAGAAGACGAGAACAAGTAGAATTACACCTGAAATTACATCACCTAGCAAGGTTACCCCTCTTTTGCCATCTCACCTGTTGGAAGAGCAGGATTCTGAGGAAGAAGATGATAGGTCATATGGCTATGCGAGTAGCCCGTCCCAGCTGCACGTTAAGTGTCAGGAGGATGATTTTGAGGAAGAATATGGTGAATATCAAGGCTATGCTCCTCAGGAACATCATCATCAGGATTGTCAGGAGGAGGTAGTTTGCATGCCGTCTTCTTTATTTACGGACCTACAGTTCATGTTGGCTGACTACAGGAAAAGATTTCCACCAACTCCTGTACCTCAGGAAATACCATCAGTAGTTCCTCGTCCACGCTCTATCCCGTCTACTCCAAAGAGGGTTCAAGCTGTGCTGGTGGAACCCTTACAGAGAACACCTCCATCAATCCCTCAACAAGATCAGGGTACTACGGATGATGATCAGGAGGAAGTAGCGCTTAGAGATCCAAATAGAGAATGGGACGACTACCTCATTCCCACGCCTTCTTCTCCTTCTCCGGTGCCTGTTGACTCACCACCAGAGGGTATTGGTGGTTTTCATAACTTGTTAGGGAGAGCTGCAAAAAGATTTGATCTGCCTATGCCAGCTACCCAAACGGATTCTTATGTGATTTTAAAGAGCCCTTTAGGAAATCAGTGAGGGCTTTTCCGATTATAGGTCATGTATGGGAGGAAGGACTCCAGGTCATGAAAACACCAGCGACAGTGACACCAGTACTATCCAGGTTGGAGAAGAAATGCAAGGCCCCAGAGGATGCTCCAGCCTGTTTGGTGGGCCATCCCAAACCAGATTCAGTTATTTCCCAGGCAGCTCAGCGAAAATCCAAAAACCCATCGGCACCTATTACCACACCTCCTGATAGAGAAGGCAGGCGCCTAGATAACGCCGGTAAGCGTTTTTCGTCAATGTCAGCTCTGTTGGTCAGAGCAGCTAATGCCCTTGCCATATTGGGCAGATATGACAGACAGAGATGTGGTGTGACCTGGCTCCGTATATGGATCAGCTTCCGGAAGAGAGCAAACCAGAAGTGAAGAAAATTCTGCAAGAGGGAGAGTGAGCTTCTGCAGAAGTGATAGATTGTGTGATGGTTACCGCAACTACAGCTTTCAGATCGCTGGGGGGTGCAGCAGTTTTACGCCATCAAGGATGGCTCCGAGCTACTTCATTTAGACCGGAAGTCCAAAATAAGATCCTAGACCTTCCATTCGATGGAGAGGCTTTATTTGGGAAGCACATCGACGATGCGCTACAAGATATCAAGAAAGATACTGACACAGCGAGGGCTCTAGGGTCGCTCCAGTATCGGAAAGTGCCTTTTAGAGGAGCTAGAGGAAGGGGCCTTCCATCCTACAGGGGAGGATTTCAACAGTATAGATACCCCTTGTACGCTACATCTTTCCAGCCGTACCGTCAACAGTACGTTCAACGACAGCAACAGTCGGGGGAGTTTTCTAAATCTGCCCCCAGAGGAAGAGCAGGACGTCAGGGAAAGGACACCTCAAGACGTCAATGACGAGCTTCAGGCTCCGGCTATTTTTATTCCCACCTCTCCAGAAGTTCGCCTAGGGGGGCAAATTTCTTTTTACCTTCACCAGTGGCAAAAAATAACCACGGACCGATGGGTCCTCAATCTAATACAATTTGGCCATACATTGGAGTTTCTCCATATCCCTCCTTGTACTCCACCAGGACGGCAAGAGGTAAAACACCTACATCTCATGCGTTTGGAGATTCTTACAATGCTCCAAAAAGGAGCAATAGAACCGGTGCCAAACTCACAGAGGGAAGGGATTTTATTCCCGTTTCTTTCTGGTACGCAAGAACTTGCGTCAATGGCGTCCGATCCTGGATTTGAGAACTCTAAACACTTCTCAAAAAGCAGCCCTTCTGCATGATCTCCCTTCAGGACATTCTGTTGCTCCTAAACCCAGGGGATCATATGACCACCTTAGACTTACAAGATGCATATTTTCACATCCCCATCCATCCCTCCCACAGGCAGTACTTTCGATTTGTTGTAGCCGGAAGCCATTACCAGTTCAAGGTACTGCCATTTGGCCTCAAGTCGGCCCCAAGAATTTTCACCAAATGTCTGGCTCCAGTAGCCGCTTTTCCGAGGAAGCAAAGACATCAGGTTTTCTGTACCTGGACGATTGGTTAATCAAAGCACCTTCACACGCAGCTGTTCAGTCGTCCACGGTGGCATGTACAAGACTGTTTGCCGAGTTAGGCCTGACTCTGAACGAGGAAAAGTCGTCTCTGCACCCCTCCAAGAAGATTACTTTCTTTGGGGGCTATTCTGGACACCACAATAAACAAGGCGTTTCCTTCTCTCGAGAGACAAAAAAAGCTAATTTCACTGTCCCAAGCATTTGCAAAAAGAAAGTCACTTTCAGTACGCCGTTACAAGTCACTCCTGGGGACAATGTCATCATGCATCCCTCTCATCCCCTTCTGCCGGTTAAGGATGCGTTAATTGCAGGAGGAGCTGGATCGGCAATGGCGTCAACCAGTAGGTTCCTTCGAGGATGTCATTCCAGTCACACCAGGTATGATCCAGGCCGTGTCTTGGTGGACCAGACGTCAAAATATTTCCAGCGGTCTTTCTTTTCTCACCATGCCGGCTCCACAGGTGATCACCACTGATGCTTCCCTGGAAGGTTGGGGAGCCTTTCTTCAAGACCTCTAGGTCAGTGGGCGTTGGCAGAGTCAAGACCAGCAGCTTCACATCAATTTGCTGGAGCTCAGAGCAGTGAGATTAGCATTGCTGGCATTTCTGCTGAGGATAAGAAACTCAACTGTACTGATCAGGACAGACAACACAACAGCAATGCATTATCTCAACAAGCAGGGTGGCACGAGATCCTTCCCCCTGTCTCAGGAGGCCCAGAGCATCTGGAGATGGGCTGTGCAGAACGGAATCTCGCTGAAGGCAGAACACCTTCCGGGGGATCAAAATGTCAAGGCAGACACATTAAGCAGACTCAAGTCAACCTGCCACAAGTGGGAAATCCACCAGGAAACCCTAAACAGCATTTTTCTAAAGTGGGGCAAACCAACAGTGGACCTATTTGCGACAGCTCAGAACAAGAAATGCCGGTTCTTTGCAAGTTGGCGTCACCAACCGGGATCCTGGGGGAATGCTTTTTTGATGGCATGGTCAGGCGTCTTTGCCTACGCCTTTCCGCCGATTTCCCTCCTACCACGACTGCTCATGAAGATCAAGACAGAGCCGTGCAGGATTATCCTGATAGCCCCATGGTGCCCCAGACAACATTGGTTCACAGAGCTTCTCCTTCTTTCGGAGACGCAACCTATTCTCCTTCAGCCCATTCCATCTCTTCTGACGATGTCGCAGGGACAAGTGCTACATCCAGATCCCAAGTTGCTATGCTTAGCAGCATGGCTCCTGAACACTGTGAATTTCAACATCTAGAAATCCCATCTGAATGCAGGGATATTCTTTCAAATGCCCGAGCACTGAGTATGAATAAGACGTACAGGATGAAATGGAAGAGATTCTGTATATGGTGCCGGGATTCTAATGTTCATCCACTAAGATCCGCATCTCTTGAGATCCTTCCTTACATTCTACTATTGGCAAAATCTGGATTAGCTCATGCGTCAATTGAAGTCCATCTAGCTGCTATATCTCGCTTTAGCAGGACGTCCTCAGGACCATCGTTATGGTCGGAGAGAATCATATAACGGTTCATGAGAGGATTATTTCGTACTTTTCCTCCGGTTAAGCCTCCGCCACCTCTCTGGCAGCTTAATATATTATCACAACTCATGAAACATCCCTTTGAACCCATTCGTAAGGCGGACCTTAAGTTCCTTTCTTGGAAGATGGCTCTTCTTCTGGTAATGACATCGGCCAGGAGAGTTGGGGAGATTCAGGCCCTGACCATACAGGAACCATTTCTGTAGTTTAGAGAGGATCGAGTAGTCCTTCGTACTAATCCAAAGTTTATCCCCAAAGTACCATCATACTTTCATTTGAATGAACCTCTTATCCTCAAGACGTTCTTCCCTCTACCAACTACTGCAGCGGAAAGGGCTCTTCATTCGCTGGATATCCAGCATTGTCTAAAATTTTATCTACAAAGAACAAAAGCTTTTCGCAAATAGTTACAGCTGTTTGTGTTCTTCAGTGCACTCAGAAAGGGCTATCCTCTTTCCAAAAGGGGGATTGCTCGATGGATCTCGAGTGCAATCCAGTATTGCCATCAAGCAGCAGGGAAACCTCTGGGAGCACGGGTGCGTGCTCACTCAACGAGAGCAATATCTACATCCACTGCGTTGTTTGCTGGAGTACCTATCCAGGATATATGCAGGGCTACTACATGGAAGAGTACACGCACCTGCACCAGGCATTACTGCTTGGATGCAGCCGCTAACAATGATGTGGCAGTAGGACAGGCGGTGCTGAGGAACCTTTTCCAGTGACGGTGAGCTCTCTCCTTCATCCCTCCTTTATACTGTAAGAATGTGCACATTTTATTTTATATGCATTTCTCATTGTGTAGAGGTTTATAATATGGCGGTTACCCAGAGAAGTGTTTATTCTTTATGGTGTTTAGATTGTAGATGTTAAGCGTGGAGTATTTATCAGTTTGGGGGCTATGTTTTTTTTTTTCTTTCAGGTAAAAATGTTCTTTCCTACAGATTGACAATTTAAAGCACTCTTGCATTTGTTCATGTAGACACAGAGTAAAATGTGCTACGGACTGCTAGCTACTCTGATTCAAGCATGTGAATCTATGAAAGTTCCAATACTGGAGTAAGAAAACAAGTTACTTACCTGTAACTGTAGTTCTCCAGTATTGGAAGCTTTCATAGATTCACATGCATTCGCCTTCTCCTCCCCTGAGAAGCTCACCTTTGGATTTTTTACAGGGTTATCTTGGGCACAAGTGCTCGGAAAATCTGAAGGTCTAAGGTTCTCTCAGGGGTGTTCTAGAGGGTGAAGGGTCCTGATTGGTTCAAGAATTATTTTTGGTCTCTTTTACAAAACGAGAGTTATGGGTTACAAAACTGAAATGGGCCTAGGCCTACTTTCTGCTTTGTATTGATTTAGCATTGCTTTTAGAGTCGGAGCCTCGAGTAGCGCGCAAGCGCTGCTCTGCGAGACTTATAGTTAGGGAGTTTGAAAAGCTGACCAGACGCTCGTGCGTCATGGCCTTTTCCCTGCGGTTACGCGCGCGGCAGACATGTGTTTCCAATTATCGTGCCCAGACGCGGGCGCGATAGTGGAAGCACATGCCGGCCGTGCGGGGAAAAGGCCATGACGCACAGCGTCTGATCAGCTTTCAAGCCAGGCTGCCGCGCTCGCTCGCCCCGCTCCTCTCTTGTTTTTATTACTGTCTCCAAAGATGATACATTTTGCAAAGCATGTACGAGTGCAATCCTTTAATAAAGTGCTACCTTTATCATTTTACTCCTATCAATATACAAGATAAAGCGCTGGGCTCCATAAAAAACCTGTGAACACAGGTGCTAAATTTGATTTCCTGAGAGCATTCATTCAAGTCCATTTGGGAATCGCAAGATCTTGGCCCGATAGAAACCAAGTGAACGTGCGCCATTCTTGCAAAGGAGCTGTGTGGCCGAGTCTGTGGAGTATACATACACATCCAAAAACGCTCCAGTGATGACGGGCCCTCACAAACACACAGCCCTCATTGCCAGTCAGAACTCTATACATTGGCTCCCTAACACGTCCTCATGCTGTCAGGAAGGAGTCTAAACACGCAGTGACAAATGGCACCACGTTGGCGCACAGGAACATTGTGCACCGAAACCAAGGACATCAAAATGAATTACCGTCAGCACTGCTGTGCTGCCATAAACTGAACTGTCACGCACGTTAATCCCACGGTGAGGCGGCCATGCGTGAAATGTTGTTGAACTGTGGGCGGTATTTTACACATATCCGAGCAGTCACAGGGAAGGGACGATAACACTTAGTCCACAAGAGACAATGATACTCAATATTGAAAGAAAAGCTTGAAAAATAGATGTAGCCCCCCTCAGAACTTGTGCTTTAATATTTAGGGCGCAGAAAAGCAGATGGTACGGGGTCCTCACTGGCAAAATTGGATGGAACGAGCAACTAGTTGCAGGTAAAGCGAGAGGTGGCACAAGAGAGACAAATCAACTACCAACCGCACACGTCAGGGTGTAAATGAAACCACTTCCGGTGTCTCGTTGAAAACAGCATTTCATGCCATGTGGGCCAGCATCGGTCGGCTCAGTGTGGCACGAGTTACGGAAAATAACCTGCATTAAAGAAGGTCACTGCATTGTAATGATGTGGCAATAGCACTACATTTTTTAGATCGCACATCTATACAATGCAGATGGTTGCATAACCCTACGGGATTCTGAGAGTCAACCCATCATTTAAAATGGCTGCACTATCAACAAGACGCACTGGCCTTTTTGGGTGAGAGTACCTTCACAATCTGGATTCGCTCAGAGGGCTATGGGAGCCCCGTACAACCTGCAGCCCGCATGCTTGTTCCCGTATTTGTTAGAAATGTAAACACATTTTCAAAAAGTGATTATTTTTTTTAAATATGCTGCACGGTCATTCCTCATCCCGTTTCAGAATGATATTTCTTTGATTTTTACATGTTTCAAACACTGGCTGAAAGAGAATTTTCGCTGGGTAGCACATTTCCTGGCACTTTCATGGTATGATAAAGGACTGGCAATTCCTATCTGGTCCTTTAACTTTCATTGTCCTAGTTCGGTGGTAGGGATAAAGTAGACATTTTAACCAAACCAAGCATTGGAAAAGTCAATCGATCTGGCATGGCCACCCTTCTTTGTCCTTGGCAATTTTTGAATTGTTCTGTCATAGTTTTTTTTTTGCAAAGCCTTATTTTTGGGAAGCCACTGGGCTCTCATCAATCTAAACAAGCATTGGCATAGCCAATAGGTCTCGCTTTTGGGACCTTATAAGTATTTAGTTATGCAGCACAATATCCTTGGTGCAACAACATCAACTGTCGCATGGCTAAACACTTATAAGGTCCCAAAGGCGAGACCTATTGGCTATGCCAATGCTTTTTTGATATACCGGGGACTCCCATCTCGACGACGGGGAATGATTCAAGCATGTGAATCTATGAAAGCTTCCAATACTGGAGAACTACAGTTACAGGTAAGTAACTTGTTTTCATATCACACTGAGTAGAAAAAGTAACTTAAAAGTAATCTGAAAAGTAATTTCGACATTTTGACTTACCTGCATTCAATTGTAAAACACTGCATAAGATTTTGCAAAGCATTTATTTCACTTACTTGTGCCAGGCCTCGCTTGGTTCTAGAAATAAAATAACTTAATATTTTTATGCAAACAAAAATTGGTCGGAGGTCAGTCTTTGAGTGTGTGACATCATTTGCTGATTGAGCGTGTACAACAAATGCTTAACACTACCCTCTGATAAAGTGTGAGAAGTTGGCCTGGTATATGCTGTTCACTAATTAAAGTGGACACCTTGCACCAGGGCAAATCGACTCTTATGGTAGATAGGTTTAAGACAACCTTTTAAAGAAAGCTATCCTAGTGGTAGCTGTGGAGAGCAGCCTTCAGGCTAAGTCTCGAAGGAATGTAAAGCAGCTTGTTTTACCATATAATCTCTTGAATCACCAAATGAAAAGACACCACACAGGTATATATATCAAATATATATGTATTTATTTCTAAATAACTCTCTACTAATCTCTTTATGAGATTAGAAGACAAACATATGCACAAATCAACGTTTCACAATAAGTTAAGCACAAAATATGGCTGGGGCCCTAAGGGCGTACCAGACCATATACTAAAAAGGGACTTAGCAACAACGACTTGCAGGGAGACAAGGCCTAGGGCCTTCA
Organism: Calotriton arnoldi; assembly: GCA_963921515.1. Taxonomy (NCBI): domain Eukaryota; kingdom Metazoa; phylum Chordata; class Amphibia; order Caudata; family Salamandridae; genus Calotriton; species Calotriton arnoldi. The sequence goes on from CAWUFW010009771.1 coordinate 233,646, forward strand.
GAAGTGCTGGGGCCTCACGAAGCCACCCAAGGCAGGTAAGTAAAGGACCCACGGGGGACGCGTGCAGTGTGGATACACAGGCGCGGATCGCCGTTGACTTCAATGGGGCAAGTCGCGGTTGGAAATTAAGAGTTCTAGGATACTTCGGGAGAACCTACAAGCAAGTCACTTACAGGGTAAGTAGTTCTAGGGCCCACACCCACAGGAGCACCGTAGTGCTGGAATTACCTCACCCAGGGAAGCCGGGTGCATAGGTGTCCTTTGGTGTCGGGTCGCGGCGTCGTTTTCAATGGCGAACAAAGAAGACTTGCTGCTTGCGGGAGCTGAAGAAGTGTCCGGTGGAATCCAAGCCTGGATTCTGAAGAAGGATGACCTGAAAGCAGAGGGGACAGTGTTCAAAGTCACTTGGCAGTGACTCGGGGCAAGGAAGATGGATGCCCACCGTCGTCGGTTGATTCAGGTCGGTTGCGGGTGCCTTGACTCTTCAGCCACGAGGTCCAGGAGGCGTCGACGACGACCAGGAGCTGGATTCTGTGTGTCCCTCGAAGTCTGCAGCTTACTGCGGTGTCGGCCACTCGATTGGAGCCAACAAGCCTTGGCAACAGCAAGTCTCGGGGAGATGAAGAAAAGTCGATGGCGCAGACCAGCAAGGTCTGAGGGACTCACCCAGCGAGGGTAAGTCAGGGCAGGCCTGGAGCAACCAGGGGAGCCCTTTGGTTTCTGTAAGAAGTCTTCTGGGGACCCACGAGCCGGCTGGCAAGGGATCGCGAAAACACCTCGGGCGGAATCACTCAACAGGGGCCCACGGTCACTCGGAACGGTGTAGGCCTCTGATCTTCGGAGGGATTCCTGCTGGAGGTCGGGACCACACGTGGTCCAAAGCACAAGTTCGTAGAACGTTGTGAAGGGGTTGCACTCGACAATAGTGCACGGTACCCAGGGGTCGCGGTTCCTCGTCACTCGTGGGGTCCACTTGCCTCCGCTTCGCTGGGGACTCACGATGGCCTTGGAGAAGTCAGGAAATCCACTTCTTGGGCTGCAGGGACTTCGGACTCCGGCGGGAGCGGCGTAGTTTGCGACCGTCGTTGTCGTTTTTGGTGCCTGCCAAGCAGGGGAGTCACTCCTTGACTCCAAGGGAGATTCTTCTGTCTTCCAAAGGTAGTGGAACGTCGAAGGGCCAGGATTCTTCTGTAGAGCGTCGTCCAGGGGTTATCTAACTAGCAAGTTCAAGGGTTCCCCTTCTTATACTGAAAAGAGGGGATGGACTAGCTCTATGACCCCACCTATGGGAGGGTCAAGGGAGGGGTGGCTACACCCACTTCCCTTTGTCCAGTTTCGCGCCAGAGCAGGGGCAGGTAGCCCCTGAGCCGGTTTGAACTGGCATATGCACAGAGGAGCCTTCTGCTCCCCCAGTGCAGGACTTCAAAGCACTCTAGGAGTGCACCCACCCAGCCCCAATACACTAAACCCTGTCTGGGAGGTGGTTACACCTCCCTGTGACAGGATGCCTATTGTTGGGCTTCCTCCACTGTGAGTTTCGGTCATCAGCAGGAGGGCAGCCCAGTGTCTGTGACTGGTGGCATCCATTTTGTGATGCCAGGGCTCTTCAGGATTCTACCGCGTTTCCACAGCAGGTACATGTCTTATCCCTCTAGAAGGGGGAATGCTACCCCCGCCGCCAGGATTGGCGGGGGGGTAGTATTCCAAGATGTTTGACACCAAACACGACATGTTTTGATGCAGCCATTCCAAAGTTAGCATTTTACCGCGAGGATATAATGCACTTAAAAGTATATGGTTTAACCGCATCCACAAACAGCACCAGAGAATAGACTCTGAGAGCTGCAGAGGGGCCCTGCTCAGGCAGAGGCACCCCCTCACATAAAGCCAAGCACCCTGCCCTCAGGATTGATAGGGCCTGCCTTAGGGGTGACTGATAGGTTTATATGTGTGTGCAGGAGAGATATAGGAAACCTATATCTCAGTGAGAGTGCTAGCACCACCTCACCCAGGCTGCAGTAGCAGGCCTGTGGTGTCAGATTTAGTCTGCTTCCCAGGGGTGGCATAATACATGCTGCAGCCCCTGGTAGGCCTGTGAAGTACCTATGCCCTTGGTACCTAAGGTACCATATACTAGGGACTCATAAGGCACCACAGTATCCAATCACTAGTGCACCTAGAGTGCACTCCATGTCGTTTAGAGAGAGCAGATAGACTGGGGCCCTGAATAGCAGGGTCCCAGTCCAACTAAGTCATAAACCAGCAAAACACCAGGAAAAAAGTGGGGGCAACCATATAGTCAGATTCCACCTTCCTACATAAAGCCTTACTGCTCGCCCACACTACCACAAATAGAGAGTAAGGTGCTATCTACTTTTACCTCTGCCTACCTTTGGGGTTCCAGTGGACTCTGTGCACACTATACCTCATTTTGGTATAGTATATACAGAGCCAGCTTCCTACAAGCGTTTAGCCATAAAATATTTTATGAAGTGGTACATATGGAACATTTTCTTATTGGATAGTACCAAACCAGCGATACATCTTTGAGAGCTTAAAAACCTCAACTCAGAAGTTTGAATATGGTGCGGCCACCTTTTCCCTCATCCTGCACCTTTTACCTCCTCCTGCACCTTAATATCCAGTCATGTTATTTCTTTCTCTTTCCAAATGAGAATAAGTACCACCTGGTCTGGAGAATGTTTTTAAGAACAGTTTGACATGAACATTTTTCTAGGGAACATAAATCACTTTTCCTTTACTTTGGTGTACTACTTATTCAGAAGGTGTTCAGAAGTATGATACATTAAGTTACCCTTTTCAATATCAGATCCTCACCCTTTCTGTTTGAAATGCTTTGAGAACTCCCATAAGGTGAACACATGCCCCTGTGAGCGTCTTTAAGCATTATGGGCCAGATGTACTGAGCTTTTTTACGTTCGGAAACGGGCAGTTTCACAGAATTTACCGGTTTGCGACCACAAAAAAGCATTTTGGTAAGTATGAAGCCCAAACTTGATTCGGTGACATGGTACCAAATTACAATGTGGGTTTGCGACCAAATACCATTTCGGTATTTGGAAGGGGTGTCCGTTTTTAGGTCGAGCCTGGGCAAAGCATGTGCTGCTCTGCGAGGCATGCTGTATTCAGGTAGGGACTTGAAGCTCCGCCCACTCACTGCCCATATTTTTCATTGGCTTGTGTCATTGTCCACTGTAAACTGTGGTTGTTCATTGGTCAATAGGCTTAGTAGTCCCTCCTTAGTACTGCCTTGTCTCATTTTGTAACCTCCCATGACGACACCCTCTGTTACGTGTGTTGTTACTCGGTAGGCTTTAATTACAGCCTCTGAGCACTATTTTCTCAAATAGCTTTGTCCTGCCTGCTGCAGGCAGGACACACTCTCTCCTAACGCTTAAATTTTTTTTTTATAGCACAAACACATTTGCAATGGAATCAGTCTCGCATTTACGCGAATTTAAGCTACTGGCAGTGTAAATGACAATGCCTTTTATTTATCTGTTTAAAAAACAACACATAAATAAAAGGCATTGTCATTTACAATGCCAATAGCTCAAACTCTCGTAAATGCGAGACCTATTGCATTCAGATGCTTGTTAAATACTGAATCAGAATAGTATGTATTGATGTTTTGCTGCCGAATTCTGGAACCCCTTCCCCTTTAAAACATAGTCCAGTTTTCTTTAAGGGAAACAGGCTGCATTTAAAATAAAAAAATAGCTTTATTAAAAAGCAATGATAGAGATGGTGGTCTACTGACCCAAACAGGCCACCGTCCCTGTGATGACACAGATTTCGAGTGGGTTGCAAATTGCATCTTCCCTCCATTAATATTCATAAGGTAGGCCGATTTGCAACCCACTAGTAATCGCTAACTTTCATACATTAGGAATTGCGTTTTCCAAATTGTGATTAGGAAAAAATATCAATTTGCAAATCACAATTACTAATCTTGATACGTACATATGGCCCTTTATACCCCCAGTTTGCCGAAATCACTTTTTGAGACTTTAGAAGGCAGTTTCATCAACACTATCTGCTACTACTAATGAACATAATGACCCATGCCACTTATAGGGAACACCACTGGCCAAACCTGTACCTAGATAATCAAGGGAAGGGCTTATTCAAACTGGTAGGGGGAAGTTCCCGTTACAGCAGTAGGCATCTTCAGTGGTAAGTGCAGACCCAACCCTGAAGTTCTACGGTGGTTAACAAAAAATGACAGTGTAAGCCACTGGCTTATGTACACTCAGTGTATCTGTCAGAAACCTAGATATGGTGTTTAATTGTGATCTTGCCTCTAGCACCCAGTTACAAAAACTTGTGGGCTACCAGCTTTCTACAGTTAATGTTGCATTAAAAGATCCTTCATTTTTTACTAAATACCTTAAAGGGTGGGGCTAGTATGTTGTCACACATTGACTACTGTAATTCCGTCTTCGTGGGACTCCTGTTTAAATAATTTAATAAACTGCAGCAGCTTCAAATGTTTGCAGTCAAGATAGCCTGTGGCCTGAGGTATTCAAACCATTTGTGGAGGTCAAGCAAAGATTACTCCAGCTTCCGGTTAAGCACCATTTTCAATTTAAAATGTTGTGATTGGTGCACCAAGCATATCACTGGACCTGTCTGCATTTTATTTCCAGCTTGGTAACTGCCTACTCCCAGAGGATGACTTTTACTTTGCAATGTAAGTACCTTCTTGTGATACCCCGTTTAAAATATACTATTGTAACGCATCCCCCAGCCTCTCCTGCTACCAGGAGCTGCTCCCCTTCCTGTCTTCACCCCCATTTCGTTGGGGAGACAGGCCGAAAATCAGGTCAGCCCAGAAGGTGTGCCCACCTCTGCCAATGCCACCACTCAGGTGGGGGAGGTGAGGTGAAGCCCACTCTTCAGTGCCCACCATCTTGCAGATGGAAGGCACCCCCCCCAATCAGGGTCCGGGATTATGCTCACTCCCCCCATGTGCGGTGAGCACACTTAGGGTGTAGTCACCCTAAGGTCAGCATCCTATTGGCTACTATCTTGCTTCCTCAGTAACTCCCCTAAATACAGTATTCAGGGGCACTCCTGATCCCAGCTCAGCAGTTCCAGATGACCTAAGAAGATTGGCGAAGAAGACGAAGCAGCAGAATAAGATCCAGGCGACCGTTGCTTTGGCACCAGCCCTACCGGCCTGCCTGCACCTTCATGCAACCCCTGCAGCACGAGGACTCCCAGCCTGAAGACCAGCACTGAGGATGAGCTACCACCTGCGGAATGTGTACACGTTATCAGACTCCCAAGGCCATCCTACTCGGTCTCAGCTCTCTCTGGTGTGGGAGCATAGCTATGTCCAATGATAGGAATGCAGAGCTGAATAAACCATTCTCGTCGTGCATCTGAGTCCCGACCTTGGATGAGCTATGGGAACATTCTAAACTGCAGCTTCTGCAGAATCCGTAGGAGAGAGCGGGGGCACAGTGGCTGGGGATTGCTCACAGCGTAACATGAAAACTCAAGGAGGGGAAAATGGCGTCCCAGATGCTAACTTAGGCCTACACTACCCTACAGAAGATGGGCACATACACATTTGCAATCACAGTTATATGACCTAGCTGCATGAATGCTAACATAACATAGCATACATCATGGAGGACGGGGTAATGAGACATTTCGATTCTAACAGTCCCTCCTTTTAGCATTCATTGCTAAGTCTTTATTGGTGCTATCAGTTTAGGGTCTTTACAATTCTAATGGGAGGGGAGACCTAACGTTGCATATATACCAGCGAACCATTGGGGCAATCATCAGCAATACCAGACAGGTACCCATATCAATATTCAAAAATGCCCTCATCGGTGGACGTTAAATCTTGAACAGCCTGTACCATCATGATAGTATTCTTTGCATTTTGTTCTTGAGCTCTGGGCTTGGGTGTTAACTTTTGCACACACTAAGAACAACAGGCAGGGAGGCAATTGATACACAGGCAACAGGTGAATATCACGCCTGCAATAGCTACATTATCTACATAGGTCTGCCTATGCCTTTCGTTGTGCGGAGCCAGGGTGACAAACATATGCTCGGGGGGGTGGTGTGGTGGTTGCGATCAGGGAGTGTACAGGATGTCTTTCTTCTAGAAACCATAGGATGCCTAACACTGCCATTAATGCTACAAAGACTATTACGAGGAACACTATCTCCGTCTTAGTGGGCCAGCTCGATCAAATGGGGCTATGTTGGTCAGGACGTCTTCCCTATAATGGCTGTTCTTCTTCCATAACCATACGACCAAAGGGATACATTTGTATCTATCAAACTACCAGAGAAGAGTCCGTGCTATGGAGCCAGGTATGCGGGGGAAAAAAAGAAAAATAGTCTCTTAATGTCTATTAACGATGGTGCTAACGAGCACTTCAAACAAAAAGGAAAGAAAAATAGTCTCCAAGTGTCTCAACGGTGGTGCTATCGAGCACGTCGTGGTGGGGCTGCACGATCACAACCCTTGCTGTCTCTTCACTCAGGATAGGGCAACTTCCCTCCTTGGAAAGCACCCCCCACTTATCCTGTCCAATATCTCAGGCAATGCACCAATCTCCTTTTCCCTAACTATTAGTGGTACCATAAGCAGGGTACGCCGGCCCTATTCTTCATCCAGAAGTCCATCCCTGCTAATCTGACTTTCCCTTTTGTGCCCTTCTTCTCCATCGGAGCGTAAATTGTATCTTGTCACTCCAGACACAGAGGGGTCAAAGAAAAGGGGATCAGACTCAAGGGAACCAAGGGGCAGGGGCTCAATGGGCTTGGACTTAATCACAGGTGGACCAACCAATTGGGGCTCCTGGATAGCCCCTCTTTCTTTTCTTTCTTTTGGTGGTCCTGCCTCGTCCAGCACTTCTTTGCTCTGCAGCTCCGTCTCAATCATATTCAAGTGGATGGTCCATAACGAGCAGCCAGGCTATGCATCGCGTCCGGGCCCCTCTGATGTGACTGCAGGGCGTCCCGGACCTATTAGTGAATAGAATGCAAACTTTCAGTTAGCTGGCAAAGATAAAACGTTATATAATTTTTGTTGTTGTCTCTCAATGCTAAATAATGGGGTAAGTCCCAATCCATTTGCTAAACTCTTGTAAAAACAATCAGGACATCCTTTGAATTACTATATCTGTCCATTCCTATATTATTCGTCTGAAGAACCTCAAAGGGAAAAATGTGTGGTGCGAAATACCACAGGAAATACATATGCATCTGGCAACATTCTTCTTTCTTCCCTGGCCTATTAATTCACCATCCCTCGTCCCTTCAAATGTGCCATACTTTCAGCTTAGACATCATGATCCCGGTACCCACCCAGCAGGGCCTGCTACAAACATTCTTACTTTTCATTTTGATCATTTTCCTTAGCCGCCTGATCTGCAAACGCATTATCCCTCCCCACATCCATCAGTTACTTTCCGGTGGGCACTACACTTACTTACAATTCACAACCCAGTTACTCGGACTAACTAATAAAGGACTCGTGGTGTCTCTGCGACTGTATGTAGTGTTGCAGTAACATGAGCAATAGTGGTGGTGCCACCTAGGAATTCAAACTCAAGAGCCATCGAGATATTGTTACCCTTGAGGGTCAGATAAGGGAACATCAGCCTAGTCTACCCGTCCTTTCATCTCCTTTTCCTTTCCAATTCCATCAGTTGACAGAAGGGAGGGGCAGTAACATGGCTGACTTGAAGGTGCCACGTCTTTTAATCATGACACTTTTGGCGAACAATGCTAATTTATAGCCAGCTAGACGTGCACTGGTGAGGTGCTGTGTCTCTGTTTATTCAAGGGCATGTTCACAGCATGGTGTACCATAACTGTGAGATCAGTGGCTAAAACGAGTTCAATAGATTGTCTTATAGAGACGGCCACCGTCATGACCGCCCCCTTGGCAGCTCAAAAGGGCTCTTGCGGTAGCATCAAAGACAGAAAGCGCACAACAAGCCGTCTTGTGTACTTACAACACAAAACGGCACGCAACAATATATGTACCAAGCACAGAAGCCGATGAAAGCGCAGTTTGTTAGTTATCCAAGTGTCAATTGCTCAAAAGACTGCTTCAGGCATTAAGAATAAAGGCTCATGAACTTCTTTAATGTGTTAGTTCGCCAAGGAGCTAATCTCCTACCCCCCTTCGACAGGTGACCTAAGCAGGTGACCTCCTGTCGACAATACTTACCTTTCGAAAAGCATTCTTTATGGCCATTAAAAGCCAAACGCAATAACTATTCAACTGCACTGACCCTACATCCGTGACCCCTGTCTGAAATTGAAATAAATAAAAATAATAAAAATGTATGTTATATTAGTGACAGGAAAACATTGAGCAGCAAGAGGAAACATAGCAATGACTAGAACAGCACAAAGTTAGAGAACCACGTTCTCATTTATTGCACACCATTCAGTCACAAAATTGTAAACACAATCGAAAAATGGGGCCTTTACAATTCAACAGTCATCTCCTCAACCACGCCTTTCTCAACCAAATCCTGCAACATACACAACAAGGCTCGCTACCCCGCTTATTGTATCCGACAAAAAGGTATTTAAGGCAATGTAACATTGCCTATTCCTTATATCCAAACCGGAGATATCTATAGCAATCCCACCACTGTATCGCCCGTTGCCCACAAAGTGTACGGCGCATCTGCAAAACTCAAGGGGGGGGACCAAACACTATGTACTACTTACAGTAAGACCCATCATCAGACATTTACCTGCCGGAAGGCAATAATAGTAAGATACCAAACCCATCACAGTCTCACCACAATTAGACATTAGCACAAACGGAAAATCCACGGTAAGAAGGACCAATAATCTGAGCAAGAGGGCGCAAAACTTGTGCTACAACTAATGCGTCTGAAACACCCACTGAAACACTCATAACTGTGCTATGTTAAATACGTAACAGAAAGAGGCAATGTAGACCAAATACTTCCAAATGTCTACAACCAAGTCACTATTGCAAAAAACACAGTAAAAACGAATCTGCGAACAAACAATCAAATCCCCTTTTAAGACACAAATCCTGCCCACTAGAATCTAGAAACACCTTCACTCTCTCGTCTTTCCCCTGGCGGCAGCAACTGAAATAGCTAGTTCCCTCTTTTCTGCCTTTCCCACCTCAGATCACACACGTTCCTCCGTTTGCATCCATTTTCTATCCTCAAATCCACATACCTGTGTCCCAGTACTCACTAATATCAGGGGATGAAAAACCACAGTGGGAATAGCAGCAGAAATAACAGATTATCATCACTGCTGGCCATGCCACAAGTATATGCGTTAGAGAAAAAGGACGCTGAGGCAATATGCGAGTCAGGGGTACTAACCCTACGATGTCTGGACACCTCTCCTCATCGAGGCGGCTGTCGGGGCCCCCAACTCCGATTTCCCCCACCTCTACAGCAGATTGGGTCTGGTTTCTACTGCCGGACTTCTCTTGACGACCTGGGAGACGTTGGTCCAGGTGGTACCGATTTCCAGCAGCCTCTTGGTCCTGCGCCTGCCTTCCCCAACCAGTCTTGCTCCTGGAGGTTGGCTTTTGCTCCGCAGATTTTTTGGGCGCTCATTTTCTGGTGATCTGGGGTCCGCCATTTTGTGCCGAGGTTGTTGGTGACTGTGGCTCCGGGCACTCCACCTTGATTGCCTTGACCGGTTCCTCAATCACTGCTTACCGCTGGTCCACGCCTTTGACCGCCTGCCCGTCCATTGCCCCTGGATGGCCCCCACTGGGACGCTCTCTCCCCTCCAGACTTGATTGTCCACTTATGGGGCTCCCTTGTCTCACCCCCTCCTTATGGTCCCCCAACTTTGCCGAGATAACCCAACGCGGTGATTGAATTTGGGGCTGGACTTAATGACTGTGACTCCACCTGTGCTATTGTCCCTTTCACTCTAACTTTTTGGGCCTTCATGATGTACTGTTCCTCCACTGCCGGTCTGCCAGAATGGACCTGCTTCCCAACCCCTTGTTTCAACTCCCCTCCCCCCCCATCCTCTATTGGGACGTGTTATTCTATGTTTGACTATGCTACTGTATCTAATGTAACTATGCAAAACTGTTTTTTTTTATTTTTCCTGACCGCTGAGACCTGAGCTACATGGCTGATGCCCGGTGGAGCTGCTAGACAGCTATAGAGGAGATTGGCCTGGGCTCACCCCCTCGACCATCACCTACCCAGCCGGACATTGGGCACAGTTCTTCTCGTCTCCCCGCTGTCTCCTTTCCTCCCCCTCCCTCCTACGATTTACCGTAACATTTTTTTTCTTTTTTTCTGTGCTTTACTATTCTCTTGTAACGGATGTAATTTGTAACTCGTAACGCAATGATCCTTATGTAAAGCGCTCTGATACCTCCGGGTCTAGCCAGCGCTATATAAAACTCGTCAAATAAATAAATAACTGTTATAATAGCCACAAATGGCGGGGACAAAGGAAAGCAAAATGTGCCAACGCCTACACAGCCTGGGCAACATGGCAGGAGCAGTACCAGCAGAAATGGAAACAACAGCTCAACTATGCTCTCACAAAGCATATTGTACACAAAGTACCCCATAAATGAAGGAAAACTCATTTTCTATGGAAAATGAGACATAAGAGACTGTCAGGACTCTGAAAGTGCTCGTGAAATATGATGCAAGGGTGAGTTCAACATATAACTAGATCTATTTTTAATTATTGCAAAATCTCCGATGAAGAGAAATAAATGCATAGGACAAATGAAAACCTTACAAAGCCTGTTAGTCAAAACATAAAACTTAGACCGCTAGCATCTAAATCTGTCCTCATTCCGCACTTATCACAGCAGTCTCTCTGTGCTTGTGCTCAGAAGCTGCCCAATCCCCCACCTTTTTCCCTGTCTGCAGAACTCAAAATATAAATTATAAGAAAGGTCTTTTCATGAAGACGGGAGGAACGGGGAGAAAATTCCATTTCTTATCTCAAGGCCAAAGGCCGCAGTAAGCCTGCCAAACCAAACTAAATCACGAACTGTGTGGTTCAACTTTGAAAATCCTTTTATTCAGCATAAATACGCGCTGCCTGAAATGCTTGAAACACCTTTTCCAAATTAAATACACGTTATATTGCGAGGTCAAATCCAAATTAAACACACTCACTCAAATCAATCATGAATTAATTACTTGAGCATTCCTTACGCTACCCATCAGACTAAAAGCATCAGCATCTGAGCAGGGCTCATTCATTCATTTTTGCTTTCATTCACCAAACTTTTTTTTTTTAAATGCAACTTCATGTCTGTAGCTCAAAACAGCTTTTGTCATTTTGCAATGACCAAAGCTAGATGTGAGATCTGGGTGCCATCAGCGCACCCCTGCTTTTCTCTTTTTTTGTTGTTATTATTACATCATGCTCTTTAACTGTCTTATTTCACATTCTCCCCCCATTACACATTCCAAGTCCTTTCTCAAACCATTCATCCTATGCAAAAAACAAACATATATATATACATTATTACTATGTTCCCCTCTTTGGTTTTTTTTTCTTTCTTGTCACAAACCTAATTTCTGCATGTCACTTTTAGAATGCAATTTATATCTGAGACTCAAAGCAGCTTTTGTCACTGAACAATGTCTAAAGCTACATCATGCGCTATAACTTTCCAGTGAGCCTTCTTCCTATGCAAAAAAAACCAAATGTATATTCTTACTATTATTTTCTGATCAAAAGTGCCCATCAACGGCTGTTTTCAACTTGGCATTGTCCCTCATATATTTGTGCCACAGTGTACTAAACATAATAGGGCCAAGGCCATGCTTAATATACATATCATAATTCGGTGTGCCCTCTACGGGCGCAGGCTGCTTCTCTTCCAATCGAGCATCAGCAGAACAACAACGGCATCCCACACAGCACAACTTGCTAAAGCAAGGCATTCTTACCTCTACACACACACACGCGCGCACACACAGCGCGCTCAACCAAGTATCTCACAAACAGCTCTTCCAAAGCCGGTCAACAGACCCCTTCCAACAAAGTATTGGTACCAAATACAAACGTTCAAATATTCCAAGCGCTTAGTCCAAAACAATCCTCGGATCGTACCAAAGTCAAACTAACGGTGCACCATGTTCACAAAGAACCCAAACAAATTCAAGCGCTTGTTCCAAAAACAGTCCACAGACTGCACCAAAGAGAGACAGGCTCAAGCCCCAGACATTTTCAAAAGTAAGCCAAATTCACTCAGTTGCCTGGCAGGGTATCCGCAGACACCCTGTATCTCTAAACGGTCCGCAGACCTACCAAGTTCAAACAGCTAAGATGGCGCCATATTTACCAAGAATCAAGACAAACTCACCTGGTGCACACAGGTCAAACAAAGTTATTCTCCACTGCCGACTCTTCGGACCAAACGGTGAAATCCAAGGGTTTCGCCATTCAGGACCCCAGCCGAGATGACCACTAGACGAGGAGCCGGCTGATCAGACAGGCGGGGGAGCCGCGAGAACCAAGCTTGGTCATGTGGGGATCCCCAATCCTCCCATCCGACCGGACGCAACCCCGACCTCCACAACACGATTACAGGTGAGATGGGTCACCTGGTGGGGTCCCTGTTCGGGCGCCAACTGAAGGAAGTGACCCGAAAAGGGCCACCCGGATCACTCACGACCACCTCCTCTGCCTTCTTACAAATGAAGAGTCGGTCAGACAGTAGAGAATACAAACCAGATATTTATTGAGATTACACTGCAGTGGAGCCCAGTCTGACCAGCCTCCTGGGATGGCTGTCGAGGGACTGACTAACAAACATTTGGAAACACATGATAAACCCTCCAACACCTCTCGAAACCCCGCCCCTGATGGAAAAATACTGCTTGGGAAGAAAGACAGACAAAGGAGGCACTGAGTATGAGCTACCACCTGCGGAATGGGTACACGTTATCAGACTCCCAAGGCCATCCTACTCGGTCTCAGCTCTCTCTGGTGTGGGAGCATAGCTATGTCCAATGATAGGAATGCAGAGCTGAATAAACCATTCTCGTCGTGCATCTGAGTCCCGACCTTGGATGAGATATGGGAACATTCTAAACTGCAGCTTCTGCAGAATCAGTAGGAGAGAGCTGGGGCACAGAGGCTGGGGATTGCTCACAGCGTAACATGAAAACTCGAGGGGAAAATGGCGTCCCAGATGCTAACTTAGGCCTACACTACCATACAGAAGATGGGCACATACACATTTGCAATCACAATTATATGACCTAGCTACATGAATGCTAACATAAAACAGCATACATCATGGAGGACGGGGTAATGAGACATTTCGATTCTAACAGTACCTTTGTGTCTACAAGTGAATTGTCCTGCTTACTAATGTACTGCTGCACCTAAACTGTATTATCTGTTTGTTTTACACTAAATTAGAAAAGTAACTGAATAATAGCTAGAAAATAATCTAAAGTAATTACAAGTATTCCAAAGAGTTTACATAGTGTTTCCTATACTGCAAAGTAACTTGTATGCTTATATAAAACCAGTACACACCGTATTTTGAAAAGTATTACTGCTTTGAAAGTATCACTTACCTGCAACTAAGTAATTCTGGGTTCTAGTAATAAAAAAACAAAGTAACAACTTTTTTATACAACCAATTGCTCTAGATTCAATGAGTGTGTGATTTAATTTCTTGCATGGGTGTGTACAACAAATGCTTAACACTACCCTCTGATAAGCCTAACTGATCAGCCCAGCTACCACTAACTTGAGAGTAAGATATTATCTACTTTATCCTCTGCTATACCTCTGGGGATCCACTGGACTCTGTGCACACTATACCTTACTTTGGTATAGCTTCCTCCAGACCAAACGGAGTGAGGGGTAGGTTCCCGGTACCTGTTTCCGGTAGAACTCATGACGTTGACACTTTAGTAACGTTCATTCCTCTGCCTGCTAGTTGATTAGGCGTGATTCAAACCCGAGTCGGGTTGGTCCTACTCTTTGATAAATTGAGGTACCTCATTGTTAGGTTGACTGAGTGATTGGTTCACTTCTACAAACCAACCACTGTGTAGATAGTGTATAACTATAGGTCCTGACGAATTGCCAAGTGATTCTTTACACAATAGGCGAGAAACATGTTGACCATGACTACGCAAACCTAGACACCTCTGATCATTATAATCAGCGGTGATATCCCTGATGTTTTTAATTGAGACGAGTGGGCTTGCAGATTAAACTCATTTTGGAGCACCGCCTCGCCTCATTTTATCCTCCCACACATTTTCTTATCACATCTACACCACAAGGCCCCTCACCCGCACTTCACCCATACGGCTTGGGAAAAAGATCTCCGCCAAAGAGCCCCTCATAGGGTGCCCGTCCGGCATTGCAGCGCTGACCTGACAAGGAGCAAGCCCTATGATGAAGCATGACACCTAACCGGGTGTGTGAGGGCCCCACTTCCCATATTGGGAGACACCCTGACTCTACTCTAGAGCAGGAGTGTTGACGAACCCAGCCTTCGGCATTTCCATCCCTCCCCTATAGGAACTGCATACTCCTTCGTTGCTACGTATAGTATATACAGAGCCAGCTTCCTACAACATCTCTTTAGTTCTGTGTCCCTAGCTGTTGTACACTCTCCATTTGGGCCTCTGCAGTCTTTCTAATTTCATGCTGTTTCTTAGGAAACTGAAACAGTTGTTACAAGCTGGACTCATTTGTTGTTCTTAGTTCTCCTAGCACCAGGGTTTGCCTGGGTAAATGTTGTGCTTTAGAAGTAATTATATGGGTGCCAAGCTTCCTGTCTAGGTCAGTCTCTCTAATCTCTACCGATCTTAGGACTGTGAGTGGTACAGTAAAGCATGTGGCAGACGGCGTAGAGGCACACATGCTGAATGTTCACTGCAGGATGGAGTGGGGGGGTGTTGTGTGGGTGCATGTGTGGATGTGTGTGTTAATAAAGCTCGTGACCAGTAACTCCATGACCTGCCGGCTGGCTGAAAGGTCCAGGGCACGCTTTAGCTAATACTTTCAGGCACTACAACAGCCTGTGACCAGCCCACTTACCACCTATCTCCTTAGATGATACAGCCATGAATGAGCGGTTGCTGCACAAATGCAAAACTGAGAAGTCCCAAAATATCACAACTTCTGTGGCATGGTCTCACAGGTTTAGAGAAGGGCCTGCAAGACAAAAATAGCCTGTCTTGTTCCTGCATATGCACTCTGCTTCACTTAGAGCTTCTGGTACAATAACTTTAATTTCTTAGCCATGCTGAACACCATCTTTAGTGCCATCATTGTTCACTGAGTCCATATATTTCTGGGAATGCTTGCTTAATCCTTACATCTGCTTACTTTAATTTCCTTATCTGTTCCAATGCTCTGTTTTTAACACAAGCCAGTGTTGGCCTATCCTTCTTTAGATACTTTTGTTGTATTTGCTTTTGCTGAATGGAGGCACAGCCAAAAAGTCAACATACTATTTCCACCATATAGAACAATTGCAATATGCTGATCTTGGTGTCTTTTTGGAAAGGTTGCCAACATCCCTGCTTTGTATCGTCATTAAGACTGGCTCTTTAATTCCTATGGAAAGAATGGGTTAGTTAGATGTTCAACCTTTGTTTACACACAGGGTCATGATCCTACCCTTGTCTTGCTGCCACCCTTCAGTGATTGGCTACATTTCCTTTGCATATTTGTGCTTTTTGGTTATTAATTGTAAGACCTTGTATCTTGTGCCATTTAGCATCACCAGGTGAAATTACTCTTCTCTCAGCACTTGCTGTCAGCCTATGTT
This sequence comes from Calotriton arnoldi, assembly GCA_963921515.1. Classification (NCBI taxonomy): domain Eukaryota; kingdom Metazoa; phylum Chordata; class Amphibia; order Caudata; family Salamandridae; genus Calotriton; species Calotriton arnoldi. The sequence continues at coordinate 249,460 of CAWUFW010009771.1, forward strand.
TTGGGCCCCTGCAGCATATGCAGCCCTGAAATTTATATACAGCTTTGGGCATTCACCTTCTCAGCGGTGTGTATTCTTTCTTACAGATGAATTCTCTAAGATGAAGGAGGAGGTACCAACTGCTCTGGTGGAAGCCCATGTTCGAAAGGTCGAAGAGGCTGCCAAGATCACCGGAAAGCAGGACCCCAGCTTTGGCCTGGAGAGTAGCGGCATCGCTGGAACTGCCTATGATGAGACAGAAAGGATAGGTGAGATAACATTATTTAAGGTGAGCTATCGAAGAGGCCCTTTACCACTTGCATGTAGAGGGAATGGGTGGCCCTATCGAATGCATTGACCGTGATCAATGGGGACCATCCATTATATACATCGATGCGATTAGTGGACAAGGAAACGACATTAAAAATCCTGTGGGCAATCCATCAACTAAAAGGGGTGTGAGAAATTGTCATTTTGTTCTCAAGAAATTTTGCAAATAGCATTAAAATTTTCACAAAATTAGACATTAATAGCAAAATGGGGTTTGATGGTGTGTTGCATGACTTTTTTTTTTTTTTTTTAAGGGAACCTGCACTGTGCATAAAAAAAATCACCCATGATGCCTACAAAGGGACTGGTTTGAGAAGACAATGTCTCTCAATAAGACATTTTATGTGTGCACCAGTCTCCTGCTGGCATCTTGCAAAACGTTTTTTTTTTTTTTTTAAAACATGAAGCGTGCACTTATTTATAAGTGACACAATTTTATGTAATACGAAATTTGTGAGAAATGTCATGAATTTAACTTAATGCAAAATGTGTGTATTTCTCTGGCATAATTCAAATTTTATCAAAGTCTATTATCTTCTTTTGGTGACATGGGTGTGTGAGAAAGTGCCCTCTTTCTGCATGGTTGCCCCCACTTTTTGCTGAATTGCTGATGTACTTTGAGTGTGCCCTGGGCTCCTGCTAATCAGGTACCCACGGCCTATGTTCTTTCCCTAAAAGTGCATTGAAGCCTAAACCCAATTGGCATCTCTGATCACAGGTCAGCCCCTGGTAAATGGTACCACAGGTACACAGGGCACTGTGACCAGAGAAGGCCTCTAAGGGCTGCAGCACTTATTGTGCCACCCTTAGAGGTCCTGTACCCTTACCCTCACACACTGCCTTTGCAGGCTGCGCGTTTTGGTGCAGAACAAAGTGAAGTCGACATGGCACACATCTGTGTGCCATGCCTACAACCCACTGCCCTGGCATAGATCAGTCACCCCTCTAGCTGGGTGCACTATACCAGTGGTGAGGGTACAGGTGCATGAGCCCTGTACCCCTACAATGTCTAAGTCCATTCTTAAACATTGTAAGTGCAGTGCTGCCATTAAGAGTATATGGTGCTGGGAGTTTGTCATTACAAACTCCACAGCACCATAATGGCTACACTGAAAACTGAGAAGTTTGGTATCAAACTTCTCAGCACATTAAACCCACACTGATGCCAGTGTGGGATTTAATGAAAAATGCACACAGAGGGCATCTTAAAGATGCCCCCTGAAAACTAACCTACCACTAGTGTCCAGGCCGAGTGGCTGCTTTCAGCTGCCACCACCAGACATGTTTCTGGACCCCTGGGTTGAGAGCCTGCTGCTCTCTGGGGCCTGAAACAATGCACATCCTGGGACGAGGTGCCAAGCCTCCTCCCCCAGGATGGGCAGGGTTCATGAAAGGGGAAGCTTCAAAGGCTTGCCGCCTTTGTGAGCTTCCCCAGGCCACTTGCTGCTTTCAGCAACTGGTCCCCACTGATTCTGACTGTAAGAAACTGGCTCTATATATACTGCACCAAAGTGAGGTACAGTGTGTATAGAGTCCAAGAGTCCCCAAAGGTAGGCAGAGGTTAAAGTTAGATAGAACCTTACTCTCTAATAGTGGTAGCTTGGTCGAGCAGTAAGGCAGTTAAGCATTTGATGTACACACTCAGTCAGCAAATGAATTCACACACTCAAGAACTGAACTCTAGGCCAATTGTTTTTGTATAAAAATATACTGTTGTTTTATTTTAGGACCAAGCAAGCCTGGCACAGGTAAGCATAAAATACTTTGTAGTAATAAGTTACTGAATGTCGAACAGTTTGAAAATGCAATGGAAATTGTACTTTGTTTGATTTACAGGGAGCAGTAGTATGCAACACTTAGCAAATGCAGTACATTGGAATGAATAGGCTTTTTCAATAAATTGCAGGTAAGTTACTTTTACGTTACTTTTTCTAACTCAGTGCTGGATGCCTGGATTCAGCACTGGGACAATTCCTGGAAACAGGTGAGTAAATGCGTTTTTGCAGCGTGAATCTTTCTGGATTCACTATGCTGTGCATTATTCCGCGGTCTAGTGGTTGGGTCCGGAATAGTAGTTTTTTTTTTTTTGTGGCCAGGTGGGCGTTGACGCCCCACCATTTGGTGTCCTCCCGTGACGTCGGCGCGCTTCCTCCCGAAGCTCCCACCCTTGGGCGCCATCTTCAGATTCTTTTTTCCGCCGTTGGGTCTGGATCGTCACGAGGAGTTCCATAGTTTTTTGGAAACAAGAAGAGAAAATAAAGCAGAAAACGCCAAGAAGTTGGAGTTTCTTCATCGCACGACAAAGGACACAGAACCGGGACGACGAAGAGGGTTAGAAGAGGAAGAACTTCGACGTCCAACGGAGAATGCGCACACAGGGGGCCCCCTGAGCGCAGGAATGGACAAAACCCCATTCAAATTTGGCCGTAATTGCCACCACATGTACGCGCAGAAGGACCAGCACCCAGTCTGCAACCTCTGCCTGCTAATCGACAACGAAAGCAAGGATTGCAACGCCTGCTCAGCATTCACCCCCAAGACCCTCAGAGTGAGGGAGAGACAGAGACAGAGGGAGAGCGAACTATGCCATGCAGGGGCAAGGACAACCTCAGTCGCTTCGGGACTTGGGCCTCTCCAGCGGAGAAGAGGACAACATCGCCGAGGGACCAGAGGACTACACGGTCGCAGAGACCGATAAGAAGTCGACAAAGGAGGTAAGAGAGACGTCGACCCTTAAAGCCCCGACAGACTCTCGAAAAACAGAGCCAAAGTCCTCGAAAGGAGCACTGGCGTCGAAGCATTCGACGACCACAGCTGCGTCCACGGACAAACAGCCCAGCGGATCCTTTGAAAAGGACTCCCAGCCGGCGAAAGCTCTAGAAAAACCTAGGTCGTCGAAGCACGGTCCCGAAAGGCCGCACTCGACGCCGAAGGGAAAAGAGCCGAAGGCGACTTCGACGTCAAGATAGACGACCTCGAAGAGAAACACCAAAACTCTCGACGCCGAACAAGCGGCCGAAATGGAGAGGAAGAAAAGAAGGCTCGAGGCCGAAATGGACAGTATCCTCCAGAGGAAAAAGGACTTCGACGAACGGATGAGCAGATACACCATCCCTTCGAAGCCCCCGACGGTAGTCGAAATAGAAGTCGAAGAGGAGTTCGCCGCCGACCCGCCGAAAACTCCTGAACCAGCAGAGCAACAGGACGAAGAGGGCCTGTATTACGGAGGAGAAGGCGAGGACGATCAGCAAACAAACTTGGGCTCGACGCCCTCGGAGGCGCAGGACCTGGAATGGCAGGACCTCGACGCCCAAAACCCGGAGGAGGGCGTAGAGTCATATCCGTCGAGGCCTTCGCCGCCAGACGACATTGGCATCTACAACATGGTCATCAAGAACGCTGCAGCAACTTATGGGGTTGAAATGGAGGAAGAGAAACCAAAGGCTTGTTTCCACTTAGAGACCCTGCTCCCGACTCAAACTAGGAGCCAATTCCTACCCATGCTTCCAAGTGTGCTGGACCAGGGCAGGGAAGCTTTCAAAGAGCCAGCAATCTGCAGATCTGTCACCCCTAGAACAGAGAAGAAATACAAACATTCCTCTAAGGACCCAGCATATATCCAGGGATCCGTACCATCTGACTCTATTATAACATCAACGGCCAGAAAGAGGGCCAACATTCCCACGAACTCAGGGCCACCTCCAGACAAGGAGAGTAAGAGAATAGACCTCACAGGGAGGAAAATAGAGAGGAATGCGGCAATTCACTGGCGCATTGCGAACTCCAATGTCCTAATAAGCAGACATGCGTACCAACATTGGGAGGAGGTTGGGCAGCTGCTCAAACATCTCCCGGAACAACACCAGCAGAGGGCAACACACCTGGTGGAGGAAGGCAAGAACATGGCCAACACCTGCCTAAAGTCGGCCTTGGACGCGGCAGACACATCAGGCAGACTTATGATGATTGGGGTGACGGAAAGAAGGCATGCCTGGCTAAGGATCTCAGGTTTCAAGCTGGAAGTCCAGAACAATATTCTGAACATACCCTTCAACGGGGAAAAACTGTTTGGCACACCAGTGGACAAGAAGCTGACACAGCTCAAAAAGGATAATGAAACTGCAAGGTCCATGGGAGCGCTGCAGTTCAGAGGGATGAGAAGGGGCACCCCCTCAAGGAGACCAAATGGCAGAGGAGGAAGCCAGCAGGGAACATCGCACCAGGCCTTCCAGCAAACTTATCAGGGAAACAACCAGGCGCAACAAGGTCAGCAACAGCAAAGCTGGCAGTACCAACAGAGGGGCCAGTCCTTTCAGGGGCGACCGAACGGACGGGGACCAACGAGAAGAGGGGGACAGCAACCCACCTCCAAGTGACTCCGCTGTACCAAACGTGCCCACACAGACAACATCTCTAGTGGGGCGGCACAACAAAGGACTCAAAAGACAATTAGAAACACACAAAGGAAAAGCCAACGAACATGTAACACCGGTAGGAGGCAGATTAAGACACTTCTTCCAGGAGTGGAACAAAATAACAACGGACAAATGGATACTCAACATCATACAGTTCGGCTACTGTATAGAACTGGGAGAAAAGCCACCAAACAGGAGGCCAACCAACAAAACGCGCTCAACAAAAGAGCTCTCACTCCTCTGGCAGGAAGCACAAGAACTCCTCCACAAGGAGGCAATAGAAACAGTGCCATACAAGGAAAGAAACAAGGGAGTGTACTCCAACTACTTCCTCGTACCAAAAGTGGACGAAACGTTAAGGCCCATTCTGGACCTACGGTTCCTAAACAAATAAATAAAAACTCAGAAGTTCAAGATGACGTCCCTACAGGAGGTTATACCTCAAATAAGGGACGGGGACTTTATGTCCTCTATAGACCTCAAGGACGCCTACCTACACATTCCCATGAACCAGAAACACAAACATCTACTGAGATTTGCCATCAACAAGGCGCACTACCAGTTCACAGCCCTAGCCTTTGGGCTAAAATCCGCACCAAGGGTCTTCACAAGATGCCTAGCTGCGGTAGCGGCACACTTACGGAGGCAGGGAATACATGTATATCCCTACCTCGACGACTGGTTGGTAAAGGCGAACTCCTACAACCAATGCAAACTACATGCTCAGCGGGTCACGCACACGCTGACAGAACTAGGTTTTTCGATACGCTGGGGGAAGTCCTCGATAGAACCAGAACAGGTGAAGATCTTCCTGGGCGCACAGATCAACACCATTCAGGGCAGGGTGTTCCCCAGCGAGAAGAGGACCTTCGCCCTGCTGAAGGAGACACGTCCATACCGGAAGGGGCAACCTCTGACAGTGAGGACAGTGAGCAAACTCATGGGGATGATGGCATCCTGCATACACCTAGTCCCCAATATTCGACTCCACATGAGACCATTCCAGGAATGGCTCCAACAACAATGGTCACAGGCAACAGGGAGTTGGGAAGATCTAGTGGTTGTAACGCACGCAGTGCAAGAGGAGATAGCGTGGTGGAACAAAGACAACATAACAAGAGGGAAGCCATTTACACAACCAACTCCAACAGTGACCATCACAACGGACGCATCCCAAATGGGGTGGGGAGCGCACATGAACCCGCTCAAAGTGAGGAGGTTATGGACACAAACAGATGCCATCAAACACATCAACTACCTAGAACTAAAGACTGTGTTCCTTGCACTAAAAGCCTTCCAGAAACAGCTGTACGGACAAAGGGTGTTGGTACAAACAGACAACACCACAACGATGTTCTACATCAACAAGCAGGGAGGAACACAATCAGTGGCGCTGTCAAGGCTAGCGCAGGAGATATGGAGATGGGCAATTCCACTACAAATAGACCTCCTGGCGATACATCTACCAGGGAAGGACAATGTGGAAGCAGACAGACTCAGCAGACCGACATCAGCATCCCACGAGTGGGAGCTCAACCCTCAGGAAACGCAAAAGCTATTCAAAAAGTGGGGGACCCCACAAATAGACCTGTTTGCCACACACCAGAATGCAAAATGCCAATACTTCGCATCCAGACAGCCAGGTCAGCAATCCCAAGGAAATGCCCTATGGATAAGCTGGTCGAAGACATTTGCCTACGCTTTTCCCCCGATACCGCTGATGCACAGGGTGCTCAGCAAGTGCAGAACAAGCAACATGACGCTGATTCTGGTAGCACCGCAGTGGGCCAGGCAGTCCTGGTTCTCACAAATAGTGGGGATGGCGCAGGGGCCACCACACAAGTTCCCAAAAAGAAGAGACCTGCTCTCAATGCAAAACGGAAGGGTGCTCCACCCGGAACCAGAGAGCCTCAGCCTAACAGCTTGGCTCCTGAAGACTTAGAGTTCGCGCACCTCAAGCTCCCAGAGAGCACGCTGGCGGTGCTGAGGGAGGCAAGGAGACCCTCCACACGGAAGTGTTATGCAGCAAAATGGAAAAGATTCACCCAATGGTGCATCAGGGAAAAGCTCCAGAAGAGAATCACCAGGGAATCAACAGTGCTAAGATACTTAACCCACTTGCTAAAAAGTAACCTAAGCTACACCTCGCTAAAAGTACACCTAGCAGCAATAGTAGCCTATACAAGGGGAGAAACAGGGAAAAGTTTCTTTACATCCCAGGTGGTAAAAAGATTCCTGGAGGGGGCCAAACGAATCGCCCCCCCAAAAAGGATGCCACCTCCGACATGGAACCTCAATGTAGTTCTAACGCAACTTATGAAGGCACCTTTCGAACCCATTCACAAGGCCTCTCTGCATATGCTCACAATAAAGACAGCCTTTCTGGTGGCGATCACCTCGCTACACAGGGTGAGCGAATTGCAAGCGCTAACACTACAAGAACCCTACATTCAAATTCACAATGACAGGGTGGTAATGAGAACAGACCCACACTTCATGCCAAAGGTGGTGTCAAGGTTCCACATAAGCCAGACAATACAGATACCAAGTTTCTTCCAAAAACCATCCACAAGCGCAGAGAGGGCACTGCACACTCTGGACGCTAGAAGAGCAGTGATGCATTACATCGAAAGAACTAAAGATTGTCGGAAAACAAAGCAATTCTTTGTGTCTTTCGCAAGAAGTTTCTTGGGAAGACCGGTAACTAAAAACACCATCGCACGATGGATCGCACAGACAATCCAATTCTGCCACAAACAGGCAGGCCAAGAACTACAAGGAGCAGCACAAGCTCACTCTACCAGGAAAAAAGGAGCTACAATAGCCTTCCTGGCAAACACACCCATCCAAGACATTTGCCTGGCGGCAACATGGGCTTCAGTGCACACATTCACTAAGCACTACTGCGTGGATATACAGATGAACAAAGCAGCACAAGTAGGTCAAAAAGTGCTGCAACATATATTCAACAACCAACGCTCATCTTCCACCCAGCCACCACAAACATAGCAAACCGCTACAAGGTCTATGCACAGCATAGTGAATCCAGAAAGATTCACGCTGCAAAACGAATAGTTTCTTACCTGTCGGTGTAGTTTTGCAGCTTGAAGACTTTCTGGATTCACTAGCGAACCCACCCACCTCTGCCAGAAAGATGAGACGGGAGGAAAGGGATTAAGGAAGGAAAAAGACCTTAAAAAAAAAAAAATTAAAAAAAAAAATGAGGATAAACAAAACTAGCACAAGACGAGAAAAAAAGAATCCGAAGATGGCGCCCAAGGGTGGGAGCTTCCGGAGGAAGCGCGCCGACGTCACGGGAGGACACCAAATGGTGGGTCGTCGACGCCCACCTGGGCCACGAAAAAAAAAAAAGAGAAAAAATACTACGATTCCGGACCCAACCACTAGACCGCGGAATAATGCACAGCATAGTGAATCCAGAAAGTCTTCAAGCTGCAAAACTACACCGACAGGTAAGAAACTATTCGTTTTGTTATTCGTGCGATTTTTAAAGAATATTTTCACATTTCAAAACTCCACACTTAGAAACTTTTTGGAGCAGTACATTGAAATGAATGGGCTGTTTCAACAAATTGCAGGTAAGTTACTTTTTCTAACTCCGTGCTGGATGCCTAGATTCAGCACTGGGACATGTCCTGCAAACAGGTAAGAAAACAAGTTTTGGTTAATTGTACGATTTTTAAAGAATATCTTTAGTTTTCAAAACTCCACACTTAGTCGTTTTTCGAAGAAAAATTGTCAATGTTATCCTATGGAGGAAAAACAGGTTATCGGTTTGCAGGTAAGTAAACGACTGTGGGAGTTAAGGTTCTGGGGTTAGAACAAGGGTTCCCCCAGGGTCAGTGATGCACTGTTGTTGCACTCTCAGCGGCACTAGGGCGGCCGGGTGCAGAGTGTTGAGGGCCAATGTTATCCTATGGAGGATAGGGGGTCTCCGGTTGGTGGCTGCTGGCAAGCAGGCCACTGGGTTGTGGGAGCAAAGCTCCTAGGGTTTAGGTCAGGGCAAATGGGGAAACAAGTAGGCACAAAAGGTGCACCCTCAGCGGCACTGGGGCGGCCGGGTGCAGAGTGCTGTTTCGACGTCGGCCGCCCTGTTTTCTATGGAGAGCCTCCGGTTTGAAGAAGCGCTGCAGGCTCGGGGACGAGGACCTTCTGGGTGCGACCACCACTTCGAGGGGTAAGTTGGGATGTCTTGGGTTGGTTAGGCACCGTTGGTTTGGGCACACAAGGCCGTGGGGTGTCGGGTGCAGGGGTGCCTTTTAGGGTCGGATTTTCTTACCCGCTCTGGTCGCGGTAGAGGGGGGCCTCTGGATTGAGGCTGCAGGTGTCGTCTGGAGGCTTGAGGCAGGTCAGGAGTCGCCGGATCTCAGGTCAGGATCGCCGGGGTGACCTCCTCGTGGTGTTTTTCCACTCGAGCTCGGGCCGGGTTGGACGGGTGCAGAATGGGCTGGATTCGCGGTGTCTGGCTGGAGCCAGAAGCTGCAGTTTAAACACGACCGGTGTTCACGGGAGAAACAGTCTTGGAAGTGAAGGCAGGCAGGTCCTCCGGGGTTTGTGAGGTTGCTGGCTACTGGACACGCCGGGATTTTGCAGAAGCAGGTTCGAGGGGAGACGGGCCTGTAGGGCTGGGGCCAAGTCAGTGGGCGTCGTCCTCTTGTTAGCTCTGCATGGCTCTTCGTCCTTCTTCTTTTCTTCTTGTTGGTAGGCTGGATCTGAGGAAGTAAGGTTCAGGGTGCCCCCTAAATACTGAATTTAGGGGCGTTATAGGTAGGTAAAGGGCAGGGACCAATGGGTCCCTTCCCTGGGGTGGGTACACCCCCTATTCTGCCACTCTCCAGTGTGAGGGGGGCGCAGGAGCCTGTCCCTGGTTGGCTGGCTCCCCCCATCCTCAAGATGGCGGGGACTCGAGGTTGTGCTTCACCTCGCCTCCCCCACCTGAGGGGTGGAGTTGGCAGAGGTGGGCACACCTCCCTTCCTCACTTGTTTTTCCCGCCGGTTCTCCCGCCCAAAGTGGAGGGTAGAACCAGTGGGGACCAGTTGCTGAAAGCAGCAAATGGTCTGGAGAGGCTCACAAAGGCGGCATGGCATGCCTTTGAAGCCTCTCCTTCGTGAACCCTGCCCATCCTGGGGGAGGAGGCTTGGCACCTCGTCCCAGGATGTGCATTGTTTCAGGCCCCCGAGAGCAGCAGGCTCTCGACCCAGGGGTCCAGAAACATGTCTGGTGGTGGCAGCCTAAGCAGCCACTCAAAAACAACAATTGATGGACAGAATGCAGAACAATGTCATACATTCACCCCAGTACAAAGATCTGGGCCTAAATCCATCGTTTTTTTGCTCACCATTCCATTCCAGTTTGGACCCAGCCATATGCAAATCAGTCTTGACCCTGCGCCCAATGGGAACAGTCCAGCCCGAACTGCCAAGCCAGGTCCTCCCTGGACTGGAAACAAGCATCCTAGGACCGGCTTCTGGCTTTCAGCCCTCATCAGCCAGGATAGCTTGACTCCAGTGGCATGGAGAGCACAGGACCCACGTCTGGGCATACCCGTCCCATTCGGGGTGACAAATGCAAAAACAACAATTGATGGACAGAATGCAGAACAGTGCATGTTTTGATTTGTTCTGCATTCCGTCCATCAATTGTGTGTCTTTTGCTTCCTCGCCCTAAGTGCACCGGTCCTAGGATGCTTGTTTCCGGTCCAGGGAGAACCTGGCTTGGCAGTTCGGGCTGGACTGTTCCCATGAGGCACAGGGTCAAGACTAATTTGCATATGGCCAGGTCTAAACTGGGGTGGCATGGTGAGCAAAAGAATGATGGATTTAACCCAGATCTCTTGACTGGGGGTGAATGTTTTGATTTGTTCTGCATTCCGTCCATCAATTGTGTGTCTTTTGCTTCCTTGCCCTAAGTAGCCACTCAGTCAGGTCACTAGAAGTTGGTCGAGTTTCAGGGGGCATCTCTAAGATGCCCTCTGGTGTGCATTTTACATTAAATCCCACACTGGCATCAGTGTGGGTTTAATGTGCTGAGAAGTTTGATACCAAACTTCCCAGTCTTCAGTGTAGCCATCATGGTGCTGTGGAGTTCGTAATGACAAACTCCCAGCACCATATACTCTTAATGGCAGCACTGCACTTACAGTGCCCAGGAATGGGCTTGGGCACTGTAGGGGTACAGGGCTCATGCACCTGTACTCTCACCACTGGCATAGTGCACCCAGCTAGAGGGGTGACTGATGTGTGCCAGGGCAGTGGTTTGTGGGCATGGCACACAGGGATGTGTGCCATGTCGACTCTTCACTTTGTTCTGCACCAAGACACGTAGCCTGCCAAGGCAGTGTGTGTGTCAGGGTACAGGATCTCTAAGAGTGGCACAATAAGTGCTGCAGCCCTTGGAGGCCTTCTCTGGTCACAGTGCCCTGGGTACCTGTGGTACCATTTACCAGGGGCTGACATGTGGCCAGAGATTCCAATTGGGTTTAGGCTTCAATGCAGTTTTAGGGAAGGAACATAGGCCCTGGGCACCTGATTAGCAGGCGCCCAGGGCACAGTCAGTCAAAGACCATCAGCAATTCAGCAAAAAGTGGGGGCATACCATGCAGAAAGAGGGCACTTTCTCACACTGACCCCCACTTTGGGCGGGAGAACCGGCGGGAAAAACAAGTGAGGAAGAGAGGTGTGCCCACCTCTGCCAACTCCACCCCTCAGGTGGGGGAGGCGAGGTGAAGCACAACTCTGTCCCCGCCATCTTGCAGATGGGGGGACTCAGCCAACCAGGGACAGGCTCATGCCCCCCTCCCACTGGAGGGTGGCATAATAGGGTGTGTATCCTCCCCAGGGAGGGGACCCATTGGTCCCTGCCTTTTACCTACCTGTAACGCCCCTAAATCTAGTATTTAGGGGCACCCCTGAACCTTGCTTCCTCAGACAAGAAAAAACTACAAGGAGAAGAAGGACCGAACAGCCGTGCAGCAGCTAACAAGAGGAAGACGCCCACTGACTTGGCCCCAGCCCTGCCGGCCTGTCTCCACATCGAACCTGCTCCTGCGAAATCCCGGTGTGTCCTGCAGCCTCGAAAACCCTGGAAGACCTGCCTGCCTTCAACCCCAAAGACTTTGTCTCCCGTGAGCACCGGATTTGTTCATCTGCAACCTCTGGCTCTGGCCGGACACCGCAAATCCGCCCCACTCTGCACCTGCCGTCCACGGCCCAAGCTCGAGTGGGCAAACACCACGAGGAGGTCACCCCGGCGATCCTGACCCGAGATCCGGCGACCCCTGACCTGCCTCAAGCCTCCAGCCGACGCCTGCAGCCTAAATCCAGAAGGTCCCCCCAACCGCGACCAGGAGCTGGTAAGAAGATCCGACCCCAAAAGGCACCCCTGCACCCGACGCCCCACGGCCTTGGGTGCCCAAGTCGACGGTGCCTAACCAACCCCTAACTTCCCAACTTACCTCTCTAAGTGGTGGTCGCACCCAGAAGACCTTCGTCCCCAAGCCTACAGTGCCTTTGCAAACCGGAGGTTCCCCATTGAAAACAGGGCGCCCGACGTTGAAACAGCACCCTGCACCCTGCCGCCCTAGTGCCGCTGAGGGTGCACCTTTGGTGCTACTTTGTTTCCCCATTTGCCCTGAGCTAAAGTCCAGGGGCTTTGCTCCCACGACCAAGTGGCCTGCTCGTCAGCAGCCACCAACCGGAGGCCCCCTATCCCCCATTGGATAACATTGGTCCTCAGCACTCTGCACCCGGCCGCCCTAGTGCCGCTGAGGGTGTAACTAGAGTGCATCCCTGACCCTTGGGGACCCCTGAGTCTACCCCCAGAACCTCAACTGCCTCTACCAAATACTTACCTTAAAACCGATAACACTATGTTCGAGGCATATGAGCTGCAGATTGTACACTGTGCATAGATCGCCATCTGGTGTTGGGCTCGGATGCTTGCACTTTGTTGTTGTCTTGGAAGAGTCTTTTGTAGTCACGAGATAGGTGACTCCTCCCTTGGACGATAGTGTGCATGGGCATCGACTCCATCCTCAGATTGTTTTTTTCAGCCATCGGGTTCGGATGTAACTTTTGCGCTCCGGTTCGGTACTTTATTTTCCAAACCCTTTCGACGCGCAAACTATCTACAACTCGACGGTATTGTTTTCGATCGCGTGATCTTCGACGCGCATCTCCCCTACTCGATTCCAGTCGTCGACGCGGGCCGTTGGGCCTATCGACGCCGTTCGGGCCTACAGCTCATGGAAAGGACTCCATTTAAAAAATGCCCCCAGTGTGGAGCGAAATTCCCACACAGTGACCATCACAAGGTCTGTAACCTGTGTCTCTCGCCCGAACACGACGAGGACAGTTCCCAGGCCTGCGCCTCTTTTCGATCTAAGAAAACCATCCGTGATCGCCGGGCCCGACGACACATCATGGCGCAGAGAACAGCTCCGGCACCAGTGGACATCTTCGATGAAGGCCCCGATATTCCGGAGGATGATTTTGAAGACCTGCAAATCGTGTCCGAAGCAGACGACTCAGACGACCACATCACTCCTGGTCAACGAGTGAGTACAACTGCCCCTACCCCAACTCCACCCGAAAAAACCAAGGCCCTGGTCAAGACTTCGCCTGCTGGCCCCAGTCGCGACCAAAAACAAGCTTCAGAAGCCCCGCCCTCGGGCTCGGCTCCGAAGATAAAGGACAAGCCTTCCGGTAGCTCGGAACCGAGCAAACCGTATATCAGTGTCACACAGGCGCCTTCGGCACCGAAGACGGGAGACTAACCTACTCCCAAAAAGAAGTCGGCACCGACAACCTCGATGCTGAAAGAAAAACCATCGACTCCGAAGCCAAAACCTTCGGAACCGAAAAACATTTCTGGCTCCATAGCCAAGCCAAAGGACCCTAAACCAACTCCTAAGGCCTCTGAGCAGAAATCCAAACCTCGCTCGGACCCGAAGAAGTCGGCGCCGAAAGCGGTTACCGAACGGGAAGAACTTTTCCGACCGGATCCCGTTGATCCCGAGCAGAAAAAGCTGCATATAGACCCTAAAACAGGACATGTGGCTACTGTTCCACACAAGAAGAGGAAGCTGGACACATCAGACACTCCTGCAGTGCCTGTAAAGAAAAAAGACTGTGCCACTTCACCTATAAGACCCTCTTCTCCTGTTTCTCCTTGTCAGCCTGTTCTTCCTCCTAAGCCTGTTCTTCCTCCTAAGCCTGTCCTTCCTCCTAAGCCTGTCCTTCCTCCTGAGCCAGTCCTTCCTCCTGAGCCAGTTCTTCTTCCTAAGCCTGTCTCTCCTCCACAGCCTCCAAGACTTCCACCACATTCACCACCACCACAGGATGATGATGATGATGATTTAGGGGGTGGGGGAGGCACCAATGACCCTTTCACTGATCCTGACGACGATAGACGTACCACAGGACGATTGGGACGATTATGATGACCCAATAGGTCCCCCAGACCTCCCTGCTCCCCAGCCATATCCAACAAAACCATCTCCCCCAGATGACAATATTGGTTTTGGACAACTCGTAAATAGAGCTGCTGTCTACCATGGTGTCCACATACATTCAGACCCTGCAGACGAGGACTTCCTTCTAGACACCTTTGAACAGTCCCAGAAGACTGTCCAAACCCTGCCTATGTTAAAAGGGGTCATTAAACATGCCCCAGACGTATTCAAAGACCCAGTGAGGGCTAGAATTCTCAATCCCAGGATTGACAAAAAGTATAAACCCGCCCCTGACGATCCCACCTACATCAAGGGGCAGCTACCCTTAGACTCACTAGTGGTATCGAACGCTAGGAAACGCGCCAACTCTCAAACCTCCGGTGACGCACCACCTCCGGATAAGGAATCTACATTGCTAGATGCCTCTGGCAAGAGTTGCTGCTCAAGCAGCTAATCACTGGCGCATAGCCAACACCCAAGCATTACTTGCTAGGTATGATAGGGCTCACTATGACCGACTAGAGACCCTATTACAACATTTGCCTGATCAATACAAAACCCAGGCAAATGATTTAATTCAGGAGGGCAAACTAATAACCAACGCATCAATTAAGTGTGCCCTGGATGCAGCTGACACAGCCTCTAGATCTGTTAACACTAGTGTGCTACTCAGACGACATGCCTGGTTACGCATTTCAGGTTTTAAACAGGAGGTTCAAACAGCTATCCTTAACCAACCGTTCAATCAGGAACACCTTTTTGGACCGGCTGTAGACCCCATTCTAGAGAAGATGAAAAAGGACACGGAGACTGCTAAATCCATGGGAGCATTACAGTCTCCATCCACACGCAGTTCCTTTCGTCGCTCCTTCTATAGGGGAGCATCCAAAAACATTGGAACAGACACCGCCTCCTCTTCATATAAAAACACCACTCACACATCCCCCAATAGAGGATATTTTAGAGGCGGATACAGGGGAAATAACAACAAGGGGAGAGGCCGAGGTAGTAACAACACTCGTGCCTCCCCCGCTACTAAACAGTGACTTCCCTCCGCTCCCTCCAGACCATTCCACTCCGGTCGGGGGGAGACTCTCACAGTTCCTACCTGTCTGGGATTCCATCACAACAGACAAGTGGGTAAGACAAATTATCCAGTATGGTTACTGCCTGGAACTCTCAGCAACCCCGCCCAACATTCCACCCAAACAGCGTCCAATGTCCACAGAACACATTACGCTCTTTCTCTCACTGCTTCAAAAGCATGCAATAGAACCAGTTCCCTTACAGCATCAAGGAACAGGTGTTTACTCACTGTATTTCCTAATCCCCAAAAAGGACAGGACCCTAAGGCCAATACTCGACCTCAGACCCCTCAATCTCTATATACAGTCCGATCATTTCCATATGATCACTCTGCAACAGGTTCTTCCACTGCTACAACAAGGCGACTTCCTTACCACACTAGATCTCAAAGACGCCTACTTCCACATTCCCATACACGCTGCTCACAGGAAGTATCTAAGGTTCATAGTGGACGGACAACACTATCAGTTCAAAGTCCTACCATTCGGGGTGACCACCGCACCCAGAGTGTTCACAAAGTGCCTTGCGGTAGTAGCAGCACACTTGAGAAGACAACAAATCCATGTCTTTCCATATCTCGACGACTGGCTGATAAAAGCCAAGTCATTCAACCAGTGTGTTCATCACACTCATCAAACTATCCAGCTGCTACACGACTTAGGATTCACAGTAAATTACCCCAAGTCAAATCTCCAGCCCTCCCACATACATCAGTATCTAGGGGCCACAGTAGACACTTCCAAAGCTCTGGCATATCCCAGTCCAGCCAGGATAGCCAGTATGCAATCCCTAAGCAGCAAATTTCAACCGCAGCACTCCCTCCCAGCAAGGGTATTCATGCAACTCAAAGGAATGATGGCCTCTTGCATCTTTATCGTTCCTCATGCAAGGCTTCAGATGCACCCCTTACAGGAATGCCTAGCACGTCAGTGGAACCAGGCTCAAGGACAACTTGCAGATCTGGTGTTGGTGGACAGCCGCACACATCGCTCTCTGCAGTGGTGGAACACACGAAACCTGTCCAAAGGGCGGCCGTTCCTCGAGCCGGTTCCACAGATAGTACTGACAGCAGACGCATCACTCACCGGTTGGGGAGCCCATCTCCTAAACCATACAATTCAAGGCAAATGGACCACTCAACAGAAAGTGCTCCATATCAACCACCTAGAATTACTGGCAATATTTCTAGCATTAAAATCATTCCAAGTACATCTACAACACAAGACTGTCATGTTGTCCGTGCGGACTAGGACAGCCATGTACTACATACAGAAACAAGGAGGCACACATTATCTGCAGCTGTCCCAGCTCGCACAAAACATTTAGAGATGGGCCATTCCACAAAATATATACCTGCTGGCAGAACATCTCCCAGGAATTCACAATCAGATTGCGGATCTACTAAGTCGACAGACACAGCAGATACACGAATGGGAACTTCATCCCCAAGTTCTCCAACCTTTTTTCCAGATGTGGGGTCAACCAGACATAGATCTGTTCGCCACAAACGCAAAATGCCCAACCTTTGCCGCCAGGTTCCCACACCCATTGTCCAAAGGCAATGCGATATGGATGAACTGGTCAGGCAAATTTGCATACGCTTTTCCGCCACTCCCACTGATTCCCCTAGTAGTACGCAAGCTCAGACAACAGTCTCTCAAGATGATCCTGGTGGCTCCCACATGGGCACGCCAACCGTGGGTCACAACACTACTGGAACTCTCAGTGGTTCCACACCAAAAACTACGCCTCTCCCCAACATTGCTAACGCAGAGCCATGGAGAGAGAAAACACCCCAATCCAGGACAACTGAATCTAGCGATCTGGCTCCTGAAGTCCTAGAGTTCGGTTATCTTAACCTTCCGCCGGACTGTATGAACATCATTAAAGAAGCCAGACGCCCTACTACTAGAGCTTGCTATGCAGCAAAATGGAAAAGATTTGTCATCTACTGCAAAAATAATAAAATTGATCCACTGGATGCTTCCATCCAGGACATTATTTGCTACACTTACAAAGATGTAATCTAGCATATTCATCCATACGATTACATCTAGCAGCGCTCGCCGCTTATTTACAAAACAGACAACATTTGTCATTATTTAGAGTACCTGCAATTAAAGCCTTTATGGAGGGACTTAAAAGAATAATTCCTCCCAGACTGCCACCCTCTCCGGTGTGGAATTTAAACATTGTTCTTACCAGGCTCATGGGTCCCCCATTTGAACCTCTACATAAATGTGAACTTCAGTTCCTCACATGGAAAGTTGCTTTCCTTGTCGCAATTACCTCTCAGAAGGGTAAGCGAGATCCAGGCTTTAACCATACAAGAACCATTCTTACAAATACATCATAACAAAGTGGTTCTCAGAACAAATCCAAAATTCCTTCCCAAAGTCATCTCTGCTTTTCATCTTAACCAATCAGTTGAGTTACCGGTGTTTTTCCAAAACCCAAACTCTGTGGCACACTTCATACACTAGACGTCAAAAGAGCACTACTTTATTACATTGACAGGACTAAACCCTTTCGCAAAACAAAACAACTGTTTGTAGCCTTCTCCCCACCTCATAAAGGTAACCCCATCTCCAAAGCTGGGATCGCGAGGTGGATAGTAAAATGCATTCAAATATGCTACCAAAAGGCTAAACGCACATTGACAATTCCCCCTAGAGCGCATTCAACACGCAAACTAGGGGCTTCCATGGCATTCTTAGGGAACATTCCCTTAGATCACATATGTAAAGCAGCAACATGGTCTACACCACATACCTTCACCAAACACTATTGTGTTGACGTGCAGGCGAAGCAACAAGCTTCTGTAGGCCAGGCTGTTCTTAAAACATTGTTTCAAACTACTGCAACAGATACAGGTGACCACCGCTAAGGGAGACACTGCTGTACAGTCTATGCACAGTGTACAATCTGCAGCTCATATGCCTCGAACGGAAAATGCTACTTACCAGTATGCATCTGTTCTTGGCATGTAGAGCTGCAGAGTTGTACACGCCCACCCGCCTCCCCGGAACCTGTATCTGTTCCAGTATTATCTTAATTAGATACATTCACATGGACATCTCTTACTTCTTACTGACTCCATCATTTCCCATCATGGCGAAAAACAATCTGAGGATGGAGTCGATGCCCATGCGCACTATCGTCCAAGGGAGGAGTCACCTATCTCGTGACTACAAAAGACTCTTCCAAGACCACAACAAAGTGCAAGCATCCGAGCCCAACACCAGATGGCGATCTATGCACAGTGTACAACTCTGCAGCTCTACATGCCAAGAACAGATGCATACTGGTAAATAGCATTTTCCTTTCCTCCATAGGATAACATTGACTGTTTTTCTTGGAAAAGTTTTTAAGTGTGTATTATGAAAACCTAAAGAAATTCTTTAAAATTGCACTAACTAACAAAAACGATTTTACTTACCTGTTTGCAGGAAATGTCCCAGAGTAGTATCCAGGTATACTACTCTGAGTAAGAAAAGTAATCGCAAAAGTAACTTACCTGTAATTTTACTGAAAAGCCCATTCAAGTCTATGTACTGTATTTACAAAGTATTGCATTTCTCTGAAACCATACTGTAAGTCAAAACAAAGTGCATATACAATTTCAATTCAAACTGTTTACAAACTGCATTACTACTGTAAAGTATTTATTGCTTACCTGTGCCAGGCTTGCTTGGTTCTAGAAAATAAAATAACTAAAAGAATATTTCTGATGGATACATCTGCCTGTGGATTCCTCACCGTTTGAATTACCCCTGCGCCAGCATTCCACAGAAATTCTTTTCTCAGCTTGAGGACGTCATAATAGCACGGCTCCAGTCGCGACTCCATATGATGTCACCGGAGCCATAAGAAGACCTCGTCGGCGTGCTGACGTTAGTTCCCTTTTTACTGCGCCGTCGAGGCGTAACCTTTTTTTTTCTGGGGGACTCCATTTCTCTGAGATTACTTTGTTTCTTCCTTCTTCGTGATTCTGTAGGAATGGCTACTTTGAAGAAGTCTGGTTTCAAGCCCTGCAGGGAGTGTGGGGGCCATATGTCTATTACAGACCCTCACGACGACTGCCTTTGGTGTCTTTCTTCGGACCACGACGTCGAAGGGTGTTCGTGCTGTCAAAAGATGAACCCAAAGGCGCTGAAGGAGCGTGAAGCTAAACTCTTCTTCATGACAAGGGCGAAAAAAGAGAAGAGGGGTCGTAAGCGCTCGAAGCCGTCGACCTCGCATACTTCAAAGTGAAAGAGGCATAAGAAGTCGAAGAGAAGACACGGTTCACGACGTCGCTCTTCGAAGGGCAAGGCTTCGAGATCAGCCTCTCCTGTTCAGCGGCGCTGAGAAAAGGACTTTGTTTCTCAGTCGCCTTCTCCTTCTCCGCAGGCAACTCCGATCCACTCACCGGTTCCGAGGGGTTTGCCGGCGTCCAGAGACTCTTCGACGCCCAGAGGTTCTCCGGCGCACAGGGTTTCTTCGGCTCCCAGAGAGTCTTCTCCTGTTCCTGCGGCTTCACCTGTGCGGGCGCCGATGTCACCGGCTCAGCAGCCCCAGCCTCCAGTACGGCCTTGGATGGATCCAGACCAAGGGGGTTCGGATCCTTACCCTCCTTTCCCAGGACCAGGAGCGGATCCCTCACATTTCCTGAATGCAATGTTTGGCATGTTTGCCTGGGCATCCTACCCTACCGGTGCGCCTTCTGGCCCCGTGGGTCCGCTTGCCTTTAACTTGGGCATCCCCCAGCAGTATGCCCAGGCAACCTTCGTGCCTTTTATGCCGACGGCTCCATCTTGGCAGTTTCCGGCGCCGAGGTTTTCGACTCCGAAACCTCAATCACCGTCTGGTGTCGAATCGGCGCCATCTCGGATTCGATCGGCGCCACTGCCTGTTTTGGAAGGTCCTCCTTCGGCGCCGCGGCTGGCGCCGCCGCCGATCCCGAAGCAGCAATCCAGGAGGGAAGCACAAAGCATGCTAGAGGAAGATGAGTACCGGCAAGAGGAAGGGGAGATTCTCGACTCCGTAGACGAATTTGAGGGTCTGTAAGAAACTGGCTCTATATATGCACCAAAGTGAGGTACAGTGTGTATAGAGTCCAAGGGTCCCCAGAGGTTTGGCAGAGGTTAAAGTTAGATAGAACCTTACTCTCTAAAGTGGTAGCTTGGTCGAGCAGTAAGGCAGTATCAGAGGACAGTGTTAAGCATTTGATGTACACACTCAGTCAGCAAATGAATTCACACACTCAAGAACTGAACTCTAGGCCAATTGTTGTTGTATAAAAAAATATACTGTTATTTTATTTTAGAACCAAGCAAGCCTGATACAGGTAAGCATTCAATTCTTTTCAGTAATAAGTTACTTGTTGTACACAGTTTTAAAAAGCAATGAAGATTGTACTTAATTTGATTTACAGGGGATGCAGTAGGTTGCAATACTTAGTAAATGCAGTACATTGAAATGAATGGCTTTTTAAGGTAAATGCAGGTAAAATTACTTTTGCGTTACTTTTGTAATCCAGTGCTGGACTCCTAGATTCAGCACTGGGACATTTACTTAAAACAGGTAAGTAATTACGTTTTTGTAGTTTGTACAATTTTTAAAGAATATTCTTGTATTTCAAAAGTTGACACTTGGAAACTTTTTCACCTAGAACCACCAATGTTATCCTATGGAAGGAAATTCAGTTCACAGGTAAGTTACTTTTGTAATCCAGTGCTGGACTCCTAGATTCAGCACTGGGACATTTACTTAAAACAGGTAAGTAATTACGTTTTTGTAGTTTGTACGATTTTTAAAGAATATTCTTGTATTTCAAAAGTTGACACTTGGAAACTTTTTCACCTAGAACCACCAATGTTATCCTATGGAAGGAAATTCAATTCACAGGTAAGTTACTTTAACGTTACTTTTCTTACTCAGTGCTGGATGCCTAGATTCAGCACTGGGACATTTCCTGAAAACAGTTGAGAAAATGCGTTTTGGTTATTTGTGTGATTTTTAAGGAATATTCTTAGTTTTCAAAAGTCGACACTTAGAAACTTTTTGGGAGAAAAAGTGTCAATGTTACTCTATGAGGAAAAACAGGTTATCGGTTTCGAGGTAAACGGTCTTTTGAGTTAGGGTTCTGGGGTTAGACTCAGGGGTCTCCCAGGGTCAGTGATGCACTGTTGTTGCACCCTCAGCGGCACTAGGGCGGCCGGGTGCAGAGTGTTGAGGCCCAATGTTATCCTATGGAGGATAGGGGGACTCCGGTTGGTGGCTGCTGGCAAGCAGGCCACGGGGTTGTGAGAGCAAAGCTCCTAGGGTTAAGCTCAGGGCAATTTGGGGACCAAGTTAGCACAAAAGGGGCACTCTCAGCGGCACTAGGGCGGCCGGGTGCAGGGTGCTGTTTTGAGGTCGGGTGCCCTTTTGATTTCAATGGAGATTCTCCGGGACAAAGAAACACTGCAGGCTCGGGGACGAGGATCTTCCAGGAGCTACCACCACTTCGAGGGGTAAGTTGGGATGTAGAGGGATGGTTAGGCACCGCTGGGTTGGGCACACAAGGCCGTGGGGCGTCGGGTGCAGGGGTGCCTTTGGACGTCGGATTTTCTTACCCGCTCTGGTCTCGGTAGGGGGGGGTCCTCTGGATTGAGGCTGCAGGCGTCGTCTGGAGGCTTGAGGCAGGTCAGGGGTCGCCGGATCTCGGGTCAGGATCGCCGGGGGGACCTCCTCGTGGTGTTTTTCCTCTCTAGCTCAGGCCGGGCTCGGCGGGTGCAGAGTGGGCTGGATTCGCGGTTCCTGGCTGGCACCAGGAGCTGCAGTTCAAACATGTCCGGTGTTCACGGGAGAAACAGCTTGGAAAGTGAATGCAGGCAGGTCCTCCGGGGTTTTTGAGGTTGCTGGCCGCTGGACACGCCGGGGTTTTGCAGGAGCAGGTTCGAGGGGAGACAGGCCTGTAGGGCTGGGGCCAAGTCAGTGGGCGTCGTCCTCTTGTTAGCTCTGCACGGCTTCTCGTCCTTCTTCTTCTCTTCTTTTTCTTGTGGTTGCTGGATCTGCCTTCCTGGTTCAGGGCTGCCCCCTAAATACTGTATTTAGGGGGCGTTTTAGGGGTTTTGAGGTCAGTAGCCAATGGGCTACTGACCTTAGGGTGACTACACCCTTGGTGTGCTCACCCCACGTGGGGGAGTGAGCACAATCCCTAGTCCTGATTGGGGAGTGCCTGCCATCTGCAAGATGGCGAGCACTGGAGAGTGGGCTTCACCTCGCCTCCCCCACCTGAGGGGTGGAGTTGGCAGAGGTGGGCACACCTCCTGGGCTGGCTAGTTTTTCCCGCCTGTCTTCGCGCCGAAAGGGAGGGAGACAGGAAGGGGGCCTGCTCCTGATAGCAGGAGAGGCTGGGGGGGTCGCATTACAAAGGCTGCCAGGCCTTTGAAGCTCTCCTGCCACAGATGGCTCTTCCTGGCCTGGGGGAGGTGTGTACACCTCCACCCAGGAAAGGCTTTGTTTCTGGGCTCAGGGAGCGTAGCCTCCCACCCTAGGGGTCCAGAAACATGTCTCGTGGTGGCAGGCTGGTGTGTACCAGTCGGGGAACCCACCAGAGACTGGTCGTTTTTCAGTGGGCATCTCAAAGATGCCCTCTGTGTGCATTTTTCATTAAATCCCACACTGGCATCAGTGGGGGTTTAATGTGCTGAGAAGTTTGATACCAAACTTCTCAGTTTTCAGTGCAGCCATTATGGTACTGTGGAGTTTGTAATGACAAACTCCCAGCACCATATACTCTTAATGGCAGCACTGCACTTACAATGTCTAAGAATGGACTTGGGCACTGTAGAAGTACAGGGCTCATGCACCTGTACCCTCACCACTGGTACAGTGCACCCAGCTAGAGGGGTGACTGACCTATGCCAGGGCAGTGGGTTGTAGGCATGGCCCACAGAGGTGTGTGCCATGTCGACTCTTCACTTTGTTCTGCACCAAAACATGCAGCCTGCAAAGGCAGTGTGTGTGTAAAGGTACAGGGCCTCTAAGGGTGGCACAATAAGTGCTGCAGCCCTTAGAGGTCTTCCCTGGTCACAGTGCCCTGGGTACCTGTGGTACCATTTACCAGGGACTGACCTGTGGCCAGAGATGCCAATTGGGTACAGTTTTGGGGAAAGAACACAGTCCCTGGGAACCTAATTGGCAGAGACCCAGGGCACATCAAGTCAAAGTGCATCAGTGGTCTGGCAAAAAGTGGGGGGTTACTGCAACAGAAACCCACTTCCTTACAGGGTCTACATGAGGCTAGTGGCTTAGACACTTCCCCGGAGTGGGAGCTCTCTTCACCAAAGGCTATTTCCTCTCAGGATGTCGCCCCTTATCATGTGGTGATCAGGAAAGCTGCTGAGTTGTTGGACCTTCAGCTGAAGTGAAGTCAAATATCCTGACTGAAGTGCTTAATTCTGCTTCTTCTTCTAGTGAGCCTTTACTGCCTTTCAATGAGGCGTTGAGGAACCAATTATGGAGGTGTGGCAGAAGCCTTTGTCTGCTCCTTCGGTTTCCAGATCAGTGGCAAGAAAATATAGACCTGCTCCTGGTGATCCAGCTTTTCTTTCTGCCCACCCATCTCCAGAAAGCTTGGTGGTTCAGGCTTCTTGCTCCAAGCAGTCGTCTGGGTCCTTTCCTACCACCTCGGGGGATAGAGATTAAAAAAAGTTAGAACAGTCAGCCAAAAAGGGGTTTTCCTCAGCAAGTATGGCGCTGAAGTTACAAATGCCACTTGCTGGCTTGGAAGGTACATTCATGCCCTTATGGACTCTGTTAAGCAATTGGCCCCTAAACTTCCTGAGGAAGATAGAGTTCATTTTCTTGAGGCTCTTTCAGATTCTCAAGCAGCTGCCCGTCGGGTCTGGACACTGCAGACTCTGTTGCCCGGGTAATGGGTTCTTCAGTTGCTACGAGAAGACATGTCTGGCTCAGATCTTCAGGTTTTTCAACAGATGTTCAGGCTACTCTCCTGGATCTGCCTTTCGATGGATCAAGATTGTTTGGTACCAAAGCGGACTCTGCTTTGCAGCGTTTTAAAGACAGTAGGGCTACTGCAAGATCTTTGGGCCTGCAGTCTCAGACTAGGGGCTATGGCTACAAGAGGTATCGAGGTTTTGGGAAGGCGGCTTCCTTTCGAGGTCATCGGCAGCCACATCAACAACAACAGCAGAATCCTCTGTACAGGTCGTACAGGGGAAAAAATAGAGGCCGTCTTCGAGGAGTCTCTCGGCAGCAGTCCTCCTCCTCTTCTCCTGTCCCCCCCACTGGTACCACGGGAAAACCGCTCTAGATCCCCCATCTTGGAGCATGCTGGTCATGTAGGGGGTCGGGTGTTCCATTTTGTACAAGATTGGAAATCGGTTACCTCAGACCGTTGGGTTTTGAATCTTGTATTTATTGAGTTTTGTCAAAAAAGAAATTACAGTGCAAGAGAAATCCATCATTTTACAGACACAGCTACATCAATTGACATATTGTTTACATTGCAGGCAGGAGCAACTTAAAGCAGCAGATACCACCCGCAAAGTCCATAACATTACCCATATTCTGTTGAGTAAGGGCTCAGCAACACAGCTATGAGGGCAGTGCTTGTCGGCCCAGGTCAACATTCACCTTAGTCTGTTACATGATATCACATCATCGAACACCAACTGTAGAGTATTGGACCACGACATTGCTCAACGCCATTGGCAGGAAAGAGTGAGGGAAGATCTGCTTGCGACCTATGGAGCAGAGTACATTCAACATACGATCAGTTTGCAGCAATACATTTCAAGCTGTTACAATCCATCGTTGGGTGGAGGGGCATTGAACGGATGTGTCAAGAGGTAGTTTTTTTAAAGGGTCCCAAATATCTTTCGGTCTGGAAGCAGCTCTGCATAGTTGTTGAGCTGCTCCTGACAGTATATTAGGTCAGTGAGCCACTCCTTAAATTTCGGTGCCCTACCTCTGCCCCATCTGCATGCAATGCGACGCTTGGCCATCAATAGAGCAATGGCCAGGTACCGCCGGTAGGGCTTGGCCATCAATTCAGTGTAGCCGAGTAGGGCCTCTAAAGGCGTGCGGTCTAGTGTTACCGAAGTCATCTGCTCCAGAGCATCGAAGATCTGATCCCAATAAGCATATATTCTTGGGCATCCCCAAGCCAAGTGAAGAAAGTCTGCACCTTCTGTACCGCACCTATCACACCTGTCGGAATCCCTCAGCTTGTATTTGTGCATTTTGGCCGGGGTATAGTATAAGCGATGTAAAAATTTGAAGTGTGTGATACGGAGTCTACTACTCGCCGAGATGTGTTCTGTTTGGAGACAACAGTATGCCCATTGTTCGTCTGAGATCGCATGACCCAATTCTAGTTCCCAGTGTGTGCGGGCGGGGCAGGGAGTAGCCTCCTGGTGAGAGTGTATTGTATGATAGAGTAGAGAGACTGCATACCCCGGAGAGGTAAACTGCAACATCCGGTGCAGGGGGGCCAGCGTGGGTGGTTCTGAAGGGAATGCTGGGGTGTTGTGGCGTAGGTCTTGCCGGAGTCGAACATAGAGAAACACATCTAGTGGAGTAGATGGGAGTTCCCGGAAGAATTGCTCCAAAGAGCGGAACATCCCATTAAGGTATAGATCTCCCCAGGTCGTGATTCCTGTCCGCTCCATGAGCTTGCGAAACCCCGTTTCCTGGAGTATTTGCATCTGGGGATGATACAATAATGGAAGCAGCGGGGAGTAGAGCATTGGAGCTTTCAAAAGGGTCATGATGCGCCTCCAAGCGTTAATCGTACATACGACTGACGTAGGCTCCTTATCTCGGGGTCGAGGAATACCACATAGAACACTCGCTAGAGGAATCGGGTCAGCCAGCCACTGCTCTACCGCTACCTGTGGCATGTACCTGGGTGGGTGGAACCAATAGAAGGCGTAGTGTGCCTGAGCGCATGTGTAGTATAATTCAAAGTCAGGAACTTCAAAGCCGCCAGCAGAGTACGGCCTGGTAAGGATATTCCATTGCAATCGGGACTCTTCTCCTCCCCCCCCCCCATATTAATCTGATCATTTCGGAGCGTAGGGCCTTAAAAAAATGCCCACCAGGGCGATACGGGACATTCAGGAACAAATAAAGTAGCTGTGGAAGAACGACCATTTTGATTAACGAGGTTCTACCCGCCATGGAAAGTGGGAGTGTAAGCCAGCGTGTCACACAGTTAGTAATGTGGTCTAGTGCTTTGCCGTAGTTAAGGCGTATTAGCTCCTCCTGATCCCTAGATATACGTATACCCAGATACCTCAGATCAGTGTCACACCAATCTAGTGGGTAGTCCAGAGGAAATTGTACAGCTGCCGCAGTGATGGGAAATATTTGCGATTTTCCCCAGTTTATATGGATCCCAGATAACTTTCCAAAAGCAGTGGGTTAAGGTTTTGTTGTCGAACATAAAGGGTAATGCAATCTGCATAGAGTGATATAAGTATCTGACGCAGGTTACAGGGCAGTGCTTTGTCCTGATGGTGCTGCCGCAGCTTGGCCGCCAAGGGCTCAACCGCTAGGGCGAAAAGCAGGGGGGAGAGTGGGCACCCCTGCCTGGTGCCTCTAGTGATAGGGAAAGCCGAGGACACCCGCCCATTAATCAGGACTCTGGCCGTAGGGAGCCGGTACAGTAAGCCTATCCAAGAGAGAAACAGTGGGGGGGAAGCCCATTCTATGCAGCACGCCCATGAGATAATCCCATTCGACGGAGTCAAACGTGTTGGTGGCGTCTAAAAAGACCGCCACCAGCACGAGATTGGGATCTACATTATGTAATATGGAGAAAAAGGTACGCAGGTTGTGAGTGGTCGCGCGCCCTGGGATAAACCCAGCTTGATCGGGAAGGACAAGCTTCTTCATCAGCAAGTTCAATCGATTCGCTAGGACCTTAGCGAGAATTTTAGCTTAGTTGTTAATGAGTGACAATGGTCTAAAGGAATCGCATTGAGATGGTGGCTTCCCGGGTTTGAGTAGGGAGGATATGAGCGCCTCTCTCATGGAGGGCGGGAGTGTCCCAGACTCGAGGGCGTCTTCATACACCTCTTTGAGGATGGGA
This sequence comes from Calotriton arnoldi, assembly GCA_963921515.1. NCBI lineage: Eukaryota > Metazoa > Chordata > Amphibia > Caudata > Salamandridae > Calotriton > Calotriton arnoldi. The sequence continues at coordinate 276,831 of CAWUFW010009771.1, forward strand.
GCTAACTGGTCGATGTATGCCTTATAGAAGTCGATTGGGAGCCCGTCAAGGCCAGGGGCCTTGCCGGACTGCATATGCATAATAGCTTCTTGTATCTCATCCAGTTCAAAGGGGGCACATACAAATTCTCTCTGGGAGTCACCCAGCCATCCCAAGGCCACATCTCCCAGGAAACCCTCCAGGTCGAGAGAGTCACATCTGCCAGAGGTGTACAGCCCCGAATAATGGGCAATAAAGGCATCTAAAATGTCTGCTTGTGCCGCACTCCCTCAGGACTCACAATATCTAAAACATGATTTGAGAAGCGGGGTTTCCTTATAGTTTCCGCTAGTGCTCTGCGGGGGCGTTCCCCCTCCCCATATCTCCGGGCCACCCAGTATTTGCTTCTGAATTTAGTCTTGCGGTCAGCAGTGGCCGTGTATCCGATAGTTTCTCACGAAACTCACATTAGGTCTTCCTGTCTGGACCTATAGAGAGCAGACTCTCCAGTCGCTTGAGTTCAGCCTCTAGCCCCCGTAATGTTCTTTGGATATCCCTGAGAATACCACAACTTTTCGAGATGTAAAATCCATGGACGGTGGCCTTAAAGGCCTCCCAGACCACTTCCACACTATCTACAGACCCCTTATTTCTTTGGAAAAACTCTGTGATTTCCTCACCTAATTCGGCATGAAATGCTGTGTCGAGAAGCGTGAGAGGTGACAGCCTCCAGGCCCTGCGTGGAGTGCCAAATCCCGGAGGGGTGAGGGTCAGTCGGACCGGGGAGTGATCAGAGTAAGTTCTTGCAAGGTGGGTTACCTTGACCATCGACGGGCCCAACCCCCGCGATACTAGACAATAATCCAGGCGAGCCCAAGATGCATGCAAAGCTGTGTAATGTGTGCCTTCAGTGGATTGCGGATGAGCATGACGCCAAGTGTCGATTAAGCCATAGTCTTCGACTATGCCCTGCAGCGCCCTGTGGGATCTGGTGTAATGATGGGGCGAGGGATTAGATCTGTCCATGGCGGGATTAAGAGTGGTGTTCAAGTCTCCCCCCCCATATAATATGAGTGGTGCCAATCTCCAAAATTTTCCCCCATAACGTGGTAAAGAACTCGGGGTATCAATATTGGGACCGTAACAGCACACTATAGTGATGGTCTCTGATCCTAGCCTGCCCCAGGTCATGCAGAATCGCCCATGTGGGTCACAAGCGGAACCATGTAGAGCAAATGACGTTTGTCTTTTAACAAGTATAGCTGTCCCTCTAGAGTAGGAGGAGTAGGAGGAAAATATTCTATGTTCTGCCCACCTGAGCGCGAAGGTGCTATCATGCCTGGGATTGAGGTGGGTCTCCTGAAGCAGTGCAATGTGGACCTGGTGCCTATCTAGATACGCTAAAATCCGCCTACGCTTGCACGGTCCCCTAACCCTCTAACATTCCAAGTAAGAATGTGTAAATGTTGGCTGGGCCCTGGGTTTGTCATGGAATCAGAGTGTTGAACGTGGTACATCGTGATCTTGCTTCGAATGCGGAGCTGGTATCAATCAATCAATCACGGCATTTATAGAGCGCGCTACTCACCCGGGAGGGTCTCAAGGCGCTGGGGGAGGGGGTAAGTTACTGCTCGAACAGCCAGGTCTTGAGCTGCTTCCTGAAGGAGAGATGGTCCTGGGTTCGCCGAAGGTGAGTGGGGAGGAGTTCCAGGTCTTGGCTGCCAGGTAGGAGAAGGATCTTCCTCCGGCGGTGGTTCTGCGGATGCGTGGTACGGTGGCGAGGGCGTGGCTGGTTGATCGTAGCTGGCGTGTGGGCGTGTAGAAGGTCATGCGGTCGTTGAGGTACTTTGGGCCCAGGTCGTGGAGGGCCTTGTGTGCGTGGGTGAGGAGTCTGAACGTGATTCTCTTGCTGACGGGGAGCCAGTGCAGGTCTTTCAGGTGCACGGTGATGTGGCTGTGTCGGGGGATGTCCAGGATGAGTCGTGCGGAGGCGTTCTGGATGCGCTGGAGTCTCTTTTGAAGTTTGGCTGTGGTTCCGGCGTAGAGGGTGTTCCCATAGTCCAGTCGGCTGGTGACGAGTGCCTGGGTGACGGTCTTCCTGGTTTCAGTGGGGATCCATCTGAAGATCTTGCGGAGCATGCGCAGGGTGTTGAAGCATGAAGATGAGACGGCGTTGACTTGTCTGGTCATCGACAGGGAGGAGTCCAGGATGAAGCCCAGGTTGCGTGCGTGGTCCGTTGGCTTGGGCGCGGTGCCCAGGGCCGGGGGCCACCAGGAGTCGTCCCAGGCGGAGGGTGATGAGCCCAGGATGAGGACTTCCGTCTTGTCTGAGTTCAGTTTAAGGCGGCTGTTCCTCATCCAGTCGGCGACGTCTCTCATCCCGTCGTGTAGGTTGGCTCTGGCGGTGGTGGGGTCGTTGGTGAGGGAGAGGATCAGCTGGGTGTCGTCGGCGTAGGAGATGATGTTGAGGTTGTGTCGGCGTGCGATGGCTGCGAGGGGGCTCATGTAGACGTTGAAGAGGGTTGGGCTGAGTGAGGATCCTTGTGGAACGCCGCAGATGACTTCGGTGGCTTCGGATCTGAACGGGGGGAGGCGGACTCTCTGGGTTCTTCCGGCGAGGAACGAGATGATCCATTCCAGTGCTTTCTCTCGGATTCCGATGTTGCTGAGGCGCTTCACTAGGGTGCGGTGGCAGACGGTGTCGAACGCCGCAGAGAGGTCCAAGAGGATGAGGGCAGCTGTTTCCCCGTTGGTATGATAGCGGAGACATGACTGCCTGTCATAGTGTACATCTGGTGCCGTGTCAAACTGTGTGAACAATACCAATCCCTCCCCCACCCACTGTAGCATCCCAATCATGCCAGGAAAAACACTCCCTCCCCCCACCCAAACCCCCAACAAAACTAAGACAAATTGCTGTCTTGACTGCAGCAACATAGGGGGAGCGCCCTCGGGGGGGGGGACTCCTAGGGGCGTGCACGATTACTCCCTGCCTTCAGAGCTGCTAGGTGATAGGGTAGCTGAACTCGTGAAGGGCGGGGGTGCTCGGTACTAAGTGTTGCATAGTCCCAGAAGGTCACTTATCTGTGTTACAGTTTTCAGGTGTCCCAGGCCACTGAGCCCACTCAGCGGCAATCAAGCGGTGCAGCAACAAGAAAGAGTTGCTCCATCTCCGGGGCGCGGCGACTATCTACTAGGGCGTCCGGTTATTCTCCAGCCAGAGAAGGGTGTCTCGACGATGGCTCCTGCGAAGAGCGGGAGCTGTTATGTTGTTTGATGCGTTTCAGGTAGTCTTCTGCTTGCTGGGGATTATTGAAGAATTGCTGCTTGCCTTGGTGCGTGACCTGCAGGCGGGCCGGGTACAAGAGGGCATAATCGATCTGCGCCTGGCGGAGTTTTTGTTTGACGGGAAGGAGCTGCTCTTCCTGCGCAGCCGCCGTGAAGTCGGGATAAATGGAAAACGTAATCCCCTCGAATGTGAGCTGCCTCTTACTCCGCGCCGTTCTGAGGGCCACATCCCGCTCTTGGTAATTCAGCAGCCGCGCGATGATGGGGCGCGGCGTGCTGCCTGGAGGGGGTCGGGGCCCAAGGGAGCGATGCGCTCTTTCCACTATAAATTGCCGGGAGAAGGAGTCTGCACCGATTGTTTCGCACAGCAATCGCTCAACTTACTCCTCCATACGGCCGGTATTGGTACTCTCCGGGACCCCAAGAACCCAGATGTTGTTCCTCCTGCTGCGAGCTTCAATGTCTTCATTTTTGGCAGCAATGATTTTGAGTAATTTTTCCATTTGCGTCTGGATGTGCGTCGTAGTATCCTCAGCCTCCGAGATGCGGCGTTCAGTTTCCTTGATACGCTCGTCATGACCATCAAGCTTATGTACTATGGCGTCCATACGGTTATTCATGGCGTCCATCTTGTCTGCTATTGAGGTTAGACTTTGTCGCATTTCAAGGAGCAGAGATTTCATATCGTCATCCCGCGGAGACGCCGACCTCGGCGTGGGCTCTTCATTGTTACCTTCGCTAGCCTCTTGCTGCGCACGAGTGCCCCTTTTAGCTTCGAATGGCAGGTGGGTTTGCTTGGTATCAGTCTTCCCCATGGCTCTCCCTTCTGTACCTTTTACGAAGTTGGTTCCTTCACGGGACGCAGTGACGAGCCTCCACACAGGGGAGGGAAGTAGTGTAGATGACTAATGAGGAGGGCCAGGCGATCCAGGTGAGTGGAAACAGGTGACGTTGGGGTATCAGCAGCGGGCACAGCCTCCCTCAATGGTATGCAATTGTTATTGCAGACGTTGTAAGGGCGCACCTGGTATTGCGAAGTCCTGAGAGTTGCGGGGGCTACGGTGTGCGCACCACTGCCGGTAAGTCTGGAGGGGACCACAGTACGTCGTGCGACCCAGCGCCGTCGGCACAACCCCGCCTGTCTGGAGGGAAGCACGCAGAGCAATAGAGGTTATGGAAATGGGCCAGGCAATCAGGTAAGTAGCAAGTGAACAGTGGAGGCTGGGAGAAAAAGGCGCAGTGGCCAACACGGATGCAGTGCTGTAAGGGGAGAGATGTCCAGCCCAGAACAGTATGTCCTCATCCAGAGAAGAGATGGGCGAAAGGACGAGAAATACGTGACAAGGGCTACTTCACCGGCAAGGGGGCGGCCAAACAAGGGAGCAAAGGAAGTAGGCCCACACACCTTCTTCAGATGAGGTCGCGTGGGCCTGCAGCCTCCACCAGAGCAATCCAGGCAACGAACAGGAGACGGCAGCAGGTGCACCCGGCCCCTATGGAATGCACACTGAGCGTAAGGCGGCAAGGAGATAGGCCGGGCGCCGCTGGGTATGCCCACCGCGCACCAACACCGCAGGCGCCGGAAACAGGTTTTCAATAACGGGGTACTGACGGCGCTTCACTCCAGCCGCAGCGCCTGCGAGTTTCACAATGGGCCAAAACAGTAACTCCTCACTCTCAATCCGGCAGCGTTATTAAAGGCGCAGCCCAGAGTTCAAAGCGCTGCCAGAGAGCACATACCTCGCCATGGGGGCCGCGTATAAGCGCCCGATGCAGCCAGCCCCACACGCTCCGGAGCTGCAGAGGAGCGAAGATGCAGTGGGGGTGGGGAGCCGCTTCCACTAGCTGCTTGCCTTTGCTGCGGCGGGCCGGGGGTGACAGGCGCTCGCAGGGCCCCAGTCAACGCGCACTCACCTCCCAGCCGGCCACGCCGCGAATCCCAGTGGTGGCAGAAATGAGGCCTGGATGACACGTGGGCGCCGCGGTGGTGCCGTAGCGCGCCCTGCCCAGCGGGAGCTCCAGACCTGCCAAGTCTCTCCAGCGGCGCCTCAGGAAGGGAGCTGCGATGGCGGGCAACGGCGTACAGGAGACTTCAAAGCTGCACCGCGGGGTCAGTGAGCCATACCCTCCTCATCGGTGCCATCGGCTGCAGGATCGGACCTTCTGGTGAGGATAAATGGTAGGATAAATGCGCCGAGCTGCGGGAGCCTCACACTTGTGCGGCCATTACGCTCGTGCGCCACCTAGCGCCCCCTCCCTTTTTCTAGAGTTTCCACCTCCTTACCCTCCTCGCCAGGATTGGTGTTCAGAGGACCATTTACTGCTCTTACAACAGGAGGTTCTTGTCTTGTTGCAGAAAGGAACAATAGAGGTGGTTCCAGAGCAGGAAAGGGGTCAGGGATGTTACTCCCGTTATTTCCTGATTCCCAAAAAGTACGGCCGATTGAGGCCGATCCTGGACCTCAGGGTTTTGAATTTTTACCTCAGACAGGAAAAGTTCAAAATGTTGACCTTGGCTCAGGTTCTTCTGGCGCTGCAACAGGAAGACTGGATTGTGTCGATCGACTTGCAGGATGCGTATTTTCATCTTCCCATCCTGAAGTCGCATCAGAAGTATCTCCAGTTTATGGTAGGGTCGCAACACTACCAGTTTGTGGTCCTTCCGTTCGGTCTCACTTCCGCACCACGGGTCTTCACAAAGGTGATGGCGGTGGTGGCAGCACATATCAGAAAGTCAGGGGTTCCTGTTTTCCCTTATCTGGACGACTGGCTGCTAAAAGCCAAGTCTCCAGAGTTGGTGTTGCGCCACTTGCATGCAACAACGCAATTGTTGTTCAACTTGGGTTTCTCGATAAATGTACCCAAATCTCACCTGGTGCCTTCTCAGCGCTGCTTGTTCATAGGGGCAGTACTGGACACTACTGTGTCTCGAGCTTTCCCGCCTCCGCAGAGGATTCTCGACATACAGGAGATGATTCCTTTATTTCACGATGGAGCGGTTGTTCCAGTCCTGAAGGTCCTACGCCTGCTCGGTCTGTTCGCTTCCTGCATACTGTTGGTCAACCATGCACGCTGGCACATGAGGGCACTCCATTGGTGCCTCCGCAGGCAGTGTATCAGCACAATGGAGATCTCGGGGAGAAGATCAGAATCTCCAGAGACACAGCAGCGGAGCTGTCTTGGTGGAGTGCAGGGCAACCTGTCTCAAGGAAAGCCCTTTCAGCCTCCTCCACCTGTGGCCACAGTGATCACGGATGCCTCCACTCAAGGGGGGGTGCTCATCTGGGGGATCTGGAGATCAAAGGTCTTTGGTCTCCAGAGCAAAGGTTGCTTCACATCAACCTTTTGGAATTGCGGGCAATAAGTTTGGCTCTCAAGGCCTTCCTTCCCTCCCTTCACGGTCAGTCGGTTCAGGTCCTGACGGACAACACTACCGCAATGTGGTACATCAACAAACAGGGAGGTGTAGGGTCGTATCGTCTCTACAGAGAGGCACTGCGACTCTGGTCCTGGGCTCAGGGCCATCAGATTTGTGTGTTTGCAAATCATCTGGCCGGGGTGCTGAATGTACGTGCGGACAGTCTCAGTCGGCGTTACTCGGCCGATCACGAGTGGCGTCTTCATCCAGAAGTGATCCATCACATCTTCAAGATGTGGGGGTTTCCTCGGGTGGACCTTTTTCCCACTTGGGAGAACGCGCACTGCCCGTCGTTATTGCATCCTTCAGTATCCGATGCAGGGGGCGTTGGTGGACGCGTTTCAATTGGATTGGAGCTCGCAACTCCTTTACGCATTTCCTCCCGTACCCTTAATTCCTCGACTTCTGAGGAAGGTTCGCCAAGACCGGGCCCAAGTCATTATGATCGCTCCGGATTGGCCAAGAAGGGTGTGGTACACAGATCTACTTCACCTCTCGTCGCACCCTCCGCTCCGTCTCCCTCTCAGGGCAGACGACCTCTCGAAGTCGCAGGGGCAGGTTCTACACCCCCACCTCCAGAGCCTGCACCTTCATGCCTGGAGATTGAACGGGGAAACCAGAGTTCTTTCTCTCTCCCACCGGATGTGGTGGATGTTATTTTATCATCCAGGAGACACTCCACCAGATCTATTTATTCCTCCACGTGGTCCAAATTTGTGAAATGGTGTGGAGAGAGGTTCATTGATCCTTTGAAGGCCCGTTTGTCGGATGTGCTGAGTTTTTCTCTTTCATTGGTCCAGCAGGGTTGTGCTGTGGCTACAGTTAAAGGCTTTGTCGGCTTACCTTTGTTTGCCGGACCAGCCGTCTTTGTTTAAATCTCCAGTTGTTATGAGGTTCATTAAGGGCCTAACCAATAAGTTTCCTCCCACTCCCTTCAATATGCCTCAGTGGGATTTGAATCTTGTTCTTACATTTCTGATGGGTTCTCCTTTTGAGCCTCTTCATAGTTGCCCTTTGAGGCTTCTTTCTTTCCAGACGGTCTATTTGATCGCTATTACCTCGGCCAGGAGGGTAAGTGAGCTTCAGGCTCTTAGTTCAAAACCTCCGTTTTTAACCATTCATGCAGAAAAGATGGTTCTCAGGACCGGGGCTGCTTTCCTGCCTAAGGTGGTTAATCCTTTCCATTTAAGTCAGTCTATTACCTTACCTACCTTCTATCCTCCCCCTCACCCTTCCAAGGAGGAGGAGAGACTTCATAGCCTGGACCCTAAGAGGGCGGTCAGCTTTTACCTGGACAGGACCAGGGAACTAAGGCTGGATGATCAGCTCTTCGTGGGCTACATTGGACGAATGAAAGGAAAAGCTGTCCACAAACGAACACTCTCCAGGTGGATCATCTTGTGTATCAAGATCTGCTACGCCCTGGCCAAGAAGGAGCCGCCTGAAGGTATTCGAGCTCATTCCACCAGAGCTAAATCTTCTTCTTCTGCTTTGGCTAGAGGTGTTCCTGTTGTAGACATCTGCAGGGCGGCAACTTGGGCCTCCCTCCACACCTTTGCAAAGCATTACTGCTTGGATTCGGAGGTTAGGAGGGACGGCCATTTTGCACGCTCTGTTCTGCAAGATTTTTTGGTATAGTCAGGTGGACACCCTCCTCCGGGAGAGGTACGGCTTGGGGATTCAATTCAAAAGGTGAGGAATCCACAGGCAAATGTATCCATCAGAAGAACAAGTTACCTACCTTCGGTAATGCCTTTTCTGGTGGATACAGTATCTGCCTGTGGATTCCTCACTGACCCACCCGCCTCCCCGTTGTCCTCCTGTTTATACCGAAAAAGTTATAACTGTCTGACATGGTTATTTTTAATATGTCATTTTCACGCATACAGTTTGCTGCTAGGAAGTGCTTTGTTTATTGGCTTTTCTTTTCTGTTTATACTATATGTATTTGTATATGTATTATGTATACTGTGTATTCTTGTGGAAATGTTGTCGGTCCGCCTGTTTGCCTCGAGGGCACGGAAAAAATGGGTGGAACTGACGTCGGCACGCCGACGAGGTCTTCTTATGGCTCCGGTGACGTCATACGGAGTCGCGAGCGGAGCCGTGCTATTATGACGTCGACGTGGGAGAGCTGAGAAAAGAATTTCCGTGGAATGCTGGCGCAGGGGTAATTCAAAAGGTGAGGAATCCACAGGCAGATACTGTATCCACCGGAAAAAGCGTTACCGAAGGTAAGTAACTTGTTCTTTTATACAAAAACAATTGGCCTAGAGTTCAGTTCTTGTGTGTGAATTCATTTGCTGACTGTGTGTACAACAAATGCTTAACACTGTCCTCTGATACTGCCTTACTGCTCGACCACACTACCACAAATAGAGAGTGAGGTGCTATCTAACTTTACCTCTGCCTACCTTTGGGGTTCCACTGGACTCTGTGCACACTATACCTCACTTTGGTATAGTATATACAGAGCCAGCTTCCTACATTGGTGGATCAGCGGTGGGATATATAACTTTGCATTTGTTGGACTACTTGGTTACCACCTGATCACACGACAGAACTCTTAAATTGTCTTTAGAATTCTGATTTTTCAAATTGGCAATTTTTTGCAAAATTACTAAAAGTCTTGTTAGGGACTTGGTTAAGTCACTTTAGAATTTTAGAAAACTAAAAGTCACTTTAGCTAGGGTTAGAGGGGTTAGAAATCTTTTTTTAACAATGTCTCAAAACAAGAACCCAGCTGTTGGTGAGAATAACCTTAATGCCATAGAGGAAATGGTTGGGAGCTTGACCTCACCCCTTACCTTCACTTGTCTTTCAAGGAGGTAAGGTCCCTATGCAAATTAAAAATATAACTGTTGAAAAGAAGAAATAACTGAGGTCCACACCAGGTAAGTTGAAGAGCTTCTTTATTCTAGTCATCCACTCTCCACAAGTGACAGAGAGCACCAACATTCTAAATGAACTCCAGAAGGAACATTCATTGCTGCCAGGGAAGGGGGTTTCCAGAGGGAAAGAAACCAATGGGAAGGAAAGGGTAACGGGGCAGCAGGGAATAAAAAGACAGATTACAACACACCTCCCTTATATAGGGAATCTCATGTTATGTTATTGCCATTTGTATAGCGTCAAAATCACCAATGGTCTCTAAGCGCTTGTGAGGAATATAAAATCAATACCAGGGCTACACATCCTGACACTCGGTCAATCTGGGTGTAGCTTGTCCAAAAGCCTGTATAAACAGGAGTGTCTTTAGTTTCTTCCTAAAGGTGAGTAGGGTGCCTTCCCTACGCAAGCTCTCTGTTAGCTTGTTCCAGAGCTGAGGGATCACGACTGAAAAAGCTCGGCCCCCCATGATGGATTTGTCGAACCGTGGACAGGACAGCAAGCTTGCATCAGACGATCTGAGGCATCGTCCTGGCACATAGCTCTTCAAACGTTCCTTGATGTAATCAGGTGCTGCTCCATGCAGGGCTTTGTGCGCAATACACAAACCCTTAAACCTAGCCCTCTGCTTGATTGGGAGCCAGTGCAGTTGTTGCAGCAATGGTGCGGCATGTGCTCTTCTAGGAAGTTTGAATATCAGTCTCGCTGCATCATTCATAACCACCTGAAGCTTCCCAGATAATTTGTTAGGTAGCCCGATGTATAATGTGTTACCGTAGTCCAGGCGTGACACAATTAGTGCTGACACTACAGTCCGCATGGTGGAGAATTACATTTACAAGTCTGTCACCACTCCATGTTTGTCCGTTCTCAAGGCGTACCACATTTCTGCCTACCTTGACTAATTGTTGAGGAGGCAGGAATTTGCTTTCACCAAAATGTCCTTTTGTGGGTTTCTTTACCAGGACAGAGTTCCCTGACTCACCATGTTTCTGGCCATACCAGTTTTTATATCTCATTTGGTGCTGTTGAGTTTTCTTGTGACAATCTCGACTATTGGTTACAACACTCTTACCTCCATTTAGCCACATAGGATTCATTTTGGTGCTCACCTCTCTTCCCCTTAAGGCAACAAATGGGGACACTCCTGTGACAAGATTGGGTGCAGTGTGGTATGCCCAAACACATTCTCTAAGGGATTCATCCACCCTGTGTCCATTAGTGATCGCAATTTGGATGTGTTCTTTATCATGGGATTCGTTCTTTCTACAAGACCGTTTGCCTTGGGGCAGTATAGTGCAGTTTTTTCATGTTTAATATTCAATTCTCTCAAAAACTCTCATCTCTTCAGATGTAAATTGTACGCCGTTATCTGTAACTAAAATAGCTGGGATACCTTCATTGCAAAAAACAGTTTTTAAGAATGCAATGAGATTGTTCGTTGTGGTAGATGGTGTGAATTTGAAGTTTATCCAGTGAGAGGTGTAGTCCACCAGAACAAACATGAATCTCCTCTGGGGTCCCAGACTTTCCATGGGACCAATTATGTCAATAGCTAGTTTGGACCATGGAGTGACCGGTACCCCCACAGGAGATAATGGAACTCTACGCAAGATTTTACTCTTGTCACTCCTAGCACAGTTAATACACTCTTTGACTTTTTGTTCCACCATTGAATCCATCTTGGGGAACCAGAAGCACGCTCTTACTTTATTTTTTGTGATGCTCCTGCCCAAGTGTCCTTTGTGAGCTAGACCTATTATTTTACTACGAATATCAGAAGGAGGAACAACTTTCTCATTGAGATACACTTTATCTATAATAGTCAATTCAAATCTAACCTCCCAAAATTCTTTCATTTCGTCAGCAACGTCACTACACTTTTCAGGCCAGCCATTCACAATTAGGTCCTTGAGGGTACTCATGTTGTTATCTTTCTTCATGCTCTCTTCCCATTCCTCCACAGTCAAGGACGGAAGCTGTATGGCAAGGATGGGTGTATCTAAATTCTCTTCTTGGGGAGGTATAATCAATGGGGCCCTTGACAGGTAGTCGGCCACAATAGTTTCTATCCCAGGCAAATACTCTACTTTAAAGTAAAAGTTTTCCAGCCCTAGGACCCACTTAGATATACGTGGGGAGCTGCACTGCACCTTCTTGGAATAGAAAATGAATGTTAATGGCTTATGATCAGTGGGGATGGTAAATCTGGTACCCCACAGATAAAATTTAAAATGGTTAACAGCCCAAAAGCATGCTAATGCTTCTCTCTCGATAACCGAGTAGTTTCGTTCGGCTGGACTCAAAGATCGGGAAGCAAAGGCTATAATGGTTTCACCTCCCTCCCCTTTCTGGGATAACAAGGCACCCAAACCTTTGTTGGATGAGTCCGTGGTCAATATCGTCTTCTTTTTAGGATCAAAAGACCCCAAAGCTGGAGAGGCGATGATCTCCTCCTTTAAGTTGTTTACCAATAAGCAGTGTTTTTTTTCCCTAGTAAATTCTGTCAAAATACCAAGGTCTTGTGGTGAAGGAGGAATAAAGGAATACCTCCCCGATGCTGAAACGAGGACTCTAGGCAACCCGAACGGCCGCGGAGTCCTGTAATGGGCAGATTTGAAGCTGGAGTGCCGGCACTGACATGGATCTCCTTAGGGACGTGCGGTGCTGAGAGACTGCGCGCAGCGAAGAACAGCGCGACTGAGGAGTCACATGAACAGCTGAGGAAAAACAGGAGCGCAGATTTTCACAGGAGTCTCCTCAGGACGGAGCGGCACTGGAGGATTGACGTGGCGGAGATCAGCGTCTTAACAGGCGGAACAGCTGAGAGGAGGAGGAGCGGAGGCTCGTCAGAAACTCCTCGCAGCACGGAGACAGTGCAGCAGGATAGCGTCTCTGACGAAGGCGGAGGAGGGAGTGAAAGCCCTCGTGACTGGGGACCCACAACAGCTGATGGTGCAGAAGCTGAGGGACAGCAGCAGTCAGCTAACGAGGGGAATAAGGGAGCTTCCATCAAATGCCGCATGCACTAGATACGCCGTGCAAATATCCAGACTCCAAAAGTGGCTGTGCCTCCCACATGCAGGGAACCTCGACTGCAACGGCAAAAACAGTAGTCCCCCAGCAACCAGGCAATCGGCAAGAAGAGTGGATCGCTGCCAGACTCACCCAACTCCGCTAGGCACCACAGCAGCAAACCGAAGGCGTACACACGAAGCAAATGCCACACTGAATGACAAATGTCGCTGTAAAATCCAGGACAGTGACTTGGTGCGCCTGTAAAGCGAGGAGCAATCAGCTGGCTGGACAGGGTTCAACAAGGAACGCTGTTGAACACACAGCACTGGGAATCCAAATCTTCAAAATCTTGGAGGGAGTACTGAAAGGGGAGATGACCAACTGCCCCCTGCGCAGAATCGTCGCCAGTGTTGAAAAGAAGAAATAACGGAGGTCCAAACCAGGTAAGTTGAAGACCTTCTTTATTCTGGTCATCCACTCTCCACAAGTGACAGAGAGCACCAACATTCTAAATGAACTCCAGAAGGAACATTCTATTACTGCCAGGGAAGGGGGTTTCCAGAGGGGAAGAAACCAATGGGAAGGAAAGGGTAACGGGGCAGCAGGGAATAAAAAGACAGATTACAACAATAACCATGGGGTCCCATCCCACCAAACAAAAGCTCCAGGAGCTGTTGGCTGGGTATGCTAAGGACCACCCATCTGAAAATGGTGAAGACCAGTCAGATGAGGAAGGAGGGGAAGGGAATGACCTGGTAGATCAACCCCCTCCACTTCCTAGGGAGAAGAGGGTCCAAGTACCCCTGACTCCAAGAATCAACCTCTCAGTGCCTAGATCCCACACAGGTGGTCAGGTACCACTGAGGACATTGAGGACAGCCTCAATGAGGAGGACAGCCTTTTAGCAAGGCTGACCAAAAGACTGGATCTAGAGACCTGGTTGCTGGCTCTAGAAAGAGAGAGAGCAGAGATGGGCCTAGCACCCATCCATGGTGGCAGCAATTTACTAAATAAGGATAAAGAGCAATCTTATGATCCTAAAATCCCCAAAGGGATTGTCCCTAAATATGAAGAGTGATGATATCACAAAATGGTTCACAGCCTTTGAGAGGGCTTGTGAAATGAGAAAAGTGAAGAAGTCACACTGGGGGGAGGGGGGGCACTCCTTTGGGAACTGTTCTCTGGTAACTGCAGAGACCGACTTCTGACCCTTTCTGGGCCAGATGCTGGGTCTTATGACCTCATGAAGAGAACTCTGATTGAGGGATTTGGACTCACAACTGAGGAATATAGAATTAGATTCAGGGGGGCTCACAAAACCCAAAACCAATCCTGGATTGACTTTGTAGACTACTCAGTTAAAACACTAGATGGTTGGTTAACTGGACACAATGTGCATGATTTCAATGGACTTTACAATCTGTTTATGAAAGAACAGATTTTAAGTAATTGCACTAATGAAAAGTTATATCAGCATTTGGTAGACCTAGGTCTAATTTCTCCCCAAGAATTGTGAAAGAAGGCAGACCACTGGGTCAAGACAAGGGTGACAAAAACAACCACTGGGGGTGACCAAAAGAAAGGGGTTACAAAACCTCCCCAGGGGAAAGGTGGTGGGAATCCCCAAGATAAAAAACCTGAGTCTTCTAAAGGTCCCAAAAAACCTGCACAGGGTGGTGGGTCCCAAAACTCTTCCCAGTCCAATAATAGGTACAGGGGAAAGAACTTTGATCCTTTAAAGGCCTGGTGTAACAACTGTAAGAAGTACGAACACTTAACTGGAGATGCTGCTTGCCCAAACAAGAAGGCCCCTAGTCCTACTACAGCTACTCCTGGGGTAGCAAGTCTCCAGATGGGATCAACAGTGTGCCAAGAGCAAATCGGGTTGCACACTGAAGCAGTTCTAGATCCAGAAGGGGAAGTTGAGTTTGTCACTGTAGCTGTGTGGCCACCCAACTTAAAAAAGTACTTACAATATCCTTGAATTAATGGAACTAGGATAGAAGCTCTGAGGGATACAGGTGCCAGTGTCACTATGGTGAGAGAGACACTGGTTTCCCCTGAGCAATACTTGATTGGGAGAACTTACCCAGTCACCAATGCTGACAGTGTTACCACTAACCATGCAATGGCTATGGTGACATTAGACTGGGGGGGGGTTACTGGCCCGAAACAGGTAGTGGTCTCTCCAAAGCTACCAGCTGCATGCCTGCTTGGCAATGACCTGGAAACCTCAGCGTGGGCTGAGGTTGAACTAAAAACCCATGCAGCAATGCTGGATATCCCTGTATTGGTGTGTGTAAAAACAAGAGCATAGAGCAGACAGGGTGAAAAAGAAGTGTTGGAGCCTGAAAGTATGGCCCAACCTTCCAAGAGAAAAGGTAAGAAGACTGGGGGACCAGCTTCTGTACAGCAAAAGGTTCAGGACCCCTCTCCTCAGGGAGGGGACTTGGACACTCCAGAGGGAACTGAGCCCATGGAGCTTGACCCTTACCAGGTTGAACTCTTGGGCCCAGGGGGACCCTCTAGGGAAGAGCTGTGCCTTGGACAGCAGGACTGTCCAACTCTTGAAAGCCTGAGGCAGCAAGCTGCTGCACAGGAAATGGGAGATGTCAGTGGTACCCACAGAGTTTATTGGGAAGAGGGACTTCTGTACAGTACACTGAGGCCAGAGACCCCAAACCTGGAGCCACTAGGAGAGTGGTAGTGCCTCAGAAGCACAGGGAGTTTCTCCTAACTTTAGCTCATGACATCCCCCTAGCTGGACATCTGGGCCAAACCAAGATTTGGGAAAGGCTAGTTAGCCACTTTTACTGGCCCCAGATGCTCCAAAAAGTAAAGATGTTTGTCAGCTCCTATGACATCTGTCAGGCCAGTGGCAAGACAGGTGGCCCCTCAAAGGCCCCCCTGATACCACTACCTGTGGTGGGGGTTCCCTTTGAAAGGGTAGGTGTGGACATAGTGGGTCCACTTGAACCTCCCACAGCATCAGGGAACAAATTCATTCCAGTGGTAGTGGATCATGTCACTAGGTATCCTGAGGCAATTCCCCTTAGGACTACTACAGCTCCTGCAGTAGCCAAGGCCCTCATTGGTGTCTTCACCAGGGTAGGGTTTCCTAAGGAGGTGGTTTCAGACAGAGGTTCCAACTTCATGTCTGCTTACCTAAAACACATGTGGAAAGAGAGTGGAGTGCAGTACAAGTTTAGTACATCCTATCACCCACAAACCAATGGCCTTGTTGAGAGATTCAACAAGACATTGAAAGGCATGATTATGGGGCTCCCTGAAAAACTCAAAAGGAGATGGGATGTCCTCCTACCCTGCCTGCTTTTCGCTTACAGAGAGGTGCCACAGAAGGGAGTAGGGTTTTCCCCCTTTGAACTTCTGTTTGGCCATCCTGTGAGGGGACCCCTCTGTCTTGTTAAAGAGGGTTGGGGGAAGCCTCGCCAAGAGCCCAAACAAGATATTGTGGACTATGTGCTTGGCCTAAGGTCCAGAATGGCTGAGTACATGGAAAAGGCATCCAAAAATCTTGATGCCAGCCAGGAGCTTCAGAAGCACTGGTATGACCAAAAAGCTGCACTGGTTGAATTTCACCCAGGGCAAAAGGTGTGGGTTTTGGAGACCGTGGCACCAAGGGCACTCCAGGACAAATGGAGTGGCCCTTACCCTATCCTAGAAAAGAAGAGTGAGGTTACCTACTTGGTTGACCTGGGCACAAGCAGGACACCCAAAAGGGTTATCCATGTGAACCGCCTGAAGCTCTTTCATGACAGGGCTGACATCACCATGCTGATGGTGACTGATGAGGATCAGGAGACAGAGAGTGAACCTCTCCCTGACCTCTACTACAGCCCAAAAGATGGGTCAGTGGATGGAGTTGTCTTTTCAGACACCCTCTCTGCCCAACAGCAGACTGATTGCAAGCAAGTCTTGCAGCAGTATGCTAAGCTCTTTTCCTTGACCCCTGGTCAGACAAACTGGTGTACCCATGATGTGGACACTGGTTACAGTTCACCTGTCAAAAACAAAATCTATCGACAGTCTGATCGAGTCAAGGAAGGCATCAGAGCTGAAGTCAGCAAGATGCTGGAGTTAGGGGTTATTGAACCCTCTGAGCGCCCCTAGGCCAGCCCAGTGGTTCTAGTCCCCAAACCTCATCCACAGTGTGGAAAGAGAGAAATGAGGTTCTGTGTGGACTATAGAGGGCTCAACTCTGTTGCCGAGACAGATGCTCACCCTATCCCAAGAGCTGATGAGTTGATAGACAAATTGGGTGCAGCCAAATTTCTAAGCACCTTTGACTTAACTGCAGTGTACTGGCAAATTGGCATGGCCCCAGGAGAAAAAGAAAAGACAGCATTCTCCACACCTGATGGGCATTATCAGTTTACTGTTATGCCCTTTGGTTTAAAGAATGCCCCTGCCACCTTCTAGAGGTTGGTGAATCAAGTCCTTGCTGGATTGGAGTCCTTTAGTGCAGCTTATCTAGATGATATTGCTGTCTTTAGCTCCACCTGGCAGGATCACCTGATCCACCTTGGGAAGGTTTTAAATGCCCTGCAAACTGCAGGCCTAACTATCAAGGCATCCAAATGCCAGATAGGGCAGGAAACTGTGGTGTACTTGGGCCACCTTGTTGGTGGAGGCCAGGTACAACCCTTACAACCCATGATCCAGGCCATCCTGGACTGGGCAGCTCCAACAACCCAAACCGGGGCATTCCTTGGCTTGACTGGGTACTACAGGAGGTTTGTGAAGGGATATGGGTCCATTGTGGCTCCCCTCACAGAACTCGCCTCCAAGAAGATGCCCAAAAAGGTAAACTGGACATTTAGTTGTCAAAAGGCTTTTGACACCCTGAAAAAGGCTATGTGCTCAGCACCAATTCTTAAAGCTCCAGACTATGCTTAGCAGTTCATTGTGCAGACTGATGCCTCTGAGCTAGGGATAGGAGCGGTCCTATCGCAGACCAATGATGAAGGCCAAGACCAACCTGTTGCTTTAATAAGCAGAAGGCTTCTCCCCAGGGAGCAGCGTTGGTGTGCCATTGAGAGGAAGGCCTTTGCTGTGGTTTGGTCCCTGAAGAAGCTGAGACCATACTTGTTTGGTACTCACTTCCTAGTTCAAACTGATCACAGACCTCTCAGATGGCTAATGCAAATAAAAGGTGAAAATCCTAAACTGTTGAGGTGGTCCATCTCCCTACAGGGAATGGACTTTGTAGTGGAACACAGACCTGGGACTGCCCATGCCAATGCAGATGGACTTTCCAGGTTCTTCCACTTAGAAAATGAAGACTCTCTAGGGAAAGGTCAATCTCATCCTCTTTCGTTTGGGGGGGAGGGGGGGAGGGGTGTGTGTGAGAAAGTGCCCTCTTTCTGCATGGTTGCCCCCACTTTTTGCTGAATTGCTGATGTACTTTGACTGAGTGTGCCCTGGGCTCCTGCTAATCAGGTACCCAGGGCCTATGTTCTTTCCCTAAAACTGCATTGAAGCCTAAACCCAATTGGCATCTCTGACCACAGGTACCCATGGCACTGTGACCAGAGAAGGCCTCTAAGGGCTGCAGCACTTATTGTGCCACCCTTGGAGGTCCTGTACCCTTACACTGCCTTTGCAGGCTGCGTGTTTTGGTGCAGAACAAAGTGAAGAGTCGACATGGCACACATCTCTGTGTGCCATGCCTACAACCCACTGCCCTGGCATAGATCAGTCACCCCTCTAGCTGGGTGCACTCTACCAGTGGTGATGGTACAGGTGCATGAGCCCTGTACCCCTACAATGTCTAAGTCCATTCTTAGACATTGTAAGTGCAGTGCTGCCATTAAGAGTATATGGTGCTGGGAGTTTGTCATTACGAACTCCACAGCACCATAATGGCTACACTGAAAACTGAGAAGTTTGGTATCGAACTTCTCAGCACATTAAACCCACACAATACCAGTGTGGGATTTAATGAAAATTGCACACAGTGGGCATCTTAGAGATGCCCCCTGAAAACTAACCTACCACTAGTGTCCAGGCTGAGTGGCTGCTTTTAGCTGCCACCACCAGACATGTTTCCGGACCCCTGGGTTGAGAGCCTGCTGCTCTCTGGGGCCTGAAACAATGCACATCCTGGGACGAGGTGCCAAGCCTCCTCCCCCAGGATGGGCAGGGTTCACGAAAGGGGAAGCTTCAAAGGCTTGCCTCCTTTGTGAGCTTCCCCAGGCCACTTGCTGCTTTCAGCAACTGGTCCCCACTGGCTCTGACCCCCACTTTGGGCGGGAGAACCGGCGGGAAAAACAAGTGAGGAAGAGAGGTGTGCCCACCTCTGCCAACTCCACCCCTCAGGTGGGGGAGGCGATGTAAAGCACAACTCTCAGTCCCCGCCTTCTTGCAGATGGGGGGACTCAGCCAAACAGGGACAGGCTCATGCCCCGCTCCCACTGGAGGGTGGCATAATAGGGGGTGTACTCACCCCAGGGAGGGGACCCATTGGACCCTGCCTTTTACCTACCTGTAACGCCCCTAAATCTAGTATTTAGGGGCACCCCTGAACCTTGCTTCCTCAGACAAGAAGAAACTACAAGGAGAAGAAGGACCGAACAGCCGTGCAGCAGCTAACAAGAGGAGGACGCCCACTGACTTGGCCCCAGCGCTACCCGCCTGGCTCCACCTCGAACCTGCTCCTGCGAAATCCCGGTGTGTCCTGCAGCCAGCAACCTCGAAAACCCCGGATTACCTGCCTGCCTTCAACCCCAAAGACTTTCTCTCGTGAACACCGGATTTGTTCATCTGCGACCTCTAGCTCTGGCCGGACACCGCGAATCCGCCCCACTCTGCACCCGCCGTCCACGGCCCGAGCGGGCAAACACCACAAGGAGGTCACCCCGGCTATCCTGACCCGAGATCCGGCGACCCCTGACCTGCCTCAAGCCTCCAGCTGACGCCTGCAGCCTAAATCCAGAAGGTCCCCCCAACCGCGACCAGGAGCTGGTAAGAAGATCCGACCCCAAAAGGCACCCCTGCACCCGACGCCCCACAGCCTTGGGTGCCCAATCCGACTGTGCCTAACCGACCCCTAACTTCCCAACTTACCTCTCAAAGTGGTGGTCGCACCCAGAAGACCTTCGTCCCCAAGCCTACAGTGCCTTTGAAAACCGGAGGTTCCCCATTGAAAACAGGGCGCCCGACGTCGAAACAGCACCCTGCACCCGGCCGCCCTAGTGCCGCTGAGGGTGCACCTTCGGTGCTACTTTGTTTCCCCATTTGCCCTGAGCTAAAGTCCAGGAGCTTTGCTCCCACAACCAAGTGGCCTGCTCGTCGGCAGCCACCAACCGGAGGCCCCCTATCCCCCATTGGATAACATTGGTCCTCAGCACTCTGCACCCGGCCGCCCTAGTGCCGGCTAGGGTGTAACTGGAGTGCATCCCTGACCCTGGGGGACCCCTGAGTCTACCCCCAGAAGCTCAACTGCCACTACCAAATACTTACCCTAAAACCGATAACACTATTTTCCTCCATAGGATAACATTGACTGTTTTTCTTGGAAAAGTTTCCAAGTGTGGAGTTTGAAACCCTAAAGAATTTTTTTTAAATTGCACTAACTAACAAAAACGATTTTACTTACCTGTTTGCAGGAAATGTCCCAGAGTAGTATCCAGGTATACTACTCTGAGTAAGAAAAGTAATCGCAAAAGTAACTTACCTGTAATCTTACTGAAAAGCCCATTCAAGTCTATGTACTGTATTTACAAAGTATTGCATTTCTCTGAAACCATACTGTAAGTCAAAACAAAAAGTGCATATACAATTTAAATTCAAACTGTTTACAAACTGCATTACTACTGTAAAGTATGTATTGCTTACCTGTGCCAGGCTTGCTTGGTTCTAGAAAATAAAATACAGAATATTTTTATACAAAAACAATTGGTCTGAAGTTCAATCTTTGAGTGTGTGAATTCATTTGCTGGCTGAGTGTGTACAACAAGTGCTTAACACTGTCCTCTGATACTGCCTTACTGCTCGACCACACTACCACAAATAGAGAGTGAGGTGCTATCTAACTTTACCTCTGCCTACCTTTGGGGTCCCACTGGACTCTGTGCACACGATACCTCACTTTGGTATAATATATACAGAGCCAGCTTCCTACAGGGTGAGAGAAGAGGGAGGAGCAGAAGGATTAAGATTGAAGGTGGAAAGGAGACCAGTGAATAAAAAGAGAAGTACCAGTGAAGGCCACCTCCATCTAGGTGGTGGAATAAAAGAGGAAATCCCAGGTACCATTTATAGCTTAAGGTTTAGGGAGTCAAGGAAGGAGAAAGAAGGAATCGAGGGGGAAGAATCTCCTGTGCCTAATGCACACTATGTCTGGGAGAAAGAAAGAATGAAACAGGAAAAGGTGTAAGGGGCAGCCATCATTTATAGCTAGAAAATGTATTTGAAAGGGAGGACCAAAGGGCTAGAATTCAGTCACCTACAGATAGTGAAGTGAATGAGAGGATAGAATTGGCAAGATCACAGTGGGACATTTTTCCATGTGTTGGGGGTAGAGGAGGTATGTCAAATTCGGGAGAACATGAGAATTATCTCTAGACAATTAATTGAGGAGGAGAATAGGAAGAGTGAAACTATTTTTTCAAGGGCCCATTCCTAGATTGGTAAAATAGGACTTCTTTTAGAAAAGCGGTTTGCTGCCTATTTTCCTGTTTGCTGCACCTGTAGTTTCTGCGTGTTTTCCACCTCTGTCTTTGCTTTTTCTCACACATGGTGCCTGTTCCAGGCCATTCGTCATGCGATCACCATTTTCACGTAACTAAATCAGAGATCAAGACCTGGAGGGACAGGTTAGAGGCAAGAGGGCAGGGAAGAGGCAGAGAGCACTAATACATGGTCCATGGGTATCAAGATTGTAGGAAACAGTGTATTTGTTGCAGTTGCCCCCCCCCTCCACTTTTTGGCCCCTTTTTAGCTACTGGATGCTGGTTTTCAACTCTTACAGTGCACTAAGGTCTGCTAACCAGACCTCAAGGCCTATGTTCTTTCCTTAAAACAAGGTAATGCCTAATTGTAACACAATTGGCAAAGGACTTTAGCACCTAAGTCCCTAGTAAATGGTACACCTGGTACCTTGGGCATGGGTATTAAAGATTGTTCCTAAGGGCGGCAGCATATCTTATGCCACCCTAAGGGACCCACACACAGATTCCACATAGACTGCCATTGCAGGCTGTGTGAAATGGTGCACACCATGAGTGAAAACATCACATGGCACTCTCCTGTGTGTCATGTGTAGGAAGCGCGCTCTGTATATACTATAATATACTATACCAAAGTGAGGTATAGTGTGCACAGTCCAGTTAAACCCCAAAGGTAGGCAGAGGTAAAAGTAGATGGCACCTGTAAGGAAGTGGGTTTCTGTTGCAGAAACCCCCCCACTTTTTGCCAGGTTACTGATGCACTTTGACTTGATGTGCCCTGGGTCCCTGCCAATCAGGTTCCCAGGGCCTGTGTTCTTTCCCCGAAAACTAACCCAATTGGCATCTCTGGCCACAGGTCAGCCCCTGGTAAATGGTACCACAGGTACCCAGGGCACTGTGACCAGAGAAGGCCTCTAAGGGCTGCAGCACTGATTGTGCCACCCTTAGAGGTCCTGTACCCTTACACACTCACACTGCCTTTGCAGGCTGTGTTTTGGTGCAGAGCAAAGTAAAGAGTCGACATGGCACACACTCCTGTGTGCCATGCCCACAACCCACTGCCCTGACATAGGTCAGTCACCCCTCTTGCTGGGTGCACTGTCAGTGGTGAGGGTACGGGTGCATGAGCCCTGTACCCCTACAATGTCTAAGCCCATTCTTAGACATTGTAAGTGCAGTGCTGGCATTAAGAGTATATGGTGCTGGGAGTTTGTCATTACAAACTCCACAGCACCATAATGGCTACACTGAAAACTGAGAAGTTTGGTATCAAACTTCTCAGCACATTAAACCCATACTGATGCCAGTGTGGGATTTAATGTAAAATGCACACAGAAGGCATCTTAGCAGATGCCCCCTGAAACCTATCCAACTTCTAGTGACCCGACTGAGTGGCTGCTTAGGCTGCCACCACCAGATATGTTTCTGGACCCCTGGGTCGAGAGCCTGCTGCTCTCGGGGGCCTGAAACAATGCACATTCTGGGACGAGGTGCCAAGCCTCCTTCCCCAGGATGGGCAGGGTTCACGAAGGGGAAGCTTCAAAGGCATGCCGCCTTTGTGAGCCTCCCCAGACCATTTGCTGCTTTCAGCAACTGGTCCCCACTGGTTCTACCCCCCCACTTTGGGCGGGAGAACCGGCGGGAAAAACAAGTGAGGGAAGGAGGTGTGCCCACCTCTGCCAACTCCACCCCTCAGGTGGGGGAGGCGAGGTGAAGCACAACTCCGAGTCCCCGCCAACTTGAGGATGGAAGGACCCAAACAACCAGGGACAGGCTCCTGCCCCCCTCCCACTGGAGGGTGGCAGAATAGAGGGTGTACCCACCCCAGGGAAGGGACCCATTGGTCCCTGCCCTTTACCTACCTGTAACGCCCCTAAATCTAGTATTTAGGGGGCACCCTGAACTTTGCTTCCTCACATCCAAACAAGAAAAAAAGGACGAAAAGCCGTGCAGAGCTAACAAGAGGACGACGCCCACTGACTTGGCCCCAGCCCTACAGGCCTGTCTCCCCCTCGAACCTGCTCCTGCGAAATCCCGGTGTGTCCTGCAGCCAGCAACCTCAAAACCCCGGAGGACCTGCCTTCACTTCCAAGCCTGCTTCTCCCGTGAACACTGGACTTGTTCAAACTGCAGCTTCTGGCTCCGGCTGGATACCGCAAATCCAGCCCACTCTGCACCCGCCGAACCCGGCCTGAGCTTGAGTGGAAAAACACCACGAGGAGGTCACCCCGGCGATCCTGACCCGAGATCTGGCGACTCCTGACCTGCCTCAAGCCTCCAGACGACGCCTGCAGCCTCAATCCAGAGGATCCCCTCTACCGTGACCAGAGCGGGTAAGACTTTCCGACGTCCCAAGGCACCCCTGCACCCGACGCCCCACGGCCTTGTGTGCCCAAACCAACGGTGCCTAACCAACCCAAGACATCCCAACTTACCCCTCGAAGTGGTGGTCGCACCCAGAAGATCCTCGTCCCCGAGCCTGCAGTGTTTCTTCTAACCAGAGGCGCTCCATTGAAAACAACAGGGCACCCGACCTCAAAACAGCACCCTGCACCCGGCCGCCCTAGTGCCTCTGAGGGTGCACCTTTGGTGCTAATTTGGTTCCCAACTTGCCCTGACCTAAACCCTAGGAGCTTTGCTCCCACAACACAGTGGCCTGCTTGCCAGCAGCCACCAACCGGAGACGCCCTATCCTCCATAGGATAACATTGGGCCTCAACACTCTGCACCCGGCCGCCCTAGTGCCGCTGAGGGTGCAACAGTGCATCACTGACCCTGGGGGACCCCTGAGTCTAACCCCAGAACCTTATCTCCCACAGTCGATTACTTGCCTACAAACCGATAACCTGTTTTTCCTCCATAGGATAACATTGACACTTTTTCTCCAAAAAGTTTCCAAGTGTGGAGTTTTGAAATCTGAAAATATTCTTTAAAAATCGCACGAATAACCAAAACGTACTTACTTACCTGTTTGCAGGAAATGTCCCAGTGCTGAATCTAGGTATACAGCACTGAGTTGGAAAAGTAACGTAAAAAGTAACTTACCTGCCATTTACTGAAAAAGCCTATTCATTCCAATGTACTGTATTTGCTAAGTATTGCAACCTACTGCATTCCCTGTAAATCAAACGAAGTACAATTTTCATTGCATTTTCAAACTGTTCTATATTCAGCAACTTATTATTGCAAAGTATTTTATGCTTACCTGTGCCAGGCTTGCTTGGTTCTAAAATAAAACAACAATATATTTTTATACAAAAACAATTGGCCCAGATTTCAGTTCTTGGGTGTGTGAATTCATTTGCTGATTGAGTGTGAACATCAAATGCTTAACACTGTCCTCTGATACTGCCTTACTGCTCGACCAAGCTACCACTATTAGAGAGTAAGGTTCTGTCTAACTTTAACCTCTGCCTACCTCTGGGGTCACTTGGACTCTATACACACTATACCTCATTTTGGTGTAGTATATATAGAGCCAGTTTCTTACAGCACCTTACTCTCCATTTGTGGTAGTGTGGTCGAGCAGTAAGGCTGTATCAGAGGGTAGTGTTAAGCATTTGTTGTCCACACTCAATCAGCAAATGATATCACACACTCAAAGACTGAACTTCAGACCAATTGGTTTCGTATAAAAATATTCTTTTAGTTTTTTTATTTTCTAGAACCAAGCAAGACTGGCACAGGTAAGCAATAAATACTTTACAGTAGTAATGCAGTTTGTAAACAGTTTGAATTGCAATTGTATATGCACTTTGTTTTGATTACAGTAGAGCTACTAGTAATGCAATGCTTTTAATATACTGTACATATAGTTTGTATTGGCTTTTTAGTAGAATGTCAAGTAGATTACATTAGATTACTTTTCTTACACAGTGCAGTATACCTGGATACTGCACTGGGATATTTCCTGTAAACAGGTAAGTAAAAGCGTTTTTGTTATTTAGTTACAGTTTAAAAGGGTTTCTTAGATTTTCCAACTCCACACTTAGAAACTTTTCACAGAAAAACAGTCAATGTTATCCTATGGAGGAAAATAGGGTTATCGGTTCAAAGGTAAGTATTGGGTTTTGGGAGTTGGTATTCTGGGGGTAGACTCAAGGGCCCCCCAGGGTCAAGGATGCACTCTGGTTACACCCTCAGCGGCACTAGGGGGGCCGGGTGCAGAGTGCTGAGGCCCAATGTTATCCAATGGGGGATAGGGGTCCTCCGGTTGGTGGCTGCTGACTAGCAGGCCACGTGGTTGTGGGAGCAAAGTTGCTCGACTTAAGCTCAGGGCAAATGGGGGTTCAAGCCAGCACAAAAGGTGACCCTCAGCGGCACTGGGGCGGACGGGTGTATAGTGCTGTTTTGGGTCGGGTGCCTGTAGCTTTCAATGGGGAGTCTCCGGTTTGCAAACACACTGCAGGCTCTGGGACGAAGGTCTTCTGGGTGCAACCACCACTTGGTGAGCCAAGTTGGGATGCTGGGGGTTGGTTAGGCACCTTCAGTTGGTCCGCCCAAGGCCGGGGGCGTCGGGTGCAGGGGTGCCTTTTAGGGTCGGATCTTCTTACCAGCTCCTGGTCACAGTTGGGGGGGACCTTCCGGTGTGAGGCTGCAGGCGTCGGCTGGAGGTTTGAGGCAGGTCAGGGGTCACTGGATCTCGGGTCAGGATTGCCGGGAGACCTCCTCGTGGTAGTGGGCCACTCGAACTCGGGCCGTGAGCGTTGGGTGCAGAGTGGTGCAGACTCGCGGACTTCGCCGGACCTGGAGTCTGTTGGTGAACAAATCCGGTGTTCATGGGAGGCAGAGTCTTTTCTTTTGAAGGCAGGGCAGGTCCTCTGGGTTCTTGAGGCTGCTGGCTGCAGGACACACCAGTTTTTCGCTTCTGCAGGTTCGAGGTGGGGACAGGCCGGTAGGGCTAGGGCCAAGTCAGTGGGCGTCCTCCTGTTCTTAGCTTCGGCACCGCTGTTCGGTCCTACTTCTTCTTTTCTTCTTGTAGTTTCTTGTCTGAGGAAGCAAGGTTCAGGGGTGCCCCTAAATACTAGATTTAGGGGTGTTACAGGTAGGTAAAAGGTTGGGACCAATGGGTCCCTTCGCTGGGGTGGGTACACCCCCTATTATGCCACCCTCCAGTGGGAGGGGGGCATAAGCCTCATCCTGGTTGTCTGGGTCCCCCCATTTTCAAGATGACGGGGACTGAGAGTTGTGCTTCACCTCGCCTCCCTCACCTGAGGGGTGGAGTTGGAAGAGGTGGGCACACCTCCCTTCCTCACTTGGTTTTCCCGCCGGTTCTCCCGCCCAAAGTGGGGGTCAGAACCAGTGTGGACCAGTTGCTGGAAGCAGCAAGTGGCCTGGGGAAACTCACAAAGGCGGCAAGCCTTTGAAGTTTCCCCTTCGTGGACCCTGCCCATCCTGGGGCAGGAGGCTTGGCACCTCGTCCCAGGATGTGCATTGTTTCAGGCCCCCGAGAGCAGCAGTCTCTCGACCCATGGGTCCAGAAACATGTCTGGGGGTGGCAGCTGAAAGCAGCCACTCAGGCTGGACACTAGTGGTAGGTCATTTTTTAGGGGGCATCTCTAAGAGGCCCTCTGTGTGCATTTTTCATTAAATCCCACACTGGCATCAGTGTGGGTTTAATGTGCTGAGAAGTTTGATACCAAACTTCTCAGTTTTCAGTGCAGCCATTATGGTACTGTGGAGTTCGTAATGACAAACTCCCAGCACCATATACTCTTAATGGCAGCACTGCACTTACAATGTCTAAGAATTGACTTAGACACTGTAGGGGTACAGGGCTCATGCATCTGTACCCTCACCACTGGTATAGTGCACCCAGCTAGAGGGGTGACTTATCTATGCCAGGGCAGTGGGTTGTAGGCATGGCACACAGGGATGTGTGCCATGTCAACTCTTAACTTTGTTCTGCACCAAAACACGCATCCTGCAAAGGCAGTGTGTGAGTGTAAAGGTACAGGGCCGCTAAGGGTGGTACAATAAGTGCTGCAGCCCTTCGAGGCCTTCCCTGGTCACAGTGCCCTGGGTACCTGTGGTACCATTTACCAGGGGCTGACTTGTGGCCAGAGATGCCAATTGGTTTTTGTCTTCAATGCAGTTTTAGGGAAAGAACATAGGCCCTGGGTACTGATTGGCAGGAG
Source organism: Calotriton arnoldi (assembly GCA_963921515.1). Classification (NCBI taxonomy): domain Eukaryota; kingdom Metazoa; phylum Chordata; class Amphibia; order Caudata; family Salamandridae; genus Calotriton; species Calotriton arnoldi. Next base: position 304,250 of record CAWUFW010009771.1, read on the forward strand.
CCCAGGGCACACTCAGTCAAAGTACATCAGCAGTTCAGCAAAAAGTGGGGGCAACCATGCAGAAAGAGGGCACTTTCTCACAGTAGCGTACTGCCTTTACAGAAGATACAACTTCAATTGAAATGACAATTACATTGGTACTCATACAGTTTTACTGATAAAAAGTATCGTACAAACAATGTGTGGCAATTTCATCACCTAGTGTATTGATTTGTGTTGTATTGATTTGATTGTCAGCACAGTTCATTTACAGACATTTACATTTTGTTGTGTGCTAGAAAAAAATTATTGTACAGCCTTCCTCAGGCACTTCTCCAGAGCCGGCACGATTGTCACATAAATCCTATCACTTTCAAGTCGGAGAAATAAAAATAAACCCCAAGCTCCCTGGAAGACCCAGCCTGACATTTGACCTCTGTCCTTGAATGCATAGCAAATGTGACCAGATAAGAACAATATTTAAATGCCTGTTTACAGAAAGCGAGTCTGTGGAAGAATACAGTAAACAAGGTTTGGGCAATGGGAGGGACAGACTTGAGCTGGGGAGCCTAAAACATATAAAGCCAGACAATGTGAGTTACAAACCACAAAGCCAATGGTAAACAACGGGCAGAATGCATTCCTAGATCAACTTTCTGAATATTCCCAAAATGTCTTTAGCAAACCTAGGCTGCGACGTAAAAAGAGGATGGACTCCTCTGTGTTTTCCACCTGTAGCGCCAACAATGAGGCTCAGTACTTAAGTTCACACTTGATCACAGATCTGCTTCCTAAACAGGTGCTCTTGGCAGCGTTACTAGAGATACACAGTAGAAAGACACCACCATCCTCCTTTTGTTTACACTACAAGGTCACCAAACTTATTTTTTTTCTGTTCAGTTAATAATGTTTTGAGGTCTCCCTTTTACTAAATGTTAACTTTGTGATGAAGGGTAAAATGAACATGAAATGCATTGAGATATTTATGAAACTTGTGTGAAGAAATGTACTATAAGCCCGTTCCAGGAGGTATGAAATCAAAAATTGCTGATAAAATTAATGTGGAAGCCTCACGCAAGAATTTGGTGGTTTTGGACATTTATGAATGATAAACAATGCTACTAAATTGAAGTAAATCAGAATTGATGCATTGTTTTTAAGACTGCCAATAATTAAACGGAGAACAAATTGGAAACACGCATTTTAATGCACAGCTGTGCACAGGGTAACCATTGCAAGAGCACACTGTTGAATAGGTTCGCATTTTTTCTGAGGCAAATAATGGTGGTTCAATGGGTACCAGAATTCAGAGATTATATGCATAGCATTATATTAAAAGGGACATTTAGGAATTCAGATAAGGGAGCCATGCCAGAATTAAAAAAGAGATGGACATTATTTACATTTAGACAATACATTATTGGCATTCCATGTCTTGAAAAATAGTTTTCGAATCACATTACAACTTTCAAGATGTTTACTTACTTGCTTTATCATTATAAAGGATAATTCGCCAGTGCTGTATATCCTGGTACACCCAGATTCGTTTTCACCAGAGACATGGAATCTTCACAGGTCAGGTACCAACACTACTTTCGTACAGCAAGGACTTAATAGTAGCATCGGTGCATATGCAGATTTCCCCTTTAATCTGCCTGCCGATGTGTGTCCCTCATTGCCTTTCTTCCATGGTTGGTATAATGTCTCTTCATGTCTTCAGTTTTTGGAGAGCCTTTCCGTGTGACTGGGCCATGAACGACTACTGCCTAGACAGCTGCCATGAGATGACATTTGTGATAGATTCAAGTCTCTGAAACTGATCTGCACTGTTCGTGCCTGGGCTCTGAAGACCATTGGCCATACTACACACACTTCAGATTTTGCACTTGCTGGTCATTAAACTTATGGCTTCCTAGAGGCCATCAATATTTTGGTTTTCTTGCTCTGTGACATGTATGGGAGTTTTTTTCTCCAGGTAGCAAGGGAGAGATGCAGGTCACATCCCTGTAACCGGGAGACCAGTGGCAACTGTTGTAGGAAGCTGGCTCTGTATATACTATACCAAAGAAAGGTATAGTGTGCACAGAGTCCTGTGGATCCCCAAAGGTAGGCATAAGTAAAAGTAGATAGCGCCTTACTCTCTATTTGTGGTAGTGTGGGTTAGCAGAAAGGCTTTATCAGAGGGTAGTGTTAAGCATTTGTTGTACACACTCAGGCGGCAGATGTCACACAATCTGAACTCAGACCAATTTGTTTGTATCAAAAATATTATTTCGTTATTTATTTTATTTCTAGAACCAAGCCAAGCATGGTGCAGGTAAGTGAAATAATACTTTGCAAAAATCTTATGCAGTGTTTTACAGTTGAATGCAGGTTCAAATGCATTTGGTTGAATTACAGGTAAGTCAACAGTTCGGAATTACTTTTTAGTTACTTTACAGATTACTTTTGCTAATCAGTGTGATATGCCTAGATATCACACTGAGATCTCCTAGACAAAAGGTAAGTAATTCACTTTTAGTACATATGCAGTTTTTCAATGTTCCATAAAACCAACTCCACACTTAAAACAATTTTCATGAAAAGCAGTCAATGCAATCCTATGGGAGGAAATGAAGTTAACGGTTTGCAGGTAAGTACTTATTTGTGGTAGTTGGTATTCTGGGGTTAGAACCAGAGTTCCCCCAGCGTCAAGGATGCACTCTTGAAACGCCCTCAGCGGCACTAGGGCGGCCGGGTGCAGAGTGCTGAGGCCCAATGTTATCCAATGGAGGATAGGGGGCCTCCGGGTGGTGGCTGCTCACAAGCAGGCCACAAAGTTGTGGGAGCAAAGCTCCTGGTGTTAGGCTCAGGGCAAAGGGAGATCCGGTTTAGCACACAAAGTACACCTGCAGCGGTGCAGGGGCGGCTGGGTGCAGGGTGCTGTTTTGGCGTCGGGTGCCCTGTTGATTTCAATGGGGCTTCTCTGGTTGCAACAAAGACTGCAGGCTCGGGACGAAGATCTTCTGGAGGCGACCACCGGTTCGAGAGGTAAGTTGGGATGCCTGGGGATGCTGGGACACCGTCGGTTGGGCCACCCAAGGCCATGGTACGTCGGGTGCACGGGTGTCTTTAGGCGTCTGGTTTTCTTACCAGCTTGGGTCGCGGTCAAGGGGATCCTCCAGAAAGAGACTGCAGGCATCGTTTGGAGTGTCGAGGCAGGTCAGAGATCACCAGATCTCAGGTCAGGATAGCCGGGGAGACCTCCTCGTGGCGTTGGGCCACTCGAACTCGGGCTTTGGGCGTCGGGTGCAGAGTGGTGCAGACTCGCTGTTTTTGCTGGGGCCAGAGTCTTTTTGGTGAACAAATCCGGTGCTCACGGGAGACAGTGTTGGGTTTGGAAGGCAGGGCAGGTCCTTCAGGTTCTTGAGGGCTGCTGGCTGCAGGACACACCGGGATTTCGCTGGCGCAGGTTCGTGGTGGAGACAGGCCGGTAGGGCTGGGGCCAAGTCAGTGGGTGTCCTCGTCGTCTTAGTTTCAGCATGGCTTCTTGGGTCCTTCTTCTCTTCTTCTGGTCCGTTCTTGTCTGAGGAGGCAAGGTTTGGGGTTGCCCCTAAATACTAGATTTAGGGGTGTTACAGGTAAGTAAAGGTTAGGACCAATGGGTCCCTTTCTTGGGGTGGGTACACCCCCTATTATACCACCTTCCAGTGGGAGGGGGTCATATGCCTCTCTCTGGCTGGCTGGGTCCCCCCATCTACAAGATGACGGGGACTGAGAGTTGTGCTTCACCTCGCCACCCCCACCTGTGGGGTGGGGTTGGCAAAGGTGGGCAAACCTCCCCTCCTCACTTGGTTTTCCCACCGACTCTCCTGCCCAAAGTGGGTGTCAGAACCGGTGGGAGCCAGTTGCTGGAAGCAGCAAAGGGCTGGAGTAGCTCACAAAGGCGGCAAGCCTTTGAAGCTTCCCCTTCGTGGACCATGCCCACCCTGGGGGAGGAGGCTTGGCACCTCGTCCAAGGAAGTGCATTGTTTCAGACCCCCAGGAGCAGCAGGCTCTCGACCCAGGGGTCCAGAAACATGTCTGGGGGTTGCAGCTGAAAGCAGCCACTCAGCCAGGACACTAGAGTTAGGTCATTTTTCAGGGGGGCATCTCTAAGATGCCCTTTGTGTGCATTTTTCATTAAATCCCACACTGGCATCAGTGTGGGTTTAATGTGCTGAGAAGTTTGATACCAAACTTCCCAGTTTAGAGTAAAGCCATTATGGTACTGTGGAGTTCGTAATGATAAACTCCCAGCACCATATACTCTTAATGGCATTACTGCACTTACAATGTCTAAGAATTGGTTTAGACATTGTAGGGGTACAGGGCTCATGCACCTGTACCCTCACCACTGGTATAGTTCACCCAGCTAGAGGGGTGGCTGACCTATTCCAGGGCAGTGGGTTGTTGGCATGGCACACGGGGATGTGTGCCATGTCGACTCTTCACTTTGTTGTGCACCAAAGCACGCATCCTGGAATGGCAATGTGTGTGTGTAAAGGTACAGGGCCTCTAAGGGTGGCACAATAAGTGCTGCAGCCCTTAGAGGCCTTTTCTGGCCACAGTGCCCTTGGTACCTGTGGTACCATTTACAAGGGACTAACATGTGGCCAAAGAGTGCCAATTTGGTTTTGTCTCAATGCAGTTTAGGGAAAGAATATATGCCCTGTGTACCTGTTTGGCAGGAACCCAGGGCACACTCAGTCAAAGTACATCAGCAGTTTGCCAAAAGTGGGGGCAACCATGCAAAAAGAGGGTACTTTCTTACAGCTGTACTTTCACTGGACTCCCCCTGCTGCACCCAAGGTCTTACTCCTGTTAGGTCTTCTGGCTCCTGATCATGCATGTACATTGGCACATGAGGTCTCTGCTGAGGTGCCTCCGCATGAAGTGGTTCCAGTACGATGGAAGCCTGTCCGGCTCCATCTTAATCTCTCCTGAGCAGTGCAGTGGATGTTATTTGGTAGAGGAACGAGCCAAACCTGCACTGTGGGATGGCCCTCAGTCCCCCTCCAATAATGGCTGCTGTAGTGACGGATGCCTCCACCCTAGAGTGGGGACCTCTTCTGGAGGACCTGGAGATCAACGTCCTTTGGTTTCCAGAGGAGCAGGTGCTTCATATCAGCCTGCCAAAGCTGCAGGGGATTCGTCTGGCGCTCAAGGCCTTCCTCCCCTCCATCCAAGGTCAAGCCATCTAGCTCTTGACAGACAATACAACAGCGGTGTGGTACGCGAAGAAGCAAGTGGGAGTAGGGTCTCAACTCCTTTGCCTAGAAACATTGAGGCTGTGGTCTTGGGTGCAGTGTCAAGGGATCCTGTTAACAACCAATCACTTGGTGGGGTCTCTGTAGGAAAGTGCCCTCTTTTTGCATGGTTGCCCCCACTTTTTGCTAAACTGCTGATGTACTTTGACTGAGTGTGTCTTGGGTTCCTGCCAGACAGGTATCCAGAGCCTATGTTCATTCCCTAAACTGCATTAAAAACAAAACCCAATTGGCACTCTTGGCCACAGGTCAGTTCCTTGTAAATGGTACCACAGGTACTAAGGGCACTATGGCCAAGGAAGGCCTCTAAGGGCTGCAGCACTTATTGTGCCACCCTGTACCTTTACACACACACTGCCATTACAGGGTGCGTGTTTTGGTGCAGAACAAAGTGAAGAGTTGACGTGCCACACATCCCTGTGTGCCATGCCTACAACCCACTGCCCTGGCATAGGTCAGCCACCCCTCTAGCTGGGTGCACTATACCAGTGGTGAGGGTACAGGTGCATGAGCCCTGTACCCCTACAGTGTCTAAGCCAATTCTTAGACATTGTAAGTGCAGTAATGCCATTAAGAGTATATGGTGCTGGGAGTTTGTCATTACGGACTCCACAGCACCATAATGGCTTTACTAAAAAACTGGGAAGTTTGGTATCAAACTTCTCAGCACATTAAACCCACACTGATGCCAGTGTGGGATTTAATGAAAAATGCACTCAAGAGAGCATTGTAGAGGTGCCCCCTGAAAAACGACCTAACTCTAGTGTCTTGGCTGAGTGTCTGCTCGCCAGCTGCCACCCTCTGACAGGTTTCTGGACCCCTGGGTCGAGAACCTGCTGCTCTCGGGTGTCTGAAATAATGCACATCCTGGGACGAGGTGCCAAGCCTCCTCCCCCAGGATGGGCAGGGTCCACGAAGGAGAAGCTTCAAAGGCATGCCGCCTTTGTGAGTTTCCCCAGGCATTTTGCTGCTTCCAGCAATTGGCCCCCACCGGTTCTGACCCCCACTTTGGGCGGGAGAATCGGTGGGAAAATCAAGTGAGGAAGGGAGGTTTGCCCACCTTTGCCAAACCCACCCCACAGGTGGGGAGGCGAGGTTAAGCACAACTCTTGTGGAACGACCTACCCTGCCTTCCACAAGAAAGACTTTGTCTCCCATGAGCACCGGATTTGGTCACCCAAAGACTCTGGCTCTGGCCAAATCCGCGAGTCTGCACCACTCTGCACCCAACGTCTACGGCCCGGGTTCGAGTGGCCCAACACCACGAGGAGGTCTCCCCGGCGATCCTGACCTGAGATCTGGTGATCTCTGACCTGCCTAGACTCTCCAGACGACGTCTGCAGTCTTTCTGGAGGATCCCCCGACCGCAACCGGAGCTGGTAAGGAAAACCCAACGCCTAAATACACCCCTACACCCGGCGTCCCATGGCCTTGGGTGGCCCAACTGACTGTGTCCCAGCACCCCCAGGCATCCCAACTTACCTCTCCAACCGGTGGTCACCTCCAGAAGATCTTCGTCCCGAGCCTGCAGTCTTTGTTGCAACCGGAGAATCCCCATTGAAATCAACTGGGCACCTGATGCCATACCAGCACCCTGCACCCGCCCGCCCCTGCGCCGCTACGGGTATACTTTGGGTGCTAACTCTGATCCCCCTTTGCCCTGAGCCTAACACCAGGAGCTTTGCTCCCACAACCTTGTGGCCTGCTCATGAGCAGCCACCAACCGGAGGCCCCTATCCCCCTTTGGATAACATTGGGCCTCAGCACCCGGCCGCCCTAGTGCCGCTGAGGGTGTTTTGAGAGTGCATCCCTGACCCCGGGGGGGAACCCTTGTTCTAACCCCAGAATACCAACTCTCACAAATAACTACTAACATGTAAACCGATAACTCCATTTCCTTCAATAGGATTGCATTTACTGTTTTTCTTGAAAAAAAAAAAATTTGAAGTGTGGAGTTGGTTTTGTATGAGAAGTTGAAAGACTGCAAATAACTGAAAACTGCTTTACTTACCTTTTCTCTAGGAAATGTCCCAGTGTGATATCTAGGCATATCACACTGAGTAGAATAAGTAACCCATAAAGTAATCTGTAAAATAATCAAAAGTAATTTAACAGTAATTTCAACTGTATCCAAAGTGTTTACAAACCTGAAAAGAAGTCATTTTCATTCAGCTTGCTTGTATTGTTCAACTTGCCTTGAAAAGTACCATTTACACTTATCTGTGCCAGGCTTGCTTGGTTCTAGGAAATAAATATAACTAGATAATATTTTATATACAAACAAATTGGTCTAAGTTCAGTCTTTGAGTGTGAGACATCATTTGCTGCCTGAGTGTGTACAACAAATGCTTAACACTACCCTCTGATAAAGCCTTACTGCTCGCCCACACTACCGCAAATAGAGAGTAAGGTGCTATCTACTTTTACCTCTGCCTTCCTTTGGGGTTCCTCTGGACACTTTTCTTGTCTTTAGAATTCTGAATTTTTTTTTTTTTTTTGACAAATTTTCCCAAATTACTAAAAGTCTTGTTAGGGCCTTGGTTAAGTCCCTTTAGAATTTTAGAAAAATAAAAGCTCACTTTAGTTAGGGGTAAGAGGCGTTAGAACTTTTTGTTAGAATGTCTCTTAACAAGAACCCAGCTGTTAGTGAAGATAACCATGGCATAGAGAAACAGGTTGAGGAGCTCGACCTCACCCCTTATCTCTACTTAGAATTTAGCTACTTAAGGTCTCTATGCAAACTTAAAAATATTACCATGGGGTCCCATCCCTCCAAACAAAAGCTCCAGGAGCTGTTGGCAGGGTATGGTAAGGACAAACCTTCTGAGAATCGTGAAGACCTCTCAGATGAAGAAGAGGGAGGGGATGAGGTTAACTACCAACCCCCTCCCCCACTTCATAGAGAAAGAAGGGCCCCAGTGCCCCTTAATCCAAGAGTACAACTCACAGTACCTAGATCCTACACAGGTGGGTCAGGCACTACTGAGGACATTGAGGACAGCCTCAATGAGGAGACCAACTTTTTAGTAAGGTCGACAAAAATATTAGATCTAGAGACCAGACTCATGGCTCTGGAAAAAGAGAGAGCAGAGATGAGCTTAGCTCCCATCAATGGTGGCAGCAATTTACTAAATAAGGATAAAGGGCAATCTTGTGATCCTAAAATCACAATGGGATTGTCCCTAAATATGAAGAGGGTGATATCATCACAAATTGGTTCACAGCCTTTGAGAGGGCCTGTGAAATGAGAAAAGTGAAGAAGTCACACTGAGGGGCACTCCTTTGGGAACTGTTCACTGGTAACTGCAGGGACAGACTCCTAACCCTTACAGGGGCTGATGCTGGGTCTTATGACCTCATGAAGAAAACTCTGATTGAGGGCTTTGGACTCAAAACTGAGGAATATAGAATTAGATTCAGGGGGCTCACAAAACCCAAAATCAGTCCTGGATTGACTTCGTTGACTACTCATTTAAGACACTAGATGGTTGGTTAACTGGAAATAATGTACATGATTTCAGTGGACTTCACAATTTGTTTATAAAAGAACATATTTTAGGTAATTGCACTAATGAAAAGTTACATCAGCATTTGGTAGACCTAGGTCTAATTTCTCCCCAAGAATTGGGAAAGAAGGCAGACCACTAGGTCAAGACAAGGGTAACAAAAACAACCACTGGGGGTGACCAAAAGAAAGGGGTTACAAAACCTCCCCAGGGGAAAGGAGGTGAAAATCCCAAAGATAAAAAGCCTGAGTCTTCTCAAGAGCCCCAAAAACCTGCACAGGGGGGTGGGTCCCAAAACTTTTCCCAGTCCAGTGATAGATACAAAGGGAAGAACTTTGATTCCCTAAAGGCCTGGTGTTTTAACTGTAAGAAGTTAGGACACTTGCCTGGAGATGCTACTTGTCCTAACAAGAAGCCCCCTAGTCTTCCTACAGCTACTACTGGTGTAGTCCGTCTTTAGATGGGATCAACAGTGTGCCCAGAGCAAATCAGGGCTCACACTGAAGCAGTTCTAGTCACTGAGGGTGAAGTTGAGTTTGCCACTTTAGCTGTGTGGCCACCCAACTTAAAGCAGTTTTTGCAATACCCCTGGATCAATGGGACTAGAATAGAAGCCCTGAGGGATACAGGTTCCAGTGACACTATGGTGAGAGACACACTGGTTAACCCAGAGCAATACCCGATTGGGAAAACGTACCCAGTCACCAATGCTGACATTGTTACTAGTAACCATGCCATGGCTATGGTGACATTAGACGTTGGGGGAGGGGGGTTACTGGCCTGAAACAGGTACTGGTCTCTCCAAAGCTTCCAGCTGCCTATCTATCTGCTTGGTAATGACCTGGAAACCTCAGCATGGGCTGAGGTAGAATTGAAAACCCATGCAGCAATCCTGGACATCCCTGAGATTTTGTGTGTCAAGACTAGAGCACCGAGCCGAAAGCAGGGGGAAAAGGAAGTGTTGGAGCCTGAAAGAATGGCCCAACCTTCTAAGAGGAAAGGTAAGAAGACTGGGAAACCAGCTTCTGAACAGCAAAAGAATCAGGACCAGAGTGGCATCTCCTGTCATAGTCCAGGACTTCTTCGTCCGCTGGGTCACTCCTCAAGTGAACTCCTTAGAAAATACTCAATGCCAGTAGTCCTGTGCCCTCCAGCATCCTTTGAGGAGAGTCTGGGGGGGAGGGGGGGCGTTTTTTATTTTAAGGCGGAACTTTCACCCTCCGACCTTTTATAACTTGCCCCATCCCATGAAGGAAGATGAACAGCTGCATAGTTTGGATCCCAGGTATGTGGTCAACTTCTATCTGGATCTCACCAAAGGCATACTTTTGAATGGCCAGCTTTTCGTCGCAAACTGTGGTGCCAGGAAAGACAGAGGTTCAAAAGCAGATGCTGTCCAGATGGATCATTCTCTGCGTCAAGACCCGCCAGGTTTTGACCGAAAAAAAACTCCCAGAAGGAATCGGGGTTAAATCGACTACTTCTGCTTTTGACAGAGAAGTTCCGATCGCTGAGATCTGCAAAGCATCTACATGACATCCATACATAATTTCGCCAGTCATTACTGCCTGGACTCTGCAGTGCGCAGGGATGCCCACTTCGGTAGATCCATTCCACAGGAGTTCTCTTCTACTCATCCCTCAACCCTCCTCCCTGCAATGATATTGCTTTGGAATATTTTCTAAAGGTGAAGATTCTGCAGGTAGAAGTATCCATCAGAAATAAAAGTACTCACCTGCTATAACAATCTTTCTGGTGGATACTCTATCTACCTGTGATTCCTCACAAACTCTCGCAACTCCCCATTTGACGGATATGTTATAGGAAAAGTCTAATCGGGTCCCAAATTAAGTTTTGTTCTCCACTATTTAATGTTGTTGTCAGTCCATCCACTTACCTCGAAGGCTGGGAAAAAATGGAACTGATGTTGTTGCTCTGGGCTTGGCGCTTAATTGCTTCAGTTATGTCATCCGACAGCCCTTATGGCATCGATGCGAGGCCTGCGCACCCTACTGCCAACATAAGAGCTTTGAAGTTTCCAGGTCCAGTCTGCCGTCTGGCATTATTCTACAGGTGAGGAATCTGCAGTAGATAGAGTATCCATTAGAAAGATTGTGTCTTATGAAAGCGAAATTCGAACCAAAATGTTTCCCTACAAGGAGTTCAAAGACCATCCTCTTATGTTCTATCAACACAGCAGGTAGTCGCACCTGTGGTTTCTGGGATTAAATAAAGGCAGGCCTCTTCCTAGAAGAAGTTCACCAAGGGTTGTTCCTACCGAATTGCTAGAGAGAGAATCTCAAAGATTCCTCTACCTGTTTCTGCTTTTAGTTGTCAAGGGTAGCTTTGCTGTGTTACGGCTGATACAATTCCTCCTACCCCCAAGGCACATAGAATAACCAGTGGCCCCACCTCCCTTCTCCTGGCAAGTCTTTTCTTCTATTGAAACTCTTGACTAGAAAAATATTACTTTTAAAATTGGTTGTATCTCAAAACACATGGGTTGCAATTGAAATTGCTTACATTTACAACCTAACTGCACTTATGGTTTGAAAGGGAAGTCATCCTCTGTGACCATTAAAAAAAGAAAAAAAAAGCCTCTTCACATTTTTTTTAATTATTGGAAATGTGAGTCATATTGCAGTAAAAACATATCTTATACATTATATCAGGTATGTATATATTGTCGTTTAGTTTCCAGCTCTAGTGGTATGACCTACTGCAACATGACAGGCCGCCTTGGAAGTGAAGGTATATGGTTTTGCATAGAGGTGATCCCATTTAGCAGGAGTAGATGTCCAATTACGGGGTCAGGAAAGCAAACTATTTGAGGTTTTCCACTAGATCCTTTGTGGTTCTAATCTTGCTTTTAATTGATTCCTGCAAACATTCTCGGTCAGCCATTTGGAGTGTATTAAAATATTTAAAATCATTTTTTTGTTCATATTTTTTTTTTTTTATGTGCCAATGTATCACCAAGGCTATTTTGCAGCACATGTAAGAAAGGGCTAAACAGCAGCAGCACATTATTAGACTTAGGGTCTGTACAGATGCATAGAACTATTATTCTGATTCAAAGTGAAATTTGAAGGGAAAGAAGTGTTACAAAGTGATCAAATACAAAGTGAAGGCTCTATCGCAAAAAACGAGAAACTGAGGGGGTGAAAGCAGGGATTTTGTAGGATGGGGAGAGACCCATAGTCTGCTTATGTGATGTACGTTTCTTTGAAAAGCTTTGGCTTCAGTGCCTTTTTTTGAAGAATGGTAAGTTGGATGGGCCTTGCAGTAGTTTGTCTAAGAAATTCTGTATTTGGATTTTGCAATTTAACATTGCATCCTTGCATGAAGTAATGGGCCGATTTACAGAGATGGAGAAGACCATCTCCTCAGAACAAAATTAACATGGTACATAGTTCTTTAATTGTTTGTATGCCAAAAGCCATTGAAGTTCTATGGCTGTTACACAGGGTTCACCACTTAGTTCTATATCCTTAAGCAAATGTAGATTGTTACAGTAGGCTAGTCATCATAATACTAGGGCTCCTATAAGTTCAATCGTATGTTTAAATCATAGTAAAGGGGCTTTAAAAAAATTAGGTTTGTGTGATGTCTTTTTGATTGACTTGCCATTCTCTGCTTAGAGCACCTACACCACGGTTGTATTGCTCAGACCTTTGAACCCATGCCTGCTTGTCATATTGATGTGATCTGGATCGCTGCATTTTTGGTAACCTCTGCCAGAAGAGTTGGTGAGCTACAGGCTCTTTCATTCAAAGGCAGGCCCTTCAGTCCGTATCTTCCTTTGTGCCGAAGGTTCGTTGAGAATTTAGTTTTCACGAGGAACTATTTTTTCCTATTTTCTAACCGCAGCCTCTTATACTTCTGCTCAAGAGACATGACACCATCTAAATGTCAGTTGTTGGGAAGTTTTCTTCCTTTGAGTTTTTTTCATCTATTTGTGACTTATGGTGGTCTCTGCACACTAAACCAGGCAACTAAAGCTGCTGTTGCCAGTAAATTAGGCTCTTTTATTTATCATAAAAGTCTGATGGAGTTCAGGCTTTTCAGAATTTTTTTATTTTATCAGAGAGAGTAAAGGTAGCATAAATGCCATCTCGAGACATGTTTGCATTGCACACACATGTAGGGTAGCAGCATGGGTCACTCCTCGTGCTTTCTGCAAGCCTTTTTTGGGATTCTTCATCTAGGAAAGCCACAGATTTTGGCCAGGAATTTCTGCACAACCTGTTCCGTGAAGTCTGGTTAAGCATGTTCTGTCTCCACCTACTGGAATTAGATATGAAATCAGATTCACATCTGTTTGGGAAGTAGAGATAGCAGGATGGCAAAGTAAGGGAAATTACTATCCCGATGATTATAATACTTTTAGACTTTGCTCACCCTCCATCCGTTTATTTAGCTTATGTCCTAGTGCAACCTTACATGCTGGAACAAACATAAAAAATCTGGGTGTGGCAGTTGGTGACACAAAGCTAAGTAGTGGTATTCAAGTGCGCAAGAGGGATACTCGCTCTCAGAGGGTTTCAGAGTGTCAGCACACTCCTTAGGAGAGCGTTTCTGGTCCTGCCTTTTGGCACAGGCAATTCCCAGCCACTTGTGAAGGAGAAAGAGCAAGTAGTGAGAGGACTGGAAACACCATGAAGGTAATTCTCCCTATTTTAGCAACTGCACAAACTTTTTTTTGTTGTTTTACTTTTTACACCATCCTTTCCTTCATGTGCTTTTTCCCCTTGTTTAGGTCAAAGCCTACCAAACAGCACAGCTGTCTGGTTGAAGAGACATATTAGGGACATGCTGAAAGCTTCCATAGGAATGCATTCCGCCCATTGATTTCCATTGGCTTTGTATTTTGTAACTCACATGTTCAAGGCATATGAGCTGCAGAAATCATACTTTTGCATAGATCGCCATCTGGTGTTGGGCTCGGATGCTTGCACCTTGTTGTCTTCGAAGAAGTCTTTTGTAGTCACGAGATAGGTGACTCCTCCCTTGGACGATAGTGCGCGTGGGCATCGACTCCATCTTCAGATAGTTTTTTTCCGCCATCGGGTTCGGATGTAACTTCAGCGCTCCGGTTCAGTACCGTGTTTTCCAAACCTTTTCGACGCGCAAACCATCGCAAACTCGACGGTATTGTTTCAGTTCGCGTGCCTTTCGACGCGCTAACTCAAAACTCGATTCCGATCGTCGACGCAGGCCGCTGGGCCGATCGACGCCTTTCGGGCCTACGGCTAATGGAAAGGACTCCATTCAAAAAATGCCCCCAGTGTGGAGCTAAATTCCCACACAGCGACCAACACAAGGTCTGCAACCTTTGTCTCTCGCCTGAACACGAACAAAAAGATTGCCAAGCCTGCGCCTCCTTCCGGTCCAAGAAGACTATCCGTGATCGCCGGGCTCGACGACACGTTATGGCGCAACAGGCTGCATCGGTGCCACAAGACATCTTCGATGAAGGCCCGACGTTCCAGAGGCAGAGGATTCGGAGGATCTCGTCATCTTATCCGAAGCAGATGACTCCGATGACCACATCACTCCAGGTCAACGAGTGAGTACAACTGCCCCTGCCCCAACCCACCCGAAAAAAAGAAGGCTCCGGTCAAGACTTCGCCTGAAGGCCTTTGTCGCAACCCAAAGAAAACTTCAGAAGCCCCGCCTCCGGGCCCGGCTCGGCTCCGAAGACAAAGGAGAAGCCTTCCGGCGGCTCGGGACCGAGCAAGCCGCACGTCGGTGCCCCAAAAACACCGTTGGTGCCGAAAGCGGGAACACATCCTACTCCCGCTGTCTTCAAAAAGACCTCGGCACCAAGCACTTCGGCACCAAGCACTTCGGCACCGAAAGAACACAAGGCCTCGGATCCGAAGAAACCTCCACAACCTTCGGATCCGAAAAAGATTTCGGACTCCACACTGAAGCCGAAGGACCCAAAAACCCCTTCTAAGGCTCCAGAGCAGAAATCTAAACCACGTTCGGAACCGAAAAAATCGGCGCCGAAGGGACACGCCAACGAGGAAGAACTGTTTCTACCGGGTCCTATCGATCCGAAACAGAAAACACTGCATGTGGACCCTAAAACAGGCCATATTGTCAATATCCTGCAGAACAAGAGGAAATTGGACACCCCACACATCCCTGAGGTGCCTGTGAAGAAAAGAGACTGTGCAACTTCACCAATAAGACCCTCTTCTCCTGTTCTTCCTCCATACTCTCCCATACTTCCTCCATACTCGCCACCACCACCGGATGATGATCACCTAGGGGGTGGGGGTGGACATAATGACCCTTTTGATGATCCTGATGATGACACTAACATACCACAGGACACATGGGACGACTATAATCACCCTGTAGATCCTCCAGACCTTCCTGATCCGGATGCATACCCAACAAGGCCATCTCCCCCAGATGACAACATTTAGTCAGCTCATTGATAGGGCTGCCCAATATCATGGCGTTCAAATGCATTCAGACCCCACAGAGGAAGACTTCCTAGTAGACACTTTTGCACAGTCACAAAAGACAGTACAAACATTACCCATGCTGAAAGGTGTCATCAAACATGCTCCAGACGTCTTCAAAGACCCTGTCAGGACTCAGGATTCTCAATCCTCGGATTGATAAAAAATATAAACCCGCCCCTAATGATCCCACCTACATTAAAGGGCAACTCCCCTTAGATTCCCTGGTAGTGACCAATGCTAGGAAGCGTGCCAACTCTCAGACCTCCGGTGATGCTCCACCTCCAGACAAAGAGTCTAAATTACTAGACGCTTCAGGTAAACGAGTTGCCGCCCAGGCAGCTAATCACTGGAGGATAGCTAATGCACAAGCATTACTTGCCAGATATGATAGGGCTCACTACGACGAGCTTGAGGACCTAATGCAGCATTTGCCTGATCAATACAAGGCCAAAGCCAATGATTTGATTCAGGAGGGCAAGTTAATCACAAACGCATCCATTAAATGTGCCCTCGATGCAGCAGACACTGCATCTAGATCAATCAACACTAGCGTGTTATTACGAAGACCTGCTTGGTTGCGCATTTCTGGGTTCAAACAAGAAGTGCAAACTACTATACTGAATCAGCTGTTCAATCAGGAACAACTTTTTGGGCCAGCTGTAGACACAGCCTTAGAGAAAATGAAAAAAGACACAGACTGCGAAATCTATGGGAGCATTACAGTCTCCATCTACACGAGGCTCCTTTCGTCGCTCCTTTTATAGGGGCACATTCAAGAACATCAGCACAGACACTGCTTCCTCCTCCTATAAAAGTCCCACACAAACATCCCCCAACAAAGGATATTTCAGAGGTGGGTACAGGGGAAATAACAAAGGGAGAGGCCGAGGTAACAACACTCGCACCTCCCCCACTAAAAAACAATGACTTCCCTCCGCTCCCTCCAGACCATTCCACTCCGGTCGGAGGAAGACTCTCACAGTTCCTACCTGTCTGGAATTCCATCATTACAGACAGGTGGGTAAGACAAATTATCCAGTATGGTTACTGCCTGGAACTTATTGCAACTCCCCCCAACATACCGCCCAAACAGCGTCCAATGTCCACGGAACATCTAACGCTTCTCAAACAGGAAGTTCTCTAACTGCTTCAAAAGCACGCAATAGAACCAGTTCCCCTAGAGCATCAAGGGAAAGGGGTTTACTCCCTGTACTTTCTAATCCCCAAGAAGGACGGTACTCTCAGGCCAATACTGGACCACAGACCTCTCAATTTCTACATACAGTCAGATCACTTTCACATGAACCCTCTCCAACAGGTCCTTCCACTGCTGCAACAAGGCGACTTCCTTGTAACATTAAATCTCAAGGACGCCTACTTCCATATTCCCATACACCCTGCTCACAGGAAATATCGAAGGTTCACAGTGGACGGCCAGCACTATCAGTTCAAGGTTCTCCCATTCGGAGTAACCAGAGCACCCAGGGTCTTCACAAAGTGTCTCGCGGTAGTAGCCGCACACTTGCGTAGACAGCAAATCCATGTGTTCCTATACCTGGACGACTGGCTGATAAAAGCCAAGTCACACAGTCAGTGTGTTCATCACACTCACCAAACAATTCAGCTGCTACACCACTTGGGGTTCACAATAAACCACACCAAGTCACATCTACAGGCCTCCTACCTACATCAGTATCTAGGGGCCACAATAGACACTTCCAAAGCTCTAGCATACCCCAATCCAGCCAGGATAGCCAGTATGCAAACCCTCATCAAAAGATTTCAACCCCAACACTCCCTTCCAGCTCGAGTGTTTATGCAGCTTATATGAATAATGGCCTCTTGCATTTTCATAGCACCTCACGCAAGACTTCAGATGCACCCCTTACAACAATGCTTAGCACGTCAGTGGAATCAAGCTCAAGGTCAACTTACAGATCTGGTGTTGGTGGACAGCCGCACACATCGCTCTCTGCAGTGGTGGAACACACAAAACCTTTCCAAAGGGCGGCCGTTCCTAGAGCCAGTTCCACAGATGGTGCTAACAGCGAATGCATCACTCACCGGCTGGGGAGCTCATCTCCTAAGCCACACAATTCAGGGCAGGTGGACCACTCAACAAAAAGTGCTCCACATCAATCACCTAGAACTACTGGCAATATTTCCAGCACTAAAATCATCCCAAGCACATCTCCTCAACAAGACAGTCCTGGTCCACACGGACAATATGACAGCAATGTATTACATACAGAAACAAGGAGGAGCACATTCTTTGCAGCTATCTCATCTAGCGCAAAGCATATGGAGATGTGCCATTTCGCAAAACATATATCTTCTGGCAGAACATCTTCCAGGAGTGCACAATCAAATTGCGGATCTGCTAAGTCGTCAGACACAGCAGATACACGAATGGGAACTTCATCCTCAAGTTCTTCAACCATTTTTCCACATGTGGGGCCACCCAGACATAGATCTGTTCGCCGCAAACGCAAAATGCCCAACCTTCGCCGCCAGGTTTCCGCACCCGTTGTCCAAAGGCAATGCGATATGGATGAATTGGTCAGGCAGATTTGCGTACACTTTTCCGCCAATCCCACTCATTCCGCTAGTAGTACGCAAGCTCAAGCAACAGTCTCTCAAAATGATCCTAGTTGCTCCCACATGGGCACGGCAACCATGGTTCACAACACTCCTAGAACTCTCAGTAATTCCACACCAAAAACTACGTCTCCAAAGCTGCTAACGCAGAACCATGGAGAGATAAGGCACCCAGATCCAGCACAACTGAATCTAGCAATCTGGCTCCTGAAGTCCTAGAGTTCGGTTACCTAAACCTCCCACCGGACTGTATGAACATTATCAAAGAAGCCAGACGCCCTACTACTAGAGCTTGCTATGCAGCCAAATGGAAAAGATTCGTCATTTACTGCAATAACAAAACTGACCCGCTAGATGCTTCCATTCAGAATATCATTTGCTGTTTGCTGCATCTACAAAGATGTAATCTAGCATACTCATCCATAAGATTACATCTGGCTGCCCTTGCCGCCTACCTGCAAAACAGACAACATTTGTCATTGTTTAGAGTACCCGCTATCAAAGCCTTTATGGAAGGCCTTAAGAGGATAATTCCTCCCACACTGCCACCCTCTCCAGTGTGCAACCTAAACATTGTCCTTACTAGGCTCATGGGTCCCCCATTTGAGCCTTTACACAAATGTGAACTGCAGTTTCTTACATGGAAAGTAGCTTTCCTTGTCGCAATCACCTCTCTCAGGAGAGTAAGTGAGATCCAGGCTTTAACCATACAAGAACCATTCTTACAAATACATCGTAACAAGGTGGTTCTTAGAACAAATCCTAAATTCCTTCCCAAAGTAATCTCTGCTTTCCATCTTAATCAATCTGTAGAGTTACCAGTGTTTTTCCAAAACCCAGATTCCGTAGCAGAGAGAGCTCTTCACACACTTGACGTCAAGAGCTTTACTTTATTATATTGACAGGACTAAACCTTTTAGAAAGACAAACCAACTGTTTGTAGCTTTCTCTCCACCTCATAAAGGCAACCCCATCTCCAAAGCTGGAATTGCCAGGTGGATAGTCAAATGCATTCAAATATGCTACCAGAAGGCAAAACGCACATTAACAATTCCCCCTAGAGCGCACTCAACACGCAAACTAGGGGCTTCCATGGCATTCTTAGGGAACATTTCCCTAGAAGACATTTGTAAAGCAGCGACATGGTCTACTACACACACCTTCCCCAAACACTTGTGTAGACGTGCAGGCAAAGCAACAGGCTTCTGTAGGCCAGGCTGTTCTTAAGACACTTATCTGAAAGAAACACATAGTGATAGAATCCTTACCTTAGAATATCCCCAGGCGTCAGACTGGATCTGGAAAGTTTTCGTCAGCAGTACCCCTGCGCGTCGGTAGGTGGCGTTGTGCGGCTCCGTGCCCGTCGTTGGCGTCGTGGTCGCCGAGATGACGTCGCGGGCGCTACTTAGACGCCGCCCACGCGCGCTGACGTCAGTTCTTTCTTTTTCCGCGCCAGCAAGCGCAGATCCGGGAAGAGCAGGAACCCCCAGTCAATTTTTTACTGACTTTTTTAAGGCTTTTTGTCTCTATTTTTCTTCGAGTCATCGACTCCTGGTGCAGTAGGATGCCCGGTTTCAAGTCCTGCGGGGATTGTCACCGCATGATGTCGGTGACGGACCCGCACTGTGTGCGTCTTTTCTGCCTGGGGCGCGACCACGACCCCAAGTCGTGCCCCGACTGCCGGGCCATGGCGCCGAAGACTTTGCGGGAGCGGTCCCGAAAGTTGCTGGAAGCCCGGCAGTCGGCTCCGGGCCGTTCGAAGTCCCGGTCCAGAGGGAGGTCGAGGGACCATGCGCGGAGTCATCATCGGTCTTCGGGATCCAAGTCTTCGCACTCGGGGTCAGGTAAGACAAAGCACAAGAAGTCGAAGAAACGCCATCGTTCTTCGACTTCCCCTCGTCGGTCGCGCGACACGGCTGAGGGTGTGGGTGGTGCCACCCCCGCGGCTCCGGCGGAATCTATGCAGTCGCCGCCCGACTACCCGCCCTTCCCGGGGTCGTCTGCGACTCAGGCCCAAATACAGGAGTTCCTGTCGGCCATGGCTCGCCTCTTTGGGCCGTCGGGTCCCGCCGGTGTGCCTTCGGGCCCCGCGGTCCCGCATGGGTGTCCTCGCGTTTCCTCGCCGGCGGCTCCGGCGTCTGTCGGCTCCGGCCCCAGCGCAGCAGGACACCCTTGGATCCAGGCCTGGATCCCGGTCGACGCCGGTTGACCTTGTTACGCCTCCACCGACTCCACCGGCACCAGTTCTGATGCCGCCCGCTCCTCGGGACGACGTCGACCTCAGTTTCAGCCCCGAGGTGGACGCGGCGTCGAGCCGGCGTCTATCGATGCCGTTCTCGACGTTGCTTGGGGATTTCTATCCCCATGTCCCTGCTCCTTATTTTAGACCTGTTGAACAGCCGGAGGAGCAAGGGGAGGACAGGGAGGGGTCTGAGGACCCTCTCGCTGCAGCCTGCGAGTCTGAACAGGACTGGGCTGAGGAATTGGGGGACGCCAGTGGTCTGGATACCTCCCCAGACCTTGGCATGATGTCTCCTCCTACCGTGGCTACGGAGGAGGGTGCTAGTTATGCTGTGGTGTTGCGTAGGGTGGCCGGGGCCCTACACCTCGAGCTCCCTACTGTGGCCATCAGGACTAACCTCCTGACAGAGGTGCTTCAGCCAGCAGCTACTTCTGCGGAGCCGCTGCTTCCTTTCAATGAAGCCCTTTCTGACGTTCTTTTGGGCACTTGGTCCAGGCCCACCACAGGGGCTCCTGTGGATAGGAACGTGGCCTGACGCCATCGCCCGGCTCCGGGTGACCCCATTTTCCTCTCCCAACACTCCACCCTCGAGAGCTTGGTTGTCCAAGCCTCTGCTTCCCCAACCGCCTTCCATTCCGCACCACCGGATAGGGAATCCAAGAAGCTGGATCAGTTTGGGAAGAAGATTTTTTCTTCCACCAGCTCTGTGGTCCGTGAACACCACATGCCTCTTGGGCCGTTATTCCCACTCTCTGTGGGATACGGTGACGAACGTGCTGCCCCAGTGTCCGGAGGAGGCCCGGCCTGCTCTCTCCCAGGCTGTTGCAGAGGGGAGAGACACAGCAAAGTTCATGATTCGTTGTGGCCTAGACACCGCCGACTCACTGGGCAGATCAATTGCAACGACGTTGGCGGTTTGCCGTCACGCCTGGTTGAGGACCACTGGATTTTCGGGGGATGTCCAAAACACCCTTACGGACATGCCCTTTGATGGCCGTCGCCTTTTCGGCGACAAAGCGAACAGCGCGTTGGAAAGGTTTAAGGACTCAGGGGCTACGGCCAAGTCCTTGGGACTCTCGGCAGTCCGCCCTCCTCCGCCTTCCGCTCCTTTCGTGGCACAGGAAGGGGCGCCCCGCAGCGTTCGCAACAGAGCCACAGGCCGGCACAGCAATCATCCCAGCGCGGACGCGGTTTCTGCCGTAGCGGACCAAGGGGCCAGCGGGCGGGTCAGTCCACCACCACCCCGGCCACCACTGCCTCCAAACCTTCCTAGTCCGAACTTTCAGGCCCATCAAACGTCAGTGGGCGGCAGGCTTCGCCATCACCTCCCCCACTGGCGCACCATCACTTCGGACAGGTGGGTTTTAGAGATAGTCCGGAGGGGCTACTCCCTCCCCTTCGAGACTACCCCTCCAGCCATGCCACCTCAGTACCACCGCATGTCGGGGGATCACTTGGTGCTTCTTCAGCAGGAAGTTGCGGCCCTCTAGGCCAAGGGGGCCATTGAGCGCGTTCCGACGCCAGAAGTAGGTCGTGGTTGCTATTCCCACTACTTTGTGGTGCCCAAGAAGGACAAAGGCCAGCGTCCTATCTTAGACCTCCGGAACGTCAATCGCTTCCTCCGCAAAGAGAAGTTCAAGATGCTCACTCTAGCTCAGGTCTTGTCTGCTCTCGACCCACAAGACTGGATGGTGGCGCTGGATTTGCAGGACACCTATTTCCACATCCCCGTCCTGCGAGCCCACCGGCGTTACCTACGGTTCACGGTAGGCCACGAGCACTTTCAGTTCACCGTGCTCCCTTTTGGCCTTACCAGCGCCCCTTGGGTGTTCACCAAGGTGATGGCGGTGGTCGCAGCTCATCTGCGCAGATCAGGGGTTTCAGTCTTCCCCTATCTCGACGACTGGTTGTTGAAGGCGGGCTTGCCCCAGGCAGTCGTCTCCCACCTCCAGACTACGGCCGACCTCCTGCACTTGCTGGGGTTCTCCATCAACGTGCCGAAGTTGCACCTGATCCCCTCTCAGAAGCTCCTCTTTATCGGAGCGGTTCTGGACACGGCGCAGTTTCGGGTCTATCCTCCCGAGCAGCGAGTCCGGGATATTCGGGCTCTGATTCCCATCTTTCAGCCCTTGTCCCAGGTTTCGGTCAGAGTGACTCTGAGGCTGCTGGGCCTCATGGCCTCCTGCATCCTGCTGGTCAATCATGCCAGATGGCATATGCGGGTGCTGCAGTGGGACCTGAAGTTCCAGTGGGCGCAGCATCAGGGGAACCTGTCCGATCACGTCCAGATCTCGGAGGGCACTGCATGACAGTTGCAGTGGTGGCTCACGAACCAGCATTGGGTCGACGGCAGATCCCTCTCCCTTCCCCAGCCGGAGTTTACAGTGGTGACGGATGCGTCCCTCCTGGGATGGGCGGCCACATGGGAGAGGCGGAGATCAGAGGCCTCTGGTCTCCGGCGGAGTCCCGGCTCCACATCAACCTTCTGGAGCTGCGGGCGATCCAGCTTGCACTGAAGGCATTCCTTCCCTCTGTCAAGGGGAGAGTAGTGCAGGTGTTCACAGACCACACCACCGCCATGTGGTGCTGCAACAAACAAGGCGGGGTGGGGTCGTGGACCCTCTGTCAGGAGGCTCTGCGTCTCTGGACATGGCTGGAACATCAGGGCATGTCCCTGGTGGTTCAACACCTGGCAGGTTCTCTGAACGCCAGGGCGGAAGAACTCAGCCGCAGGTGCATGCTCGATCACGAATGGCGTCTTCACTCGGAGGTGGTGCAAGGTCTCTTTCAGCAGTGGGGAGAGCCTTGGTTAGATCTATTCGCCACCGAAGAGAACGCGCAATGTCATCAGTTCTGCGTGTTGGAATTTCCAAAGAGGCACTCGCTCTGCGACGCTTTTCGTCGCGAGTGGAGTTGCGGTCTGTTGTATGCCTTTCCGCCTATACCACTTCTGCCCAGAGTGCTGAAGAAGATCAGGCGCGACCGGGCCCAAGTCATTCTTGTGGCTCCGGACTGGGCTCGAAGAGTATGGTATCCCGAGCTACTCAGTATGAGCATCGATCCTCCGATCAGACTGCCTCTTCGGGAGGATCTTCTGTCGCAGCAGCAGGGGACGGTCCTCCACCCGAACCTGTCCAGCCTCCACCTCTTTGCATGGAGATTGAGCGGCGGCAGTTGATTACTTTCGACTTGCCTCCTGAAGTTTGTGACGTTATTCTGGCAGCCAGGCGTCCCTCTACTAAAGTGGTATACGCCTGCAGGTGGAACAAGTTTGTGGCATGGTGCACAGCAAAGGCTGTGGATCCCTTTTCTGCCCCTCTTTCTGAGGTCCTACTGTTCCTTCTCTCGTTGGCCCGGCAGGGCTCTGCTCTGGGCACTATCAAGGGCTACCTTTCTGCAATTTCTGCCTTTCTCAGGCTACCTGATCAGCCCTCTCTTTTCAAGTCCCCTGTTGTAAATAGATTTCTCAAAGGCATTACACACCTTTTTCCTCCTATTCCTTTCGTGATGCCTCAGTGGGACTTGAATCTGGCTCTTACATACTTGATGTGCACTCCCTTTGAGCCCCTTCACAACTGTCCTCTTCGTCTTTTTACATTGAAGACTGCCTTCCTGGTGGCCATCACCTCCGCTAGGCGGGTGAGTGAGCTCCAGGCTCTTTCTTGTAAGCCTCCTTTCCTTTCAGTCCATCCGGACAAGGTTGTGCTCAGGCCCCGTCCTTCCTTTTTGCCAAAAGTAGTTACGGCCTTTCACATTGGGCAGACTATTACCTTGCCCACCTTCTTTCCGCATCCTTCCAGAGAGGAAGAGAGGCTCCACCGTCTGGACCCAAAACGTGCGCTCTCATTTTATCTCAACCGCACACAGCAGTTCCGGGTGGATGACCAGCTCTTTGTTGGCTACGTTGGCACCAAGAAAGGTCGGGCGGTACACAAGAGAACCATCTCCCACTGGGTTGTCTTGTGCATCAAAGCCTGTTACTCTTTGGCTAAAAAAGAACCTCCGGTGGGGCTGCGTGCTCATTCCACCAGAGCTACTGCAGCCACTACTGCATTGGGATGCGGCGTACCCCTGCAAGACATCTGTCAGGCAGCCACGTGGGCCTCGCTGCACACGTTTACCAAGCACTATTGCCTGGACAGCCAAGTCCGGAGAGACTGCTTCTTTGGCCGTTCCGTTCTCCGTGACTTTCTGGTGTGATCTTGGTTCGTAGACCCACCACCGGGGTTGGTATTGCTGGGGTATCTATTCTAAGGTAAGGAATCTATCACTATGTGTTTCTTTCAGATGAACAAGTTACTTACCTTCGGTAACGATATATCTGTAAAACATTAGTAGTGATAAATTCCTTACCGCCCCACCCATCCTCCCCGTTCTGCGAACTGATTTCTAGGGTTAAGGTCATCCCTTTCAGGGCCCTAGTTTCAATGCACCAGTGGTCAGTGTCTTGCATGGCTCTGCGTTCCTGGCGCGGAAAGTCGTGTACAGAACTGACAGCGCGCGTGGGCGGCTTCTAAGTAGCGCCCGCGACGTCATCTCGGCGACCACGACGCCAACGACGGACGCGGAGCCGCACGACACCACCTACCGACGTGCAGGGGTACTGCTGACTAAAACTTTCCGGATCCAGACTGACGCCTGGGGATATTCTAAGGTAAGGAATCTATCACTACTAATGTTTCTTACAGATATATCGTTACCGAAGGTAAGTAACTTGTTCTTCCAAACCACTGCAACAGGTACAGGTGACCACCGCTAGGGGAGACACTGCTGTACAGTCTATGCAAAAGTATGAATTCTGCAGCTCATATGCCTCGGAACGGAAAATGCTACTTACCAGTATGCATCTGTTCTTGGCATGTAGAGCTGCAGAATATCATACGCCCACCCGCCTCCCCGGAACCTGTACCTGTTCCAGTGTTATCTTACTTCGATACATTCAGATGGACATCTTATCTGTTTCTTACAAACTCCATCATTTCCCATCATGGCGAAAAACAATCTGAAGATGGAGTCGATGCCCATGCGCACTATCGTCCAAGGGAGGAGTCCCCTATCTCGTGACTACAAAAGACTTCTTCCAAGACAACAACAAGGTGCAAGCATCCGAGCCCAACACCAGATGGCGATCTATGCAAAAGTATGATATTCTGCAGCTCTACATGCCAAGAACAGATGCATACTGGTAAGTAGCATTTTCCTTACTTGCTTTCTATTTGCTGGTTTTATTTGTTTTAGGCTGTCCAACATATCTTTTTCCCTTCCATGGAGCATAGCCTGTTTACCACCTCTATGACTGGCTTCTTGCATTTTTCCACGAGTGCTAGCTTTCTGAAAACTTTTTCTTTTTTGTGGGGCACTCCACATGAGTGTGTTTTCAGTTTTTTCCATTGAAAGCTAGTTCAGGAAGCAGTAAATGTGCTATATTTCTTGGAAAAGGTTTCCTGCGCCTATCTTTCTGTTTGACTGATTCTACTTATCTTTGCCACCAATCTTGCATACCTGTAAGTAACAGTGTTCTGTCTAAGAGCTTGTTTATTTTGGTCCCTGCTCTTTACTAATAGAATAACTTAAACAATTTATCACCATATGTGCTGGAAGTAGTGAGGTGGGGGGTGCGAAAGCACCCCCAAAATAACCATGCTGGAGTTTAGAAGTGAATGAGCAATAAACAGGTCTTTACATTTAGTTTTTATCTTGCCACATTTGCTGTGTATTTAAAAACAGAGGTCAAATGTCAGGCTCGGTCTTCTGAGGGAGGTTGGTGTTTACTTTTCTTTCGCTGACTGTAAAGTGAGAGGATTCATGCGACAATCTTGCTGGCTACTGGGGGTGGGGAAGGCTGTAGGATGTTATTCTTTTCTAGCACACACAAAAATGTAAATGCCAATTAAAGAACTGTGCAAATATTTCAGAATATATCACAATTAGGAAAGCACAAATGAAGCACGTGTTTTTGTTAATTCTGAAGTGTGGTGAAAACAAATACATTTTTAATTAGATCAAAACAAATCAATACACTAGGTGATTTTGATTTCCACACATCGTTTGTGTGCTGTATGTCTGAGAAAATGTAATGGTAATTTCAATTGAAAATGTGTGTTCTGTAATTGCAGTGCGCTATGATACCAGGCATACTCCAGTCTACTCCACGTTACGTCTCTTCACTTTACAGCACTCTACGACTCTCTACTCTATGCCACTCTACGGCTATCCTTGACATTCTACCCTACGCCACTCCACTCCTCTCTACCCTACTCCACTTTGTCACCTTAAGTCACTGTAGGAAAGTGGGTTTCTGTTGCAGTAACCCCCCCACTTTTTGCCAGACTACTGATGCACTTTGACTTGATGTGCCCTGGGTCCCTGCCAATCAGGTTCCCAGGGCCTGTGTTCTTTCCCCCAAACTAACCCTATCGGCATCTCTGGCCACAGGTCAGCCCCTGGTAAATGGTACCACAGGTACCCAGGGCACTGTGACCAGGGAAGACCCCTAAGGGCTGCAGTACTTATTGTACCACCCTTAGAGGCCCTGTACCTTTACAAACACACACTGCCTTTGCAGGCTGCGTGTTTTGGTGCAGAACAAAGTGAAGAGTCGACATGGCACACATCCCTGTGTCCCATGCCTAAAACCCACTGCCCTGGCATAGATCAGTCACCCCTCTAGCTGGGTGCCCTATACCAGTGGTGAGGGTACAGGTGCATGAGCCCTGTACCCCTACAGTGTCTAAGTCCATTCTTAGACATTGTAAGTGCAGTGCTGCCATTAAGAGTATATGGTGCTGGGAGTTTGTCATTACGAACTCCACAGTACCATAATGGCTGCACTGAAAACTGAGAAGTTTGGTATCAAACTTCTCAGCACATTAAACCCACACTGATGCCAGTGTGAGATTTAATGAAAAATGCACACAGAGGGCATCTTAGAGATGCCCCCTGAAAAACGACCAGCCTCTGGTGGGTTCCCTGACTGGTACACACCAGCCTGTCACCACGAGACATGTTTCTGGACCCCTAGGGTGGGAGCCTTCGCTCCCTGAGCCCAGAAACAAAGCCTTTCCTGGGCGGAGGTGTTCACACCTCCCCCAGGCCAGGAAGAGCCATCTGTGGCAGGGAGGCTTCAAAGGCCTGGCAGCCTTTGTAATGCGACCCCCAGCCTCTCCTGCTATCAGGAGCAGGCCCCTTTCCTGTCTCCCCTCCTTTTCTGCGGGAAGACAGGCGGGAAAAACTAGCCAGCCCAGAAGGTGTGCCCAGCTCTGCCAACTCCACCCCTCAGGTGGGGGAGGCGAGGTGAAGCCCTCTCTTCAGTGCCCGCCATCTTGCAGATGGCAGGCACTCCCCAATCAGGATTAGGGATTGTGCTCACTCCCCCACGTGGGGTGAGCACACCCAGGGTGTAGTCACCCTAAGGTCAGTAGTCCATTGGCTACTGACCTCGAGACCCCTAAAACACCCCCTAAATACAGTATTTAGGGGGCAGCCCTGAACCAAGAAAGCAGATTACCGCAACCCAAGAAGAAAAAGGACGAAAGAAGACGCCCAGCAGAGGAGACTGCAGAGAACAACTGACTTGGCCCCAGCCCTACTGGCCCGTCTTCAGTTTCCCGAGATCCTGCGCCAAAAATAGTCTTGTCCTGCAGCCAGCGACCTCCAGAACCCCTGGGAGGACTGACTGCCTTCAACAAAGACCGGATCTCCTGTGAACAGCAGCTCTGTGCAGAAGAAACACCAAAGAAAGACTCCGAGCCTGCTGAGGAAAAAGAAACTCGACGCCTGGAACCACCACTGCACCCGTCGCATACCGGCCCGAGTTCGAGTGGCCCACCAGTCCCAGCGAGGTCCCCCTGCGCTCCAGAGTCCGAGTCCACCGTGGGTTGACCCATCCAGGACTCCCCGACGTCGCCTGTAGCCTCTGCACGGAGACCCCCCCCCCACCAACCGTGAGTGGCCTGGTAAGGTGAGATCTGACCTCAAGACACCCCTGCATCCAGCCGCCCTGGAGAAAAGAACCCGAGGTGCACCTACGTCCCCGAGCCCTCCAACTTACCTGCCCAGCTGTTGGTTCCTCCCGAAAGTCTTCCTGGACCGAGCCTGCAGCTAAAAACCAAAACCGAAAATCCCCATTGAAAACAACTGGGCAACCGACGCCAAAGCAACACCCTGCACCCAGCCACCGCTGCGGGTGCACTTTGGGTGCTAAACCGGATCCCCCTTTGCCCTGAGCCTAACTTCAGGAGCTTGGCTCCCACAACCAAGTGGCCTGCTCGTCAGCAGCCACCAACCGGAGGCCCCCTATTGGATAACATTGGGCCTCAGCACTCAGCAACCGGCCGCCCTAGTGCCGCTGAGGGTGTACCTATAGTGCATCCTTGACCCTGGGGGACCCCTGAGTCTACCCCCAGAGCCTCAACTCCCACTACCAAATACTTACCTCAAAACCGATAACACTGTTTTCCTCCATAGGATAACATTGACAGTTTTTTCTTGGAAAAGTTTCTAAGTGTGGAGTTTGAAAACCTAAAGAAATTCTTTAAAATTGCACTAACTAACAAAAACGATTTTACTTACCTGTTTGCAGGAAATGTCCCAGAGTAGTATCCAGGTATACTACTCTGAGTAAGAAAAGCAATCTAAAAAGTAACTTACCTGTAATTTTACTCAAATGCCCATTCAAGTCTATGTACTGTATTTACAAAGTATTGCATTTCTCTGCAACCATACTGTAAATCAAAACAAAGTGCATACACAATTACAATTCAAACTGCATTACTACTGTAAAGTATTTATTGCTTATCTGTGCCAGGCTTGCTTGGTTCTAGAAAATAAAATAACTAAAAGAATATTTTTATACAAAAACAATTGGTCTGAAGTTCAGTCTTTGAGTGTGTGAATTCATTTGCTGACTGAGTGTGTACAACAAATGCTAAACACTGGCCTCTGATACTGCCTTACTGCTCGACCACACTACCACAAATAGAGGGTGAGGTGCTATTTAACTTTACCTCTGCCTACCTTTGGGGTTCCACTGGACTCTGTGCACACTATACCTCACTTTGGCATAGTATATACAGAGCCAGCTTCCTACAGTCACTGCACGACACTCTACTCCACTCTATGACCACTCTCCACTTTATGCCACAACACTATACTCCACTCTACAACACACTACTCCAATCTACAACACACCAGTTTACTCTACTCCACTCCGTAAGCGACACTCTACCCCTCTCCACTGTACGATTCTGCTCCTTTTACTCAAAGCCACGCCACTCTATGCCACTCTTTTGAACAGCTAGTGAACGGATGTGAATTCTGCCTGGAGATATTTGGAGCACCTTGAATTATTCATTGCCTCTTTCTACAAAATTCATGTAATAAGCAGAATCCATTAACAACTATTACCAAGAGTCCGTCCCTCTCTGACCCTGGAGCCTGCAGGCCCGTCTTTGTCATTTGTCAATGACTAAGGGTTCCCCCCACCGTCCTGATGAAGACCCTTCTGTAAGGAGTAGAATTTCCTACACTAATCCTGGGTCGAAACGTCGACAGCTCTGTTTTGTGCACCAAATGCAGACAACAGTGATAGATTCACTGTGTCTTCTCTGACATTCTGGTTTTGTAAATAATTTAGCCTCGATTAAGGCTGGACAGGCCTTTTATGTTTTTGATGTATATACTGTTCACTGCCCTCCCTTTCTCACTTACCCTCACCTTTGCACATTGCTGCACCATTCTCTCCCTCCTCCCCTTTTGGGGCACCTATGCACAACTTTATTGACAAATGTGCTGTTTTTTGAACATGATATAATATATGTTCAACTTGATTAAATATTTTCAACATGAATAAGTATTGTTTATAATTGATTTAACAGGTGATGTTGATATTTATGTAATATTGTGTTTCCACTGGGACCACCCACCTTTATGTACTCTATGCCACTCAGCGGCACTCTACTCCCCTCTGTGCCACTCCACTCTTCTTAACGCCGCTCTATGAAATTCTGCTATAGTGTACAACACTTCACTCTATGCCACTCCACTCTACAACACTCCACTCCACTGTACGCCATTCTACTCTACAACTCTCTACTCCACTCTATGCCACTCCACACCACTTTACGCCACGCCACACTATGCCACTCTGTGACATTTTACTCCACTCTACACCAGTTTACTCCACTCTTCTCCACTCCACGCTACCCCCCTCTACGCCACTCAATGCACTTTTCTCCACTCTATGCCACTCACACTACTTCAGTGTGTGACTTCACTCTGCCACTTTACTCCTCTCTACGACTTATTATGGCACTTTACGCCACTCTGCGCCAGGACACGCTTCCCTACTCCACTATGTGCCACTCTACTCTGACACTCTAATCAACCCCACTCTATGGCACTCTACTCCACCGTACGACACACCACTCTTACACTCTGCACCACTACTCCACTATGCTCCACTGTGCGACACTCTACTCCATGATACGAGACTCCACTTATGACACTCCATGCTACTCCACTCCACTACACTCTACGACACTCCAGTCTGACACTCTTGGCCATTCCACTCTACAACACTCTCGTCCACTCCACTGCCAATCCAGGGCACTACTTCACTCTGTGCCCTTCCACTATGAGACACTCTTCTCCAGTCTACACCACTGCACTCTACGACACAATACTACACTAGACGCCACTTAACTCCCCTACGCGCCACTCCACGCTTCTCCCCTCAATGACACTCTACAGCACTCTGACACACTGTACCACTCTACTCTGACACTCTATTACACATCACTCCACAGCACTTTACTCCACTGTACAACACTCCAGTCCACTCTTCTCCGCTCTGTGCCACTTCACTCACTCTATACCGCTCCACTTTACGCCACTAACTTTAAAGCCATGCTGAACAGCAACCACAACGGTGTACAACATGGCTAAAACACATTGGCAAAGCCAGTAGCTCTAGCATGGGTGAGACCTATTGGCTTTGCTAATGCTTGTTGAATGTATTTGATATTTCTGTGAGTAGCATCTCTAGAGCACAGATGCACTACATCACTAGGAGCTGCATTTTGTGTTTCTACAAGACCCTTCACTTCCATTTGTCTGTAATTTATTTTTGAGCTTCACTGATCCTGCAATCTTGTGTCACTCCTTTTCTCCCTAGAAGAGACTGCTGTAGAGGAGACACGTGCAGAACCACCACACATTGAGGAAAAGAAGGAAGCCAAAGTAAGTTATGGGGGCATCTGTTAGTCTGTAACTGAAGATCCTGCCATTTAAAGGGGCCATGCTGTCATTAATGTCACAATACATCTCAAAGCTCCAGCAGACTTCCTCAAACAAAGCAACATTCTAGTATGCCAATTGTTGTTGTTAGTGATTGAGGACTCATTAACGAGAGCAGCTTTTTTTTCTCTACACTGGATGGACCCTCTAAGTGTGGATAGAAAACATTCCAGGAACCTGCACTGTTCAGAGTCCTCCCTGGTGCCTCATTCCCAATTTTTAGCCCCTGCCAATCCTAATGCCATTCCATAATCTCACTAACCTCCAATAAGTTTGAATCTTGTAGCTTCAAAAAGATGTATATATTTGTCTAAAAAGGTACTTCAGCCCTCTTCCTCCAAGAAGTTTCCTCTCCTCGTTTTCCTCTGTCTTCCAGAAAGCCGCAGTTCTCATCTCTTCCTTTCGGCTCTAGACCCCACTAATTTATGAGAAGTACCTGTCAAATCCTCTTCTAAATATTTCAGTTCCTGTCTCCAAAGAGTCCACATACCCACTTTATTTCGAGACATTCCACAAAACCAGTCTTTCTAGTTGATTTAGTCCTCTAGCCCTCCACAAAGCCACAGCTGCCCAGACTATTGAGTTATATACGAGTACCAATGCTTTCCTCTCACTCGATCCAGGCGCTTCATCCTTTGATGTTTGGTGTTTGAGATCCTGGTCTCTCTGGGACTAGATGATTTGTTTACATCATGGATACTGTAGGAGTGTCGGATCTGCCTCTTATGTTGCCCCCACTTTTTTTCTGATGCTTACACTGGTTTCTGGCTATAGTCTGGCTGGGACCCTGCCAATCGGGGCCCCAGCCTCTCTGTTCTCTCTAAACGATTTGGAGTGCACTCTAGGTGCACTAGTGATTGGATACTTTGGTACCTTATGAGTCCTTAGTATATGGTACCTTAGGTACCAAGGGCATAGGTACTTCACAGGCTTACCAGGGGCTGAAGCATGTATTATGCCACCCCTGGGAAGCAGACTAAATCTGACACCACAGGTCTGCTACTGCAGCCTGGGTAAGGTGGTGCATGCACCCCTTACTGTGATATAGGCTACCTATATCACTACATAGATACACACATATAAACCTATAAGTCACTCCTATGGCAGGCCTTATCAATCCTGAAGGCAGAGTGCTTGGTTCCTATGTGAGAGGGTGCCCCTGCATGAGCAGAGCCCCTCTGCAGCATTCGGAGACCCTTCTCTGAGGCTGTTTGTAGTGCAGCCTGACCATATACTCTTAAGCGCATTATAACCTCGCGTTAAATGCTAACTTTGGGATGGCTGCACGGAAACATGTCGTGTTTGGTGTCAAACATCTTGGAATACTACCCCCCGCCAGTTCTGGCGGCGGGGGTAGCATTCCACCCTTCTAGAGGGATAGACATGTACCTACTGTGGAAACGCGGTAGAATCCTGAAGAGCCCTGGCATCACAAAATGGATGCCACCAGTCACAGACACTGGGCTGCCCTCCTGCTGATGACCGAAACTCGCAGTGGAGGAGGCCCAACAATAGGTATCCTGTCGCAGGAGGGTGTGACCACCTTCCAGACAGGGTTTAGTGTATTGGGGCTGGGTGGGTGCACTCCTAGAGTGCTTTGAAGTCCTGCACCGGGGAGCAGAAGGCTCCTCTGTGCATATGCCAGTTCAAACCAGCTCAGGGGCTACCTGCCCCTGCTCTGGCGCGAAACTGGACAAAGGGAAGTGGGTGTAGCCACCCACTCCCCTGACCCTCCCATAGGTGGGGTCATAGAGCTAGTCCCTCCCTTCTTTTTAGTATAAGAGCGGGAACCTGTGCATTGCAACCTAGATACCTCTGGACGACG
Source organism: Calotriton arnoldi (assembly GCA_963921515.1). Classification (NCBI taxonomy): domain Eukaryota; kingdom Metazoa; phylum Chordata; class Amphibia; order Caudata; family Salamandridae; genus Calotriton; species Calotriton arnoldi. The sequence continues at coordinate 337,465 of CAWUFW010009771.1, forward strand.
CTCTGCTGAAGAATCCTGGACCTTCGACGTTCCACTACCTCTGGAAGACTGAAGAATCTCCCTTGGAGTCAAGGAGTGACTCCCCTGCTTGGCAGGCACCAAAAACTACAACGACGGTCACAAACTACGCCGCTCCCGCCGGAGCCCGAAGTCCCTGCAGCCCAGGAAGAGGATTTCCTGACTTCTCCAAGGCCATCGTGAGTCCCCAGCGAAGCTGAGGCAAGTGGACCCCACGAGCGACGAGGAACCGCAGCCCCTGGGTACCGTGCACTATTGTCGAGTGCAACCCCTTCACGACGTTCTACGAACTTGTGCTTTGGACCACGTGTGGTCCCAGCCTCTAGCAAAGATCTCTCCCAAATTCAGAGGCCTACACCGTCCCGAGTGACCATGGGCCCCTGTTGAGTGGATCCTCCCGAGGCGTCTTCGCGATCCCTTGGCAGCCGGCTTGTGGGTCCCCAGAAGACTTTTCAACGAAACCAAAGGGCTCCCCTGGTTGCTCCAGGCCTGCCCTGACCTATCCTCGCTGGGCAAGTCCCCCAGACCTTGCTGGTCTGCACCATTGACTTTTTCGTCCCTTCCACGAGACTTGCTGCTACCAAGGCTTGTTGGCTCCAATCGGGTCGCCGACACCGCAGTCCGCTGCAGACTTCGTGGGACACGCTGAATCCAGCTCCTGGCCGTCCTCGACGCCTCCTGGACCTCGTGGTCGAAGAGTCAAGACATCAGTGAACGACCTGAATCCTGTCGACGACGGTGGGCATTCATCTTCCTTGCCCCGGGTCACTGCCAAGTGACTTTGAACACTGTCCCCTCTGCTTTCAGGTCTTCCTCCTTCCGAATCCAGGCTTGGATTCCACCGGACGCTTCTTCGGTCGTCGCAAGCAGCAAGTCTTCACTGGCTCCCATTGAAAACGACGCCGCGACCCGACACCAAAGGACACCTATGCACCCGGCTCCCCTGGGTGAGGTAACTTAAGCACTACGGTGCTCCTGTGGGTGTTGGCCCTAGAACTACTTACCCTGTAAGTGACTTGCTTGTAGCTACCCTAGAAGTGCCCTAAAACTCCTATTTTCCCCGTGCGATTCTCGCACTGGCTCGTACAGGGTTCGCGTCTGTGTTAGACACATCGCGTGCAACTCCCTTGTAACTCTACCAGTATCCGCGTCCTTCGACTCGTACTGACCGATCGGTGTGTTCGCCTCGAACACGCCAGGGACCTGTAACATTAATAACTCAATCGCGTTCTCTCGCATAGACTCGTACAGGACTCGCACCAGTGTCTGAACACCGCGTCCGTCCCCTGTGGGTCTCCTACAACTACCTGGGGTGGTTCTTTGTGGTCCCTCGATTCTATATGCTCTAGACCCCGGTCTAGCCAAGATAAGATTGTGATATTTACCTGTGCTAACTTCTTTTGATAAAACATTGACTTGTACATATGTTCCTGACTTCTAATCTCATAAAGAGATTAGTAGAGAGTTGTTTAGTAATAAATATATATATATTTGATGTATATACCTGTGTGGTGTCTTTTCATTTGGTGATTCAGGAGATTGTGTGGTAAAACAAGCTGCTTTACATTCCTCCAAGACTTAGCCTGAAGGCTGCTCTCCACAGCTACCACTAGGATAGCTTTCTATAAAGGTTGTCTTAAACCTACCTACCATAAGAGTCGAATTGTACTGGTGCAAGGTGTCCACTTTAACTAGTGGACAGCATATACCAGGCCAACTTCTCACATTGGTGGCAGCGTGTGGGATTCCAGCTTGCTATTGTTTTACCAGAAAATCTCTATTTGAATTACTAACTGAAAACCACTATAGGTACTCAAGGTACATATAAAGTCAAGCTTAGTATCAATAAGTTCTACTGAACTTGGAGCTGTGTGCCAAGGGATAGCACACCCTTTCTACAGCTCAAGCTGGGATCAGTAGGCCACAAACTAGTGTAGGTAGTACAACACTAGAATGTCCTTAAGGGATGGACCCAGTGGATCCACCCAGCTTCAGTATAAGGACATGACTTTCTTTGACTTGAAAGCCATGTGTGCTGAGAGGCACCTGAAGATAGGACAGAGTCCCTCCACACTACACCTGATACATCTGCTGACAGCAGATGATCTTAGATTAGCTCTAGGAGCTAATGGGTCTGAATCAGGGGGTGGGTCAATTACAGTGTCTGGGTCAGATGATGAACATCAAGTTGACCAAGACTCTGTGATTGTAGGGCCAGGCCCCAAGGGGTCTGAAAAGGACAGAGGAATTCTCCCTAAGAGAACTGACAGTGGAGGAGAGGCATAGGTCCCTTTCTAGTGACTCTGACCGCTCCTATCACTCTGGCAGAGAATTTGTCCACCAGAGGAACTCCTACTTCCCAAGAAGAGAGACCTCCTCTGAAAGACTGTGCAAGCTGCTGCAGTATGAGGAAGCAAGATTTGCCCTCAAAACCAAGCAGTTGGCATTAGATAAAGAAGCCTTTGAGCTCCAGAGAGCTTCTAGAAAAGAGGGGTTAGAACCCCCTGGTGGCAGCAGCAGTGTCCCTAGAGGCAGAGAATATATTCCAGACCATAGGAACCTGAGCAAGGTTGTTCCTCCCTACCAGAGTGGGGATGATATCCATAAGTAGATAACTGCTATGGAAAGGGCCTGTAGAGTACAACAGGTCCCCCAAAAGCAGTGGGCAGCAATCTTGTGGCTCTCCTTTTCAGATAAAGGTAGAGACAAGCTCCTCACTGTTAGAGAAGAGGATGCTGATGACTATGAAGTCCTGAAGAGTGCACTGATAGATGGGTTTGGCTTAACCACTGAGCAGTACAGGTTGAAGTTCAGAGACACCCAGAAGGCACAGACTCAGGACTGGACTGACTTTGTAGATTGTGCAACCAAGGCTCTGGAGGGTTGGCTGGTTGGCAGTAGGGTTACTGATTTCAAGGGATTGTATAATCTAATGATGAGAGAACAGATCCTTAATAATTGCCAGAACCAGTTGTTGCATCAATACCTGGTGGACTCCGATCTGACCTCTCCCCAAGAATTGGGAAAGAAGGCAGACAAGTGGGTCAGAACCAGGGTGAGGCAGAAAACCCAGAACCAAGGGGTGACACAAAGAAGCAGGATTCTAAGGGCTCTGAGAAAAGTGGGGATAAGTCAAAAGACCAGAAGTCTTCACAAGGGCCCCAAAAATCTGCATCTGGCGGGGAGCCACAATCCAACAAGGGAAAAGGCCAAAAGAAGCCCTAGTGCAAATTCTGTAAACAGAAAGGGCACTGGACTTCTGATTGTAACAAGTCCAAAGACCAAACCACCACCACTCCTGCCCCTAAGGCAACTGTTCCCCCTAGTTCAGCTACTAGTGGAGGTGGTACTCAGAATAAGGGTATAGTAGGGTTGACCCTGGGTTCTGAAGTGGACTCTGGCCTAGTCAGAGTACCCACTCAGGCAATGCTGATTTGTGATGGAGACATTGACATGTCCTTCCTAGTGAGCCCCAGTAATCTGGGCAAATACAAACAGCAGCCTGTAATCAATGGCAAACAGGCTTTGGCATTTAGGGACACAGGTGCTAGTGTCACCATGGTGGCAGAGGATCTTGTGGACCCTGGACAGATCATCCTGAGTGAAATGTACCAGGTGACCAATGCAAGCAACACCAGGACCAACCATAGTCTGGCAGTTGTGAATTTCTCCTGGGGAGGGGTAACTGGCCTCAAGAAGGTTGTAGTCAGTGCAGACCTCCCTGTAGAATGTCTATTGGGCAATGATCTAGAAACTTCAGCCTGGTCTGAAGTAGAGTTATGGACTCATGCTGAGATGTTGGGCATCCCTGCAGAGGTATTTGCTGTGACCAGGTCACAGGCCAAAATGCATGACACTGAACAAGCTCTGGATCCTGAAATTATGGACCAGGTGCTTCCCAAGAAGAGGAGCAGTAGGGTTAAGGCAGTGCCTTCCCCTCTGTCTCAGATCACAGATTCCCCTCTTGAGGGAGGAGAAGCAGATCCTGAAGAAGGAACTGCCCCAGAGGGACTTGAGCCTGATCAGGTTGAGTTCTTTGGGGCAGGGGGCCCTTCTAGGGAAGATTTGAGTAAGGAGCAACAGTGCTGCCCCTCTCTTGAACCCCTCAGACAGCAGGCGGCTGCTGAGGCTGCTGGGCGTGCTAGTGGGTCCCATAAAGTTTATTGGGATGAGGGACTCCTATATTCTGAGGGTAGAGATCCAGCCCCTGGAGCCACCAGGAGGTTGGTAATACCTCAGAAGTTTAGGGGGTTCCTCTTGACCCTAGCACATGATATCCCTTTGGCAGGTCACTTGGGCCAAAACAAGACCTGGGACAGGCTTGTTCCACATTTTCATTGGCCACATATGTCAGAGGACACAAAGGAGTTTTGTCGCTCCTGTGTCACATGCCAAGCCAGTGGCAAGGCAGGTGGCACAACAAAGGCCCCCTGATACCACTACCTGTGGTGGGGGTACCCTTTGAAAGGGTAGGGATTGACATTGTTGGTCCCCTTGACCCTCAAACTGCATCTGGGCACAGATTTATCCTGGTGGTAGTGGATCATGCCACCAGGTACCCAGAGGCAATTCCCCTGAGGACCACGGCAAGAGCCCTCATTGGAGTTTTCTCCAGAGTGGGTTTTCCAAAGGAGGTCATCTCTGACAGAGGTACAAACTTCATGTCAGGATATCTGAAGGCAATGTGGAAGGAGTGTGGTGTAACTTATAAGTTCACCACCCCCTATCACCCACAATGCAATGGGTTGGTTGAACGCTTCAACAAAACCCTGAAGGGAATGATTAAAGGACTCCCAGAGAAGCTTAGGCGGAAATGGGACCTTCTTCCCTGCCTGTTGTTTGCATACAGAGAAGTTCCACAGAAGGGGGTTGGTTACAGCCCATTTGAGCTTCTGTTTGGGCATCCTGTAAGAGGTCCATTATGTTTGGTAAAAGAGGGCTGGGAGTTACCTCTCAAGCCCCCAAACAGGATGTGATGGACTATGTACTTGGTCTCCGCTCCAGGATGGCTGAATACATGAAAAAGGCAACCAAAAACCTGGAGGCCAGCCAAGAATTACAAAAAGCTTGGCATGACCAAAGGCTGTGCTGACTGTGTACCAGCCAGGACAGAAAGTGTGGGTGTTGGAGCCTGTGGCCCCAGCAGCCCTCCAAGACAAGTGGAGTGGCCCCCATACAATAGTTGAGCAAAAGGGAGAAGTCACCTATTTGGTGAATCTTGGAACTCCCAGGAGCCCCCTGAGCGTGCTCCATGTCAACAGATTGAAACCATATGTTGACAGGGCTGACATGGGCTTGCTCATGGCAACTGATGAGGAACAGGAGGAGGAGAGTGACCCTCTCCTTGACCTGCTCTCACAGAACCCTGATGATGGGTCAGTAGATGGTGTTGCTTTGGCAAGCAGCCTCACTGCCCATCAGCAAACTGAGTGCAGACAAGTTCTGCAGCAGTACAGACATATGTTTAGCCTGACCCCTAGTCAGACTTCCTGGTGCACCCATGAGGTGGACACTGGAGACAGTCTGCCTGTCAAGAGTAAAATCTACAGGCAACCTGACCATGTCAGGGACTGTATCAGGACTGAAGTCCAGAAAATGTTGGAGTTAGGTGTGATTGAGCCTTCAGATAGCCCTTGGGCTAGCCCAGTAGTCCTAGTACCCAAGCCTCATACCCAGGGTGGTAAGAAAGAAATGAGGTTTTGTGTAGACTACAGAGGCCTCAATGCAGTCACAAGGACTGATGCCTATCCCATACCAAGGGCAGATGAGCTGATTGATACTTTGGCCTCAGCCAAGTATCCAAGTACATTTGACCTAACAGCTGGCTACTTGCAGATCAGATTAGCTGATGATGCAAAAGCTAAAACAGCATTTTCGACCCCTGGTGGGCACTACCACTTTGTGGTGATGCCCTTTGGATTGAAAAATGCACCTGCCACTTTTCAGAGGTTGGTGAACAAAGTTCTGGCAGGGATGGAAACTTATTGCTCAGCTTATCTGGATGATATTGCTGTCTTTAGTTCTTCCTGGCAGGATCACCTGGTCCACCTCAGAAATGTTCTGGAGGCTCTGCAGAAAGCAGGCCTCACTATCAAGGCCACTAAGTGCCAGATAGGGCAGAGTCAGGTTGTGTACCTGGGCCACCTTGTAGGTGGAGGCCAGGTTCAGCCTTTACAGAGCAAAATCCAAACCATAATGGAATGGGTTGCTCCAACCACCCAGACACAGGTGAGAGCCTTCTTAGGCCTGACTGGGTACTATAGGAGGTTTGTGAAGGGATATGGATCTATAGTGACCCCCTTGAATGATCTAACCTCAAAGAAAATGCCAAAAAGGTTCAGTGGACAGCTAGCTGTCAGAAGGCATTTGAAGACCTAAAGCAGGCCATGTGCACTGCCCCCATCTTACAGAGTCCAGACTACACCAAAAAGTTCATTGTCCAAACAGATGCTTCTGAGCTGGGTGTGGGAGCTGTACTGTCTCAACTGAATGATGAAGGTCAAGACCAGCCAGTAGCTTTCATTAGCAGAAGGCTGACCCCTAGAGAGAAACGTTGGTCAGCTATAGAGAGGGAGGCCTTTGCTGTGGTGTGGGCCCTGAAGAAGCTGAGGCCATACTTGTTTGGCACTCACTTCATAGTTCAGACTGACCACAAGCCCCTCCTATGGCTTAAGCAGATGAAAGGTGAAAACCCAAAACTTTTGAGGTGGTCCATTTCCCTACAGGGGATGGACTATACAGTGGAACATAGGCCTGGGACCCAACATGCCAATGCAGATGGACTCTCAAGGTATTTCCACTTAGAGCACGAAGACTCAACTGGTCAAGGTTAGTTTAGTGTCCCTGCGTTTGGGGGGTGTTGTGTAGGAGAGTAGGATCTGCCTCTTATGTTGCCCCCACTTTTTTTCTGATGCTTACACTGGTTTCTGGCTATAGTCTGGCTGGGACCCTGCCAATCAGAGCCCCAGCCTCTCTGTTCTCTCTAAACGACTTGGAGTGCACTCTAGGTGCACTAGTGATTGGATACTGTGGTACCTTATGAGTCCCTAGTATATGGTACCTTAGGTACCAAGGGCATAGGTACTTCACAGGCCTACCAGGGGCTGAAGCATGTATTATACCACCCCTGGGAAGCAGACTAAATCTGACACCACAGGTCTGCTACTGCAGCCTGGGTAAGGTGGTGCATGCACCCCTTACTGTGATATAGGCTACCTATATCACTACATAGATACACACATATATAAACCTATAAGTCACTCCTATGGCAGGCCTTATCAATCCTGAAGGCAGAGTGCTTGGTTCCTATGTGAGAGGGTGCCCCTGCATGAGCAGAGCCCCTCTGCAGCATTCGGAGACCCTTCTCTGAGGCTGTTTGTAGTGCAGCCTGCCCATATACACTTAAGTGCATTATAACCTCGCGTTAAATGCTAACTTTGGGATGGCTGCACGGAAACATGTCGTGTTTGGTATCAAACAACTTGGAATACTACCCCCCCCCCCGCCAGTCCTGGCGGCGGGGGTAGCATTCCACCCTTCTAGAGGGATAGACATGTACCTACTGTGGAAACGCGGTAGAATCCTGAAGAGCCCTTGCATCACAAAATGGATGCCACCAGTCACAGACACTGGGCTGCCCTCCTGCTGATGACCGAAACTCGCAGTGGAGGAGGCCCAACAATAGGTATCCTGTCGCAGGAGGGTGTGACCACCTTCCAGACAGGGTTTAGTGTATTGGGGCTGGGTGGGTGCACTCCTAGAGTGCTTTGAAGTCCTGCACTGGGGGAGCAGAAGGCTCCTCTGTGCATTTGCCAGTTCAAACCAGCTCAGGGGCTACCTGCCCCTGCTCTGGCGCGAAACTGGACAAAGGGAAGTGGGTGTAGCCACCCACTCCCCTGACCCTCCCATAGGTGGGGTCATAGAGCTAGTCCCTCCCTTCTTTTTAGTATAAGAGGGGGAACCTGTGCATTGCAACCTAGATACCCCTGGACGACGCTCTACTGAAGAATCCTGGACCTTCGACGTTCCACTACCTCTGGAAGACTGAAGAATCTCCCTTGGAGTCAAGGAGTGACTCCCCTGCTTGGCAGGCACCAAAAACTACGACGACGGTCGCAAACTACGCCGCTCCCGCCGGAGCCCGAAGTCCCTGCAGCCCAGGAAGAGGATTTCCTGACTTCTCCAAGGCCATCGTGAGTCCCCAGCGAAGCTGAGGCAAGTGGACCCCACGAGCGACGAGGAACCGCAGCCCCTGGGTACCGTGCACTATTGTCGAGTGCAACCCCTTCATGACGTTCTACGAACTTGTGCTTTGGACCACGTGTAGTCCCAGCCTCTAGCAGAGATCTCTCCCAAATTCAGAGGCCTACACCGTCCCGAGTGACCGTGGGCCCCTGTTGAGTGGATCCTCCCGAGGCGTCTTCGCGATCCCTTGCCAGCCGGCTTGTGGGTCCCCAGAAGACTTTTCAACGAAACCAAAGGGCTCCCCTGGTTGCTCCAGGCCTGCCCTGACCTACCCTCGGTGGGTAAGTCCCCCAGACCTTGCTGGTCTGCACCATTGACTTTTTCGTCCCTTCCACGAGACTTGCTGCTACCAAGGCTTGTTGGCTCCAATCGGGTCGCTGACACCGCATTCAGCTGCAGACTTCGTGGGACACGATGAATCCAGCTCCTGGCCGTCCTCGACTCCTCCTGGACCTCGTGGTCGAAGAGTCAAGACATCAGTGAACGACCTGAATCCTGTCGACGACGGTGGGCATTCATCTTCCTTGCCCCGGGTCACTGCCAAGTGACTTTGAACACTGTCCCCTCTGCTTTCAGGTCTTCCTCCTTCCGAATCCAGGCTTGGATTCCACCGGACGCTTCTTCGGTCGTCGCAAGCAGCAAGTCTTCACTGGCTCCCATTGAAAACGACGCCGCAACCCGACACCAAAGGACACCTATGCACCCGGCTCCCCTGGGTGAGGTAACTTCAGCACTATGGTGCTCCTGTGGGTGTTGGCCCTAGAACTACTTACCCTGTAAGTGACTTGCTTGTAGCTACCCTAGAAGTGCCCTAAAACTCCTATTTTCCCCGTGCGATTCTCGCACTGGCTCGTACAGGGTTCGCGTCTGTGTTAGACACATCGCGTCCAACTCCCTTGTAACTCTACCAGTATCCGCGTCCTTCGACTCGTACTGACCGATCGGTGTGTTCGCCTCGAACACGCCAGGGACATTGATAACTCAATCGCGTTCTCTCGCATAGACTCGTACAGGACTCGCACCAGTGTCTGAACACCGCGTCCGTCCCCTGTGGGTCTCCTACAACTATCTGGGGTGGTTCTTTGGGGTCCCTCGATTCTATATGCTCTAGACCCCGGTCTAGCCAAGATAAGATTGTGATATTTACCTGTGCTAACTTATTTTGATAAAACATTGACTTGTACATATGTTCCTGACTTCTAATCTCATAAAGAGATTAGTAGAGAGTTGTTTAGTAATAAATACAAAAATTATTTGATATATATATACACCTGTGTGGTGTCTTTTCATTTGGTGATTCAAGAGATTGTGTGGTAAAACAAGCTGCTTTACATTCCTCCAAGACTTAGCCTGAATGCTGCTCTCCACAGCTACCACTAGGATAGCTTTCTATAAAGGTTGTCTTAAACCTACCAACCATAAGAGTCGAATTGTTCTGGTGCAAGGTGCCCACTCTAACAAGTGGACAGCATATACCAGGCCAACTTCTCACAGATACTCAAAGTACGGCCAGGCTGCATGCGACCTCCTATCATTTACATGCGGCCCCCTGGTCAACCGGAGCACTGTTCTTCTGTTTGCTCAGCTCAGCACTAACAATAAAAAGATATTAAATAGACCGGCAATTGTTTATTTCAAGGTTAATTGATGTTAAAGGAAGTAACTAGGGAGTCCTGCACTTAACTTTAGAAACCCTTTCATCTTGCAGCAAAAGTGTATAATTATGACAGTCTCTGCAAAATTCTAAAAGTGTATTTAATTAACATGTAGAACCTTTTCACCTTAGTACAACTGATTGTATCAGTTCATTGAGAAGTATTAATTTAAAAGTGATAGTTTTCAAACATGAATTTAGAAACAGTAATTCTTCCCCCCCTTCCCTGACGACAACGCCAGTACTGACCAAAAGAGGCAAGTTAGTTGTTACGTGCACTTTTTGGGTGCCCTGCGTTCCTGTTCTACACAAACAACAATATAGTTTATTAAATCAAACACAGGAGCAGGTTTTGTACAGGGCACACCCTGAAATCATGTATTTCGAGGTCCTCTTATATGTGATGATGAAGGAAAAGGAGGGAAAGTGAAATTAAACCATTGCCTAGCATCTCACAGTTTGGAAAAGTGGGGAAGCTGGGATTGATTCCAGGTTTTCTGGTTTAACATTGTCCAGTTCAGCCACAGGTTGTATATCCTTCGCTTTGCCTACACCTACCATAGCTCCAATCCCCCAACCCCCTCGCTCAACCGCCACCCCACTGACCTCAATGCGGCACTCGGGCACATCATAGACCACATTTTTTGCCCCTGGGAAAATGTTTGCGGGTACCCATGGTTTACATGCTACTTTCATGGATCTTGCATCCACCCAACTTTCTTCTGCTCTGATTAATTAGCCATTTGGTTGTTTTGTCACAGGAACCCACCAGAGAATGCGTAACGGAGGATGACACTAGGGAGAAACTGGGTGACCCTTCCAAGAAGGAGGACGATAAAAGCAAAGAGGGCGAGTCAGAAAAAGATTCAGACAAAAGCGACGTTGACATGGGTAAATATAACTCTGAGTAGTAGCAGATGAACTGGTGGTCCGATGGGACGGGCAGGAATAAATAAGTCATTCCATTGTTTGGTGTTGTGGCCTCTCCTTAGTCATTCAGCAGGAAAACATCAGCAGTGGAACCGAAATATATGGGGCTGAGTGTGCCATTAATTCTCTAAAAGTGTTTTTAGCAGTTTGCAACCTAATTAGTGTGGTTACTGGTATAAGAGGTAATGTGTAAGTACTGCACACACACCCATGTTAATAGCAGTCTTGAGAGACACCTTTCAGAAGTTGCATTGACGTTATTTCTGTTTGAATGAGCATTTTGTGATCTATGGAATGGCTGTGGTAGCCATCTTTTCCTACTCTAGCAGAAAAGCAATGTTCTCATTGTCACAGAAAGTTGCCCCTGTTACCACCAAGGTAGTTGAGTAACGGGAAAAAAAAGAACAGACCAGGACCCCTCCCCACCCCAGATATGATTGTAGACCAAAATAATATCTAGCAGGCTAGATAGAAGCATTAGAAGGACAAATTGTTGCTATGATGTTACAGCATTTGTTCTTTTAAAGATTTACCTGCTTGAATTATTCTCTCTCGTCAGGCTGGTTGGTGGTGGTTAATACAGCCTCTGATAGACTTCTAGCTTCAGATTCCTTACCTTTTAAATTCCCCAGGCATCAGACTGGATCCGGAAGAGTTTTCCTGAGCAGTACCCATGTGCACCGGTAAGTGGGGTCAATAGGCTCTGCGTGTTGGCGTCGTCCGCCTCGGAAGTGCTGTCCGAGTCACCTATGTAGGTGCCACCTAGGCGCGCTGATGTCTGTTCTTTTCGCACCAGCCAGCCCCGATCCAAGAGAATAGATACCCCTCTGTCAGTTTTTGACAGGATTTTTGTGACATTGATCAACCTTTTTTGAGGCTTTTTCCTCCTGGTGTGTCGAGGATGTTATCGAGGAAGACTGGTTTTTTAACCCTGTGGCGCCTGTCACCACCCCATGTCGGTGACGGACCCACACCTCTTGTGTCTGTGGTGTCTGGAGCACGGCCACGGCTCCAAGTCGTGCTCCGACTGCCAGGCCATGGCGCCGAAGGCTTTGAGGGAGTGGTCCCTGAAGGTGCTAGCGGCCCAGCATGCGAATCAATGGAAGTCACGGTCCAGCTCAAGAGGAATGTCTCTGGACCGTTCCAGGAGTCCGAAGTCCTCTTCTTCCCACTTGAAATCTTCGGGCACTCGGATAAGAGCACAAAGAACACAAGAAGTCGAAGCGCGCTCCGACTTCTCCTCTCCCGTCGTCGTTCGTGGCCTGATTCCTCGCTCAAATTAAAGAGTTCAATGAGGCCACGTGTGAGAAAGTGCCTCTTTTGACATGGTTAGCCCCCCACTTTTTGCCTGGAAAATGATGTGGTTGCCTTTTTGCAAACATCTTGGTCTGAAAATAAATCTAGAAAGAAGCTTATTTTTCTAAAATTACTGTGGATCTCCTTTTTAGTTGTCATTAGTCACTGTGTGCATAACAAATGTCTTACACTCCTCTGTGTTAGGCCTAAAGCTACTCGCCCGCACTACCACAAATAGAGCACTTTGGGTTTACATTGAGCCCTGTACACTTTTGGGGGACTCTCTGGACTCTGCACAGTATAACCACTTAGTGGTATACCATATTCAGAGCCAGCTTCCTACAATTGTGCACCAAATTTCTCGGGTCAAAAGAAGAAAAGGCGCTCCATATAAACATCTTGAAGCTACAGATAATCAGACTGCTTCTCGTGGTGTTCCAAAGCCTGCCTGAATCAGGACAGAAAATGCAGACTCGATCTACTATATTGCCAAACAGAGAGGCATAGGTTTCATTGTCTTTCAGAAGAGTTGAAATCGCTCTGGGACTGGGCCATAGCTAATAAGGTGGACCTCTCCATAGAACACCTGAAAGGGGTCCAGAAACACCAGACAGTGGCACTCGTCTGCTCCTTGTCAGATTGCCACAAGTGGTACCATATTTTTAGAAAATTGGACCATCTGAAGCTGGATGAGTTTGTAATTTTACATAAGAAGAAATGGCTCTATTATGCAAGCAGGTACCGGCAGTCAAGGGCACTATCTTCTTGATAACATGGTTGAACATCTTTGCCTATGCCTTTCTACCATTTCCCCTTATTTCCAAAGTGCTGAGAAAGACCAGAGTGGAACACTGCTCACTGATTCTGATTGCCCTGATGTGGCGGCATCAGTTTTGGTACACAGATGTAACTCAGCTATCCGAATACCCATCAATTCAGCTAAAGAGCTACTCCAGATTTCTCTCCAGGTACAGTGGGTACATTCTCCAGCACAATTTAAAATCACGTAACCTGACAGCTTCATTCCTGATTACTTAGAATTGGCCCATCCTGACATCCTAGCAGATTTCAGAGCGATTCTAGCACAGGTACAGGTAGCAGCATTGGCAAAAACGTACTGTACTAAGTGGAAGCGCTTCTGTGCTTGATGCGAGAATAAAGGACTAAATCTCATTTTGATGCACCAAATACTACTGTATCTGCTGCACTTAGTCTAAGAAGGTCTCAAGTGCTCCTCGGTCAGGGTTCATCTAGCTATAATATCATGTATCGGGGCAAAGGTTGCTTCACTTTTTTTCGCAGAGTACCATCAAACAATTTATGAAGGGGCTTCTTAGGGCCTATGCTCCTCTTGGGCACTCTATGGTTTCATGGAAATTGAATACAGTGCTCAATCAGCGAATGATGTACATATTCTAAAGAGTTAATCACTCCTGGCCCTCACCTCGCAAGCAGGGTGAGAGAGATTCAGTCTTCCATCATTAAAGAACCTTACATTAATTAGTCGCCCTACACACCAACCCTAGCTCAGTGCCCAAGATGCCTTCAGATTTTTCTTTCTTTCTTTCCAAACCCCACTAAACCTGTGGAAAGAGCTCTGCATTCATTGGATGTACGCAGGTGCATCACTTATTTTTTTACATGGACATAACAAAAGGCATATGCACTCCTGACCAGCTTTTATTTTCATTTGAATGGCCAGGCAGAGCCTTCTGTCTAAGCAGGTCATCGTCTGTTGGCCATCGTGGTCTCTCTCTCGCTTTCTCTCGCTTTCTCTCGCTTTCTCTCTCTCTCTTTCTCTCTCTTTCTCTCTCTTTCTCCCTCTTTCTCTCCCTCTTTCTCTCCCTCTTTCTCTCCCTCTTTCTCTCCCTCTTTCTCTTCTCTTCTCTCTTCTCTCTTCTCTCTCTCTTCTCTTCTCTCTTCTCTCTCCTCTCTTCTCTCTTCTCTCTCTCTTCTCTTCTCTTTTCTCTCTTTTCTTTCTATTCTCTTCTCTTCTCTCTTCTCTCTTCTCTCTTCTCTCTTCTCTCTCTCCTCTCTTCTCTCTTCTCTCTTCTCTCTTCTCTCTTCTCTCTTCTCTCTTCTCTCTTCTCTCTTCTCTCTCTTTCTCTCCCCTTCTGCCACAATAAGGCAAAGCACCAATGTGAAGACCGAGTGAGGGCATGTTCCATGAGAAGCATGTCTACTTCTGCTGCACCCTTTGCAGGAGTGCTACTTCTGGATATATGCCATGCAGGCACACTTTAACCAAGTACTATTACCTATACATAAATGCAGCAAGTGACTCTTAGGGACAGTCTATTTAATGAAAGTCAGCCTGCTTTCCACTTCATTAACATTTTAATGTACTGCTTCCTATTTCTATTCATTCATGGGAATCTGAAAGATCTGATTCTGGAGAAGGAATTTGTTATTTACCTGTAAATTCAGTTCAGCGTTGGTATCTTTGACGGATTTGCATGCGACCCTCCCTCATCCTCGACCAGTGGCTCATTGTCCTTTTTGTGTTCACTCTTGTGCAAAGATTTCTGATTGATACCTACTTACCGCATAGTTTTCGCCTACTGAATACCCCCAGGCTGTAGCTGGAGAATCTTCTCAGCAATTCCCTCGTGTGTCAGTAGGTGGCGTCATGTGACTCTGCGTCAGGCCCGTCCTGCCCTGGAAGTGATGTCTGGGCACCTACATAGTCACCACCTTTACACACTGATGTCAGTTCCTTTCTTTCTGTGCCTTCCGACACACATCCAGGGCTCTCTCGAATTCTGTGAGGCTTGACAGACTTTTTCAAAACACTTTTTTCAGGCAGGTTTCAAGCTGTGTAAGGATTGCCCAAAACAGATGTTGGTTAAGGGCCCTACATGGTCTGTCTCTGGTGTCTAGGCTCCAAACATGATTAGAAGTCATGCAACAAGTGTACAAAGCTGAACCCAATGGCCGTTTGAGACCGTGAAGCAAAACTCTACAACGCAGAACACCATCAGAAGATGAGGCCCAGAAAATAGCATGGGTGTGCTCTTGCTCCCAAGGCGGAGCTCCAGACCCTTCATCCTTGAAGTTCCAATATTCAGATAAGTCTCAAAAAATACAAAAAACCCCAAGAAGCCACAGCATGGCTCCCCTTTGTCCTGTCATTCCCACTGTGAGGAGTCGTGCAACACCCAGGTACCTCCAGGCCTTCCATCGGTCTCAGTCTTTGAAACCGACTCCGACCTTTATACTACTGTGCCCTGACTTCACCAGGCTATTGGCGATCCTGCAACAACTCCGCAAATTCAGGGAGGCCATGGACAGGAAATTTGGTACCCGACAGTAGCCTCTGGACCACCTTCGGGCCCTAAGGATCTGAGGAGTCCTCCAGTCAGGCTGCCAAGGGTAGATCCATTGGTGCCACTGCTACTCAAACCTGTCTCAAGACCAGCCCTGGGTAAGACGCTGAGACCTTTTACAGTACAACACCCGACACCACAATCCCGATTATCGATGCCAAAGGTGGAGCAGATAGTCCTTTCATACCCATCGGCTCATCCGTCATGCCCTTCACCGAGGTCGCAACCACTTCGATCACGTCCCCACTCTGATCCTGAAACATTACCACAGCAATTTGACAACGATGGTGATGAAAGTCAAATATATGATAAAAAATCTATTTTTAGATCTACAGGGTGCCAGTGGGCTGGACACATCCCCTGTAGTCACCCACCCAGACAACAGCTACCGAAGAGTCTGCCTCCGCCATCATTCAAAGGAGAGCAGCGCTGGTCTTGGAACTTATATTTTCTACTGCTGATTTTCAAAACTAATGTCCTCATGAAGGTCCTTCATCCACTACAGACATCTCAAGAGCCTCTCCTACCATTCAATGAGGCTCTAATGGACACACTGCTGGGCACTTGGGCAAAATCAGGATTTTGCCCCTCAGCCAGCAGACAGATTGCAAGGTGGCACAGTCCTGCTCTCGGAGGGGATCATCCCTTCCTCCTTCAACGCCGTACTCCAGAGTGCCTGGTAGTGCAGGCCTCAGAAGTTGGCTTAACCCTAATGGGTTTCCAACTATACTGCCGGACACAGAGTTGAAATGCATGGAGGCGTTTACTAAGTTAACATGTGTTTAAAAAATAATCAGTAAAATGAATCCTCACAGTCTTACTACTTAGGTAATTCTGTTTTCAGGGTCTTCTATCCAAAGGAACATATAGGTTACAGAGAGAAGTGCCACATTCCTATTTCCTGATAGTCAGGGCCACTGGAATTTTGTTGACAGGAAAGACCAAATTATGCGTCAGGGTTGCCTAAATTATGCGGTAATAAAAGGCTAATTATGCTGCACAGTGCAGCACATTTTGTGATAGTACTGCTTCCCTATGTTTTTTTTTTTGCACAGGTTAACACTGTCTGGAAAAAGGATCACCTTATCGGTACCAGTTCAACAACCAAATACAGCAATAAACAACAGAAAGAGGACCAGTCAACCTTTGCAAAGGGCCCTTCGCTGTGTGACCACGTGCGTCGCCGCATTTTTAGTAACTTATTATCTGTTTGCGCTAGAAACATAATCCTTTTTTGTAAAAATCTGCGGATGATGGATTATGTGGCAAATGTCAGGACTCAGTCCGGGACACTGGCATGTGTCAGGGACTCTTGGCAACAACTGGTGCCAGGGAAGACAAAGTAGGCAGAAAACTGGGTACAGAGCTGCTCAAGATCACACAGCGAGTCAAAGGAGAAAGGGAATCTAAAGAGGAAGCTCTGTACAAGAGAATAAGAGAGGTAAGGCTCAGAAAGGACAGGCCCTCAGAGGTGATTTAGCATTCAGCAAAACTACACACAGGACGGATATGCAAGACATGCATATAAAACAACATTAACAATAAAGGGAATGTGGGATAAAGCACTCTGGAGCTCCACACGGTAAGACTGAAGCTCAGTAAGTCTCTCACCCACAATTGCTGTTACAGATACTGACTGCAAATACCCACATATAGGATATGCATGCAAAGGCAGGGTCTGTGGAGCTGATACCTATGGTGACGTTATAAATGTAACTCAAAGACAATACTCACAGTGAACAAGAAACACTAACTAGGTAGTCAGCTGTGCCCACGGATCCTGGCGAACAAACAGGAACACGCAAGGCAGTAACAGCTAGGGGGTAGAACTAAATACAAACACAATAGACTAGGAGCTAGCAAGGAGAAGTGCTTAACAGGTAAGGAAGGCAAACACAGGGCACATTTGGCAGAAAGCAAGTAACAATCATACAAGGTAATAGAAGCAAGACAGCAGGAATAGAAAGACTGTGAACTAGGAACTGGAACCAAGGAAATGGGAAGAAAAGCCGGGACTGGAAAAGGATATACAGAAGGGGAGGCTACAAGGGTATACTAGAATAGTATTGAATCAGGAGTCAAGAAAGCAAAATAGCACAAAAGGCTGTGCTGGAGCAGGAACAAGAATTGAGCAAAAGCTCAAAAGTCAAGCTAGCACTGCAGGCAGTGCTAGTTCAGGACCAAGGGTAACTGCTGCAGCTCAGGAACAAGGAATGCTAAGGCTCAGGAGTCAAGGAAGCACTGCAGGCAGTGCTAATTCAGGAACAAGGAAAACAGCAGCAGCTCAGAAACAAGGAATAACTAAAGCTATGGAAACAAGGATATCAAAAGCTCAGGAAACACTGGAAACAAAGATATCAAAAGCTCAGGAAACACTGGAAGCAAGGATCGGTCTCACCGGTACACAGCTGCAATAACCAACCTTGGCCTGAAGGGAGCTGGGGCTTAAAAGAACTCACAATAATCACATGCATCAGGTGTGAGCAGGCTAGCAGCTGCCAGCCACAGGTGAGCTGAATTCCTCCACCCATCCTTGGCCTGCAGGGGTGGAGACGAAGCAGTGAGGAGGGAATTCTAGGTAATGGAGTTTCCGGCATGAGCAGGATGGCTTCCACAAAACCCGGCATAGATTGGGAATGGATGTCAATTCCCAAATAGTGACCAAATGGATGGAAGTCAGGATATGCATACAGAGGAGTATCTGGAAGCTTATTAGAACACTGGAGAGTCTCACAGTTCAGCCCCCTGGTTGTGGACACGAGAATGCAGGGAGCAAGTTGTGACAGCAAATGCGGAAAATCCATAAATATGCAGAAAATGCTGCAACCGCAAAATCGTATAATTCCATGGCCCTGCTTATAGTCTGCAAATGCTTAGGAAAACTCCAAGTACCAGAACCCTTTGCGGTGGTCTTTCTGATTTCTAATGAAATTAACAACTGAGAGAGAATCAAAAGATGTTTTAATCACATTTGTAATTCTATAACTTTATGCACACTGGTTATTAGCTTTTGCGCACTGTACCGGTTATGATGCGAAGCCAAGAGAAATGACTATAGACCTGATTCATTTATTCACTGAGAAA
Organism: Calotriton arnoldi; assembly: GCA_963921515.1. Lineage (NCBI taxonomy): Eukaryota > Metazoa > Chordata > Amphibia > Caudata > Salamandridae > Calotriton > Calotriton arnoldi. Next base: position 356,017 of record CAWUFW010009771.1, read on the forward strand.
AGTTATGTCCAATGACATGAGTCTGATCTGTTTATTATAAAAAGTTATGACAATGGCAGTAGGCCTAGTTTGCTTATTGTGAAAACCATTTATCTGATCGAGACATCTAGCCGCAGATTCCTTAACTTAGAATATCCCCAGGCGTCAGACTGGATCCGAAAAACTTTTTCCCCAGCAGTACCTCTGCACGCCGGGGGGCGGCGTCGCCCGGCTCCGTCCTGACGTCCACGAAAGTGACGCCAATGGAGCCATAGAAGTCCCCCTCGGCGTGCTGACGTCAGTTTTCTTCTTTTCCGCGTCCCAACGCGGATTCGGGAGAAGTGGTTCCTCTGGCCTGTTTTGGTTTCAGGCCCTCACTATGCTCTTTCGCGCCTGGAACAGTGTGCCTATGCCTGCGGGCTTCAAGTCGTGTGCGTCCTGTTCGCGGCAGATGTCGGCGACGGATACACACGAGATCTGTATGTGGTGCTTGGGCGAGCACCACGACTCCGCTGAGTGCGACGCCTGTCGGCAGCTGAAGCCGAAGTCCCTGCGGGAACGACGGATGAAATTGATGTCTGCCCGGTTGTCCCAGTCAGAATCCTCGCGGCGCCGGCCTCAGTCTCCAGAGGGAGGATCCAAACGGCGCAGTTCTTCCTCCCACGCTAAGGTTCCTGTTCGGGGCAGATCCCGGAGTCGTTCCCATGGACGTTGCTCGCCTGCCTCAGGTAAGCACCGGAAGAAGTCACGGAGGTCGTCGACCTCGCACAAGCGTGACGTCGGGGCCCGCTGCTCCCGGTCTTCACTGGACACGGGCCCTCAGGAGTCGGCCCCCGCCTACCCACCGTTTCCTGGTGCTGGGGCGACTCGGACCCAGATGGAGGCCTATTCCAGGGCTCTGCAGGCCATCTTTGGGTCACCCACTCTCCCTGGCGCGCCTTCGGACCCCACAGTGGGGGTAGGGACTCAGGTCGGGGGTTCGCCGGCGGGTTCGCCCTCGGCGCCGACCGAGTGCCTTGACTCCGGTTCCGGAGTCGCAGCAACGTCGGGACACGGCTCGAAGGGGCATCCCACGTCTAGCCCTCCTGATGCATCTTCGCACAGTCCTGCGGGGCTCCCTGCGTCGTCTCTGGATGGGCTGCAGCGCGGAGCTCGACTCCGTCCCTTTCCGCAGGCTCCTGTCTTGGTGGAGGTCGAGTCGACGCCGGCCCGATGCCGAGTGGACGAGTCCTCTTCGGGGGTCGTCGACGTCGATCGACGCCGGTTCCGTCCCCGGCTGGTCCTCTGCTGGTGGAGGACGTGTCCCCAGGGGGTTCTCCGCCCCCACGGTTTTTTCCATGCTCCACAGAGCAGGGGCCCATGGGGCACTGGCCGGCTCAGTATTCTGCAGGGCCTCTGTCGTTGGGGGGAAGGTTTAGCCTGTAGCCGTCTCCAACGGATGACTTGCTGTCTCCACCTCGGATGGCCACGGAGGCTAGCGCAGACTTTGCGACGGCGGTTCGCAGGGCTGCGGATTCTTGCAGATGCAGCCGCCCTCTGTCTCCCTGCCTTCGGATCCTTTGTTGGATCTTCTCCACCAGGGCACAGTGGATGTGGAGCCTTTGTTGCCTTGTATGATGTCCTTCTGGGGACTTGGGCCAGACCCTCATCGGGTGACCCCGTGGATCGTGCTATTACGCATCGCCACCGCCCGGCTCCAGATGACCCTGCATGTTTGTCCCTCCATCCTAGGGCTCAAGGACTTGTAGTCCAGGCAGCGCTTCCTTCCTCTCCTCCTCCGTTGCTTCCTCCCACTCGGGAGTCTAGGTGGTTGGAGTCGTGTGGCCGCAATGTCTTTGCGTCCACCAGCTCAGGCCTACGGTCCTTAAACACGACCTGCGTGTTTGCTCTGGCTACTTTTGCCCTGTGGGACTCAGTCGAGTGACACCTTCCCTCTTTGCCGGAGGGCCCTCGTGCTGACCTGGTCCGGCTTACTCGGGATGGCCGCAACATGGGGCAGTTTTCAGTCCGGTCGGCCATGGACACCACTGACTCCGTGGGTCGAGCTATGGTCAGGTCAATTGCCCTCCGTCGCCATGCGTGGCTACGCGATGGCAGTTTCCCCGAGAATGTTTGGGAGCGACTCAGGGATCTGCCCTTCGATGGGGCCCATCTGTTTGATGAGCATGCAGATTCGGCGGTCCGGCGCCTCCTATCTGGATTTCCATGACTGCCAAGTTTTTAGTCCTCTATGGTAGACTTGTGTTTTCGTATGCACTGCTTTTATGATTTCCGTCTCTGGGTTCAAGATGTTATTTCCCGGACGGGCTGTATGGCGGTTCAGCCGTGTTTTTCCTTCCTTTGGTACAGCTGGGCCATTTGTTTATATGGTTCTTTTTGACCTCTGCCTATGAGCTTGTCTCAAGGGGTGTCCCTTGCTTTTTATAGGTATGTGACGTACCCTATGTGGGGTATTCTTTCGCTATTGTGTAGCTACTCTTCCTTGCCAGGAAGTTTCGGAGGCTCCCGTGGAGTTCTTCGTTATTGTCTGTCCCTCTGGGGATTTATGCTGTGGGTTATGCTGTGGGCATCTCCCTTGGTTCCATACTTAGCCTGCTGTGGTGCAACGCCTCCTCTGTTGAGATCCACGGACTGACGTGGCCCTCTCCTGGAGCTTCTGCATTGCTGCCTACGGTTGTTCCGTTGCACTCTCATGCGTCTGTGGACGCAGTCTGCTCCGGTGTATTGTTGGGGTTCTGCCGTATCTGACTCGCCCTAGGGGGCTGCACGTCCTCCTGCTTTGCATTTGGCTCATCTTTCCGCCTTCATTCTGCCTCTAGCGCTGTTGGCTGTCTTGGGTACGCGTCCCTGTGGGCGCTTTCTTCCGTTTCGCTCCAGATCGGTTCTCTCTGTATTCTGGGCGGACGCCACAGGTGGTCCGCACTGTGTGTACTATCACGGGGGTCCCGTAGTGTTCCTTGAGCCACTGTGTTGGCTGCGTTCTCTTCCTGTTGCCTTCTTCGCTGGTGTTGAGAAAGGCTTGGGCACGCCCTGTCTGGGGTTTGCCTATGGGCGGTAGAGTTTTCGCCGGAGCGGGTCTCTGTTACGTTTTACCTTGTGCCCCTTGCTTCCCTCTGACGGGCCCTGGCCTGGGCTCAGGTTTTTTCGGTGTGTTGCCGCACACGGCTCAGGTGTTTCTCCTCCTGGCCTCTGATGCGATTTTCAACAGACTCCGGATGATCTCGGGGGGGGGGGGGTGTGAGTGTGAGTGTGTGTGTGTGTGAGTGTGTGTGTGAGTGTGTGTGAGTGTGTGTGTGAGTGTGAGTGTGTGTGTGTACTCTCTCTCCCAGATATTCTATGTCTGAGTGTTACTGACTTCTTCGGTGTGGTAGTCCGTATTCCTTGGTCCTTACCGATCGGAGGTTTGGGGTCGCCCCCCCTTTTGTGGTTGGACTTGTATGTCCTGATACGTTTCACTGAAGTTGGTACCTCTTGGGTGACATTCTATTCTCTAGGAGTACTCTTCCAGCTTACCCTTGGTTGTCACTTCTTGACTTTTTCATGTGTTTCTATGTGCTTTGTACGCACACGAGGGGGCCGGCATGCAGAGTTTCCCTGCGGTGGTTCCTGGGGAGTGTCCCAGGTTTTCTCTTTCTCCCTCCCTCATGGGAGATAGCTTTGGGGTGTGTCCGGTTTGCCGGTGGCCCTTGGTCATTGAACCGGTGGGTACGGTTGACTGGTTGGCTACCTGTGCTGCGCCCGTCTTCTCTGTCGACGCGCACATGCTGTTACGCTTCATTGAGCTATGCATTGTGTGGTGTGGTTCTCACGGTACACAATGTCTGTTCCGTGTATCATTGTAATTCACATCTATGTATCTCCTGGTAGCCGTACTTTGTATGTCTCAGCATGATGTCTTCTGACATGTCATTTGTTGGCACCTGATGTTGTGTCGCTCACATTTTGTGTTCTGAATCTGTCATCATGTTAAGTCCCTGCGCTGGGCCTTTGTCTCTTACGGGTCCTGGGGTCCTCTACTCAGTTTCCCTCTTTTCGTAGAAGTTTCTGGCATTCTGCCATTGTGCACTGACCTTTCTGGTTCTGTGATTCCCTTTCGTCCCCGTCTGGCCGACAGTGGACTCGTGCCGTCCTCTGACGGATTGTGGTACCTTGCTCATGCTCCGCCCTGAACTTAATGGTCTGGTGTCAGCTACGCTGGCAATGCCGAGCTTTATGGGTCTGGTGTCGGCCAAGCTGGCATTGCGGCCCCCACCTTGTGTAAGTCAATGTTCTTGACGGACTTCTTCCTTTGGGAACTTGGTGGGTTTCGGTCGCAGACCCTCCTTCAATGGGGTATAGCTTTGGTATCTATTCTAAGTTAAAGAATCTGCGGCTAGATGTCTCTATCAGATGAACGAGTTACTTACCTTCGGTAACGATGTATCTGGTAGAGACACAGTCTAGCCTTAGATTCCTTAACGCCCACCCATCCTCCCCGTTCTGCGAGGACCTTTCCAGGTGGGGTTCTACCACCTTGCCTCCTTACAGGTGGCCTTGGTCTTTCTGAGGGGTGCTCTAGTTCACCTACCTCCGGGGCAGGGTGTGTCATTCTCTTTTGGCACGATGGCTCTCCACCCATTATAGTTCTTGGGTGGCTAGGTTATGTGCCCTTCCATACTCCTCCACCCTGGTTCTTCCTGTGTGGAGGTTCTCATGTTCTTCTACCCTCCCTCCACCCTCAGCTGTTTCTCCTCATTCCTTTGGGTCTCCTTGTCTATGCTGCAGTCGATTGGGTTGAGGTCCTATTTGACTTTGCTACAATGCATAAGTCATTGTAGGGGGGTGTGGTGAACATTCTATGTTGTTGTTCACTTCTGGTCATTTGCCATGAGTCATGTTGTTCCAGTCCTGTGGTCCTTTCCAGTACATCCTATGGTTACAGACTGTCTTTCTTACAGTTCCATCCTATGGTTGCAATCTGCCTTTCGTTTGCCCTGCCATTCATTTCCACTGCTGTTGCCTCTTAAGGGGGGCACGGCTCTTCGCTTTGGTGGGACTTTTCCTGGGGCGGGTGCTCTGTTCGCTCCCTTCAGTCCCTTCAAGTGTTGAGTACTCATTCAACATGGTGTTTCTCATCATTCTATGATTTCTCATTATTGTTGTTTCGAAGGTTTTTGCTCCTTTTTTGGCACACTGTTCCTATACTCTCACAGTTTTTGTAGTGGCTCTGCGTTGTGGCGCGGAAAAGTTTCACAGTAGAAAACTGATGTCAGCACGCCGAGGGGGATTTATATGGCTCCATTGACGTCACTTCCATGGACGACGTCAGGACGGAGCCGGGCGACGCCGCCCCCCGGCGTGCAGAGGTACCGCTGGGGAAAAAGTTTTCCGGATCCAGTCTGATGCTTGGGGATATTCTAAGTTAAGGAATCTGCGGCTAGACTGTATCTCTACCAGATACATTGTTACCGAAGGTAAGTAACTCGTTCGTTAAAACCAATAGGCATATACTGGGGATTGTTATAGTACTTAAATGAAATTTCACAGACGACTGTAGTAGGCAAGGGTTTTGGTATTGGTGACTTACTCGAATAAACTGTGGACAGAAGATTTGCACTAAGATAATCCTTGTTAGGCCTTCGTAGGGGGGATTTTTTAAAATTCTTTAGACAACTGTAATTTTGTATATATTTGAAATTCTACTGATGGTTGCCTTGTAGTAAATGTTTTGCACAGTACAGTTGGCCTGCCTCTATTACATTGATGAGCCAGTGACAAATGCTATGGACCTGATTGGTTCATTGGGAAAAGTTATTTCATATGTCATAGCTCAGATCTATCTCTTATGAAAAGTTCTGAAACGGGCTGTAGACCAGATTTATTTATTTTGGAACACACTTGTTAAAGCCAATAGGCCTTTAAGGGTGGATTGTTATTGCACCCTGTTAAAGCCTGCAGACATATTTTGTTATACGAAATCACAGATTTGTTTTTAGGCAGGACTTTGTGTTTTATTACCCTTTAGCGGTACACGATTTGCTCTGTAATATTTCTTTCTAGAATCTCAACAGAAGGTTTGACAGACTTAGTTGTCTGCCAGGATCTTGCAATGAAAAAACATATGTACCACTGCTATATGTACCAGTCATCTATGTACCACTTCAGTCATTGACTCTCTTGCCCTGTGAGTGACATTTGTCTGACCACATGTGCACAGCCACCTGAAAATGAGTGCATTCAGTGCCAAGGCTGGTGGGCCAGTCCTTTAGTTTTCCATGTTCTAGTTACATGGCCCTTTTCATTTCTTCCCCTCTTCTCTTTTTATTTTCATGATTAAAGCCTGCTACTCCTCCACAGACAGTTCTAACTCGGTTCTTACTTGCCACTCAGTGCAATGTACTGCAACATGTACAACCACTACATCAAAACCACCTGACTACCATTGAAAACAGTTGTCCATAGGGTTTCTTTGATTTTAACATTGCAAAATGGCCAACATGTTGGTTCTAAGCATGGCAATCAAATGCAGCTATAGAACAATACATTTAAATCAGACACCACAAGCTGGTTAGTATTTGCTGTTTCGAGGTTCCTAATGTTTGCGTGGTGAAAAAGGTCAAAAACGGGCAAATCTGTTCTTGTGTCGTAGTATTGTTAATGTAATCTTAATCAGGTCCAGTGGTATTTTTTTAGACGTATGTATATTGACTATGAATGAATTAGAGTTTGTCTTACTGTACTGTATAACTTTTTAATGGTTTTTACATTGGCGCATTTTTTACTGATTTTACTGTTTATGTACTGTATTTAAGATGTGAATGATCTTATTTTTGATCGATCAATATATATATATATATATATATATAATACACTATGTCCAGTACCATTGCAAGACAACCACCTGCTACTTTGTTTAATTTTGTTACTGCAAGCATATGTCTGCCATTTTTAGGTGATAGCATGTTTTCTTTTTTCTGTTTTATTCTTTTAATTTCTTCCATATGTTGCTGAGTTTGTGCATGCATTTTATTGTCGTTGTGTAAATGACTGAATATAAGAGCTGGTCAGTGATGAATTAATGCATGAGTGCAAGGATGAATAACAGAATGCATGCATGATAACTTACCTGTACCTACACTTATCAATGACTAAGGAGGCACTTTTATATATAAGCAGACCTATTGACATTGCCAATGCTTGTTCTCTCCAGGGGATACTCATCAATAGTCATAAGCACTGAATAATCCCCGCCCATGTGCGGCACCCCGGAGCATATACAACAATACATATATATGTGTATGTTTAGAACCACAAGTACAAAGTACTATCCAAACATACATATATATACATGTATAAACACATAAATATGCAGCCTACTATATATCCAATAGGCTAAGAAGCCAAAATTACATGTATTTCTATTGTGTGAAAATAATATCACATACAAATACTGCAATAGAGAACATGCACTGCAATAGTGTTCCACAACAACCTTTTATTTTCAGAAAAGAAAACCGGCAATTAGCCCAGAGGCTGCATAGATAAATAACATCACTGTATAGAAAAAACTGGCACCTTGCCTTTAAGGCTTCCAAGAACTTGGACACCGTGCCTGTAAGACCTCCAGGAGCCCCCTGCTCCCATCATGCGCCACAGGTGACAGGTCAGTTCTTTTTTCCCGCTCCTTCTGTGAGGATCCTGGAGCTTGAGCTTGTCAGTGTTTGGCTTTTCTAGTCAGAAAATGTTTTCTAACGACATTTTCTGCTGCTGGGATTGTTTTCCAGTATTTTTCTGACAACTTAACAGTTATTTTTTGGTCAGAAATGCCAGCTTTATTCTACAAGTGCCCTTCCTGTGGGAAGAAGATGGCTAAATCTGACCCTCCCTCTGTGTGCATTGTGTGCTTGCCTTCCTCACACAACGCAGAGGTTTGTTATCTTTGTCAACAATTTTCTAAAAGAACTCTGCGAGACAGAGAGAAGATCAGGCTTCTTGCCTCGTTGGAGAGAGGAAAACACCATAAAAGTGGCCTACAGAGTAATCCTACCTCTAAGAAGCCCTCCTCTCCGGAGAAACAGAAGAAGCGGCGAAGATCTGCCTCTCCAGCCTCCAAAAGTAAGAAAATGTGCTCGCCGTCGGCGTCGAGATCGGCGTCGGAACAACAGGTGAGACACTCCTCGAAAGACAGATCGCCGTCGACCCGAAGAGAGCCTCCGTCTACGAAAAGTAAAGCGACGTCGAGGCATACTACTTCGGGCTCGAAGTATGGTTACGACAGACCTAAGTCGTCGTCGAAGCCTCCGTCGACGTCAAGACATCGGTCGACGTCGAGGTCTCCGCCTCCTTCCCGAAGGTCGGCGTCGAGAGGATCGACGACAAGATCACCCTCACGGACCCACAGGCGGTCGACGTCACGTTCACCGTCGAAGACGCCGCAGGTACACCGACGGTCGACGTCGAGAACACCTTCACGGTCGACGTCTAAGAGACGGACGTCGAGAGCATCGCCGCAAAGGCGTGAATCCTTAAGTGGATCTCCGCAGCAGCGATCGACGTCGATGGTGGCACACTCCGTGTCGTCGTCGAGACATCGCTCGAGGGAGAGGAATCCTGCCATTTCTGCTGGGGACGTACCAGGGAAGCTTAGATCGGCGTCGAGAGCCCTGCGCTCGACGTCGAGAGCCCTGCGCTCGACGTCTAGAAGAGCATCTTCGTCACCTGGCATCACCATTATCCAGGTTACGCCGGAGGGCTCTCCGACTCCCAGAGAAAAGTCTCCTTCGATTCATATGTCACCAAGATGGCTGGAAAGCTTAAGGCACTGGAAAGTTCCTCCCAGGTCTTCTGAGGGACCTCCTCCTACAGAATCCTCGAGACCCTCTCCTCGCAGGTCTCCGAGACGATCTAGATCTCCATCACGAAGGCGTTCACATTCAAGAGGGCACTCAAGATCTCGCCATTCTCCTACTCCAAAGAGGAGACGGAGGTCTCCATCAACAACCTCATCTTCCAGGTCTTCCTTTAGGGACTATTCACCAACCCTATCTTCTACACCACCATCCAGGGTTTCCCCGATTGACGATATCAGGACTTTCAATGAAGTGCTCTGCAGGGGTGCCAGCAAGTTGAACATCAATATGACTGCACCACCAGTTTCAACTTCCGTCATATTTGAAACCCTGCATCATAGGTCTTCGGCCAGACCTCTTCTTCCTTTGGTCCCAGGTCTGCTAGAGCCAGCAATGCAGACTTTCCTGACTCCGGCCACGGTGGGCTCGGCTCCCACTCGGATCTCGAAGAAGCATAAGGCCCCAGACTAAGACCCGTTGTTTCTTCGTGCCGACTCACCACCAGTCTGTCATAGTGGCGGCGGCCAGTAAAGCACATTCCGCTACTTCCTCCTCCTCTGTTCCTCCAGAAAAGGACAGTAAAAATATGGATTCCTTGGGGAAAAGGATGTGCAATACCTCTGTCAGTCATGAAAGTGGCTAGTGCTTCTGCCCTGCTGGGTCGATACGACAGATCACTGTGGGACTCTTTGGCAAGGTTCACAGACAAGCTACCAAAAGAGGACCAACGAGACTTCCAAGAAATCCTGCAAGAGGGTGGATTGGTGGCAAATCAAGAAATCGGTGCCGCTGCTGACACAGCAGATTTAGCGGCCCATGGATATTCCCATGGCATTTGCTCGAGGCATTCAGCATGGCTTCGTCTCACGGGTCTCAAACCTGATGCACAGAGGAAGATTGTCAACCTTCCCTTCAATGGCTCTTCTCTGTTCGGGTCCCACGCGGACGACAAGATGTCCAAGATGAAAACTGAACTGGACACTCTAAAGGCTGTTGGTTTGGAAAAGCGGAAAGAATTCCGACGAAGGTTCCGTCCCTATGATCGGCGTTCCTTTCAGCAGAGGGTTCAAACCCCTCACTGGACCACACAAAACCAAAGTCAGACGCAATCAAGGTCTCACTACCAGCAGAGGAGACCTGGACAGGGGAGAGGAATGCAGAAACAGCAGTCAGCTGCGTCTAAACCACCAACAAAACAATGAGGTGTGGCTTCCTCCAGGCCCGTTGACCACTCCGGTGGGGGGGAAGTGTTTCTTTACATCTGGAGGAGTGGAAAAAGATAAAGGACAAGTGGGTCATCAATATTGTGCATAATGGGTATCTGCTCAGGTTAAAATCTCCACCTCCATCAATCCCTCCGCGAGAGAAATCTCTCCATGACCACCATTTGTTACAAGAGGAGGTGAACATTCTTCTACAAAAAGGCGCCATAGAAAAAGTTCCCATTCCACAAAGGAAACGGGGGATTTATTCTCGCTATTTCCTCGTCCAAAAAAGAGGCCCCACCACAAAATACAGACAAATACTGGACTTGAGACTGTTGAACAAATTCATTAGCAAAGAAAAGTTTCGAATGTTGGCACTGCATCAAATCTCCCCACAACTTCATCAAGGGGACTGGATGTGCTCCATCGATTTGCAGGATGCATACTTCCACATTCCAGTGTCCAAGAAACATCGCAAATTTCTAAGGTTTCGGGTTTCATTCCAGCATTACCAATTCACGGTGCTCCCGTTCGGGCTCAAATCGGCCCCTCGAACATTCTCAAAATGCATGGCTGTGGTGGCAGCTTTTCTCCGCAAGCAGAGGATATTCATATATCCCTACCTGGACAACTGGCTCCTGAAGAGCTCGTCCCCTGCCCTGCTGCAGACTCATCTCTTGTACTGTCTTCAGCTACTAAACCGGTTGGGCCTTCATGTCAACTTCAAGAAATCGATCTTCAATCCAACACAGAGGATCCACTACCTGGGTGCCTCCCTGGATACCGAAAAGCAAGCGTGTGTCCTTCGGAGGAGAGGTTATCCTCAATCCACGAGAAATGTCTGAACCTCCTTCACACGCAACGTCCCACAGTCCGACAGGTGTCATCACTGCTGGGCTCAATGGCGTCATGCATTTTCATCGTACCAAACGCAAGGTTAAATATGCGTCCTTTACAACAATGTCTGGAAGACCAGTGGATGCAGGTATCAGGACGCTGGGAAGATCATGTGATTCTCCATCAATCAGCCAGGGATTCCATCAGATGGTGGATGAAGCGATCCCACCTGATGAAGGGAGTTCCTTTTCACCTGGACCCCCCTACTCAGACGATAGTCACGGATGCTTCACTCCAAGGATGGGGTGCTCATAGGGGTCCTCTGCAAGTTCAAGGTCTGTGGTCAGAAACAGAACGAGGTTACCACATCAACCTCTTAGAGCTGAGAGCTGTGCATCTAGCTCTCAAATCACTGTACCCTTCGCTCCAGTCTCGGTCCATTCTGATTCAAACGGACAATACAACGACGATGTATTACTTGAACAAACAGGGTGGTACCCGATCGAGACCTCTTTCCATAGTCTCAGACCATCTGGAACTGGCTTCTCGCACGAGACCGATCGATTGTGGCCATTCATCTCCCGGGGACTCTCAACTCCCAGGCAGACGCCCTAAGCCGAGACTTCGTCGAAGCCCACGACTGGGTGCTCAACAACGAAGTCACTCAAAACATCTTTCAAAACTGGGGTGTACCAGACATCGACCTGTTTGCAGACGCGGTAAACGCAAAATGCCCTGTCTTCGCATCCAGGTTTCCCCAACCAGGCTCTCAAGGGAATGCCCTTTTGATAGAATGGTCTCAGACATTACTGTACGCCTTTCCACCGATTCCGTTGATTCCCACAGTAATCAACAAGTTCTACAGGACCAACACCAGAATGATCCTGATAGCCCCGGAATGGCCTCGTCAGTGGTGGTATCCGGACCTTCTTCAGCTATCGGAAGTACCACACAGGAGGTTGCCATGCCGTCCGGATCTGCTATCCAAGCACGCAGGGAAGGTTTTCCACCCCAATCTCTCATCCCTACGGTTGACGGCATGGCTCCTGAAGTCCTACAGTATGGACACCTACAGTTGACTTCAGAATGCATGGACATTCTCAAAGAAGCAAAGAGACCTTCCACTAGGAAATCGTATGCCTTCAAGTGGAAGCGTTTTTACCTATGGTGTGTGAACAATGGACATGATCCAGTCCGGGGTCAAGAACAGGTGATTTTACCATATTTGCTGCATTTGGCCAAATCTGGTCTCCAGTTCTCCTCTATTAAAGTCCATCTTGCAGCTATCACAGCATATAGAAAGTCCCCTACGCAGATTTCCTTTTTCAAAATTCCTGTGGTCAAAGATTTCCTTGAGGGTTTGAGAAAGGTTAACCCTCCAATCAGGGCTCCTTCTCCTCCATGGGAGCTTAACATTGTTTTAACAAAGTTGATAGGGGCTCCTTTCGAACCTATTCATAGAGCTTCTTTACAACATTTGACATGGAAAGCCGCTTTTCTAGTGGCTATTACATCTGCTCGCAGAGTGAGTGAGATCCAGGCGCTGTGTTGTAAAGAGCCCTACACTGTGTTTCATGCTAACAGAGTGGTTCTAAGAACACATCCGAGTTTTTTACCTAACGTAGTCTCGGATTTCCATATTAATCAGGCAATCACACTCCCTACATTCTTCCCGAATCCTTCAAATCCTCCGGAAAGGTCACTCCATTCTCTGGACCTCAAGAGGGTTCTGAAGTTTTATTTAGACAAAACAAAGGAACTAAGAAAATTGGACCGTCTGTTTATTAACTATGGTTCCATAAACACCAGCTCTGCAGCTTCCAAAAGATCTATCTCTAGGTGGATAGTATCTTGCATATCATTGTCATACCAACTGGCCAACAAAACCCTCCCGGGCAAACCTAAGGCCCATTCTACCAGGGGAAAAGCCTCTACCACGGCTCTCCTTAGGAATGTGCCCATTGCAGAGATTTGTAAAGCAGCTACATGGCGATCAGTTCACACTTTCACTCGTCATTACTGTTTCGACTCTGACACACAGGCGGATGCTCAGTTTGGGCAAGCCTCTCTGAGAAATGTATTTGGTTAATACCATGTAACATGTTTTCTTTAACTGTGCTTGCTCGTCTGCGAGGAAGTGGGTATGGGCTTGCTACTCTATTCAGTGCTTATGACTATTGATGAGTATCCCCTGGAAGAGAAGGATAAGTTACTTACCTGTAATTCTAGTTCTCTTCCAGGGGTATACTCATCAAAGTCATAAGCAACCCTCCTGCCTCCCCGGACGAGCATTAACAGTGCTATACTGCGTTGCTTGCATCATATATGCTGGTTCCTACAGGTGTATACAGCGTAAAAAAGAACTGACCTAACTGTCACCCCTCTCTTCTTTCCCCCCCCCCCTGTTTTTTCATTAACTGCGGTGCCATTTACTTGACGTGGTACCTTTTTTAACATGCCTTGTGGAACCCACGCACTATATCTACTCCAGGGTTTGACTACAGGGCTAACCCACTAATTGAGGTCCAGCGTGAAGTGGAACCTCTCCCAAGTTGGGGTAAGAAGCAATATTGGAGTGAAAGGGTTGAGTGATTGATATGGCGATTTTTAACGGCAGGAGTGTATGTTAGCGTTTGACACGAGAGTTTCACTTAAGATTACACACACTAGTGTAATGCAAGATGGTAGGATGCGACAAGTTGCCGCCACCACACGGGTATAACACGGACATGAGTGTTCAGCAGAGACACGTTATTGAACGGAAACACACACATGTTAGGAGTATAGTTCATGATTGTGTCACCATCGGAATGTTTATTCACGGGGATTCTGGCACAAATGCATGACACACAACCATGCATACAATGAGTTCACGATACCATGGTGGTTATTTTGTTGTTTGTGTCGTTCTACAGATGGAGTGACGACATATCGAATGAATATAGATAAGGAGCAGCTACCTGCCCTTACTAAATCGAGTGTAGGGAAATTCCCATACCTCTAATCTTCCAGGGGGTCACAGTCTTTGCCCTGAAGAAAGTCCAGCACCCTTTATGGGGCACCAGTGGACTGAAACATGTTGGCAGTAGGGTCTTAGGATCATAATATCCCACACGACCCTATTCCTTTATCTTTTTAATATCCCTGCCAGATCCAAGAATAAAGGGAAACCGGGATCTGACAGAGGAATTTTAAATCTTTATCCCCCTCTGGCCCAAAAAATCTTCTAAGAGCTCCCTGAGATATGGTTGAGCCCACCCTGACTTTTAGGTGTCAGGGTGTCCGGATGATGAAGCATGACACCACTAGGGTGTGTGAGGGAATATAAAACAAAAGGAGTTGCCTCCTTCCTCACCTATGGGTGATGAACTATCCCAGCTTCACGTAGGGACATTCCACCAGTATCAACTCAGGTTTAGTCATTAAAGGTTTCCGGGTCTCCCGGATTAACAATTAGGGGAGTACTTTGTGTGTAATAGTATTGATGAGTATCCCCTGGAAGAGAAGGATAAGTTACTTACCTGTAATCCTAGTTCTCTTCCAGGGGTATACTCATCAGTCATAAGCAACCCTCCTGCCTCCCCGGACGAGCATTAACAGTGCTATACTGCGTTGCTTGCATCATATATGCTGGTTCCTACAGGTGTATACACCGTAAAAAAAAAACTGACCTAACTGTCACCTGTGGTGCATGATGGGAGCAGGGGGCTCCTGGAGGTCTTAAAGGCACGGTGTCCAAGTTCTTGGAAGCCTTAAAGGCAAGGTGCCAGTTTTTTCTATACAGTGATGTTATTTATCTATGCAGCCTCTCTGCTAATTGCCTGCTATTACCTGTTTTCTTTTCTGAAAATAAAAGGTTGTTGTGGAACACTATTGCAGTGCATGTTCTCTATTGCAGTATTTGTATGTGATATTATTTTCACACAATAGAAATACATGTAATTTTGGCTTCTTAGCCTATTGGATATATAGTAGGCTGCATATTTGTGTTTATACATGTATATATATATGTATGTATGTTTGGATAGTACTATGTATTTGCGGTTCTAAACATACACATATATATGTATTGTTGTATATGCTCCGGGGTCCCGCACATGGGCAGGGATTATTCAGTGCTTATGACTTTGATGAGTATACCCCTGGAAGAGAACTAGGATTACAGGTAAGTAACTTATCCTTATCAACCTTCCAGTGGTAGCTAGTCGATTTTACTAGTTGCACATCTCATCACTCGGTTGCGCACACAAGCTAGAAACGTGTGCATGCAAACATTCTGTTGCCACACTTAAGGAAGGATAATTTGTGTGAGCATTGCACCAAATATTATTTGGGTAGTGCACTTGTCACCATTATGGTGCTTTGGTGCCACACTTGGATTCACTCCACTGTTTTAAAAAAAAAAAAATCTTTTTATTGTATACACCAACATAAAAGCAATACGAACAAAAGAAAGTGCAATGTAGTGCAGTCTTCAACACTTTCAGCAGTCTTATTACATTAGTGCAGCGAATGTCATGTCATTTAACAGGGTTTACAATGTAATCATGCGTTTCCCAGTTCCCATCGTTATCTGCTGACAATGGGGGGGGGGGGTGTCACTGAAAGGCGTGCATATCAAACCTCTGCTTTCATTCCAGGGACCCCAGATTTTCGTCCATTTGCGTGGGCATCCCCTGCTCTCGTATATAACCCTCTCTGCTTGCACCAATCCATGTCTGATTCCCAGTCATTAAACCGTGGCTTGGCAACTCATTTCCATGTTCTAGCAATATTGCACTTTGCCACCATACAACCCAGAGAGACCCACAACCTCTCAGTTCTTGACAAATCTGTGGCCTTCCAGATATTAAGAAGACAGAGCCGGGGGGAAACCTCGATGGGTTTATGACAAATTCGAGACAACGTTGATAAGACCTTTCCCCAGTACTTCTGAAGGATCGGGCATTCCCACCATTGATGCAGGTAAGTGCCAGTGTGACCGCATCCTCTAGGGCAGGCCGGGGAGCCCAGAACCCCCATTTTAACAAGCACTTAACTAGTGTAATAGGCTCTATGTAATAATTTAAGTTGGATGAGTTTGAATTGAGACCGGATAGCCACCTCACGTGGAGAAGCCAGGGCCTCCCGCCAGTCCTCGTCACTAATATCTCCTACGTTGTCTACCCATTTTTGCATGAGTTTTATCCTGGGTATTAGGCGTGTTATTCAGTATTTTGCGGCAAGTCAATGAAATGGCTTTTTCTTGGAGGTAGTCATCTAAGAGCCTGTCTTCTAGGGGCCAGGAGACAGGCAGGTCAGTTCCCTTTGGTATTGCTCTTTGTAACGAAAGGTTTCTCCGCCTCGCAATTGGTAGTCTCTCTGCAGGTCGCTAAACGGGAGCACGTTACCTTCTACTCACAAGTCACCCACTCTAGAGAGGCCAATCAGGTCCCACTTATCGAATCCTGGCTGTTTTGACAGCATACCCAGTTGCATGTTTCGAACAATGGAGTAACCTGTGTAATTTTGGCTTTCCATCCAAGGGCAGCTGTCACCTTGTGCCATAAAGCAACTGTGGTGGAAGTGGGAGTGTGCCTGGGTGCATGTTTCGCCCCGCCATAGAGTGCCCTTGAGTAATTACCGGGGAGCATGTTATGTCTGTCCATCCTATAGGCCGGATCCGTAATGGGTCGGTGCACCCAATGATTAAGAACCACCAACTGCGAGGCCCAGTAATAGGATCCAATAGCGGGCAGGGCGATACCGACGTCATACCAACCTTTTGTGAGCTTAGTTAGAGCTATGCGGGGTGTACCATTATTCCAAAGCAAGGCGCGTACCTCAGATTCAATTGCTTGAAAGTAGTGTGCTGGAACCAAATAGGGTGTATTTTGTAGAACGTAGAGAAACCGGGGGAGCGCCATCATCTTATAGAGGGCGGCCGTACGAAAGCGTCCGTACGAAAGCGACGCAGCGGCCGGAACGAGATTGCGATCGTGAAAAACTGAAAAATTGACCGTAATGTATAGTCCTAGGTACAGAAAACCGTCTGTGACTATCTTGGCCTCACAGCCTGCGGGTAGAGTTGGACGCTCCCCACTCAAAACGTAAACCAGGGATTTCTCCCAATTAATAGTATATAGCCCGAGTACTTTTGAAAGAGGGCGAATATATGCAGTACGTGGTGGATGGAAAACCGGGGTCTGGCCAAGTAGAGCAAAATATCGTCGGCGTAGAGGGAGATTTTATCCATCCAGTCTACCGACCAATTGAGGCCCCTGATAAGGGGGTCACCCCTAATCCAGTCTACCGACCAATTGAGGTCCCTAATCCAGAGAGCCAGAGGCTCCAGGGCCAAAGCGAAGAGCAGAGGCAAAAGGGGGCAACCCTGCCTCGTACCTTTTTGCAATGGAAATGTTGCTGACCTCCCTCCATTCACCGTGATGCGAGCTAGTGGCCTCGAATAAAGGAGACGCACCCAGGACAGAAACTGATCTCCAAACCCGTACCGTTCGAGTGATGCCAATAAAAAGGGCCACTCAATCATGGCAAAAGCCATTTTGGCGTCTGACATAATCACTGTATCCTCCTGTATTGTGGAGGCCCTACCCCGGACTCCGTAAAGGTGTCAGAGATTCAACGCAGTGTTCCTAGTGGGCATGAACCCGGATTGGTCCGGGTGTATCAGTTTATGAAGATAAGGTGAAAGACGCCGAGCCAGAATTTTCGCTAGTATTTTGACTTCTGGGTCCAGGAGGGAAATAGGCCTGTACGAGCTACACTGCACGGGGGGTTTACCCTTTTTATGTATGACAACAATATTTGCTAGTCTCTGCGTTTCAGGCAAGATGCCTCTGGTCACGCTCTCCTCATACATCTGCATAAGAAATGGAGCAATCGTAGAGGCATTAGACTTATAGAGCTCTATTGGGAGGCCACTGGGGCCCATGGCCTTTCCGGACTGCAAGGCGCCAATCGCCTTGGACACCTCCTCGGTTGTCAAGACGGCGTCTAGATCTTTTACATCCTGGGGTTCTAGAACGGGGAGTTGCAGAGTGGCTAGCAATTCCGCCGCTTCAGTATGAGTGGAGGCCTGCTCGGCGGTGTAAACCTGCTCAAAGTGATCGGCAAATGCTCTCGCAATCTCTGCTCTGTCCTGTAGTTTCACGCCTTCTTGGTCTATAATCTCAGCGACCCATATGTTGGCCACTTCCCGCTTATCAAGCCACGCTAACAGCTTACTGGCCTTGTCACCAATATCATAGATTCGGTGTTGAGTGGCCCGATATTGGGCCCTGGCTGCATCCTCAGCGATGTTCCTATACTCCTTCTGCTTTATGGATAATTTGTGCGTGGTATCAGGCTTGTCTGACGTCACGAGATCTCGTTCGAGAAGGGCAATCTCACTTTCTATCTCATCCAGTTGTTTCCGTTTCTCTTTTCTGTGTCCCGCTACCGCCGCCACCCCACAACCCCGGATCACAGTCTTGTACGCCTCCCATAGCGTCACGTCGGAGTCACGTCTGAGTCAACAGAACCATCGTTCTCAGCAAAATAATTCTTAGTGGCCTCAGTCAATTTGTCCCGAATCGCGGGCACCCTAAGGGAATGGTCCAAGATACCCCTGGGAAGGAAGGAGATCTCTCCGAACATGGGAAGTTGGGTGGCTTTGCAGAAGATGTGGTCTATACGGTACATACTCCCATGGACCCCGGAGAAGAAGGTGTATTGTTTAGTCGTAGGGTTGCATACCCTCCAGACATCTATCAAGCCCAATGCCCCGAGGAAATCTGCCAGTAGCTTCCCAGGTGGTTCCCCTCGTCTGGGCGGCAACCGGTCTAGGTCCCCATTAAGCGCTGCATTACAATCTCCCCCCACCAATACGTCACCCTCGGGCAGGTTTAACATATGCAGGCACAGGTCAGTCAAAGTAGGGGAGTGAAGTCTGGGAGGCACATATAGGGAAGTCACGTTGAGGGACCTACCCTCCCATTGCCCCGAGGCAGTGATAAATCTGCCAAGTGGGTCACAAGTAACCTTATGTATCTGGAAGGGGAAGGAGTTACGTACAAGAATACCCACCCCTCTGGACCCCTTCCTGCGTGAGCCACCAACTTGTAGCCCCATCTATTGAGTGCACAGTAGAAGGTTCCCTGGATATGATTTTCTTGTAGTAATACAAGGTCCGGGGCCTGTCGTATCAGATATTGCTACACTATTCCCCGTTTAATTTGATCCCCCAAGCCATTTACATTCAGGAGAGTAGTTTAAGGCGGCTCAGTGGCGGCGCCGTTTCATGGGCATCATTCATTAAAGCCTGGTTTTAGAGGCCCTCCCCTCGAAGGACAACAGAGAAGCGACAGTGAGAGTCTACCTTACCGCCCCCAACAAGCGATCGCATCTGGGACATTACGCGTACGATCCCTGGGAAACTATTGCTCACATTGCTGACAACCCAAGGTGCACTAAAAGGAGCACCATCTACAAGACTGCACTGAACACACACATTAAAACTATAACTAAACCCGTTGGAACACCCTGGATCCCTCCCCCACCCTGCCTCCCTGCAACATGGACGTAGAACTGCCCACCCCCCAATTTTGCAGAGTGCCTGTGTACCCTAAACAAATATACTATGTGAAGGGGAACGCTACACAACCGGAACTACCCAACTGTAGAACCCCATTCCCCCGTAAGAACCACTATATCAGCCCGTGATATAGCTTGTTACAGACAGTAGACTATTTCTGACGTGTAACCCATAAAACATCGGTAGGCAGTCCCACCACCCGCAACAGCATTTAAGAGTAGATCTCGTGTCGTGGTCACATCTGGCTATTCAATACAATTGCAACACATATAAGAAAGGTGTAAACATAAAATCAGTCTCTCGTAAGTTATAGTCACCCATGCTCCATAGGGGTCATTCGGCATTCATCGCTCCTCCGGCACCCAGTGGGACTCCGCTGTTCGTGGGATGTGAGCCAGGTAACAACTTTAAGGTGAACAGTACCAACGATCAGACGCCATCTTCTCGGTCAACCCTCTCTAGGTGGTTTTCTTGTCGCTGCATACGACTGGGAGAGTTCTGTTGCTGCGCGCCGGGGGATCTCCATCCCTCCAGCCAGGCCCAAGTTTCCTCTGGAGTCTGGAAAAACCAGGACTTCCCCTCCGCCTGCACCCGCAGCTTGGCTGGAAAGAGCATCGCGTACTTAAGGTTTTTATCGGGGAGTGCCCGTTTTACTTCCAGAAAGGATCTGCGCTTCTGCTGTACTTTGTAAGTGAAGTCCGGAAAGAATTGAATTATCGAATTCTCAAATTTGAGCGGGGGCGGCACGCGCCGTTTGGAGGATAACGTCTCCGTCGCGGAAGTTGAAGATCCTCGCCAGTATGGGACGTGGTGGGGCCCCCGGCTTCGGGGGCCCCCCAGGCACTCTGAGCACGTTCAACCGAGATGTACTGCGAGAGGGTCCGAGGCTGTAGCTGGTTCTGAATTAAGTCCTCAACAAAAAGGTCTGTGGCGTGCCCCTCTGCTCTCTCGGGAACCCCCAAAATTTGCACGTTGTTTCTGCGTGTGCACCCCTCATAATCCTCCAGTTTGGCCTCGAGATCTGACGTTTGGGCCTGCAGCCGCCTGACCGTCGTTTCAAGTGTTTTCGTGGATTTTTGGAGCGTTGAAACTGAATCTTCGGTCGCCTTGACCCTGTCACCCATATTGCGTAGGTCAACATGCATAAGTGTGACTTCAGCCGTCACTGTATCAATTTTTTACTCCAGCGCCGAACGGACCCCATGTATGGCTTCCATAACATCCACCAGCGTCTGGGCCCCGTTCTTGGCTTGTTGCTTTGCTTCAAGCTCCGCTTGTTTCTCGTCTGCGGCATCAGCCTTGGAATGGGCAAATTTCGCCAACTTCAACAGGTGGGTCTGCCTGGATCCTTTCGCGGTGGCCATTGCGTCAAAACTGGCGTCCAAACTCAGACCTGAGACACGTGGGATAGTGGAATCGCAGATGTAGGGAGCGGACGCGTCCACTCCACTGGGTTTTTGAGCGACATCCAACAATCCCTAATGGGCATGCCATTTGATGGCACACATCTCTTTGGAGACCAGTTGGACTCAGCCCTAGAGCACTTTAAAGAGAGCAAAGCGACAGCGTGCTGCCACCACCCTCACAGCAGTTTCTATAACAGTTTTGTACCTTTTGTGGATCAGAAGGGGATTCCAACAGCGCGTCACACCTTGCTGAAACAGCAACAGACCTCCCAAGCTGTTCAAAGCAGAGTTCGGGGATCCAGCTTTCAATGTCCAAGCCATAAGGGCCAACAAACTACCCAAACACCCTTTGCTCCAGGCTGCAGCCACCGCAGAACCACTTTCATTTTTCTTTGGTGCGCACAATCGCGCAGTAGGATATCTAATCCACCTTTTATTTCTGTGTATGGAAGAGAATCGCTTCTGACCAAGAGGGTACTCCATATTGTCCAGAATAGTTATTCCCTTCCTCTTTTCACCACTAATCCCCCCCCCTCCCCCCTGACATGCCTTCGACACCACAACACCTCTTCGAGCACCACTTGCCAATACACCAAGGAGAAGTTCAAGCTGTCTTGGCCAATAGAGAGAGTGCCGGTATCAGAAGTCGGTACTGGTTGCTATTCCTGTTACTTCGTGGCATCGAAGGACGGAGGCCTCTGCCCTATTCTTGACCGTCACCCTCTGAACGTCTTTCTTCAGAAGGACAAGATCAAAATGCTCACTCTTGCACAAGTTATGGCTGCCCTGGATTGAGGAGACTGGATGGTGGTGGTGGACACGGAGGACGCCTACTTTTTTATTCCGGCCCTCCAGTTCCATAGATCTGGTAGGCCACAAGCACTTTCAATTCTCGTTGCTCCCCTTCGGCCTTACCAGTGCACCGTGAGTGTTCACAAAAGTAATGGTGGTGGTCGCTGCTCTTCTCTAGAGGTTGGGAGTTCCAGTCTTCCCGGATCTCAACGACTGGCTGCTTAAGGCAGGCTTGCCTCAACCAGTCATCAATCACCTCCAGACAGCGGCCAACCTGTTGACATCGTTGGATCTTTCCATCAATGTGCCAAAGTCATACCTGACTCCTTCATAGAGACTCCCTTTCATTGGAACTATTCTAGATATGGTCTGTTCAGAGCCATAGATGGCACATACGGGCTCTATAGTGGGATCTGAAGTCTCATTAGGCTCTGCACCAAGGGAACCTTTTGAATTCTGTCCAGGTGTCAGAGGAGGTTACAAAAGATCTGCAGTGCTGGCTGCTAGAGCGCAGTTCGACTGGTGACAGACCACTCTCCCTACTCCCAGAACTAACTGTTTTGACGGATGCATCATTGCTGGGTTGGGGAGAGGTGGAGATTAGAGGACTCTCACCTCTGGCAAACACCCATCTCTACATCAACTTGTTGGAGTTGCGGGCGATACACTTAGCACTGAAAGCGTTACTCCTGTCCAACAAAGGAGAATGGGGGCAGGTTCTCACCGATAACACTATCGCTATGTGGTACTGCAATAACCAGGGCAGGGGAGGGTCGGGGTCCTATGCCTGGAAGTGTTTTGTACCTTTGGAAGTAACTGAATTATTAGGGCATCTCCCTGATCTTACAACACCTGGCAGGTTCTTTAAAAGTGAGGGCGGACAAACTCAGCCGATATGCCTAGTGGATCACGAATGGGTGCAACACTTGGGGATGGCATAGGGCACCTTCCCACAATGGGGAGAACCCTGGCTCTATCTTTTTCGCACCAGAGAACGTGTAATGTCAAAGCTTCTGTTTGTTGGAGTTTGCAAGGCATTTCTCGCTCTGAGACTGCTTTGGCTTTCACTGGAGCTCAGGACTCCTGTACACCTACCTACCTGCCTCTCCTGCCCAGAGTTCCGAAGAAGATCTGTAAAGAGTGGGCCCAAGTTATCCTAGTGGATCCTGTCTGGGCGAGGAGATTGTGGTAACCAGAACTTCTGGCCATGAGCAATCCCACTGCCTTTTCGGAAGGATTTCCTGTCACATCAGCAAGGCAGGGTCCTGCACCCAGCTCTGTACAACTTAAATATCTGAAAGAGACACGTTAGTGACAGATTCCTTACCTTAGATTCCTTACCTTAGAATATCCCCAGGCGTCAGGCTGGATCCGGAAAGTTTTTGCGTAGCAGTACCCTTGCGCGTCGGTAGGCGGCGTCGTGCGGCTCCGCGTCCGTCGTCGGCGTCGTGATCGCCGGGATGACGTCGCGGGCAGTACTTAGGCGCCGCCCCTGCGCGCTGACGTCAGTTCTTCTTTTTCCGCTCCAGCAAGCGCAGATCCGGGAAGAGCAGTGCCCTAGTCATTTTTTGACTAACTTTTTGGGTGAATTTTTTTTCACTGTTTTTCTTCGAATCGACTTCAAGGTGTCATAGGGATGCCCGGGTTTAAACGTTGCGGCGCCTGTGCTCGGATGATGTCCATCACAGACCCGCATCGGGAGTGTCTCTTCTGCCTCGCCCGAGGCCACGACAAGGAGTCTTGTTCCGACTGCCGGGCCCTCAACCCGAAAGCTTTGCGAGAGCGGTCTCGAAAGCTCCTCGAGGCCCGGCATTCGGCTCCGTGCAAGCCCCGGTCGCGTGAGAGGTCCAGGGGTCGATCGCGGAGTCCACACCGGTCATCGGCATCGAAGTCTTCTTCGTCCGGTAAGTCCAAACACAAAAAGTCCAAAAAGCATCGTCGCTCTAGGACTTCGCCTCGCCGGTCTCGCGACTCGGCTGAGGCCCCTCCCGGCACCGTCCCCGCGGCCCCGGACATGCCTGTGGAGTCGCCCCCGCAATACCCGTCCTTCCCGGGTTCGGGGACGGATCCGGCCCAAGTACAGGAATTCCTGTCGGCCATGGCCCGCCTCTTCGGGCCTCAAGGTCCCTCCGGTGCGCCTTCGGGCCCCGCGGGCCCTGATGGGGTTGCTCCGGCGTCGCCGACGGCTCCGGCCCCGGCGTCGCCCGTGCCTCCAGCCTCGATCCCGGCTCCGGCCTCGATCCCGGCTCCACAACCCCCATCGACGCCGGTCGACCTAACGACACCTCCGCCGGCGCCGATGTCTCCGGTGCCGTTCTCGACGCCGCCTGGGGCTCCGGGCGGCGTCGTCCCCCAGTTCCTTCCGGCTCCGGACATGGACCCGGACCGACGACGCTCGACGCCGGTTCCGGCGCCGATGGGACCTTGGGTCCCAAATGTCCCTCCTCCTCCTTATTTTGAACCAGAGGAGGACCAGGAGGACTGGGAGGGGTCTGATGACCCTCTGACACAACAGTGTCAGTACGATGAGGACTGGACAGAGGGTCTAGGGGATGCCAGTGGTCTAGATACTTCCCCTGACACTGGCATGCTGTCTCCTCCCGTGGCTACGGAGGAGGGAGCCAATTTTGCAACGGTGTTGCGTAGGGCGGCTGGGGCCTTACGTCTCCAACTCCCTACTGTGGCGGTCAAGACTAATATCTTGACAGAGGTGCTTCAGCCGGCAGCCTCCTCTACGGAGACTGTGCTGCCGTTTAACGACGCCCTCACTGACGTTCTTTTGGGCGCCTGGTCCAAGCCCAACACAGGGGCTCCTGTGGATAGGAACGTGTCCCGACGCCATCGCCCAGCTCCGGGCGACCCCCTGTTTCTCTCTGTCCACCCCACTCCTGAGAGCTTGGTTGTCCAAGCCGCCGCTTCCCAAACCGCCTTCCCTACCGCCCCTCCGGATAGGGAATCCAAACGCCTGGATCAATTTGGGAAGAAGGGTTTTTCTTCCTCCAGTGCTGGCTTGCGGTCCATCAACACCGCTTGTCTTTTGGGCCGATATACCCACTCCTTGTGGGATTCGGTGGCGACTGTTTTGCCCCAGTGTTCTGAGGAGGTCCAGACACTGCTTTCCGCGCCATTGCGGAAGGAAGGGATGCGGCCAAATACACGATACGATGTGGCCTTGATACCGCCGACTCGCTGGGCAGGTCTATTGCAACGACGGTGGCGCTGCGACGCCACGCCTGGCTGAGAACCACTGGTTTTTCAGGGGATGTCCAGAATACTCTCATGGACATGCCCTTTGATGGAGTCGGTCTTTTTGGGTCCAAAGCAGACCATGCGTTGGAGCGCTTTAAGGACTCACGGGCTACTGCCAAGTCCCTGGGCCTTTCTGCTACACGCCCTCCGCTGACTTCTGCTTTTCGCCCCTATCGTGGCCACGGTAGGGGCGCCCCTTCACGTCAGCAGCCCAGCCACCGGCCCGCGCAGCAGGCGTCTTCGCGTGGCCGAGGACGTGGATTCCGCCGTGGCGGATCGGGCAACCAGCGTGCGGGTCAGGCCACCACCTCCAACCCGTCCGCGGCCTCCAAGCCCTCCTAGTCCCTCCTTTCAGGTGCACAGCACGCCAGTAGGGGCAGGGTCCGCCATCACCTTCCCCACTGGCGTACCATCACCTCGGACAGGTGGGTCTTGGACATTGTCCGAAGGGGCTCCTCCCTCCCCTTCGAGACCACCCCCCCAGCCATGCCACCTCAATTCCACCGCATGTCAGGGGATCACTTGGTACTTCTGCAGAAGGAAGTCACGGCCCTCTTGGCCAAGAGGGCCATCGAGCATGTTCCGACCCCAGAAGTAGGGCGTGGTTGCTACTCCCACTACTTCCTGGTGCCCAAAAAGGACAAGGAGGACATGCGTCCTATCTTGGACCTCCGGAACGTCAATCGCTTCCTCCGGAAGGAGAAGTTCAAGATGCTCACCCTAGCTCAGGTCTTGACTGCCCTCGACCCTGGAGACTGGTTGGTAGCGTTGGACTTGCAGGACGCATATTTCCACATCCCCGTCCTGCCGGCCCACCGGCGTTACCTTCGGTTCACGGTAGGCCCCGAGCATTTTCAGTTCACCGTGCTCCCCTTTGGCCTTACCAGTGCCCCTCGGGTGTTCACGAAAGTGATGGCGGTGGTCGCAGCTCATCTGCGCCGGGCAGGGGTTTCAGTCTTCCCCTACCTCGACGACTGGCTGCTGAAGGCGGGCTCGTCCCAGGCAGTCGTCTCCCACTTCCAGACTACGGCCGAACTCCTGCACTCGCTGGGGTTCTCCATCAATGTGCCGAAGTCGCATCTGATTCCTTCTCCACAGCTCCTTTTCATCGGAGCAGTTCTGGACACGACGCAGTTTCGGGCCTATCCTCCCGAACGGCGAGTCCGGGATATTCAGGCTATGATTCCGATCTTTCAGCCTTTATCCTGGGTTTCGGTACGGATGACCCTGAGGCTGCTGGGCCTCATGGCCTCCTGCATCCTGCTGGTCAATCATGCCAGATGGCATATGCGGGCTCTGCAGTGGGACCTGAAGTTCCAGTGGGCGCAGCACCAGGGCAACCTGTCCGATCACGTCCAGATCTCGGAGGGGACTGCAAAACAGTTGCAGTGGTGGCTCTCGAACCGGCAATGGGTCATGGGCAGATCCCTCTCCCTTCCCCAGCCAGAGCATACAGTTGTGACGGACGCGTCCCTTCTGGGATGGGGCGGTCACATGGGAGAGGCGGAGATCAGAGGCCTCTGGTCTCCGGCGGAGTCCCGGATCCATATCAACATTCTGGAGCTCCGGGCGATCCGACTTGCACTCAAGGCATTCCTTCCCTCTGTCAAGGGGAAGGTAGTGCAGGTGTTCACAGACAACACCACCGCCATGTGGTACTGCAACAAACAGGGCGGGTGGGGTCTTGGACCCTTTGTCAGGAGGCTCTGCGCCTCTGGACATGGCTGGAACATCAGGGCATGTTCCTGATGGTTCAACACCTGGCAGGTTCCCTGAACGCCAGGGCGGACGAACCTCAGCCGCAGGTGCATGATGGATCACGAATGGCGTCTTCACTCGGAAGTGGCGCAAGGACTCTTTCTACAGTGGGGAGAGCCTTGGTTAGATCTATTCGCCACCGAAGAGAACGCGCAATGTCATCAGTTCTGCGCGTTGGAATTTCCAAGGCGGCACTCGCTCGGCGACGCTTTTCGTCGCGAGTGGAGTTGCGGTCTGTTGTACGCCTTTCCGCCTATACCACTTCTACCCAGAGTGTTGAAGAAGATTCGGCACGACCGGGCCCAAGTCATTCTTGTGGCTCCGGACTGGGCTCGAAGAGTTTGGTATCCCGAGCTACTCAATATGAGCGTAGATCCCCCGATCCGTCTGCCTCTTCGGGAGGATCTTCTGTCGCAGCAGCAGGGGACGGTCCTCCACCCGAACCTGTCCAGTCTACACCTGCTTGCGTGGAGATTGAGCGGCGGCAGTTGATTCCTTTCGACTTGCCTCCCGAAGTTTGTGATGTGATTCGGGCAGCCAGGCGTCCCTCCACTAAGGTGGTATACGCCTGCAGGTGAAACAAATTTGTGGCATGGTGCACAGCAAAGGCTGTGAATCCCCTTTCTGCCCCTCTTTCTGAGGTCCTTCTGTTCCTTCTCTCTCTGGCCCAACAGGGTTCTGCCCTGGGTACCATCAAGGGTTATCTTTGTGCTATCTCGGCCTTCCTCAGGCACCCTGATCAGCCCTCCCTTTTCAAGTCCCCTGTTGTTAACAGGTTCTTAAAAGGCATTACTCACCTCTTCCCTCCTGTTCCGTTTGTGATGCCTCAGTGGGACTTGAACTTGGTTCTTACCTTTTAATGTGCGCTCCCTTTGACCCTCTACATAACTGTCCTCTTCGTCTTCTGACTCTGAAGACAGCCTTTCTGGTGGCCATCACCTCCGCTCGGCGGGTGAGTGAGCTCCAGGCTCTATCTTGCAAACCTCCCTTTCTGTCTGTTCATCCAGACAAGGTTGTTCTTCGGACGCGTCCGTCCTTCTTGCCAAAGGTGGTTACTGCTTTCCACATTGGGCAGACCATCACTTTGCCCACCTTCTTTCCGCCTCCGCATCCTTCCAGAGAGGAAGAGAGGCTCCACCGTCTGGACCCAAAACGTGCGCTCTCCTTCTATATTGACCGCACAAAACACTTCCGGGTGGATGACCAGCTCTTTATTGGCTACGTGGGCGCCAAAAAGGTCGGGCGGTGCACAAGAGGACCATCTCCCGCTGGGTTACCTTGTGCATCAAGACCTGCTATTCTTTGGCTAAGAAGGAGCCTCCTGTTGGGCTGCGTGCCCATTCCACCAGGGCAACGGCTGCTACCACGGCCTTGGGCCGCGGTGTTCCGCTGCCGGTTATCTGTCAGGCAGCTACGTGGGCCTCGCTGCACACGTTTACAAAGCATTACTGCCTTGACAGTCAGGTCCGGAGGGACGGCTTCTTTGGCCGTTCTGTCCTCCAGGACTTCCTTGTCTGATCTTTGTTCGCAGACCCACCACCGGGGTTGGTATTGCTGGGGTATCTATTCTAAGGTAAGGAATCTGTCACTAACGTGTCTCTTTCAGATGCACAAGTTACTAACTTGTGTAACGATATATCTGTAAGAGACAGTAGTTAGTGACAGATTCCTTACCGCCCCACCCATCCTCCCCGTTCTGCGAACTGATTTCTAGGGTTAAGGACATCCCTTTCAGGGCCCTAGTATTTTTCAGACAGCTATGTCAGCTTCTTGCATGGCTCTGCGTTCCTGGCGCGGAAAGTCGTGTACAGAACTGACGTCAGCGCGCAGGGGCGGCGCCTAAGTACTGCCCGCGACGTCATCCCGGCGATCACGACGCCGACGACGGACGCGGAGCCGCACGACGCCGCCTACCGACGCGCAAGGGTACTGCTACGCAAAAACTTTCCGGATCCAGCCTGACGCTTGGGGATATTCTAAGGTAAGGAATCTGTCACTAACTACTGTCTCTTACAGATATATCGTTACACAAGTTAGTAACTTGTGCATTTAGAGCTGTCTATTAAGAATGGCTTTGCACAAATACACCATCTTCTCACAACCTACGATCTGTGTAGAACAAAACAAAAGTGTGGCCGACATTTTAAACCTGAAGGCATTTATATATTAAGTTTTGTAGCAGTGATGGCACAATGCAGTTTAACTTTAAATATTAAAGCTAAAGCATGGTTTGCCTTAATTGATGCAAAAGTAAATAACTGGAAAGAAATGCCACGTCTGCCCTCTTTTTTTGTTCTATTAGAAGATGCCATAGTTACAGGCCTGGGTAGCGCCCAGACCCAGATGGTGCTCATGTACACGAGAGTTGTGAGACCTATTGAGACGTTATGTACACTGGGAGGCGAGGTGGGGTAGCCACGCGGCAAATTGAGTTACTGTTGATCACAAATCCATTGGGGGTTGCAGTGGTGTGACTGTGTTCAACGTAAGAGTATGTTATGTAATGGAGGGTGGGTCTTCGTATGCAGTGACCTCAATTTAACAATGGGTTCACTGAAACAACCACTCTGTGCCTTGCTTTTGTATTTGCACAAAGTGTCCATCTGCTTCGATTTCTTGGGTATGGCCTTTGTGGCCAGGCAGTGCCAAGTTCGTAGGTATGCACAAGATGGCAGCGC
This sequence comes from Calotriton arnoldi, assembly GCA_963921515.1. Lineage (NCBI taxonomy): Eukaryota > Metazoa > Chordata > Amphibia > Caudata > Salamandridae > Calotriton > Calotriton arnoldi. Next base: position 385,321 of record CAWUFW010009771.1, read on the forward strand.
AGTGCCACAGAGAGATTAACGAGGTGCAACTGCTGTGTCAGGTCCATGAGTATGAAGGCAGTAGCTTCCAGTGCTAGGTCTGTATGTCTGCACATCGTGGCCCCACAACATTAATTCTACAGTGCAAGGTTCGTAGGTATGCACAAGGTGGCCCTGCAGTGTGATGGTCGCGAGGATGCACAAGGTGACACAGTTGTCAGGTTCGTAGAAGGCTGTGGCTCCATAGTGCCAGGTCTATAGTTCTGCAGGTAGTGGCTGTGATGTTGCAGGCTTTTTATATGTTGGCCAGTATTAAATAATGACGCTGAGCCAGCTTGTATTTCCAGGCCTGGGTCGCGACTGACTCTCTCAGGCACACCCACAGTTATTTATTTGGCCTGCGCACGTTGCGCAGGGTTAAACCAACATTCCCACGTAAGTGGGTTTTTACAATGCAACCACCCCGCTATGTTGTGGCGAGGTGGTACACTACAGTGGAATCCCAGAGATCTACGTTCGCAGGTGTGCATTCAGTGGCTCCACAGACTCTGGTTTGAGAAGGCTTTTTAACAGGCAGCTTGGCGCCTGTGCAGATTAATGCACATGGCGGCCTGTGAAGCTGGTGCCATGCTAAATAAAATTTGTTAAAAATCATAAACGGGTGCCGTGCTAAAATATTTAGTGTGGTGCCCGTGCTGTTACTAGGAGGTAGTGGCTGTGATGTTGCTGACTTTTTATACGTTGGCCAGTATTAAATAATGACACTGAGCCAGCTTGTATTTCCAGGTCTGGATCACGACTGACTGTCCCAGCCACACCCACAATTATTTATTTGCCCTGCGCACGTAGCGCAGGGTTAAACCAGCATTCCCACGTAAGTGGGTGTTTACAATGCAACCACCCAGTGATGTTGCCGCGCGGTGGTATAGAACAGTGGCCTCATGCTTTAATCCCAGAGAGCTAGATTAGCAGTTGTGCATTCATTGTCTCTGCAGGCTCAGGTTTAAGAAGCCTTTTTAACGGGCAGCTTGGCGCCCATGCAGATTTATGAGCACGGCGGCCCGTGAAGCAGGTGCCATGCTAAATTAAAAAAAACAATAATAAAAACGGGAGCCGTGCTAAAATATTTAGCGCGGCACCCATGCTGTTGCTATTGAAGCGGGCACCGTGCTGAAACCTAAACTAAAGCATAGCGCCCGGGGGCAGGACGGGGATGAGGGGTTGGGAAGGGGCACCATTGTTAAGTGGGTGTTAATTGATTTCGTCGAGCCGTGCAAATGCCCGGCCGCCATTCTCAAACATGACAAAAGAACATAAAGTGCGTCTCAAAACAGCAGCGCTTTCAAAAATATAAGATAGCATAAAGTGCGGCCGCGCTGTTTAAACAAAACAAGAGGTTGCAGATTCAGGAGAGCATATCGTGAGTGCAATAGGAGCAAAAGTCATTTAAGAAAATAGTTCTCACAGACAGTAAATAAAACATACCTGATTAACAACACACGTAAGAGAGCCAGTCCTCATGGGAGGTTACAAAACGAGAAAAGGCGGTATTAAGGAGGGACTACTAGGCCTATTCACGAATCAAAAGCCACCATTTACAAAGGACAGTAAGAGGAGCCAATTGAAAAGATGGGCGTAAAAATGGGCGGACCTTCAAGTCAATACCTGAATACAGCATGTCTCGAAGGGACAGCGTAAGCATTTCCTAGGCTAGCCCTAAATACTCAAGCAGAAAAGCATTACACACTCGACGCCAAAAGAGCGATCATAGATGTAGCAAGCGCTGTATAAATGCAAACCTTTTCCCTCTTTTATCCCTCCACTAACATTCTCAATCCAAATAACAGACTAACCTATCCACCACTCAAATTAATTTTATATTTCACTATACTAATTCACCACTAATCCATTATGGGTTCTGGAGTAGCGTGCTACTCGCCGAAAAAGAGCTTTGACGCCTCATCAGGGGTAGGTAAGCGCTATATAAATGCAATTACAGTGCAATACAATGTTCTATATAGAGAAAGCAAAGCCAATCAGGAGGGGAAAGCAACTGTCATATGCAGACAATAACTGGGAAACCAGTTACATATAATATATTCTCTAGATGGATCACGCAAACAATCCAAATCTGTCATGCAGCATCGGGAATACAACTACAAACCAATCTTAAGGCACACTCGACTCGCAAAAAAGGAACAATGATAGCCTTACTGGCAAATATACCATTGTAGGATATTTGCATGGCAGCTCCTTGGTCATCAGTGCACACATTCACAAATCACTATTGCATAGACATGCAAATGAACAAGGAAGTGGGACAAAAGGTATTAAGACATTTATTTACAAGCTCAAACTCCTCTTCAGTTAAACCACCACAAGGATAAAAAAACGCTACAAAATCTATGCACAGCATGTGAATCTAGAAAAGATTCACTCTGTAAAATGAAATGGTTTCTTACCTGTAGGAGCAGTTTTGCAGCTTGACAAATTTTCCGGATTCACAGGCGAACCACCAACCTCCCGAACCACCCACCTCCCCAGAACATAAGGGAGCAAAACAAAAAGAATATGAGGATGGCGACATGTGGGAGCTTCCGGGGAGGCAGTATTTTGTCAAGAGAGGCTAGATTAGGCACCAAATGGTGGGACAGTCGATGCCCAACAACAACAAAAAGAAAAGAGAGAGAGAATAGAAGGGCTACTAATACAGTGGAGAATTTCGGACCCAATCACTAGCTGGCTGAATAATGCACAACATGTGAATCCAGAAAATTCTTCAACTGCAAAACTTCTCCTACAGATAAGAAACCATTTTTTATTAACCCTTGAAAATGCATTGTTTTTTGTATGACAGCAGCTTGTACTTCTCTACTTTTTCACATCCATAAGTTTTTCGTTTGTTTCAAGAAAAGAAAATGTCTGATAATTGCTGCATGGAAGAGAGATTTTACAGAATGCAAGATATTGCAAAGCACATTATTTTCATCCTGCGTTTTGCATGCTTACCACATAGCAGATGTTGAGAAGGACCCAAAAGATCTCCAGGAAGAAGGAGGAAAAGAAGGCACTGACGGAGAAGGAGAGAGGAAGAACAAAGTGGAACGTGACATCGGCGAAGGGAATCTTTCTACAGCCGCTGCTGCAGCACTGGCTGCTGCTGCAGTGAAAGCAAAGGTAATGGGGCATGCCAAATGGCAAGGTGGTGCTGAGAAGAGGGCCTTGTCTGTACCTAGGGCTGGTATCTAAGGGGGGGTTCTAGATCCTGACAGTGCTCGCATACGTGCTTCCTTTGCAGCTAGTGGAGGTGTCGTGCTCTTAACCTTCATCCCGTTTTGTTGTTGCTCTCCAGCATCTCGCTGCAGTGGAGGAGCGCAAGATCAAGTCACTGGTTGCCCTGCTCGTGGAGACACAGATGAAGAAGCTGGAGATAAAGCTCAGGCACTTTGAAGAGCTGGAGACCATAATGGACCGCGAACGTGAAGCGGTGAGGATACTGGGGCCGATATTGATAGAGCTGTTTGGGAAAGGAGTAAAATTGCTGCTTAGGAGACGAGGGAGGCAGCCGTATCAAGGAGAGGAGCAATTAGACTACAGGTTCTGAGGAAAAGACTTGGTGGGGTAGTGGGCCATATAGAGGGGCCAATGAGTCTGTAAAGGCTGAAGTAGGGGGTGTTGATACATGGGCTGAGAGCAAGGGATTGTGAGGTTAGATGCGCAAGTGTCGTGCTTCTAATTTGACACACCTCCCAGGTCAAGAACAAGTGAAGAGCGAAAACATCCCCTCCCCACTTTGCAGCTGCGTGCAAGCACAGAAAAGGGAGTCTGTTACACAAGATGGAGTCAGCACAGAATATGGAGTCAGCTATGCAAAATGGAGTCAATGGTCAGTATATCATTCTTAATAGCGCTACAGCAAGGGAGAGTGGTAGTGAGGCTACAGAGACTGAGGCAGGAGAACTGTAACTATTGAAAGACTAACAACAGGCAGAAATAAGGTTGTAGTAACTGAAGGAGAGTGGAGTGAGGATATAAGGGCCAAGCGAGGACAGTAATGAGAGGACGTGTGATTGGAACTGTTGGCTATCGGCGCAGGAGAAGTGAGGCTTACATATTCGAAGGTAGTGGAAGAGAAGGCAGCAGAGTTTTAAGGTGGCCATCATTGGGGTGGCGGACTGAAGAAAAGGGACTTTGAGGCAACAGGAGCAGACGGAGAGGGATGTTGATGGTGTACAGTGACAGTTGAGACACTTTAAGAGGGGTTCTGAGGCTGCTAAAGGAGAACAGAAAATTGAAAAATACATTTTGCGTGCAGAAGAGAAGCAGTGAGGCTGTAAAGGTTGGAGCTAAGGATCTCAAGACAGTTTTAAATTGATCTGGAAAAAAATAATTAGCGTATGTGGAAAACTGCTGGGTATACTAGACTTGACAGATGATGACTACAGAATCAGAATAGGAGACTGGTAGTGCTAGGGTTCTCCTTCAATTGATCTCCTTTGGTAATTATAAGCATGGAATAGTCTCGTCCACAAGCATGGTCCCAAAGCACTTTTTACAGAGAATATATATTTCACATTCACCTTTTTCAGAAAGGCCAAAAATACTTCTTGTTTGAAGAGAAACAATTTAGCAGTCTATTTAGCAGTGCTGTATAGGCAAATTACAATTTTGTTAATAAAAATTAAACTCGCAATAAAAATATTTGTCACTAGAGAACTAAGTGGCAAAAAAAAAAAACTTTTACAACAGGGAGAACTAGGGATTGCTGTAAAGCAACCGTTCTTTCTCCTTCATGTGATCTCCCTTGATAATTGTATGCACTGAATAGAATTGCAAGCCTATTCCTAATAAAAGCGGTGGAAAGAATAAAAGATAAATCAATGAAAATTACATTGAGTTTTTATCAAGAAGGCCTGTCCTACTTCAGCATATTTTTAAGAATCTGTGATAAGCCGTTTAAAAGTGCATTAGCTGCTTTGTCTGGTAGATTGAGCTTTTAATTTGCCACACAGTTTTATTTGTTCCTTCATAGCATAATAAGATGCAAGAGACTATCCACCTGTAGAGTTGCTATTTAGAAGTAGCCACACCTGTTCCAGTGGGCCATGATAACTAAATGGAATTGGCCAATATAGCATGTTATACAGGCTGCTAAAGTATTTCTGATGGATGCATCAGTCTGTGGATTCCTCACCTTTTGAATTACCCCTGTGCCAGCATTCCACGGAAACTTTTTTTCTAGCTCTCCCACGTCGACGAGGACGTCACAATGGCACGGCTCTGCTCGCGACTCTGTATGACGTCATCGGAGCCATAAGAAGACCTCGTCGGCGTGCTGACGTCAGTTCCCTCTTTTCCGCGCCGTCGACGCGTAACGATTTTCTGGGACTCTCCAATTGGTTTTGTTATTACTTTTTCTTCTTCACTCTTGGAGTAGCAGTGCGATGGCTACTTTGAAGAAGTCTGGATTTAAGCCGTGTAGAGAGTGTGGGGGACATATGTCCATCACTGATCCCCACGATGACGGTCTCTGGTGTCTCTCGTCGGACCACGACGTCGGAGGCTGTTCCAGTTGTGGGAAGATGAATCCGAAGGCTTTGAAGGAGCTAAACTTTTTATGGCAAAAGCAAGGAAGGAGAAGAGGGGTCGTAAGAGGTCGAAATCGAAGTCGTCGACCTCGCATACTTCGAAGTCGAAGAAGCACAAGAAGAAGAGAAGGCATGGTTCTCAACACCGTTCTTCGAAGGGTAGGGCTTCGAGGTCGCCTTCTCCGGCTCCGCGACGTCGCTCTAACGATGTCATCTCGCCTTTTCCTTGTCCTCGAGCGACTCCGACTCGCTCACCGACGCCGAGGGGTTCTCCGGCGCCAAGGATGTCTCCGGAGCCCAGGGAGGCTTCTCCTGTGCCTGTGGCCTCGCCTGTTCCGGATCCGACGTCCCTGGCGCCGGAGCCTCGGCCTTCTTCTCGGCCTCAACTGGATTCAGACTCAACTCCTTAGCCACCCTTTCCTGAGCCTGGGTAGGATCCTTCGCATTTTCTTAATGAGATGTACGGCATGATTGCCAGGGCAGCCTACCCTACCGGTGTGCCGTCGGGCCCCGTGGGTCCACTTGCTTTCAATTTGGGCATTCCTCATCAATATGCCCAAGGCTCCCTTTGTGCCCTTTATGCCGTCGGCGCAGGTCTGGCACTTTCCGGCTCCGAGGTTTTCGACGCTGGTTTCTCAATCTCCGGCGCCATCTGGTGGTCCTTCTTCGTCTCGGCTTCGATCAGCGCCGTTGCCTGCTTCGGAAGGTCTTCCTTCGATGCCGGCGCCTGTCTCTTCGGCGCTGCGCTTGGCGCCGCCAACGCCGATTCCGAAGTTACGGTCAAGAAGGGTCGCCCAAAGACTGCTGGAGGAGGAAGAATATCGGTAGTATGAGGCTGAAGAAGGTGAGATCGACGAGACTGTTGATGAGTTTGAGGGCCTTCGAGAGGCAAATGGCCTAGACACTTCCCCTGAGTGGGAGCTTACTTCGCCAAAGGCCTTACCTTCTCAGGATGTTGCACCATACCATGCTGTCATCAGGAAAGCTGCTGAACTTTTAGACCTTCAGTTACCTACAGCTGATTTCAGGCCAAATATTCTCACAGAGGGTGTTACATTCTCCATCTTCTGTGGTTGAACCTCTTTTACCTTTTAATGAGGTCTTGACTGAGCCAATTCTGGAGGTGTGGCGGAAGCCCTTATCGGCTCCTGCTGTTTCAAGGACTGTAGCAAGGAGGTACAGGCCTGCTCCTAATGATCCTGCTTTTCTTTCTGCTCATCCTTCGCCAGAAAGTTTGGTAGTGCAGGCTTCCTGTTGTAAACAGTCGGCTGGGTCTTTCCCTCAAACTCCTGGACACAGGGACTCTAAGAAATTGGAGCAATCTGCCAAGAAGGTTTTCTCTTGTTCAAGTATGGCGTTGAAGTCTACCAATGCAACGTGCTTGTTGGGGAGGTATATACATGCCTTAATTGACTCAGCCAAACAGTTGGCTCCTAAGTTGCCGGACAATGATCGTGGTTCCTTTTTGGAGGTTTTGGCGGATACGCAGGCTGCAGCCCGTCAAGTTATTCAGTCTGGCCTGGACACTGAGGATTCGGTGGCCAGGATGATGGGTTCCTCTATCGCTACCAGGAGGCATGCCTGGCTTAGGTCTTCGGGGTTCTCTCCAGATGTGCAGGCTGCTCTTCTTGATCTCCCGTTCGATGGATCCAAGCTTTTTGGTGAAAAGGCGGATTCTGCACTGCAAAGGTTCAAATACAGTAGAGCCACTGCAAAGTCCTTGGGTATTCAGTCCCAGTCTAGGGGCTTTGGTAATAGGAGGTACCGTGGTTTTGGTAAGGCGGCTTCCTTTCGGGGCCGTCAACAGCCTCAGCAACAGCAGCAGCAGAACCCTCGGTAAAAGTCATACAGAGGGAAGGGCAAAGGTTGTCTGCGGGGTGCATCCCGACAACTCTCCTCCTCCCCTGTCCCCACCACTGGTACCACGGGAAAGCAGCTCTATATCCCCCATCTTGGCGCATGCTGGTCCTGGAGGGGGTCGGTTGTCCCATTTTCTACAAGATTGGAAATCTATCACATCAGACCTTTGGGTTTTGAATCTTGTGGAGAATGGGTACGCCCTTCTCTTCCGAGAGTTTCCACCTCCTTACCCTTCTCGCCAGTGCTGGTGTTCGGAGGACCATTTGCTGCTTCTGCAGCAAGAGGTTCTTGTTTTGCTTCAGAAAGGTGCGATAGAGGTGGTTCCGGAGTAGGAAAGGGGTCAGGGATGCTACTCCCGGTATTTCCTGATTCCCAAGAAGGACGGCAGGTTAAGACCGATCCTAGACCTCAGGGTCTTGAATTTTTACCTCAGGCAGGAGAAATTCAAGATGTTGACCCTAGCTCAGGTTCTTCTGGCGCTGCAGCAAGAGGACTGGATGGTGTCGATCGACTTACAGGATGCGTATTTTCACATTCCTATCCTGAAGTCGCATCGGAAGTATCTCCAGTTTAAGGTAGGGTCTCAACATGATCAGTTTGCGGTCCTCCCGTTCGGTCTCAATTCCGCACCACAGGTGATGGCGGTGATGGCAGCTCATCTCAAAGTCGTGGATCCCTGTTTGCCCCTATTTGGACGACTGGCTGCTCAAAGCAAAGTCACCAGAGATGGTGTTGCGTCATCTGCAAGTAACAGCACGACTGTTGTTCGACTTGGGTTTCTCGATAAATGTACCCAAATCTCACCTGGTGCCCTCACAGCGCAACCTGTTCATAGGGGCAGTACGGGACACTACTGTGTGTCGAGCTTTCCCGCCTCCGCAGAGGATTCTCGACATTCAGGAGATGATTCCTTTGTTTCACGATGGAGCGGTTGTTCCAGTCCTGAAGGTCCTACGCCTGCTCGTCTGTTCGCTTCCTGCATACTGTTGGTCAGTCATGCACGCTGGCAGATGAGGGCACTCCAGTGGTGCCTCCGCAGGCAGTGGTTTCAGTACAACGGAGATCTCAGGGAGTTGGTCAGGATCTCCAGAGACACTGCAGTGGATCTGTCTTGGTGGAGTGTGGAGGGCAACCTGTCGCAAGGAAAACCCTTTCAACTTCCTCCACCGGTGGCCGCGGTGATCACAGATGCCTCCACTCTAGGGTGGGGTGCTCATCTGGGGGATTTGGAGATCAAGGATCTTTGGTCTCCGGAAGAAAGGTTGCTTCACATCAACCTTCTGGAATTGCGGGCGATACGTTTGGCTCTCAAAGGCTTTTCTTCCCTCCCTTCGCGGTCAGTCGGTGCAGGTCCTGACGGACAACACTACCGCGATGTGGTACATAAACAAACAGGGAGGTGTAGGGTCGTATTGTCTCTGCAGAGAGGCTCTGCGACTCTGGTCTTGGGCTCAGGGGCATCGGATTTGTGTGTTTTCAAATCATCTTGCCGGAGTGCTAAATGTGCGTGCGGACAGTCTCAGTTGGCGTTTCTCGGCCAACCAAGAGTGGAGGCTTCATCCAGAGGTAGTCCATCATATCTTCCTGAAGTGGGGATTCCCTCGGTTGGACCTTTTCGCCACTCAAGAGAACGCTCACTGTCTTTCATTCTGCAGTCTCCAGTTTCCGATTCGGGAATCGTTGGGGGACGCGTTTCAGTTGGAATGGGATTCACAGCTCCTTTACGCATTTCCTCCCATACCCTTGATTCCTCGGGTTCTGAGGAAGATTCGCCAAGACCGGGCCCAAGTCATATTGATCGCTCCGGATTGGCCAAGAAGGGTGTGGTATACAGTTCTACTTCTCCTCTCATAGCACCCTCCGCTCCTTCTCCCTCTCAGGGCAGACCTCCTCCCGCAATCGCAGGGGCAGGTTCTACACCCCCACCTCCAGAGCTTGCACCTTCATGCCTGGAGATTGAATGGGGCAATCTGAGTTCTTTCTCTCTCCCACCGGATGTGGTGGATGTTATTTTATCATCCAGGAGACACTCCACCAAATCTATTTATTCCTCTAGGTGGTCCAAATTTGTGAAATGGTGTGGAGAGAAGTCCATTGATCCTTTGAAGGCCCATTTGTCTGATGTGCTTGGTTTCTCTCTTTCCTTAGCTCAGCAGGGTTGTGCTGTGGCTATGGTAAAGGGTTACTTGTCGGCCTTCCTTTGTTTGCCGGATCAACCATCTTTATTTAAGTCCCCCATTGTTATGAGGTTCATTAAAGGCCTCACCAATAGGTTTCCTCCCACTCCCTTCATTATGCCTCAGTGGGATTTGAATCTAGTACTTACTTTATTGATGGGGTCTCCTTTTGAGCCTCTTCATAGTTGCCCGTTGAGGCTTCTTTCTTTCAAGACGGTCTTTCTGATCGCTATTACCTCAGCCAGGAAGGTAAGTGAGCTTCAGGCTCTTAGTTCTAAACCTTAGTTTTTAACCATTCATGCAGAAAAGATGGTTCTCAGGACCAGGGCTGCTTTCCTGCCTAAGGTGGTCACTCCTTTCCATCAAGGGCAGTCTATTACCTTGCCTACCTTCTATCCCCCCCCCCCCTCCCCTCACCCTTCCAAGGAAGAGGAGAGACTTCACCGCCTGGATCCTAAGAGGGCTGTCAGCTTCTATCTGGACAGAACCAGGGACCTACGGCTGGATGACCAGCTCTTCGTGGGCTACATTGGACGAATGAAAGGCAAAGCTGTCCACAAACGAACACTCTCCAGGTGGATCATCTTGTGTATCAAGATCTGCTACGCCCTGGCCAAGAAGGAGCCGCCTGAAGGTATAAGAGCTCATTCCACCAGAGCCAAGTCATCTTCTTCTGCTTTGGCTAGAGGTGTTCCTGTTGTAGACATCTGCAGGGCTGCAACTTGGGCCTCCCTCCACACTTTTGCGAAGCATTACTGCTTGGATTCGGAGGTTAGGAGTGATTCAGCGGTAATTTCACGGTAATTTCTCAATGCAAAACATCATTACCTCTTGTTTACCGCTTAAAGGGGATGGACCTTTGCCACCGTGTGAATCATCATCAGGAGACTTTGCATAAACATGAAAAATCAAATGCAAATAATATTTAAGGCAATAATGGGAGTTGTGAGTAGTTTTAAAGGGTTTTATTTTCTAATCAAAAGTTAAGGTTCTCTGACTCTTTATTCATTAGTCAAATATCAATCATGTTACAGAATTGAAAAATAGGAAAAAATAGAATTAATACAGAACATATTATAGATTGCATACAAGGCATTCCATAAAGGAAGAAAAACCCATTTCTATGTCAGAAACTCAAAGAGTTTTAAGAAAATATAATTCTAGAGTGAGTTTTGCAAAGCTAATCAATAATTAATAATTGGGAAAAATCTCCTATAAAGAGAAATAAAATGCATAGGACAAAATAAGTCTTTGCAAAGCCAGTTAGTCAAAGCATGAAACTTAAAGTTTTAGAATCTAAACCTGTCCAGTTCTATCAGCTGGTCCTGTCTGTCCTCGCTCTGCCTGCCTGAGCCCCCGCAGACGCTGCCCCTCCTTCCTCTCTGGCTTCGCTGGTTCATCTCTGCTTCTCTGTGTCAGGAGCTGCCATAGCCCCTCCCTCCTCTCCGGCTCAATACAGAACTTTTACAAAAAATCTGTTTATTCTGCCTTGCGTCCTGCTAAAAAAAATAAGCAGAGCCTGCCCACACCTCTCAGCTAGCAACCAATATTTCCATCAAAAATACACATGAATAAACAAGAATGATGGCAGTGGTCCTAGTCAAGCAACAGTCAGCACCTCTGCAGAGTTTCGCATAAAGTAAATCACGGAATTTTTGTTGTTAACGTGCTCAATGATAAGCACCGTGCCATCCACAATGCTACTCAATATGAAGAGAAAAAACAATTCCTCCAAACATATTTTACAATATAATTCCAGATAACAGAGCACAGCAAAAGAATTTCAAACTGGTAAACAGACAACCAGTAAAGTGTTTAATACAAAAAAAAAAAAACATTGATATCTGACCTGGACGGGGTTCGGATTGACGTTCGCATGAACTCTTGAATGTTGAACACTTTTGCTTTATGAAACGCTTATCATGACGTTTCCTTCAATCACTTTACGTTGTCTTTAAATGATTACTTGGTTTTTTGCTGCCGTCTAAACTCTGATTGCTGACTTTAAAAAAAAAAAAACTGGATCGCTTATCTTCCTTGAAACGTATGAGTACCGGTTTTAAGCCTTGGAAAAGTCGTTTTACGACGAAACACGTGTTGGCTGTGTAATATCAACATCTACGTGCCGATATAATTTTTCAACATCAACGTGTCAAGACTTTGGAATTTGTCTCTGATTTTTTTGTATTAAACACTTTACTGGTTGTCTGTTTACCAGTTTGAAATTCTTTTGCTGTGCTCTGTTATCTGGAATTATAAAAATACACGTGACTTGGTCTTCGTAGCTTGTCCAATAGGAGCTTCAGAACACATCGACTCCCCATGGGCTGACTGGACACGTCATCAATCAGGCGAGTTCTTGTAACACGTTTCAGTCTTGTGCTTAGATGACTTCACATCCTAAAAACAATTACATTTTCTGCAACAAAAAGTATTAATTATGCGGAAACAGAGAATACATATTATAAGAAAAATGTGTGCTCTGCAGTTTTCTTTCTACGTGATGAAGTGAATAAAGCTTTGTTTAAACAACTGCATGGAGATAAGTATGCGAAGGTCTTTCATGGAAAGACGGAAACAGGGGGCGTAAATTATAAGAAAGGTCCTTTCATGAAAGCTGGGAGGAAAAGAGCACACCTTCCTTTCTTATCTCAAGGTTGAAAACTGCAGTAAGCTTCCCAAAGCAAACTGAAATCACGAGCTTTTCTACACTGCAAAAATGCGGGTTAATTCAGCACAAATATATTCTTCTTTGAACACATTTTCTAAATTAAATGTACATTCTATAGTGAGGTTAATTTCTAGAATAATCACAATTAAACAACCATGATTAATTAATAGCAAAAACAACAGTTGATGGACAGAATGCAGAACATTGTCATACATTCACCCCAGTACAGAGATCTGGGCCTAAATCCATCGTTTATTTGCTCACCGTGCCATTCCAGTTTGAACCCAGCCATATGCAAATCAGTCTTGACCCTGTGCCTCATGGGAACAGTCCAGCCCGAACTGCCAAGCCAGGTCCTCCCTGGACTGGAAACCAGCATCCTAGGACCGGTTTCGGGGTTTCACCCCTCTTCAGCCAGGATAGCTTGACTCCAGTGGCATGGAGAGCACGGGACCCACGTCTGGGCATACCCGTCCCACTCGGGGTGACAAATGCAAAAACAACAGTTGATGGACAGAATGCAGAACAATGTCATACATTCACCCCAGTACAGAGATCTGGGCCTAAATCCATCGTTTTGGTATCGCTTTGTTCGCCCTAAGTTGGCAGGGTATGCCCAGACGTGGGTCCCTTGCTCACTTTGCCACTGGATTCAAGATAGCCTGGCTGATGACGGCTGTAAGCCAGAAACCGGTCCCAGGATGCTTGTTTCCGGTCCAGGGAAGACATGGCTTGGCAGTTCGGGCTGGACTTTTCCATGAGGCACAGGGTCAGACTGATTTGCATATGGCCATGTCTGAACTGGGGTGGTGGAGTGAGCTAAAGAATGATGATGGATTAAACCCAGATCAGTTGACTGGGGGTGAGTGTTTGATTTGCTCTAACGCTCCGTCCATCATCCCCTTTGGTATCGCTATGATTAATTAATTGAGCATGGTTTTACATGAAAGCACTTTAGATTAAAAGCATCTGTCCAGGCCTCATTCATTTAAAAAAAATTTTTTTTTCACTTGCACCAAAAGTCTGCGTGCCATTTTTTAAAAAGCAGTTTGTGTCTGAAACACAAAACAGAGCAATGCCTAAATCCAGGTGAAATCTGGGCTCCATCAGGAGGAATGGCCATTTTGCACGTTCTGTGCTGCAGGACCTTTTGGTATGAGTAGGTGGACACCCCCCTCCGGGAGCGGGACTGCTGTGGGATTCAATTCAAAAGGTGAGGAATCCACAGGCCGATGTATCCATCACAATTTACTTACTTTCGGTAATGCTTTTTCTGGCGGATACAGTATCTGCCTGTGGATTCCTCACTGCCCCACCCTCCTCCCCGTTGTCCACCTTCGTATACCGAAAAGGTTTTTCATTATTTGACATGGTTGTTTCCCTATGTCTTTTGTTTGCCTTGATTTTGGGGTTAGGAATTGCTTTGTCTCTTTAGTCTTTCCTATTTTTCTATATACTGTGTGTATTTGTGAGTATATTGTATACTGTGTATACTCCAAATATGTTGTCGGTCCACCCGTTCGCCTCGAAGGCATGGAAAAAATGGGTGGAACTGACGTCAGCACGCCGTTGAGGTCTTCTTATGGCTCCGATGACATTCTACGGAGTCGCGAGCGGAGCCGTGCCATTGTGACGTCCTCCTTGACGTGGGAGAGCTAGAAAAAAAGGTTCTGTGGAATGCTGGCGCACGGGTAATTCAAAAGGTGAGGAATCCACAGGCAGATACTGTATCCACCAGAAAAAGTGTTACCGAAGGTAAGTAACTTGTTGTTCTCTTCAAAAAGTTTTTGGGCCTGTCTGGAAAAAAGTGAACATGAAATATGTCACAAGATGCACCAACAGACATCTCCGAGACCCTGGACATCTTCAGGAAAAAAAGGCTCCTTTGGTGTCAAAGATGGAGGGCTGGCCCTTCCGGTATCCCAACATACTAGGCAACACCCAGTCCAGAGGTGGTTTCCTCAAGTACCTCTGACCACAAGGAGGACGATGTCGAACAGGCGCCAAAGACCAGTGTCCCTCCACCGGAGACCATGCCTCAGGGGTATAAATATGCCACTTGGCTCCGAGACCCACGCCACCAAGCCAGGGTTACACACACAAATGTCCACACTGAGGTATAACGCTGCTCCCTCCAGGGCCTCTGCTGCCTTCCTACTTCGATCCGCACCAAGAGAAATCTTTGGGGTCAACCAAGACTCTGCACAGTGGCATTGAGTACTCACTCCGAAAGGTCATCACTGAAGGCACCCCCAAAGCCTGTGCCAAAGATTCCGTTAATGCTGAAAGCTTCGCCACAGCCGGATCCAACGAACTGGAGTTGCCAATCTTGCAGATACTTCAGGTTGAGCTCAACGCCAAACAGAAGAATCTTTTCATTACATCCACCCTGTCACTGGGAAGATCTCAGCAAAGCCACTTCTGCTGCAGCCAACCGATACATTGCCTTGTAAAACAGAAGGTTTTCCTTTGAGGCAGAACCCTCTTCAGAGACTTCTTGCTAACCGGCACCGAAGAAACACAGGGTCAGTGGCTCCAGCCTTCTCCCTCACTTTCCATCTCCACCACCACATCCGCCTCCACTAGAGTAACCTGAGGGGTGTCAATGCACCTTTTCAGACACAGGCAGCCGATGCTATCCTGTCAACCCAAATGATCAGCCCTTAGACCCACTGATGACCCCTGCAATGATTAAAACGTTAACCCACCAGGCGACCCAGACTTGAACCATTACCCGGTCAGGGTATTCCCGCTGAGCAATGGCATGTGCTATCATGCGGTCATACAGAGAGCCTCATATGCAAGTCATACAGGGGAACAAGATGTTCGAGGCATTTGAGCTGTAGATCGTATACTTGTGCATAGATCGCCATCTGGTGTTGGGCTCGGATGTTTGCACTTTGTTTTTGTCTTGTAAGAAGTTCTTTGTAGTCACGAGATAGGTGACTCCTCCTTAGGATGATAGTGCGCATGGGCATCGACTCCACCCTCAGATTGTTTTTTTCCACCATCGGGTTCGGATGTATATTGCTGCGCTCCGGGTCGGTGTCGTACTCGATCCCCTTTCGACGCGCAATCCCTCACCGCTCGACGGTATTGTTTCGATCGTGTTCCCCTTCCACGCGCATCCAAGACAACTTCGATTCCGGTCGTTCACGCGGGCCGTTGGGCCCATCGGCGCCATTAGGCCCTGCAGTCAATGGAAAGAACTCCATTTAAAAAATGCCCCCTGTGTGGTGCTAAATTCCCATACACTGATCTCCACGAGGTCTGTAATCTTTGCCTCTCTCCAGAACACGAGGACAAAGACTGTGAGGCCTGTGCTTCCTTCAGATCGAAAAAGACTATACGGGATCGCCAGGCTCGACGTCACGTAATGTCTCGATCAACTGCCTCGGCGCCGTAAGACATCTTCGATGCAAGTCCAGATGCTCCACAACAAGAACAACCGGAGGATAAAGACATCAGCGTCTCCGAGGAAGACGACTCAGACGCCGAGGATCAGACAGTTACTGCAGGGCAATGGACCGTGAGTACCGACCTCGTCACCCCTGCCCCATCTAAATCACAGGATGAGGCTCCGGTAACACCTTCGCCTTCGGGCTCAGGTCCACACCGGGAGAATGCTTCCGATGCCCCGCCCTCGGGCCCGGCTCTGAAGCCGAAAGTAAAGCCTTCAGGCGGCTCGGGACGAGCCAGCCGCGTACCGGTACCGAAAAACAATCCCCGGCACCGAAACCAAAGCCAAAAGTTACTACATCGGCACCGAAGACGGCTTCGACACCGAGCCTTTCGGCACCGAACAAGCCCTCGGACCCGAAAAAGTCACATAAATCTTCGGAACCGAAGAGGATTTCGGACTCAAAGACTCCACAGAAGCATAAGGAGACCAAAACCCCTCCTAAAGCTACAGAGGCTAAGTCCAAGCACCACTCGAAACCAAGATTCTCAGTGCCGAAAAAAGACATCTGAAAGAGACACGTTAGTGACAGATTCCTTACCTTAGAATATCCCCAGGCGTCAGGCTGGATCCGGTAAGTTTTTGCGTAGCAGTACCCTTGCGCGTTGGTAGGCGGCGTCGTGCGGCTCCGCGTCCGTCATCGGCGTCGTGATCGCCGGGATGACGTCGCGGGCAGTACTTAGGCGCCGCCCCTGCGCGCTGACGTCAGTTCTTCTTTTTCCGCGCCAGCAAGCGCAGATCCGGGAAGAGCAGTGCCCTAGTCATTTTTGACTAACTTTTTTGGTGAATTTTTTCACTGTTTTTCTTCCAATCGACTTCAAGGTGTCGTAGGGATGCCCGGTTTTAAGCGTTGCGGCGCCTGTGCTCGGATGATGTCCATCACAGACCCGCATCGGGAGTGTCTCTTCTGCCTCGGCCGAGGCCACGACACGGAGTCGTGTTCCGACTGCCGGGCCCTCAACCCGAAAGCTTTGCGAGAGCGGTCTCGAAAGCTCCTCGAGGCCCGGCATTCGGCTCCGCGCAAGCCCCGGTCGCGTGAGAGGTCCAGGGGTCGATCGCGGAGTCCTCACCGGTCGTCGGCATCGAAGTCTTCTTCGTCCGGTAGAGTCCAAACACAAAAAGTCCAAAAGCATCGTCGCTCTAGGACTTTGCCTCGCCGAGTCTCGCGACTCGGCTGAGGCCCCTCCCGGCACCGTCCCCGCGGCCCCGGACATGCCTGTGGAGTCGCCCCCGCAATACCCGTCCTTCCCGGGTTCGGGGGCGGATCCGGCCCAAACTACAGGAATTCCTGTCGGCCATGGCCCGCCTCTTCGGGCCTCAAGGTCCCCTCGGTGCGCCTTCGGGCCCCGCGGGCCCTGATGGGGTTGCTCCGTCGCCGACGGCTCCGGCCCCGGCGTCGCCCGTGCCTCCAGCCTCGATCCCGGCTCCGGCCCCGGCCTCGATCCCGGCTCCACAACCCCCATCGATGCCGGTCGACCTAACGACACCTCCGCCGGCGCCGATGTCTCCGGTGCCGTTCTCGACGCCGCCTGGGGCTCCGGGCGGCGTCGTCCCCCAGTTCCTTCCGGCTCCGGACATGGACCCGGACCGGCGTCGCTCGGCGCCGGTTCCGGCGCCGATGGGACCTTGGGTCCCCAATTTCCCTCCTCCTCCTTATTTTGAACCAGAGGAGGACCAGGAGGACTGGGAGGGGTCTGATGACCCTCTGACACAACAGTGTCAGTACGATGAGGACTGGACAGAGGGTCTAGGGGATGCCAGTGGTCTGGATACTTCCCCTGACACTGGCATGCTGTCTCCTCCCGTGGCTACGGAGGAGGGAGCCAATTTTGCAGCGGTGTTGCGTAGGGCGGCTGGGGCCTTACGTCTCCAACTCCCTACTGTGGCGGTCAAGACTAATATCTTGACAGAGGTGCTTCAGCCGGCAGCCTCCTCTACGGAGACTGTGCTGCCGTTTAACGACGCCCTCACTGACGTTCTTTTGGGCGCCTGGTCCAAGCCCAACACAGGGGCTCCTGTGGATAGGAACGTGTCCCGGCGCCATCGCCCAGCTCCGGGCGACCCCTGTTTCTCCCTGTCCACCCCACTCCTGAGAGCTTGGTTGTCCAAGCCTCCGCTTCCCAAACCGCCTTCTCTACCGCCCCTCCGGATAGGGAATCCAAACGCCTGGATCAATTTGGGAAGAAGGGTTTTCTTCCTCCAGTGCTGGCTTGCGGTCCATCAACACCGCTTGTCTTTTGGGCCGATATACCCACTCCTTGTGGGATTCGGTGGCGACTGTTTTGCCCCAGTGTTCTGAGGAGGTCCAGACACTGCTTTCACGCGCCATTGCGGAAGGAAGGGATGCGGCCAAATACACGATACGATGTGGCCTTGATACCGCCGACTCGCTGGGCAGGTCTATTGCAACGACGGTGGCGCTGCGACGCCACGCCTGGCTGAGAACCACTGGTTTTTCAGGGGATGTCCAGAATACTCTCATGGACATGCCCTTTGATGGAGTCGGTCTTTTTGGGTCCAAAGCAGACCATGCGTTGGAGCGCTTTGAGGACTCACGGGCTACTGCCAAGTCCCTGGGCCTTTCTGCTACACGCCCTCCGCTGACTTCTGCTTTTCGCCCCTATCGTGGCCACGGAAGGGGCGCCCGTCCCGTCAGCAGCCCAGCCACCGGCCCGCGCAGCAGGCGTCTTCGCATGGCCGAGGACGTGGATTCCGCCGTGGCGGATCGGGCAACCAGCGTGCGGGTCAGGCCACCACCTCCAACCCGTCCGCGGCCTCCAGAGCCCTCCTAGTCCCTCCTTTCAGGTGCACAGCACGCCAGTAGGGGCAGGGTCCGCCATCACCTTCCCCACTGGCGTACCATCACCTCGGACAGGTGGGTCTTGGACATTGTCCGAAGGGCTACTCCCTCCCCTTCGAGACCACCCCCAGCCATGCCACCTCAATTCCACCGCATGTCAGGGGATCACTTGAGTACTTCTGCAGAAGGAAGTCACGGCCCTCTTGACCAAGAGGGCCATCGGCGTGTTCCAACCCCAGAAGTAGGGCGTGGTTGCTACTCCCACTACTTTCTGGTGCCCAAAAGGACAAGGAGGACATGCGTCCTATCTTGGACCTCCGGAACGTCAATCGCTTCCTCCGGAAGGAGAAGTTCAAGATGCTCACCCTAGCTCAGGTCTTGACTGCCCTCGACCCTGGAGACTGGTTGGTAGCGTTGGACTTGCAGGACGCATATTTCCACATCCCGTCCTGCTGGCCCACCGGCGTTACCTTCGGTTCACGGTAGGCCCCGAGCATTTTCAGTTCACCGTGCTCCCCTTTGGCCTTACCAGTGCCCCTCGGGTGTTCACGAAAGTGATGGCGGTGGTCGCAGCTCATCTGCGCCGGGCAGGGGTTTCAGTCTTCCCCTACCTCGACGACTGGCTGCTGAAGGCGGGCTCATCCCAGGCAGTCGTCTCCCACCTCCAGACTACGGCCGAACTCCTGCACTCGCTGGGGTTCCTCCATCAATGTGCCGAAGTACATCTGATTCCTTCTCCACAGCTCCTTTTCATCGGAGCAGTTCTGGACACGACGCAGTTTCGGGCCTATCCTCCCGAACGGCGAGTCCGGGATATTCAGGCTATGATTCCGATCTTTCAGCCTTTATCCTGGGTTTCGGTACGGATGACCCTGAGGCTGCTGGGCCTCATGGCCTCCTGCATCCTGCTGGTCAATCATGCCCTCCTGCATCCTGCTGGTCAATCATGCCAGATGGCATATGCGGGCTCTGCAGTGGGACCTGAAGTTCCAGTGGGCGCAGCACCAGGGCAACCTGTCCGATCACGTTCAGATCTCGGAGGGACTGCAAAACAGTTGCAGTGGTGGCTCTCGAACCGGCAATGGGTCATGGGCAGATCCCTCTCCCTTCCCCAGCCAGAGCATACAGTTGTGACGGACGCGTCCCTTCTGGGATGGGGCGGTCACATGGGAGAGGCGGAGATCAGAGGCCTCTGGTCTCCAGGCGGAGTCCCGGCTCCATATCAACCTTCTGGAGCTCCGGGCGATCCGACTTGCACTCAAGGCATTCCTTCCCTCTGTCAAAGGGAAGGTAGTGCAGGTGTTCACAGACAACACCACCGCCATGTGGTACTGCAACAAACAGGAGGCGGGGTGGGGGTCTTGGACCCTTTGTCAGGAGGCTCTGCGCCTCTGGACATGGCTGGAACATCAGGGCATGTTCCTGATGGTTCAACACCTGGCAGGTTCCCTGAACGCCAGGGCGGACGAACTCAGCCGCAGGTGCATGATGGATCACGAATGGCGTCTTCACTCGAAGTGGCGCAAGGACTCTTTCTACAGTGGGGAGAGCCTTGGTTAGATCTATTCGCCACCGAAGAGAACGCGCAATGTCATCAGTTCTGCGCGTTGGAATTTCAAGCGGCACTCGCTCGGCGACGCTTTTCGTCGCGAGTGGAGTCTGCGGTCTGTTGTACGCCTTTCCGCCTATACCACTTCTACCCAGAGTGTTGAAGAAGATTCGGCACGACCGGGCCCAAGTCATTCTTGTGGCTCCGGACTGGGCTCGAAGAGTTTGGTATCCCGAGCTACTCAATATGAGCGTAGATCCCCGATCCGTCTGCCTCTTCGGGAGGATCTTCTGTCGCAGCAGCAGGGGACGGTCCTCCACCGAACCTGTCCAGTCTACACCTGCTTGCGTGGAGATTGAGCGGCGGCAGTTGATTCCTTTCGACTTGCCTCCCGAAGTTTGTGATGTGATTCTGGCAGCCAGGCGTCCCTCCACTAAGGTGGTATACGCCTGCAGGGTGGAACAAATTTGTGGCATGGTGCACAGCAAAGGCTGTGAATCCCCTTTCTGCCCCTCTTTCTGAGGTCCTTCTGTTACTTCTCTCTCTGGCCCAACAGGGTTCTGCCCTGGGTACCATCAAGGGTTATCTTTGTGCTATCTCGGCCTTCCTCAGGCTCCCTGATCAGCCCTCCCTTTTTCAAGTCCCCTGTTGTTAACAGGTTCTTAAAGGCATTACTCACCTCTTCCCTCCTGTTCCGTTTGTGATGCCTCAGTGGGACTTGAACTTGGTTCTTACCTTTTTAATGTGCGCTCCCTTTGAGCCTCTACATAACTGTCCTCTTCGTCTTCCTGACTCTGAAGACAGCCTTTCTGGTGGCCATCACCTCCGCTCGGCGGGTGAGTGAGCTCCAGGCTCTATCTTGCAAACCTCCCTTTCTGTCTGTTCATCCAGACAAGGTTGTTCTTCGGAAGCGTCCGTCCTTCTTGCCAAAGGTGGTTACTGCTTTCCACATTGGGCAGACCATCACTTTGCCCACCTTCTTTCCGCCTCCGCATCCTTCCAGAGAGGAAGAGAGGCTCCACCGTCTGGACCCAAAACGTGCGCTCTCCTTCTATATCGACCGCACAAAACACTTCCGGGTGGATGACCAGCTCTTTGTTGGCTACGTGGGCGCCAAAAAGGTCGGGCGGTGCACAAGAGGACCATCTCCCGCTGGGTTACCTTGTGCATCAAGACCTGCTATTCTTTGGCTAAGAAGGAGCCTCCTGTTGGGCTGCGTGCCCATTCCACCAGGGCAACGGCTGCTACCACGGCCTTGGGCCGCGGTGTTCCGTTGCCGGTTATCTGTCAGGCAGCTACGTGGGCCTCGCTGCACACGTTTACAAAGCATTACTGCCTTGACAGTCAGGTCCGGAGGGACGGCTTCTTTGGCCGTTCTGTCCTCCAGGACTTCCTTGTCTCATCTTTGTTCGCAGACCCACCACCGGGGGTTGGTATTGCTGGGGTATCTATTCTAAGGTAAGGAATCTGTCACTAACGTGTCTCTTTCAGATGCACAAGTTACTAACTTGTGTAACGATATATCTGTAAGAGACCGTAGTTAGTGACAGATTCGCCTACCGCCCACCCATCCTCCCCGTTCTGCGAACTGATTTCTAGGGTTAAGGACATCCCTTTCAGGGCCCTAGTATTTTTCAGACACCTATGTCAGCTTCTTGCATGGCTCTGCGTTCCTGGCGCGGAAAGTCATGTACAGAACTGACAGCGCGCAGGGGCAGCGCCTAAGTACTGCCCGCGACGTCATCCCGGCGATCACGGCGCCGACGACGGACCGCGGAGCCGCACGGACGCCGCCTACCAACGCGCAAGGGTACTGCTATGCAAAAACTTTCCGGATCCAGCCTGACGCCTGGGGATATTCTAAGGTAAGGAATCTGTCACTAACTACTGTCTCTTACAGATATATCGTTACACAAGTTAGTAACTTGTGCAATAGCTCCGAAGAACTGTTTCACCCAGATCCACTGGGTCCCAAACAAAAAACTCTACATATTAACCCTGTTACAGGTCGTTTTACAGCATTGCCCCATACAAAGAGGAAATTGGACACCTCAGAGGTACCTGAGGTACCCTTAAAGAAAAAGGACATGGCAACTTCACCTCTAAGACCCTCCTCTCCCCCTCCAACTCTTACAGCTGTACCACTTTCTCCAGCACACTCTCCACTACCACCTCCACCACAGGATGATGAGGATGACTTGGGGGATGGGGATGGGGGGGGGGGGAGACCCACAAGGGGATAATGATGATGGTGATAATGATGACGACCACAGCATCCCACCACCTGACCCCTGGGTGGATTATGACGACACCCCAGATATACCTGAGCCAGACTCATACCCATCTAAGCCATCCCCTCCAGACGACAACATAGGGTTTGTGCAACTCATAGATGGAGCAGCCAAATATCATGGGGTAGAATTACACTCCTCTCCTTCGGAGGAAGATTTTCTGCTAGAGACTTTTACACAAACGCAAAGGTCAACAAGTACTCTACCCATGCTCAAAGGTATGATTAAACATGCCCCTGATGTATTTAAAGACCCAGTCAGGGCTAGAGTTCTCAACCCCAGGGTTGATAAGAAATATAAAGCAGCTCCAAATGATCCAGCTTATATCAAAGGGCACCTCCCTCTAGATTCTCTAGTGGTTACAAATGCATGTAAACGGGCAAATTCCCAGACAACAGGTGTTGCCCCTCCTCCAGATAAAGAATCTAAACTACTGGACGCATCTGGTAAACGGGTTGCGTCACAAGCGGCAAATTACTGGCGCATTGCTAACGCCCAAGCTTTACTAGCCAGGTATGACAGGGCGCATTATGATGAACTGGAGACATTAATGCAACATCTTCCTGAACAATATAAGGCAAAAGCTAACGACCTCATACATGAGGGAAAGCTCATCACAAACACCTCAATCAAGTGCGCTCTTGATGCAGCGGACACAGCATCTTGTGCCGTTAATACAAGTACTTTACTGCGCAGGCACGCATGGCTACGCATATCTGGTTTTAAACAGGAGGTGCAGACTCAAATTCTTAATCAGCCTTTTGATCAAGAACACTTGTTCGGACCTACTGTAGACACATCTTTAGAAAAGATGAAGAAAGACACTGAGACAGCTAAATCTATGGGGGCCCTACAGTTACCAACAGCTAGAGGCTCCTTTCGTCGGCTCCTTTTATAGGGCGCCTCCAAAACCATTGGTACAGACACCTCGTCCTCATACAAAAGCCCACTCAAACTTCCTCTAATAAAGGATATTTTAGAGGGGGTACAGAGGCAATAACAACAAAGGAAGAGGCCGCAGTAATAACACTCGCGCCTCCCCTACCACAAAACAGTGACTTTCCACCACTTGACCCCCCCCCCCCCCCAACATTCCACTCCAGTCGGGGGAAGACTATCACAGTTCCTACCTGTTTGGAATTCCATCACCACAGACAGGTGGGTGAGACAAATTCTGTAGTAGGGGATCTCTGTGTATAGTCATCATGTGAATAGTCCCGCCCATGTACGTGGACCCCGGAGCACTTCAATAGATATAGTCTCTTAAGCTGTCTTCTTCTGCAGTCCTGCACAGACACTTAAGAGATAATAAAAGACAATAATGCAGCCTGAAAACACTAGGCTACTCTGGCCATTACTTCATCCTGAAGTGAAAAAGATAGCCAGGTAACAATTAACTTTACAATTTTACTAAGTTTCACACATATAGAAACTCTCCTTCACAAAATCCCTTTTTCATGATAGAGATGAAGGGTTGGACAGACAAGCCCCATAGGCTGCCATTATATGTCTGTAAATGGATACCGTGCCTTTAAGAATCCCTCCAGAGACCCTCGGTATCCCATGATGCACAGCCACAGGCTAGTTACTTCCAGTTCTTTTTTTCCGGCTCCTGCTAGCAGGACCCTGGAGCATTGAGCTCTACCTTTATTGGTATAACTTTCAATATTTAGCTCTAAAAGTAAGTTTGAGTGTTTTACTCGACGTCCTTGACCTTTTTCTTCCTTTTGCTGTCTTTTTTGGGCAGTTAGCCCACATTTTTCTTGTCAAAATGCCATCCTTATTTGACAAGTGCCCTGAATGTGGCAGGAAGAAGGCCAAGTCGGACTCCCACAGAGTTTGTATTCTCTGTCTACCATCTACCCATGTTCCTGACTCCTGTGTCATCTGCAAATCTTTCTCCAGGAGGACCCTGCGTGACAGGGAGAAGATTCGTCTTCAAGGCCTGGAGCAGAGAAAACTACAGACTGCAGGTGGGACATCTGGGCAAGGAGGGAGCCAGTCCTCCTCTAAGACCCATGCGTCGGCCTCTGGGGGGGCTCCCCAGTCGAAAAATGGCAAAAAAACGACGCCGGTCCCGGTCGACGTCGAAGGCGACAACATCGACGTCGAGACCAGATACGACCGCGATATGCTCCCCTTCGGCTCAGGGCTCTGAACCGAAGCGACGTCGACCTAGGAAAAGGACGTCGAGACCTCGGCTGAGGTCGACGTCGAGGACATCCCAGTCGGCACATCATCGCCGTCGATCTGGATCTGGAAGACATCGGCGCTCGCCGTCGAGGCGACACCGCCGGTCGACACGAAGGTCGACGTCGAGGAGAAGGTCGACGTCAGGAAGGCAAAGTTCGACGTCGAGGAGAGGTTCGACGTCACGCAGACGGTCGACGTCGAGGAGGTACCATCATAGCTCGACGTCAAGGGACAGGTCTCCCTCCGTGGTCAGCATCTCCACATCTGTGAGCTCTAGATCACGACGAGCGTCGGCGCTCGCCGTCGAGGGGCACTGCTTCCAGGACTCCCTCTACAAGGCCAGCCCGCAAACGGAGAAGGCAAGTGGCCACCTCGGACTCTGAGTATTCCCGGACCAATTCTCCAACTAGGACACTGGAACCTGCTGAGCCTGTGGATCCACGGCCGTCGCCTGTGCGGCCCAGGACTCCTACTCCTCCGCCTAAAACTCCTCCGCCTCCTCCTCCGCCTCCTCCTTCGCCTCCTCCTTCGCCTCCTGCAGCTCCGCCTGTGCCTGTGACCCCTGCTGTACCGAGCAGGCCACAATCACGTTCCCGGCCAAGACATCGCTCTCGCAGCAGGCACCGTTCCTCTACGAGGTCTCGCCGGCGCCGTCGACGCGAGAGGTCCCATTCTAGATACACTAGGGACACGACGTCCTCTAGTGGGGGGAGATACTCGCCCACGTTATCGGATTCTCCACCCCCGAGAATCTCGCCTGTTGATGACATTGCTACGTTCCAGGAGGTTCTGGTAAGGGGAGCGGCGAAGCTGGGCATTGCACTGTCGGTGCCTACCCCTACTACATCGGTGATTTTTGAGACGCTACAACAGAGGCAAACCTCGCGTCCTCTGCTTCCCTTGGTGCCGGTGTTGGAGGAACCAGCGATGGAATTATTCCTTACACCTGCCTCAGTGAAATCGGGCGCCTTGAGGCTCCAGAAGAAATATCGTCCTCTGGACTCCTGACCCTGCCTTCCTTAGGGTGGACCCCTCCCGATTCAGTCATCGTGGTGGCGGCAAAGAAGCAGCATGCTACGGCCCCTTCATCTACAGTCCCTCCCGGACAAGGAGAGTCGATAAGCTGGACTCTGCGGGGAGGAAGGTCTGCAATACTGCAGCCACATCAATGAAGGCGGTTAGTTCTCACGGCTCTGCTGGGCCGTTACGACCGTTCCCTGTGGGAGGTCTCTTCATCAGTTCATGGACCTCCTACCTAGGGACAAACGTGAAGATTTCCAGGAGGTGCTCAATGAGGGGCTGATGGTCTGTAATCAGATCATTAGTGCGGCTGCGGACACCTCTCTCCTGGCAGCGCATGGGTATTGGCATGGCGTTGCTCTTCGACGGCATTCCTGGTTGCGTCTCACCTCCCTAAAACCGGAGGCTCAACAGCGGATCGCAAACCTCCCCTTCTCAGGTACCACCCTCTTTGGGTCCCATGCGGATGAGGAGATGGCTCGCATGAAGGCTGAGGTTGAGACTCTCAAAGCCGTTGGCCTGGAAAAGCCTAAGGAACAGCGTAGGAATTTCCGCCCTTTCCAACGGCGCTATTCCTCACAACGTTTCCAGCGTGGGCAGGGCCGTCAATCTGGACAGCAACAACAACAGTTTCAACGGTCTTTTGAGCCGTTCCAGAGACGCCAGCCTAGAGGAAGGGCTTCCCAGCATTCGACACCAGGGAATAAGGCCCCAGCGGGTTCCAAACCCTGAAAGGTTACTTCCCCCTCTTCTGTTGCCCACTCCGGTGGGGGGAAGCATTCAAAATTATCTGGTAGAGTGGAAAAACATAACTCTGGACAATTGGGTGCTGAATATTGTTCGCAATGGATACGGTCTACGTTTCACCAGCCCTCCTCCATCGATACCACCAGTTCGTTCACAGTACCAGCTACGCGAACTTCAGGTGGAGGCCGATACCCTGTTAAGAAAAAGGGCAATAGAACTTGTTCCTCCGGCCCAGAGGGGACAAGGTCTATAGTCCAGGTTTTTTCTCGTACGCAAAAAGGACAAGAACGAATTCAGACCCATCCTCGATTTGCGACAAGCAAACAAATGGATCCGCATGAGAGAAGTTCCGCATGTTATCCCTGCACCAGATCTACCCTCAGCTGCATCAGGGAGACTGGCTGTGCGCAATAGATCTGCAAGACGCATATTTTCATGTACCCATAGCGAGGAAACATCGCAGAGTTCCTACGGTTCCTGTTCGGAACAAATCACTATCAGTATGCAGTGCTTCCCTTCGGCCTGAAGTCAGCGCCCAGGACCTTTTCGAAGTGCATGGCGGTAATCGCTGCACACATCCGGAAGAACAAGGTGTTCATCTATCCATACCTGGACGACTGGTTGATCAAAGCGGCCACGTTTCAGGAGGCACAACTGCATTTCACCAGGACTTCCGTTCTACTGAATCGCTTGGGTCTACACATCAATCTGTCGAAGTCTGTCCCGACTTCTGTACAGTGTCTGCATTATCTGGGAGCCAGCATCGATACACGCAATGCAAGCGTGTCCTTCGGAGGAGAGACGCTTATCAATCCTTCGGTAGGCTCAGGCTCTCTTGACCATTCCTTCGCCGACGGTGAGGACGGTGTCTTCTCTCCTGGGTTCCATGGCATCTTGCATCTTCCTCACTCCACATGCACGCCTCCACATGCGACCTCTGCAGGAATGTCTAGAGGATCAGTGGGACCAGAGACGAGGGAATTGGGAGGACAGGATTCAGCTGTCGCAGCATGCCCGCCAGTCCATCAAGTGGTGGTGCTTGCCTCACAATCTCCTCCGGGGGATTCCGTTCCACAAGGAGATACCAGCTCAGACCATTGTGACAGATGCATCTCTCCACGGGTGGGGAGCGCATTCAGACCACCTTCAGATACAGGGCACGTGGTCCCGAGAAGGAGACCACGTATCACATCAACTTCCTGGAACTCCGAGCGGTTCACCTGGCTCTGAAAGCCTTCCAGCCGTCCTTTCGAACCAACTCTCTGCTTGTCCAAACAGACAACACCACAACGATGTACTATCTCAACAAGCAGGGGGGTTCAAGATCGCGCACATTGTCTCGGGAAGCCCAGACAATCTGGAACTGGCTGCTGGCCAGGGACCTGACCAGAACCGCGACTCATCTGCCAGGTGTGCAGAATGCTCAGGCAGACTCTCTCAGCAGACTCGTTCAAGAAAATCACGAGTGGGTCTTAAACGACGAAGTGGTAAGAGAAATCTTCGGAAGATGGGGCACGCCAGAGATCGATCTGTTTGCCACCGCAGAAAACAGCAAATGCCGAGACTTCGCCTCCAGGTTCTACCAACCAGGGACGCTGGGGAATGCACTGTGGATCAACTGGTCGAACAGCGTTCTCTATGCCTTTCCACCCATTCCCCTGATCCCGACAGTGTTGATCAAACTTTCCCAATCACGGGCCAAGATGATCCTCATTGCTCTGGAGTGGCCTCGTCAGTGGTGGTTCACCGATCAATTACACCGGTCCCTCCTGCCGCACCTTCGACTTCCGTGTCGGCCGGACCTTCTCACGAAGTTTGCTGGGCAGATGGTGCATCCCAACCTCTCATCGTTGAATTTGGCAGCATGGCTCCTGAGATAGTGCAGTATGGACATTTAAATCTCCCTCAGAACTGCATGGAGATACTCAAAGAAGCGAAAAGACCTTCTACACGGACTTCATACGCATATAAATGGAAGAGATTTTGCATCTGGTGTGCCTCTAAAGATGCAGATCCTACTTCCTGCAAGGAGGATGTCATTCTCCCTTACTTATTGCATTTGGCAGAATCTGGCCTTAATTTTCATTCCATTAAAGTTCACCTAGCAGCTTTAGCTGCGTATAGGAAATGCCCTTCACAAACTTCCTTTTTCCAAATCCCAGTCATCAAAGATTTTCTGGAAGGTTTGAAGAAGGTGTTTCCTCCCATTAGGCGTCCTTCACCCCCATGGGAACTTAATGTGGTGCTTTCTAGACTGATGAGGGAACCTTTTGAGCCCATTCATAAGGCCTCTCTTCAACATCTGTCCTGGAAGGCGGCCTTCTTGGTAGCCATAACATCGGCTTGCAGGGTGAGTGAAATCCAGGCTCTTTGTTGTCAAGAGCCTTACACCGTGTTTCATTCTTCTAAGGTAGTCATGCGTACTCACCCAAAATTCCTCCCTAAAGTGGTGTCAGATTTTCATGTGAATCAAACGATTTCTTTACCCACGTTTTTTTCAGCATCCTTCCTCTCCTGCTGAAAGCCCTTCATTCTCTTGATGTTAGGAGGGTGTTGAAATTCTACTTAGACAAGACTAAGGAGATTCGTAGATCGGATCAGTTGTTTAACTATGGTTCTGTCAGGACTGGTCTTGCTACCTCTAAGCAATCCATCTCTAGGTGGATTGTGTCCTGTATTCAATTGTGTTATCAGAAAGCCAACAAGACTCTAGGTAGTAAACCTAAAGCTCACTCTACTAGAGGTAAAGCTGCTACAGTGGCTTTACTACGTAACGTCCCTATTGCAGAGATCTGCAAGGCTGCCACTTGGAAGTCAGTCCATACCTTTACAAAACACTACTGCCTGGACTCTGATGCCAGGGCAGATGCTCAGGTTGGGCAGGCTTCGCTGAGGAATCTTTTTGCATCCTAGTGGGTGTATTTGTTTCTTCCACCGCTAAGGTTGTTTTTTGGGGATGGGCTTGCCATTCTATTCACATGATTATGACTATACATAGAGATCCCCTACTACAGAAGGAGTAGTTTCTTACCTGTAACTCCAGTTCTGTAGTAGGGGTATCTCTGTGATAGTCATAAGCAACCCGCCCTCCTCCCCGGTGGATGAAACCGTGATATCCTGAATGCTACAGGCCTTTCTTTATGCGCCTTCAAAAAGAACTGAAAGTAACTAGCCTGTGGCTGTGCATCATGTTATGTTATTGTATTCTTATATAGCGCGTGTATACCGACAGGTCTCTTAGCGCTTCGGAAGAAGAGAACAGCGTCAGGGCCGGGTGGTCACCATGGTACTAGAGAGAATTAGGTCATGTCTAGAGCCTCTCTAAAAAGGATGGTTTTAAGCTGCTTCCGGAAAGGGAGCAGACCGTGTTCTTTACGGAGAGTATCGGGCAGCCGGTTCCAAAGTTGTGGCAGGAGGATCGAGAAGGCTCGTCCTCCTTTGGAAACACAATTGCCCCGCGGGCAGACCAACTGGGCGGCCTCTGCTGAGCGGAGCGCCCGTCTAGGCACATATTTAATTAAACGTTCCTTAATGTACTCTGGGGCGTGACCGTAAAAGGCTTTGTGGGCAATACAGAGTCCCTTAAACTTCGCTCTTTGCCTAACCGGCAGCCAATGCAGTTTACGCAGCAAAGGAGTGGCATGGGTTCTTCTGGGTGACCTGAAAATCAGCCTGGCGGCGTCATTCTGTACCACCTGTAGCCTATTCATAAGTTTCTGGGGGAGCCCGACATAGAGCGCATTGCCATAGTCGAGTCGCGAGACGATGGTTGCTCGTACAATGGTTTCCAGCGATGAAGTTGAAAGCAATGGAACCAACTTCCTCAGTTGTCTCAGCAGACCAGTGCAAGTACCCACCACAGCGTTGACTTGATTTACCATGGAGAGCTCGGAGTCGATCTTAATTCCTAAGCTTTTTACAACTGGTACTGGGCTGGGACAAGCCCCCAGCTATTGGGGCCAGAACAAGCCGCTCCATGGGTTATTTTTTGCCGGAATTACTAGGACTTCGGTTTTATCAGGATTGATTTTTAAGGAGTTTGCCGTCATCCAGTTTATTGTAAACCTGAGGATGTTCTGAGCAGACTCTTGGGTGCGGGCCGAGTTATCGATCTTCAGGATAAGCTGAGTATCATCCGCATAGTTAAAGACCCGACAATCCATATCGGTTAGTGCAGCCACCAGGGGCTGCAGGTATATGTTGAAAAGGAGCGGGGACAGCGCGGAGCCCTGGGGGACCCCGCAAGAGATGTTACCCTTTTCAGATACCTGATCGCCCAGTTGGACCCTCTGCGAGCGTCCTAGTAGGAAGGATTCCAACCAATTATGGGCGTGCCCCCGGATACCCAGGTCCGATAGCCGGGACAGTAGTATTGTATGGCTGACCGTATCGAACGCCACAGAAAGGTCTAAAAGAATCAGGGCGCTCGACTCTTTATTGTCGGCCTTAATCCTGAGATCGTCGAGTACAGACAGCATTACTAGCTCTGTACTATGGTGGGCTCTAAACCCAGCCTGGCGGGGTTGGAGTAGCTCGTATTCTTCCAGAAATGCCGAGGTAGTTTTCAGGACATGACGTTCCACAACCTCCGCCAGAAACGGGAGCTGAGAGATAGGTCTATAATTTTTAAGTACGGCCTTATCTGCTCCCGTTTTCTTTAGTAGTGGGATAACTCTAGCCTCTTTCAAATTGGAGGGACTAGCCCAGTTGCCAATGAGTTGTTAAGGAGGGTAAGAATCTGGTGGTCCAGGGCCGGAAGGGCCATTCGAAAGATCCTAGGCGGGCACGGGTCGGCCGGGGAGCCTGATTTGATACTGTTTGTCAGGGACGTCAGAGATTCTAGATCTAGTGGAGGGAAACTGGTCAGAAACTGGCCAGGAGGGAGCAAAGGTGTAGACAGCTCCATGGGGCTCAGGGTAGTAGGAGTTTTCCCAATCTCCAGAAGGATATCTGTTACCTTCTGGAGAAAGAAAGTCTGTAATACATTGCAGTCTGAGGGTATTTCTGCAGATTTTACGTCAGGTTTCTTGCTGAGTTCAATTAAGATCTTAAAAGTTTCCTTTTGTGTATTAGGAGCCTCAGTTATGCGTGCCTCATAGTATTCGGCTTTTCTGTTTATGATGGATTTTTATACAGAGTGAGTGTGGCTTTGTAAGAGATTAACTCAGCAAGATCATAGGTTTTCCGCCACCGTCTCTCGGCTTTGCGCAGACTCTGTTTACTCTCCCTGAGTGCCTCATTAAACCAGGGGGCCCCCTTGCTTTTAAGTCTAGTTCTTTCTCTGCGTTCCGGTGTTATTTGATTGATAGCTAATTGCAGAGTGTTACTAAGGGTTTGACTTTCTACGTCAATATTGCCTACCTGAAATTTAGGTGCGGGAAACGTCTGTAATGTGGCTATTAAATTGTCTGCCTGAATCTTGTGCCAGCTGCGAACTCTCCTCATGGGATACCGAGGGTCTCTGGAGGGATTCTTAAAGGCACGGTATCCATTTACAGACATATAATGGCAGCCTATGGGGCTTGTCTGTCCAACCCTTCATCTCTATCATGAAAAAGGGATTTTGTGAAGGAGAGTTTCTATATGTGTGAAACTTAGTAAAATTGTAAAGTTAATTGTTACCTGGCTATCTTTTTCACTTCAGGATGAAGTAATGGCCAGAGTAGCCTAGTGTTTTCAGGCTGCATTATTGTCTTTTATTATCTCTTAAGTGTCTGTGCAGGACTGCATAAGAAGACAGCTTAAGAGACCATATCTATTGAAGTGCTCCGGGGTCCACGCACATGGGCGGGACTATTCACATGATTATGACTATCACAGAGATACCCCTACTACAGAACTGGAGTTACAGGTAAGAAACTACTCCTTATCCAGTATGGTTACTGCCTGGAACTCACCTCTACTTCTCCACACATACCACCCAGACAGCGTCCCATGTCCACGGAACATCTCGCGCTTCTGAAACAAGATGTTCTCTCTCTTGCAAAAGAACGCAATAGAACCAGTTCCCATACACCATTAAGGCACAGGGGTTTACTCCCTTTACTTTCTCATCCCAAAAAAGGACGGTACTCTCAGGCCAATATTAGACCTCAGACCGTTAAACCGGTACATACAATCCGACCACTTTCACATGGTCACTCTCCAACAGGTCCTCCCATTGCTCCAACAACACGATTTCCTTGCCACTCTAGATCTCAAGGACGCCTACTTTCACATTCCTATTCACCCTGCTCACAGGAAATATCTGCGGTTTGTAGTAGATGGCCAGCACTACCAATTCAAAGTGCTCCCCTTCGGGGTAACTACAGCACCCAGGGTCTTCACAAAATGTCTCGCAGTAGTAGCAGCTCACTTGAGAAGACAACACATTCATGTGTTTCCTTACCTCGACGACTGGCTCATAAAAGCCAAGTCACGCAGCGATTGTGTGCACCACACACACCAAACAATCCAGCTGCTGCACCACTTAGGATTCACAATAAACCTCACCAAGTCAAATCTTCCACCGTCCCAAACCCAACAGTATCTAGGTGCCACAATAGATACTTCCAAAGCCCTTGCATACCCCTATCCAGTCAGGGTAGCAACCATGCAAACTCTCATAACAAGGTTTCAGCCTCAACACTCACTACCAGCTCGAGTGTTTATGCAACTAATAGGAATGATGGCCTCTTGCATTTTAATCATACCTCATGCAAGACTCCAAATGCGTCCCTTACAGGAGTGTCTAGCACGTCAGTGGAACCAGGCTCAAGGACAGCTTACAGATCTGGTGTTGGTAGACAGCCGCACACATCGCTCTCTGCAGTGGTGGAACACACAAAATCTTTCCAGAGGGCGGCCGTTCCTAGACCCGGTTCCACAAATAGTGCTCACAACAGACGCATCACTCACCGGCTGGGGAGCTCATCTCCTATACCACATCATTCAAGGTATGTGGACCCATCAGCAAAAACTGCTCCACATCAATCACCTCGAATTACTGGCGATTTTTCTTGCACTAAAATCATTCCAAGTACACCTCGTACACAAAGCTGTCCTCGTCCGGACGGACAATATGACAGCAATGTACTATATACAAAAACAAGGGGGGACGCACTCTCTACAGCTTTCATGCGTAGCGCAAAGCATATGGAGATGGGCGATTCCTCAAAAAATATACCTCCTAGCAGAACATCTTCCAGGGCATCACAATCAAATTGCGGATCTGCTCAGTCGTCCGAGACAGCAGATCCACGAATGGGAACTTCATCCGCAAGTTCTTCGTCCATTTTTTCAGATGTGGGGCCAACCAGACATAGATCTGTTCGCCACACATTTAAACGCAAAATGCCCAAGCTTCGCCTCCAGGTATCCACACCCATTGTCCAAAGGCAATGCGATATGGATGAACTGGTCAGGCAGATTTGCGTACGCTTTTCCGCCTCTCCCGCTCATTCCCTTACTGGTGCGCAAGCTCAAACAACAGTCTCTCACAATGGTTGCTCCCACATGGGCACGACAACCATGGTTCACAACCCTGCTGGAACTCTCAGTAGTTCCACATCAAAAGTTGCACCTTTCTCCAAAGCTTCTCACACAGAACCATGGAGAAATAAGGCATCCAGATCCAGCTCAACTGAACCTAGCAATCTGGCTCCTGAAGTCTTAGAGTTTGGTTACCTCAACCTCCCGCCAGACTGCATGAATATCATTAAAGAAGCTAGACGTCCTACCACTAGAGCATGCTATGCAGCAAAATGGAAAAGGTTCGTTATTTACTGTAATAACGTAATCAATCCACTAGATGCTTCAATCCAAAACATTTGTTATCTCTTGCATCTACAAAAATGTAATCTGGCATACACATCTATACGGTTACATCTTGCCGCCATAGCCGCTTACCTACAAAACAGACAACACTTGTCACTGTTTAGGATACCTGCCATCAAAACATTCATGGAAGGCCTTAAAAGGATAATTCCTCCCAGAGTTCCACCTTCTCCACAGTGGAACCTAAACATTGTCCTTACCAGGCTCATGGGTCCCCCATTTGAACCTTTACATAAATGTGAATTACAATTTCTCACTTGGAAAGTAGCTTTTCTTGTAGCGATCACATCTCTCAGAAGAGTTAGTGAACTCCAGGCATTAACCATACAAGAACCATTTTTGCAAATACATCACAATAAAGTGGTTCTTAGGACAAACCCCAAATTCCTACCGAAAGTCGTTTCTGCTTTCCACCTTAACCAGTCTGTTGCGCTGCCAGTCTTTTTTCCTCAACCAGACTCAGTAGCAGAACGGGCTCTTCATACACTTGACGTTAAAAGAGCTATCCTTTACTACATTGAAAAGACAAAAACTTTTAGGAAAACTAAACAACTTTTCCTATCTTTCTCACCACCACATAAAGGCAATCCTATATCAAAAGCTGGAATTGCCAGGTGGATCGTTCAATGCATTCAGATATGCTACCTAAAAGCAAAGCGTACATTATCCATTCCCCCTAGAGCGCATTCCACACGCAAACTGGGGGCTTCTATGGCATTCTTAGGGAACATTCCCCTAGATGACATCTGCAAAGCAGCAACTTGGGCTACACCACACACTTTCACAAAACACTATTGTGTAGATGTGCAAGCAAAACAACAAGCTAGTGTGGGCCAGGCTGTATTAAGAACACGTTTTCAAACCACTGCAACAGATACAGGTAGCCACCGCTAAGGAGGTAAGTGCTGTACAGTCTATGCACAAGTATACGATCTACAGCTCATATGCCTCGAACGAAAATGCTACTTACCAGTATGCATCTGTTCTTGGCATGTAGAGCTGTAGAGCTGTAGATTCGTATACGCCCGCCCGCCTCCCCGGATACCTCTATCTGCTCCAGTACTATCTTACTTAGATACATCACACATGGACATCTTGTTCTGTTTCTCACAAACTCCACCATCCCCCTCTATGGCGAAAAAACAATCTGAGGGTGGAGTCGATGCCCATGCGCACTATCGTCCTAAGGAGGAGTCACCTATCTCGTGACTACAAAGAACTTCTTCCAAGACAAAAACAAAGTGCAAACATCCGAGCCCAACACCAGATGGCGATCTATGCACAAGTATACGAATCTACAGCTCTACATGCCAAGAACAGATGCATACTGGTAAGTAGCATTTTCCTTCCTCCCTCGTGAAAACACTCTCCAAATCCGAGCCGAGAATGCAATTCCTGCTCATGCTCAAGGGGACAAATCTGCCCCATACAACTTTAAGGTGCCAGTCAAGGCTTGGGTGGAGACTCTGAAGGTTGAGAAGTAATGTAAACTCTCACCTAGAGACCTTATCTACATCAGAAGCCAGGTTCCTTGTGACTACTTGGTGGTCAGCACAGCCTGCAAAAGGGCTTCCACCCAAGCTACAGGCTGTGTCCCATTCCCCAATAAGGAATGTAAAAAAGATTGATACTGCAGGCAAATGGGTAGCAGTAAGCGCGTCCACCCATTAGTATCTAGCCAGTTCGATAGGGCTCCCCTCTAGATATGATAGGTTCCAGTGGGAGGAGATGCAGGAATTGATCAAACACCTCCTATATGAATACTGGAATAGGGTGGAGGAAATCGTGTCAGAGGGCAAGACTAATTTGAATGGCAACATATGTTGTGTGGTTGACGTCACGGACACAGCTCCAGAGGCATTAACACCAGTATCCTCTTCAGGTGGCACGCATGACTTTGCATCTCCAGGTTCAAACCAGAGAACCAGCAGTATCTCCTCAACCTCCCGTTTGATGGGGAACATCTCTTTGGCTCACAGGTTGACGAGATGCTTGAGAAAACAAAGGAAGATATGAGGATTGCTTAGCCTATGGGTGCCCTGCAAACTCCTACTGCTAGATGTTCCTTTCAAAAGCAAAAACATAGGAGAGGGGCTAGGCCCACCTTATCCAATAAGCTGCAGCCCTACCAACGACAGCAGCAGACCTTCCCTCAGGAGGGTGCTAGAGACTACACCAGGCGTGAGTATAGGGGCAGAAACAGAGGCAAAATAAGAAGTGGCCCGGTTAAACCGGTTAAAGGAGCTTTCAACTCAAAATGGTGACTTGCCCTAACACCACCCCTGCCCTCAACATTCATAAATTGTCTGGAGGAGGTTGGGGGGTGGGGGTGGATGGTAGAAGACATAATCTTGTCTCTCGCCGGTAGGAAATCCTATCAGACCAGTGGGTGATAGCGGTGGTCCATCATGGCTACAGGCTAGAACTTCTTTCAGCCCTTCCTAACATCCCACCCTGCAGACACTTTCTCAGCAGACATCATGTCTGCCTTCTTGAGGGAGAGGTCTAGGCATTTTTCCAGAAAGGCGCAATAGAGTGCCTCCACACCAGGAGGGAAAGTTGTCTACACCCTTTACGTTCCTATCCCAATAAGGGCGGCTCTCTCAGGTGTATCGTAGACCTCAGTCCTCTAAACAAATACTTTCTGGACAAATATTTTTATATTACTAACCTACAGGTCATCAGGCCTCTGCTCTGGCAAGGCGATTACATGTCTGCGCTCGACCTCAAGGATGTCTGCTTTCACCTACCCATCCACCCTGCCTATCACTGGTACATTTGTTTTGTGGTAAGTGGATATCACAATCCGTTTAATGTACCTCTTTATGGAGTCACTATGGCTCCAAGGGTGTTCACCATATGTGCCCACCTGCGAAGAGGGGGCATTCAGATCATCCCCAACTTCGACAATTGGCTAATCAAGGGCGACCGCCGGCAACAATGCCTGACCCACCTTAAGGCAGCTGTCTCCTTACTCCACAGCTTGAGATTCACAATAAATGCCGCTTAGTCCGATCTGCATCTCAACAAATCCAGCCCTTTCTGGGGTCCCTGTTGAATGCAGTTATGGGGAAAGCATACCCCAACCAACAAAATCAGTGTTGGCATTCCAGCAGTTGCTACCTCTTTTTCAGCCTAATTGTCAGTTTACAGACCATGATGCACCTTCTAGAGATGCATCTACATTGTACCTCACACCCATGCTCCATATACCCTCCCCACAAGAGTGCCTTATGGGGTAGTGGTCACAGGTGGAGGGCCACTGGGAAGATGTAGCATTGTTAAAGGCTAGCACTAGCAGGCCACTCTCTGCATTGGTGGAACAGCAACACCTTGTTGCGGGGCATATCTGAAAGAGACACGTTAGTGACAGATTCCTTACCTTAGAATATCCCCAGGCTGGATCCGGAAAGTTTTTGCGTAGCAGTACTCTTGCGCGTCGGTAGGCGGCGTCGTGCGGCTCCGCGTCCGTCGTCGGCGTCGGGACCGCCGGGATGACGTCGCGGGCAGTACTTAGACGCCGCCCCTGCGCGCTGACGTCAGTTCTTTCTTTTTCCGCGCCAGTAAGCGCAAATCCGGGAAGAGCAGTGCCCTAGTCATTTTTGACTAAGTTTTTGGGTGATTTTTCACTGTTTTCTCGAAGTCTCTCGACTCCGAAGGTGTCGGTAGGGATGCCCGGCTTCAAGCCATGCGACGCCTGTGGTCGAATGATGTCGATCACAGACCCGCATCAGGAGTGTCTTTACTGCCTCGGCCGCGACCACGACACGAAGTCGTGCCCCGACTGCCGGGCCTTGCACCCGAAGGCTTTGCGAGAGCGGTCTCGAAAGCTCCTCGAGGTCCGGCAGTCGGCTCCGCGCCACGCCAAGCCCCGGTCACGTGAGAGGTCGAGGGGCCGGTCGCGGAGTCCTCATCGGTCGTCGGGATCCAAGTCTTCGCACTCCTCCGGTAAGTCGAAGCATAAGAAGTCTAGAAGCGTCATCGGCTCGACGACTTCCCCTCGCCGGTCTCGCGACTCGGCTGAGGGTCCTGTCGGCAGCGTCCCCGCGGCGCCGGGAGTGCCTATGGAGCCGCCCCGCATTACCCGTCTTTCCCGGGTTCGGGGCGACTCCGGCCGAGACTACAGGAGTTCCTGTCGGCCATGGCCCCACCTCTTCGGGCCTCAAGGCCCCCCGGTGCGCCTTCGGGCCCCGCGGGCCCTAGTGGGGTTCCTACGGCGCCGCCCGGCGCTCGGTCCCGGCGCCGCCAGCGCGCCCAACCCGGCCTCGACCCCGGCTCCAGTGCTGCCACAACCCCGATCGACGCCGGTTGACCTGGCGACACCTCCACCGGCGCCGATCTCTCCGGTGCCGTTCACGGCCGCCGCCCGGGGCTCCGGGCGACGTCGTTCCCGGTTCTCTCCGGATCCGGACATGGCGCCGGACCGGCGTCGCTCGACGCCGGCTCCGACACCGATGGGACCTTGGGTCCCGCATGTCCCTCCTCCATATTTTGAACAAGAATTGGAGGACGCAGAGGACTGGGAGGGGTCTGATGACCCTCTCACACAGCAGTGTGAGTTTGATCAGGACTGGGCTGAGGAGCTTGGGGATGCCAGTGGTTTGGACACCCCCCCTGACCCTGGCATGCTGTCTCCTCCTTCCGTGGCAACGGAGGAGGGAGCAAACTTTGCAACGGTGTTGCGTAGAGCAGCTGGGGCCTTACACCTCCAGTTGCCTACAGTGGCTGTCAGGACTAACATCCTGACGTAAGTGCTTCAGCCGGCGGCTACCTCCTCGGAGCCACTGCTGCCGTTTAACGAGGCACTTTCCGACGTTCTTTTGGGCACCTGGTCCAAGCCCACCACAGGGGCTCCTGTGGATAGGAAAGTGGCCCGACGCCATCGCCCTGCTCCGGGCGACCCCCTGTTCCTCTCCCAACACCCCACCCCTGAGAGCTTGGTGGTCCAAGCCTCTGCTTCCCAAAGCGCCTTCCCTACCGCTCCCCCGGATAGGGAATCCAAACGCCTGGATCAATTTGGGAAGAAGGTCTTTTCTTCCTCCAGTGCTGGCTTGCGGTCCGTCAATACCACTTGCCTCTTGGGCCGATATTCCCACTCCTTGTGGGACTCGGTGGCGCAAGTTCTGCCCCAGTGTTCTGAGGAGGTCCAGACACTGCTTACCCGCGTCATTGCTGAGGGAAGAGATGCGGCAAAGTACACCATTAGATGTGGCCTTGATACCGCCGACTCGCTGGGCAGATCGCTTGCGACGACAGTGACGCTGCGCCGTCACGCCTGGCTGAGAACCACTGGTTTCTCGGGTGATGTCCAAAACACTCTTATGGACATGCCCTTTGATGGGGTCGGTCTTTTTGGGAACAAGGCAGACCATGCGCTGGAGCGTTTTAAGGACTCGCGGGCTACGGCTAAGTCCTTGGGCCTTTCTGCTGTACGCCCTCCGCAGCCATCTGCTGTTCGCCCCTTTCGTGGACACGGAAGGGGCGCCCACTCAGTCCGCTGCCCGGCCACCGGCCCGCGCAGCAAGCGTATTCGCGTGGCCGAGGACGTGGCTCCCACCGTGGCGGGTCAGGCAACCAGCGTGTGGGTCAGGCCACACACCCCGCCCCGTCCGCGGCCTCCAAGCCCTCCTAGTCCTTCCTTTCCGGTGCACAGCATGCCAGTAGGGGGCAGGGTCCGCCATCACCTTCACCGCTGGCGTGCCATCACCTCGGACAGGTGGGTCTTGGACATTGTCCGAAGGGGCTACTCCCTCCCCTTCGTGACCATTCCCCCAGCCATGCCACCTCAATTCCACCGCATGTCAGGGGATCACTTGGTGCTTCTTCAAAAGGAAGTTGCGGCCCTCTTGGCCAAGAGGGCCATCGAGCGCGTTTCGACCCCAGAAGTAGGACGTGGTTGCTACTCCCACTACTTTCTGGTGCCCAAAAAGGACAAGGAGGACATGCGTCCTATCTTGGACCTCCGGAACGTCAATCGCTTCCTCCGGAAGGAGAAGTTCAAGATGCTCACCCTAGCTCAGGTCGTGACTGCTCTCGACCCTGGAGACTGGATGGTAGCGTTGGACTTGCAGGACGCATATTTCCACATCCCCGTCCTGCCGGCCCACCGGCGTTACCTGCGGTTCACGGTAGGCCTCGAGCATTTTCAGTTCACCGTGCTCCCTTTTGGCCTTACCAGCGCCCCTCGGGTGTTCACGAAAGTGATGGCGGTGGTGCAGCTCATCTGCGCCGGGCAGGGGTTCCAGTCTTCCCCTACCTCGACGACTGGCTGCTGAAGGCGGGCTCGTCCCAGGCAGTTGTCTCCCACCTCCAGACAACGGCCTAACTCCTGCACTCGCTGGGGTTCTCCATCAACGTGCCGAAGTCGCACCTGCTTCCTTCTCCACAGCTCCTTTTCATCGGAGCAGTTCTGGACACGACGCAGTTTCGGGTTTATCCTCCCGAACGGCGAGTCCGGAATATTCAGGCTATGATTCCGATCTTTCGGCCTTTATCCTGGGTTTCGGTACAGATGACCCTGAGGCTGCTGGGCCTCATGGCCTCCTGCATCCTGCTGGTCGATCATGCCAGATGGCATATGCGGGCTCTGCAGTGGGACCTGAAGTTCCAGTGGGCGCAGCACCAGGGCAACCTGTCCGATCACGTCCAGATCTCGGAGGGGACTGCAAAACAGTTGCAGTGGTGGCTCTCGAACCGGCAATGGGTCATGGGCAGATCCCTCTCCCTTCCCCAGCCAGAGCACACAGTTGTGACGGACGCGTCCCTTCTGGGATGGGGCGGTCACATGGGAGAGGCGGAGATCAGAGGCCTCTGGTCTCCGGCGGAGTCCCGGCTCCATATCAACGTTCTGGAGCTCCGGGCGATCCGACTAGCACTCAAGGCATTCCTTCCCTCTGTCAAAGGGACGGTAGTGCAGGTGTTCACAGACAACACCACCGCCATGTGGTATTGCAACAAATAGGGCGGGGTGGGGTCGTGGACCCTATGTCAGGAGGCTCTGCGCCTCTGGACATGGCTGGAACATCAGGGCATATTCCTGATGGTTCAACACCTGGCAGGTTCCCTGAACGCCAGGGCGGACGAACTCAGCCGCAGGTGCATGATGGATCACGAATGGCGTCTTCACTCGGAGGTGGCCCAAGGTCTCTTTCTGCAGTGGGGAGAGCCTTGGTTAGATCTGTTCGCCACCGAAGAGAGCGCGCGCAATGTCAGCAGTTCTGCGCATTGGAATTTCCAAGGCGGCACTCTCTCGGCGACGCTTTTTGTCGCGAGTGGAGTTGCGGTCTGTTGTACGCCTTTCCGCCTATACCACTTCTACCCAGAGTGTTGAAGAAGATTCGGCGCGACCGGGCCCAAGTCATTCTTGTGGCTCTGGACTGGGCTCGAATAGTTTGGTATCCCGAGCTACTCAGTATGAGCGTCAATCCCCCGATCCGTCTGCCTCTTCGGGAGGATCTTCTGTCGCAGCAGCAGGGGACGGTCCTCCACCCGAACCTGTCCAGTCTACACCTGCTTGCATGGAGATTGAGCGGCGGCAGTTGATTCCTTTCGACTTGCCTCCCGAAGTTTGTGATGTGATTCTGGCAGCCAGGCGTCCCTCCACTAAGGTGGTATACGCCTGCAGGTGGAACAAGTTTGTGGCATGGTGCACAGCAAAGGCTGTGAATCCCCTTTCTGCCCCTCTTTCGGAGGTTCTTCTGTTCCTTCTTTCTCTGGCCCAACAGGGTTCTGCCCTGGGTACCAACAAGGGCTATCTTTGTGCGATATCGGCCTTCCTCAGGCTTCCTGATCAGCCCTCCTTTTCAAGTCCCCTGTGGTTAACAGGTTTCTTAAAGGCATTACACACCTCTTTCCTCCTGTTCCGTTTGTAATGCCTCAGTGGGACTTGAACTTGGTTCTTACTTTCTTAATGTGCGCTCCCTTTGAGCCTCTACATAACTGTCCTCTTCGTCTTCTTACTCTGAAGACAGCATTTCTGGTGGCCATCACCTCCGCTCGGCGGGTGAGTGAGCTCCAGGCTCTTTCATGCAAACCTCCCTTTCTGTCTGTTCATCCAGACAAGGTTGTTCTTAGGACGCGTCCGTCCTTCTTGCCAAAGGTGGTTACTGCCTTCCACATTGGGCAGACCATCACTTTGCCCACCTTCTTTCCGCCTCCGCATCCTTCCAGAGCGGAAGAGAGGCTCCACCGTCTGGACCCAAAACGTGCGCTTTCCTTTTACATCAACCGCACACAACAGTTCCGGGTGGATGACCAGCTCTTTGTTGGCTACGTGGGCGCCAAAAAAGGTTGGGCGGTACACAAAAGGACCATCTCCCGCTGGGTCACCTTGTGTATCAAAGCCTGCTATTCTTTGACTAAGAAGGAGCCTCCTGTTGGGCTGCGTGCCCATTCCACCAGGGCTACGGCTGCTACCACGGCTTTAGGCCGCGGTGTTCCGTTACAGGATATATGTCAGGCAGCTACGTGGCCCTCGCTGCACACGTTTACCAAACATTACTGCCTTGACAGTCGGGTCCGGAGGGATGGCTTCTTTGGCCGTTCTGTCCTCCGGGACTTCCTTGTCTGAATCTGTTCGCAGACCCACCACCGGGGTTGGTATTGCTGGGGTATCTATTCTAAGGTAAGGAATCTGTCACTAACGTGTCTCTTTCAGATGCACAAGTTACTAACTTGTGTAACGATATATCTGTAAGAGACAGTAGTTAGTGACAGATTCCTACCGCCCACCATCCTCCCGTTCTGCGAACTGATTACTAGGTTTAA
Source organism: Calotriton arnoldi (assembly GCA_963921515.1). NCBI lineage: Eukaryota > Metazoa > Chordata > Amphibia > Caudata > Salamandridae > Calotriton > Calotriton arnoldi. Next base: position 428,237 of record CAWUFW010009771.1, read on the forward strand.
GGACATCCCTTTCAGGGCCCTAGTATTTTTTCAGACACCTATGTCGGCTTCTTGCATGGCTCTGCGTTCCTGGCGCGGAAAGTCGTGTACAGAACTGACGTCAGCGCGCAGGGGCGGCGTCTAAGTTCTGCCCGCGACGTCATCCCGGCGGTCGCGACGACTGACGCGGAGCCGCACGACGACGCCTACCGACGCGCAAGATTACTGCTACGCAAAAACTTTCCGGATCCAGCCTGACGCCTGGGGATATTCTAAGGTAAGGAATCTGTCACTAACTACTGTCTCTTACAGATATATCGTTACACAAGTTAGTAACTTGTGCGCCTTTCACAGACCCCATTCTTCTGTGACCATCTGCATGGACACCTCTCTCACAGGCTGGTGTGTGCATCTCAACAGTGCGACTGTCCAGGGTGTGTGCCCCTCAGTATGAATGCCACCACATCAATTACCTGGAACTGCTGGCCATACAGCTAGCCCTCAAAGCCTTCCAGGACCTCCGAGGAAAGGTGGTACTCCTTAAGGCGAACAAAACTGCATCCATGTATATCTACTAAAACAGGGCAGCACACCTTCCCCAGCTCTCAGCGCTAGCGCAGGGGACTTGGCATTGGGTGATCAGCTGCGAGACACAACTCTTAGCGGAACACCTTATGCGTGTGGACGACACAGGTACTTCCAACATTGGAGTACCCTGCAAATAGACTTTTCGCCACCCCTGAAAACGCCCAAACTTGGCCTCCAGGTACCCTCACCTCGAGTCCATGAGTAATGCACTATGGATGAATTGGTCAGGGAACTTTGCTTATTCGTTTCGGCCTCTCACTTCTCCCATATGTGGTGAGGAAAATGAAACAAACATCCGACTGTCTTCCTTGTGGCTCCCACCTTGGCCAGACAACCCTGGTACACCGTGCTTCTGCAGATGTCCATCTGCCCACACCTACGAGAAGTTGTCAGGCTATACCTTCTCACATGGAGACTAGGCCAGATCAGACACCCAGACCCCAACAGCTCAACCTAGTTGTCTGGCACCTAAAGTCTTAATATTTAGTTTTCTGATGGATACTGTAGCGTCCTCCCCAGCCCGGTAGTATGTAACAGACCACACCACACACGGAGCTCTGGTTTGCACATCTTTATTCTTCAGCATGCAATCGTTAACTAAAAGCACTGCGTCACAAACTTTATTAACCACACCCAGTCACACCCACCAGCTTATGTAATACTTGTAAGCAGTCTGCCGAGGACCACTAGAGGCCTCATGCACACAAACGCAGGACACGACATCTCCCCCTTTGTTAAATAAAAAGTATGAACAAATATGTATACACATTATAACTTGATGAGTCGTCGAGGTGCTTGCACCAGTCTTGCAGATCTAGTTGTATGAGATGGAGTAGGGGCGCCTTCATCTGGCATCTTGGGAGAAGAGTCAGATGCTTGACTTGGGTACTCGGGTGGACTTGCATCACTCCAGAGGTCTGGAGATGACGAACATCGAGGCAAAGTATTAAAGTGTGACGAGTCTCTGGCTATGGATTTTCTAGGTCGTTGGGCAGTTACCATATGCCCTTTGCTCGCTACAACTCATAGCGACTCAGCATCAAACGGAGCGTCAATCTTGCATGTCCGCTTTTGCTTGACAGGAACTGTCTCCTTTCTCGAAAACCGTGTCTCGAGCGCATCGGCGCTTATCTGCATAGGCCATCATTTTGCATTTGCGAGAGGTGTCAATGACCCGAATCTAGTCAGGGTCTATTGACCGACTGGTCGTCCATTGTGGTATTTTCGTTCCAAGAGCTTTCCCGAACAGCAAGGTGGCAGGACTTTCTCCTGTCATGGAATGAGGAGTGGAACGGTAGGCACGGAGGGTTGGGCATAAAGCTGACTTGAGGTTGATGCCTTCTAGCGCAGCACGCTGAACCACCCTTTTCAAAGTACCCATAGATCGTTCAACAGCGCCATTTGCCTCTGGCCAGAGTGGTTTACTTTTCTGATGTTCAAACGATTAAGAAAGTCTTTGAACTCTCTACTATTGAAGGGTGGGCCATTGTCAGATTTGAGAATGGAGGCAACACCCCATGTTGTGAAAATTTCATTCAGCCTCTTGATGACTCTGTCGTGTGGTTGATCAGTCTTTCACAAGAGGTCAAACGTGAGTACTCATCGACAACTACCATGAGATGATGAATGTTATTCAGGGGTCTGAAGAAGTCAACCACAATTCTCTCCTAGGCTTGCCTAGAATGATCAGACTTGTTCAGCGGATGCTGAGTCGTTTTGGGAGACAGGCAGTTGCACAGATGACAAGCTTTAAGCTCCTTTTCAACTCGTTCATCAAGACGTGGGAACCACACTCGATCCCTGCGGGCTGCCTTGGTTGCAGCAATGCCAAGAGGTCCTTTGTGTGCCAGTTCAATGACTTGTTGCCTCAGGCTTTCAGGGATAACCATTCTTGCCCCTCTTAGTATGACACCATCATGTGTAATAGAAAGTTCTTCCTGAGCATTCTTGAACTTCTGTTACGGAATATCATATGTAAGAAGGAGAGTATGCTTCCTCCATGATTGTGTTGTAATGATTTTCTTGAGCTTAAGTTTATCTTTGTCAGTATTAGTAGCTGTCAGAATCTGTTCAATAGAAAGAGCTGCAGGTGCACTTGACTTTACTATGAAATTGATGTAGGCCTCAGCCGCTTTGGACGTTGTACTATGATGATGTAGCGGCACCTATGAAAAGTAGTTTGCAGGGTTTTGATCCTTCCCTGGTTGGTGCACGATAGTGTAATCATACGCCTGCAGACGCAGCCCCCACCTCTTGATGCGCGGGTGCATCTTAGCTTTCGGATTTCTGAAGATGGTGAGCAATGCCTGGTATCCATGACACGGGTAAAATGCTTTCCGTACAGAAACACATGGACATGTTCACACGCCCACACTACGACTAAGCTTTCTTTCTCCGGTTGAGAATAAGCATGTTCAGTCTGAGAGACTCCGGCTGGCATAGGCCACAATGTTTCTCTGAGCATCGGACTGTCCATTGTGTTGAGCAAGGGTCGCTCCCAACCCCATCGGGCTTGCATCCACCACAATCTCTGTATGTGATTCCTGATCAAAGTAAGCCATTTCAGTTGCATTTTCAAATGCATGTTTTATTTTCTTGAAACTTCAGTCACATTCAGATGACCTTTCAAACGGAACCTCTTGCTTTGTTAGTTCTGTTAGAGGGGCACTCACAATGGCAAAATCACAATTGTACTAGGAGCAGTAGCTGGCCATGCCTAAGAAGGATCGCAGCATGGTCACATCTTCTGGAAGGTAAGTAGACGACAATGCTTGTACCTTTTTGGGGTCAGCAGTCATTCCCTTTTCAGAGAAAATATGCCCAAAGAATTTAAGTCTGTTTTTGTGAAACTCGCGCTTCTTTGCATTTAGTGTGAGACCTGCATCAGCAAACAGGTAGCATACTTGTGTGAGTGGTTTGTCATGTTCCTTCAGTGTAGCCCCAAACACCAATATATCATCACTGTAGTTAAAAGCATGTGTGAAAGGCTGAATTATTCTACAAATGGCATCTTGAAAGATTTCTGCAGCTGACAGCCCATCAAAACTGATGGAACAAACCAACATGAGATGAAAAAGTAGTAATGCACCTACAGTTTTCTTCCAATTCAATTGATGGCAGCCTTTTTTCAGATCAAGGCTGGAGAAGTCTTTGGTGCCATTCATTTCCGCAATGTGTGGACCTGGATGTCTTTCTCTTTCAATTGCTTTGTTGGCCTGTCTCATATCAACACAAATGTGCACTGAACCTCCAATGTCCTTTTTTGACATCACCACAATTGGTGGAAACTACGGTGTTGAACCAGTGGAGTGCTTGATGATGTCATGCTTTAGCAGTGTTTCTAGTTCTTTCTCAACGGCTTCCTGTAAGTGAAAATCAATTTGGCGGTGTTGCTGTGCAACAGGGCGAATATCTTCATTAATGTGAAGCTGTACCAACGTTGTCTTAAGTTTCTCAAGTCCATGAAACAATGTCAGGAATTGGCTCACTATTTCAGACTGGACATTTAAGTTTTAGTTAATAGAGATCAGTCCCATGTCAGCAGCAGTATCTAAACTTAATAAGCATGCACTCGACGAAGTACCTGGGAGGAAATGAATTGGCATTTACACTTGCGTTTTCTTGTGCCGCATGGTCGCCTCAAAGGATCCTTTATCCGGAAAAGGCTTAGAAGCTTCCCAGGTGTACTCCTTTGTTCGCGACAGTGTGAGACGTAGAATCGGAGACAGTTCTTTGTACTTTTCTGCAGGCATGATGTTTATCGGCGCACCACTGTCTATAATGAAAGTTGTAGAGCAACCATTCACTGTGAGCGTGATTGTAGGATAATGTCCAAATGAACTTTGCTTCATGTGGCAATTCTTGTCAGATTTCTGTTTCCCCTTGTAAGCAGCCAATCCTACATGAGCACGTCGGTCTATGACTGACATCACCATCACACATCCATCTAACTCACTGTCACTCGATGATGTCAACTAACTGTTGGAAGATGAATTTGCGAACGATCCACTTAGTTTCATTCCCTCTTGCCTTAGTTGATGTTGGTGTTTGGCCTTGTGGGAGTGGCTTGAGTGTTTCTGGAACTTTCTGGTATCCATCTTCCCTTCCCTCCGTGATGCACTTAGTTTCTCTTTCGCTTTGCAAAATGCTACAAAATGGTTTTCTTTTCCACAGCCTTTGCATATTTGTTCCTTGGCTTAGACATCTTCATTCACGTAGAAAAGAGAATCCACAGCGGAAATACAATTTCTTTTTCTTAAGAGACATCTTTCTATGGGCCACTGCCTTGTGTTTCTGCTTACTTTTTATGCTCAACACTGATTCATTGTGGATTGTTACAGCTTCCATATCAGCAGCTTGTCGATCAGCATGTTCCTCCGCTCTTGAAGCCATGAGCACTTTCTCCAAACTGAGCGTTTCTCATGGCATGCGTCATAGGAATGAATCGGAGAGGCAGCCACCAATAACTCTAAGAAGCATGGCTTCTTCATCATTAAATTAATTGAACTTGCAGTGTTTTATAAGCGTATCAAGTCTCTCAACAAACTCATCCATCGTCTCACCAGGTTGCTGTCTTGCTTTGTTGAAAGTGTACTTTTCATAGTCTACATTCGGCATTGGTTTGAACTTGGCTTCCAACGTCTTCTTGATTTGACGGTATGATACTTTATCAGCTTGTAATATCTTCTTTATCACTTCTTTTACCTGTTATCTGCCAGGTTCTTAAGTATTTGATGATCTTTTTGCCATCTGCTTCTTCTGTACTATCTATGAAGTCATCAAACGTTTCAATCCAGGAAGTCCATCTGGTGCCAATATTCTGCTTTTTGGGGGTGTCTAATGGAGGTGGTGGTTTCAGGAACACAGCAGCATCGTATTTTGTGCTGTTTCATATTGACGTCGAGAGTATGTGCTGTTCAGGCAGCGTTTGATCTTCAGTGTCTCTTGGCCTGGTGGCACCTCTGCATGTATTAGCCTGCTCACTGATGCTCGGGTCATCGCCCTGAGATGAGGTTGGCGGGTGCCATCTTCCTTTGTCACGGTGAGTAATGATTTTGCTTCTTGCACGTGCACTTCATTGCTCTTGACTTTCTGCATTATACCTGGCTGTCGCTCCCTTTAGCGCTTCTTCATACCTGGTTGTCACTGTCTCGTCGCCAGCTATAGCGTCCTCCCCAGCCCGGGAGCATGTGATAGATCACGCCATACACGGAGCTCTGGTTTGCATGTCTTTATTCTTCAGCATGCAACCATTATTTGACTGCCACAAACTTTATTACCAACACTCAGTCACGCCCACCAGATTCCGTAATGCTTGTAAGGAGTCTGCCGAGGACCACTAGAAGCCTCATATACACAAACACAGGACATGAAAGATACTTCTGAGTACAGATTCCTCACCTTCAGAATATTCCCCAGGTGCCAGACTGAGTCAGGAAACTTTTTATAGCTGTGTTCCCAACCCCACAATGTGGCATCAAGTGACTCCATGCTGACTATGTTCCACCAGTGAAGTGACGGAATAGATCCGCATGTAAGTACCACTCCTGCATCCTGATGTCAATTCTTTTCTTTCCCCACCTTCAAGTGCAGATCCGGAGTTCAGCTTCAACTGTTGTTGGTCTTTTGATGACTCCCAAATACTGAATCCAGTGTGCAAGGGAACAATGTCCCTGCCAAAAACTACTTGTTTAAAACCATGCCCCGACTGCAGAAAGCAAATGTTGGTCATGGGCCTGCTCGGGATGTACCTTTTGTGTTTGGGCTTGGGGCATGACTTCAAGTGATGTGATAAGCGCTCCCTTATGCAGCCGAAAGCCGTTTGTGACTGTGAAGCGAAGCGGTTTGCCACTGAAACACAGGAAGAAGTTACAGACCTCACATAAGTCCCTCTCCTGATCCAAATTGTGGGTGTGAACCCGCTCCCTAGACCACTCTTGTGAGAGGTCCTCTTCGAAGTCGAGCAGTAAGTTGAAGTCAAAATGTCTTCTGAAAAAAGAGAGGGCAAAGTGTAACTCGACTCCATCCTGACACACTCTACCTAAAGAGAAGTTGCAAGGGTGTCAAGGTGCCACTCGATCCCGACCCCCGGGCAATCGACTATGCCAAAACAGGTAGAGGCCTTTAAGGAGGCCATGCTATGTTTATATGTCACTATTTTGGTTCTCTCTGGTGGTCCTTTCCGCCCAAGGTTCGTGAGGGCCTCCATTCAGGTTACCACTAGTGTATCCTATGATTTTGCCTCTTGGTCCTCCAGCGTGAGAGAGTACTACGTTTACCATGATGATTTGATGTGCTGCTGAGGTCCTGGACCTACAACTGCATTCTGTTGAAGTGAAGACAAATGTCCTTACAGACGTTATGCAACCTGGGCCTACTTCAAGTGAGCTCTTGCTCGCATTCAATGAAGCCTTAATGGACATCACAGTGGGCACTTGATCTAAGCTTTGTTCTTGCCCGCCAGTGAATAGACAGGTGGCCAGACATCACAGTGGCACCTGGAGACCATGACTTCCTGGTGGTCCAGGCCATCACCAGCAAGGTGCACACCATTTTATTCCCTTTGACGCCCCTATAGAGGGAGTTGGAGAGGACCGAGGCATTTGGAAAACAAATGTTCTCATCTGCTAGCCTAGCCCGGAGGTCAGTAAATGCTGGTTGCCTATTGGGCCCTTCGACGCATTCCCTCTCGGACGTGGACTGGGGGATCCTGCTGGCGGTCCCAGAAGATTTTAGGGCCTCCTCGACTGAAACTATTCAATATGTGTCCAAATGTGAGATTTGTGCTGGCCTGGATACCGGGGATTGTCGGGGTTGCGTGATCGACATTAGTGTGGCACTGCGTCGCCATGCGTGGGTGCGATCTACCGGTTTTTTGGTTGATGTACATTCATCCCTTATAGATATACCTATTGATGGCTCACACCTATTCAGCGACAAAGTTGATTTTGCATTAGAACACCTTAATGAGAGTCGGGCCACACCACATTCCCAAGGCCTTTCAGCCCCTCCCAGACTTTTTTCTCACCAGTTTAGGGGCTTTCAAGGCTATTCAAGGGGACTAGAATACAGGTACCACTGCAGTCACCCCAGTCCTTTCGATGCCAGAGACACGACTCTGGCATTCAACAAGCAGGTTCTCATGGGCATCGGGCCTTCCAAGTCCCCCTTCCCTTTGGCAGCAGCTTCCAAGCCACTCTAGTTTTCCCTTAGTGGCGCACAACTACTCGGTTGGAAGCAGGATCCAGTACTTTCTCCCATTGTGGCGATCCATCACATCTGACAGATGGGTCTTCAAAATTGTTCAGCATAGCTACGCCCCACCATTTCTTTTTGCCCCGAGACACCTTCCATCCACATCAGAGCAGCTCCCTGAGAGGCACCTGTCCATTCTCATACAAGATATACAAGCTAAACTCTCTGAAGGTGATACTGAGAGGGTTCGGTACTCTATTAGTGTCAGGGTGTTACTCCTGCTATTTCATTTGTGCCGAAGAAAGATGGAGGGCTTCAGACCATCTTAGATCTTTGTCCTCTGAATACCTTCCCACAGAAGGACACATTCAAATTGCTTACACTGGGCTCAGCTCTGTCTGCCTTGTATCTTCCTATCTGTCTTGGATCAGGGTTACTGGGTGGTGGCCTTGGCCCTGCAGGATGCATATTTTCATGTATCCGTCCTGTAGTCCAACAGATGTTACCTGCGGTTCAATGTTGGCCAGGAGTATTTTCAGTTTGCCTTGCTCCCTCTTGGCTTCAGCCAGGGCTCCTCCGGTGTTCACAAAAGGGATTGTGATGGTTATCACCCATCTTTGGAGTTTGGGGATACTAGTTTTCCCTGTACCTCGACGACTCTTGAAGGTGGGCTCACCTTAGTTGAGGATATCACAAACCTCCTGACATCGTTTGTGTTCTTGATCAACAAGCCAAAGGTTTACCTGACTCCTTCGCAAAGGCTTCCTTTTATAAGAGCTTTCTTGGACACTGTGCAGTTCATGGCCTTCCCTCTATTGCAACAAGTCGAGGACATTCCGACTATGACCCTGATGTTTCAACCTTGGTCCTGAATTCCAGTGAGTGCAGTTCTGAGGCTTCTTTGCTGTTAGCCCCCTGTGTCCTCCTTGTTGGCTACGCCAGGTGGAATAACAGGTGGAATATGTAGGGTCTGCAGTGGAATCTGAAGTCTCTGGGCAAAGTACCAAGAAAACCTGTCTGATACCATCCAGGTTTTGGAGGATCTTCACAAGATGTGTAGTCGCGGCTGCTCTGCTGAAGTTGGATCAGTGGGCGATTTTCTCTCTCTCTCCCTCTCTCTCTCCCTCTCTCTCTCTCCCTCTCCCTCTCCCTCTCCCTCTCCCTCTCTCTCTCCCTCTCCCTCTCCCTCTCCCTCTCCCTCTCCCTCTCCCCTCCCCCTCCCCCCTCCTCGGAAAGAAAGTTCATGCTCCAATTGGTGTAACTCTGAAGGTAGGGTGTTGCAGAGTTTGGGAGCCAGAATGGCTGTTGAACAGCCACCCCTTCAGGATCTACGGATCTTAGGGATGTTTAATAGACGTGCCAAGGAGGCTCTAAGAAGCCTTCCAGGCATATATGGGGAAGCTAGTGGTCTTAGCAGTAAGGGGCTTTTTTTGTTGAGTGTCTTGTGCATAAGGTCTTAAGTTGCACTTGTCGCTTCACCGGGCGCTAGTGTAGTTCTGCCAGAGCCTTTTGGCAGACTGGTGTCTTGGGATGTTCATAAGGAGCTGGGCAGCAGCCTTCTGGGGAACCTGCAACCTTCTGACCACATATCGGGACGAGCCGAGGTGCATGGCATTCCCATAATCCAGGCGCAATAACACGAGGTCCTAAATAATCACTCTTCTGGTTGTGAAAGTGAGAAGATTGAGGACCTTCCTCAGCAGCCTCGGAATGCCAAAGCAGCTGGAAGCAGTCTTTTTTTGTTTGGTGGTCCATTGTAAGGCTAGAATCCAGCCACATCCCAAGGCTCTTTATCAAACTTTTTGGGCTAGAAAGCCTGCTTCCAGTCCAGCATGGGGGTTGGGACGTTGTTGCAGAGATTGTTGCCCAGTATCATAACTCCCGTCTTGTCTTCCTTCAGTTTTAATCGGCAGCTAGCCATCCATCTGGCTACTTCCCAAAGGCAAGAAGTCGAAGTAGATGGCTTGAGCTGGGCTCGGGGCAGATTGACCTGACCAGCTGCGTGTCATTGGCATAGGAAACCAGTGACAACCCGAACAAACGCACAATTTCAGCCAGGGGGTACATATAAAGGTTCAAAAGGGTAGGACTTGGGGAGGAATCCTGAGGTGCCCCACAACTAAGAGTAAGACTGGCATAGTAGCAGGTCTGATCTACAACCTGAAAAGTTCTGTTCTCCAAAAAGGAGAAAAGCCATTTTTGTGCTCTGCCCTCAATACCTACATTTGATATTTTCCAAATAAGAGTAGAATGATCTATTCTATTGAAGGCCACGCTGTGATCAAAAAGAATAATGAACCCCAGGTCAGCTGGGTGAGGTGGGAATCAGAGGACTTTGGTCTCCGTTAGAAACCCAGCTTCATATAAGTCTGATGGAATTGTAGGCCAATCGTCTGGCGCTGAATGTCTTCCTGCCATCCTTCAAGGGGAGGGTGGTGCAGGTTCCCCCGGACAACACTACTGTGATACCGCAACAAGCAGGGCGGAGTGGGGTCCCGCGCCAAGAGGCTCTGCACCTCTGGTGTATGAGTCAGGGTGTCTCGGATTATGAACCTCCTTGCGGAATCTTTGAACCCCAATTCGGACGAGCTCAGCCAGTGACGAGTGGTCATCACGAATGGTGTCCGCATCATGAGGTGGCACACAGCATCTCCTGACTGTGGAGGGAACCCTGACTAGATCTTTTTGCCACTGTTGAGAATGTGCAGTATCAAAACTCTTGCTAGGAGATGCATTCTGGCTACTCCTGTACACCTCTCTGCCTCTTCCTCCTTCCCTGAGTTCTAAAGAAGTTTGGGAAGTCATTTTAGTGGCTCTGGTTGTGGCCAGTACAGTGTAGTACCCGGAACACTTGGGCTTGAGCATCTGTCCCCCGATCAGGCTTCCACTTCGGGATGATAGTCTGTTGCAGCAGGAGGGTAGGGTTTTGCATCCGAGCCTGTGCAGTCTACTTTGCTAAATGTGGATATTGAGCTGCGGCTGTTCACGGCGCTTAGTCTACCACCTTAAATTGTGGATGTCATCCTTGCTCCTGGCATCCATCACCAAAGTCTGTCTACACGGGAACTGGGACCAATTTGTGGTCTGGTTCGGTGTCTTAAAGACAGACCCTTTATAAGCCAAGCTGCCAGATTTATCTGTTAGAGACATCTAGCCACAGATTCCTTACCTTTGAGTTTCTCAGGCGTCAGACTGGATCCGGAAGATTTTTCTTCCAGCAATACCTTTGTGCGCCAGTAGATGGCGTCGGTCGGCTATGCTTGACGGCAGCGTCATCTCCGCCATTGTGACATGCGCGTCACCTATATAGGCACCACCTCGGCATGCTGACATCAGTTCTTTTCTTTCCACGCCAGCCAGCGCAGATCTGTGAAGAGAGCTACCCACGGTCACTTTTTGACAGGCTTTTTTCAACGTTTTGTCAAACATTTTTTGGTGTGTAGGTTTTTCCAACATGTCAAAGCATCATTCTGGATTCAAACCATGCAGCGCCTGCCACCGTGCCATGTCGGTGACCGATCCACACCTGATTTGTCTTTGGTGCCTGGAGCTCGACCATGTCTCGACGTCGTGCTCCGGCTTCCGGGCCATGACTCCGAAAGCTTTGAGGGAGCAGACCCTAAATCTGCTTGCGGCCCGGTGCTCAGCACCGCGTCGTTCTCCCCAGAGGTCATTCTTGCTCCCAGTCAAGAGGAAGGTCCGGGCACCGCTCCAGGAGTCTTAAGTCCTCGTCCTCCTACACAGTCGGGTGGCCTTCGCTGCCCCTGTCGCCAAGACTCCCGACGCTGCCTGCGACAGCCCCATTCTTATTCCAGACAAGCCGGATCGGCGCCTACGTACGCCAAATCCACCGCCGACAGCACCCTTGGGTCCTAGGTCGGTTTCTCTGCCTTATTTTGAAGGGCTAGGGATGGAGGAAGATTGGGAGGGGTCACTGGACCCTTTACAAGACCAGCCTGAACACGAAATCGACTGGTATGAGGAATTGGGTGAGGCCAGTGGACTAGATACCTCTCCAGATTCTGTTCTGCTTTCTCCCCCTACCGTGGCTACGGAGGAGAGAGCTTCATATGCTAGGGTAGTGAAAAGGGCAGCTGAGGTCCTGGATCTTCAGCTTCCTTTGGTGGAAGTCGAGACAAACACCTTAAAAGAGGTCTTGCAGCTGAGTGTCTCCTCCTCGGAACCCTCCCTGCCATTCAACGAGGCCTTGACTGAAGTCCTTCTGGGAACCTGGTCCAAACCCAGCACAGGGGCTCCTGTGAATAGGCCTGTCGCCCGCTGCCATCGCCCTTCACCGGGTGACCCAAAGTTCCTCACCAACCACCCTACCCCCGAGAGCTTGGTGGTCCAAGCCTCTACCTCACAAGGCACGTTCACTTCCGCACCCCCAGACAGGGAATTCAAGCGGCTGGATAGTTGGGGTAAGAAAATCTTTTCTTCCGCTAGCTTTGCATTGCAGTCGGTGAACATCGCATGCCTATTTGGGCTGTTATTCCCACTCCCTGTGGGAAACAGTTGAGCAAGTGCTGCCACAGGTCCCAGAAGAAGCCCGGGACATCCTCTCTCAAGCGGTATCAGACGGGAGAGATGCAGCAAAGTTCACCATTCGTTGTGGGCTTGCCACGACCGACTCGCTGGGCAGAGCGATGTCATTGATGGTGGCTGTTCAACGCCACACCTGGCTGAGAACTTCTGGCTTTTCTTGGGATGTCCAGGCTTCCCTCATGGACATGCCCTTTGATGGCTCCGATCTCTTCGGACACACAGCAGACATGGCCCTAGAGCGCTTTAAGGATTCGCAGGCTACGGCCAAGTCCTTGGGCCTCTCAGTGGCCACACGTTCCCGTCTGCTTTTCGTCCCTTTCATGGCTACAGAAGAGGCAGTGCCAGCCATACCCCAGCCACAAGGCCTTGCACGTTCAGCACCCTCCACGTGCCCGTGGGCACGGCTCGTTCCGACCCCATGGGTCGGGTGGTCAGGTCAGTCCACCACCCCCCTGCAACCTCAGCCTCCAAACCCTCCTAGTCCGGCTCTTCGAGATCATGGGTGGCCAGTTGGGGACCGGATTAGCCATCGCCTCCACCACTGGCAAAACATCACGTTGGACAGTTGGGTTCTGCAGATAGTCCGAAGGGGGCTACTCCCTCCCCTTCGAGACTACCCCCCTCCATGCCTTAAACGTACGAAAAGGCTGACGAAGGATCACTTGACTTTGCTTCAGGAGGAAGTCATGACTCTCTTGGCCAAGGGAGCCATAGAGAGGGTTCCAGTGCCAGAAGTAGGTTGTGGTTGTTATTCCCGCTACTTTCTGGTCCCAAAGAAGGAAAAGGGTCTGCGCCCTATCCTAGATCTGCTTCCTCAAAAAGGAAAATATGCTCACTTTAGCTCAGGCCTTGTCTGGCCTGGACATAGGAGTCTGGATGGTAGCGTTCGACTTGCAGGACGCCAATTTTCACATTCCCGTGCTGCCTGCCCATCGGTTCTACCTGCGGTTTATGGTAGGCCACAAGCACCTTCAGTTCACCATGCTCCCCTTTGGCCTTACCAGCGCCCCTCGGTGTTCACCAAGGTGATGGCGGTGGCAGCAGCTCATCTGCGCAGATCAGGGGTGCTAGTCTTCCCCTATCTCGATGACTGGCTGTTGAAGGCGAACTCTCCCGAGGCTGTTGTCTCCAAACTCCAGACTACTGCAAACCTTCTGCATTCGCTAGGGTTCATTATCAATGTGCCGAAGTCGCACCTAACTCCCTCTCAGACTTCTTCCTTTCATCAAAGTTGTTCTGGACACAGTGCAGTTTCAGGCCTATCCTCCCGAGCGTAGAGTCCAGGACATTCAGGCTATGATACCGATGTTTCAGCCTCTCTCCTGGATTTCGGTTAGAATGACTGAGGCTGCTGGGCCTCATGGCCTCCTGCATGCTGCTTGTGACACATGCCAGATGGCATATGCGATCACTGCAGTGGGACCTGAAGTTCCAGTGAGCGCAGCGTCAGGGGAATCTCTCAGACATGGTCCAGATCCCGGAGGGAACTGCGCATGACCTGCAGCGGTGGCTGACCAACTGCGATTGGGTCAGAGGCAGACCCCTCTCCCTTCCCCACCCAGATCACACAGTAGTGACCGATGCGTCACTCCTGGGATGGGGTGGCCATCTGGGAGAGGTGGAGATCAGAGCACTCCGGTCTCTAGCGGAATCTGGAGTCTGCATCAACTTGCTGGAGCTCCGTGCAATTCTCTTAGCATTGAAAGCCATTCTTCCTTCAATGAAGGGAAAGCTGGTTCAAGTGGTCATGGACAACACCACCGCCGCGTGGAACTGCAGCAAACAGGGTGGGTGGGGTCATGCACCCTCTGTCAAGAGGCCCTGCGCCTCTGGACATGGCTGGAACAGCAGGGCACATCCCTGGTGGTTCACAGGGCGGACGAACTCGGCCGTCAATGCCTAGCGGATCTGGAATGGCGTCTCCATCCGGAGGTGACGCAAGGTCTCTTTCTACAGTGGGGAGTGCCTTGGTTAGATCTGTTTGCCTCCGCCGAGAATGTGCAATGTCGGCAGTTTTGCGCACTGGAGATTCCTAGCTGGCTCTCGCTTGGAGACGCTTTTTGTTTGGAGTGGAGCTCAGGCCTTCTATCAGTCTTTCTGCCCATACTACTCCTGCCCAGAGTGCTCAAGAAGATCAGGAGCGACCGGGTCCAAGTCATTTTTGTGGCTTAGGACTGGGCACGGAGAGTCTGGTATCCCGAGCTTCTTCAATTGAGCATTGATGCTCCAATCAGGCTGCCCCTTCAGGAGGATCTTCTGTCGCAGCAGCAGTGAAGGGTCCTCCACCCCAACCTGTCAACTCTATGCCTTCTTGCGTGGAGATTTAGCAGCGGTAGTTGATAGCATTTGACCTTCTCCCGAAGTCTGTAATGTTATTTTGGCAGCCAGGCGTCCCTCTAGCAAGACCATGTAAGCCTGCCGGTAGAACACATTTGTAAAATATTGTACAGCAAGGTCTATTGATCCTCTTTCTGCCTCTTTCTGCCTCTTTCTCTCTCAAATTATACTTTTTTTTTCCCCTGCCCAGCAGGGCTCTGCTCTGGGCACTCTTAAGGGGTACCTTTCGGCCTGATCTGCCTTTTTGAGGCTACCAGACCAACCATCTTTATTTAAATGCTCTATTGTAAATAGATTTCTCAAGGGGCTTGTATATATATTTCCACCTGCCTCTTTCCTCATGCTTCAGTGGGACCTTAATTTGGTTCTCACCTTCCTGATGTGTGCTCCGTTCGGCTGCTTACCATCAAAACAGCCTTTTTAGTGGCAATAACTTCTGCCAGGAGGGTGAGTGAATTACAGGCTCTGTCATCTAAACCTCCTTACCTGACCATCTCCCCTGATAAATTGGTGCTTTGCACTAGGGCCTATTTCTTACCGAAAGTGGTTGCACCATTCCACATGGGACAATCTGTCACCCTGCCCACTTTCTATTCTCCTCCACACTTCTCTGAAGAAGAGGAGCGACTCCATCGTCTGGACCCAAAAAGAGCGTTGTTGTTCTACCTTGCCCGCACAAAAGATTTCCGGGTGGACGACCAACTCTTCCTGTGGTACTTGGGAGCAAAGGGTCGTGCGGTGCAAAAAAGGATGATCCCTCTTTGGGTGGTCCTTTGCATTAAAATCTGCTACGCTCTGGACAAAAAGCAGCCTCCTTAAGGCTTAAGGGCTCATTCTACCAGACTAAGGCTACTACCATGGCATTGCAATGTGGAGTCCGAGTCTTCAACATTTGTCAAACAGCAACATGGGCATCACTGCACACGTTCACCAAGCACTGCTGCCTGGACAGTTTTGGACCAGTTTTGGCTGCTCTGTCCTGCAGGACTTCCTGCTCTAAACTTGTCCACATTCCCTTCTCCGGGGTTGGTATTGCTTGGGTATATATTTAAAGGTAAGGAATTTGCGGCTAGACGTTTCTATCAGATGGACAAGTTATTTACCTTCGGTAACTCCTTATCTGGTAGAGACATGATCTATCTGCAGATTCCTTACTGACACCCATCCTCCACACACTGCGGACAGGTTTTTAGGGTCAGGGCTGTTCCCTTTCAGGGCCCTAGTTGTTAAAAACACTTCATGGTTCCGTGCTCCTGGCAAGACATTCACCATGTGAAAGTAGACCACATCCGCGAGCCGAGGTGGCGCCTGTATAGGTGATGCAGACGTCACAATGGCGGAGACAATGCCGACGACGTCAGTCGGAGCTGACTGACGCCAGATACCGGCGCAAGGGTATTGGTCAAAGAAAAATCTTCCGGATCCAGTCCGATGCCTTGGAAATTCAAAGGTAAGGAATCTGTGGCTAGATCATGTCTCTACCAGATAAGGCATTACCGAAAGTAAGTAACTTGTCATTTATTGGTTTTCTTTTTTGTCTTTGGCCCACTAAGGCCTTGCATTGGGCACTATTAAATGTTACTTGTTGGCCCTTTAGATCATTTTGCATTTGCCAGACCAGTCGTCCTCGTTTAAGTCACCTGTTTGGTGGGATTTATTAATGGGTTGATGCACATGTTCAATCCCAAACCTTTTGTGATGCCACATTGCACTCTTAACTTGATCCTGACATTTCTCATGTGTACTCTGTTCAAGCTGATGCACAGCTTGCTGCGTCTGCTGACACTAAAGACTGTCTTCCTCATTGCGATCACTTCAGCTCATCTCATGAGTGAACTCTAGGCACTGTCCCTACACCACCTTTTTCCAGACAAACATGTACTGAGGACTCTGACGACTTTCTTGCCGAAAGTTGATTCCTTTCCACGTTGAGCAATCCATCATTCTTTATTCCTTTATTTGTCCCTCCTCATCCCTCAAAAGAGAAGAGGCTCCATTGGTTGAGCTTTAAGCTTTTACATCGATCTTACCAAATGCCATCGGCAGGACTATAATATTTTTGTGTGGTTCTTCTGGGCAAAGAAGGGAAAGGCAGTGCAGGATAGAGCTCTATTAAGGTGGATAGTCCTCTGCATTAAACTGTTGCAGATTGGACAGAAAGCAGCCTCCAGAAAGTACAAGTCTATTCCACCAGGGCAAAAGCTTTTGCAAGTGCGTTGGCACACAAAGTTCCTTACCTTGACATGTTGGGCTGTAATATGAGCATTGGTGCACCCATGCACAAAGCTCTACTGCCTTGACAGCCCGGTTTGATGGGAAGGGCATTTCGCCTGTTCTTCAGTCCTGCAAGATTTTCTGGTCCGAGTCCTCTCCGCAGACTCTACACCTTGGGGAGGTACTGCTTTGGCATCTATTCTAAAGGTGAGGAAACCCCTCCTCTCCTCCCCGTTCTGCCAATTCAACTGTGCCCACTAAATAGATCCTAAGTCCAGCTTTGGTCAGTGCCAGTTTAATGTTGGGGGGCCATGCATCTGTGGGCGCAAACCTTCTTAAAAGCAACTGATTTCAGCACATTTGTGGCGCCTATATTAGCTCCACATGTTATTTTCACAGCAGTATAATGTCCATGCGGAGCCGCATGGCACCACCTACCAGCACGCATAGGTACTACTTAGAAGTTTCCAGATCCAGTCAGATGCCTGGGGAAGTATTCTAAATTTGAGGAATATGCGGTTAGATAAAGTCTCGAACAGAAAGATCTTTACCAAAGGTAAGTAACTTGTTCATCACACATGATACAAACAGGAAATTTTACTTTCCCTGTAAGAACCATTCGTAACATCTAGTGCTGTAGATTCACACGTGCCCACCGTCCTCCCTGAAAGCCTGTGCTGATTGCAGATCTCTTCTATTATTAACTAGTGTACACTGCACTAAGCTTACTCGTCATTCCATATACATTCTCTCACACTGTGCAAAAAGCAATCTACGATGCCCATGTGCATTGCTCACTAAGGGAGGAGTTGCTGCATATCTCGTGATTTGAACTACTTCTTTGAAGAAAAACAACTTGCAAATGTCAGAGCCCAACATGAGAGGGCAGGAGTATGCAGATCATTTGAATCTACAGCACTACATACCTACGTACAGAT
The DNA here is from genome assembly GCA_963921515.1 of Calotriton arnoldi. NCBI lineage: Eukaryota > Metazoa > Chordata > Amphibia > Caudata > Salamandridae > Calotriton > Calotriton arnoldi. Next base: position 446,032 of record CAWUFW010009771.1, read on the forward strand.
GCTTGTAAGGTAACATTTTTCAATTTCTTTGAAAAGTGCTCCTGGATCCTGCAGTTACCATTTGGCACAGTACTGCATTTAAGCCAGGAGAGCACAGTCAGACTTAAGGAGCAGTCAATGCTAGCAAGGGTTTGGAAGTGTAATCTAGAATGCAAGTGAAGTAAAGCCAGAGAGGAAGCTTCAAAACTAGAAACCTAGGAGCACGGGTGCAACGATATAGGCATTGTACGAAGCTGGCTCTGTATACACTATACCAAAATGAGGTATAGTGTGTACAGAGTCCAGTGGAACCCCAAAGGTAGGCAGAGGTAAAAGTAGATGGCACTTTACTCTCTATTTGTGATAGTGTGGGCGAGCAGTAAGGCTTTATCAGAGGGTAGTGTTAAGCATTTGTTGTACACATTCAATCAGCAAATTATTTCACACACTCAAAGACTGAACTCAGACCAATTTGATTTGTATAAAAATATGTTCGAGGCATGTGAGCTGCAGAGCTCACACTGTGCATTAGATCGCCATCTGGTGTTGGGCTCGGATGCTTGCACTTTGTTGTTGTCTTCAAAGAAGTCTTTGTAGTCATGTGATAGGTGACTCCTCCTTAGGACAATAGTGCGCATGGGCATCGACTCCATCCTCAGATTGTTTTTTTCCACCATCGGGTTCGGATGCAATTTCGACACTCCGGTTCGAAACTTGTTTTTTTGCAGCGTTTTCCATTTTTCAACGCCTGATACCGACATAGACATCTCGACGTCCCTTCCTCGATCTCCTTTCCAGCCGTCGACGCGGGCCGTTGGGCCCATCGACGCCGTAAGGCCTACTGCCCATGGAAAGGACGCCATTCCGAAAATGCCCCCAATGTGGAGCAAAGTTTCCTCACAGTGACCACCACCAGGTCTGTAATCGGTGCCTCTCACCAGACCATAACGAGGCCACTTGTCCGGCCTGCGCCTCCTTCCGCTCCAAGAAGACAATCCGCGATCATCGAGCCCGAAGGCACATCATGGCGCACAGGTCCGCTCCGGAACCCGTCAACATCTTCGACGAGGGTCCCGATGTTCCGGAAGAAGACTCCGAAGACCTCGCTATCATCTCCGAGGCTGAGGACTCCGACAGTTCCATCCCTTCAGGGCAGCGTGTGAGTACTACTGCCCCTGCCCCAACCCTCCCTGCAAAATCGAAGGCACCGGTCAGTACTTCGCCTACGGGCCCCAGTCGAGACCGTAAACGTGTTTCGGACGCCCCGCCTCCGGGCTCGGCACCGAACAAGAAAACAAAGCCTTCTAGTTCCTCGGCACCGACCAAACCACATGTGCCCGTTACACCGGCACCTTCGACGCCGAGACACAAAGACCACCCGGCGCCGAAATCCAGTTCGGTCCCCAAATCCGCCTCCAAGCACGCGGATCCCTCGGCACCAAAGCTACTCGACACACCCCCTAAACTAAAGCCGGTCGAGCCTGTAGCTAAACTGAAGGACGCCTTGACGCCTTCTAAAGCAAAGGAACATTTAAAGAAGCCATCACCACGTTCGGAACCGAAAAAGTCGGCGCCGAAAACTAATATTCAAGGAGAGGAACTGTTTACACCGGATCCCATCGATCCTAATCAACACAAACTTTATATCAATCCTAAAACAGGACACATTTCCTCTGTGCCACGTCACAAGCCTGTCCCTCCGAAGAAGAAAGACTCTTCCACTTCCCCTATGCCTCCTTCTTCCCCTATACCTCTCTCTAACACCCCTCCACATCCCTATCACACCTCCTCAACCTGCGGATTCTCCCCCACATGAGTATGAGGACAACATGGGGTACGGGGATGACCCTCATTTATATCTGGATCCAGATAATCCACCACAGGATGACTGGGGTTATAATGACCCCCAGACCCTACAGACCTCCCCAGCCCTCCACCTTATCCCACAAAACCATCTCCACCAGATGATCACATAGGTTTTGGGCAACTCATACATAGGGCGGCCGTTTTTCATGGGGTTCATATTCACACCGACCAACCAGAGGAAGATTTTCTTCTAGACACTTTTGAACGGTCTCAAAAAACGGTTCAAACTTTGCCCATGATAAAGGGTGTCATTAAACATGCACCTGAAATTTTTAACGACCCGGTCAGAGCCAGGATCCTTAATCCTAGAGTGGATAAAAAGTATAGACCTGCCCCCGATGACCCCACCTACATCAAAGGTCACCTCCCCCTTGACTCACTGGTCGTTTCTAATGCCAGAAAACGCGCCAATTCCCAAACTTCAGGGGATGCTCCGCCCCCTGATAAAGAATCCAAATTGTTAGATTCCTCTGGCAAACGCGTAGCTGCGCAAGCCACCAACATCTGGCGCATCGCTAACACCCAAGCTCTACTAGCTAGGTACGACAGGGCACACTACGATCAGCTAGAAACCCTCCTTCAACATCTACCTGATCAATACAAAACACAAGCCACTGACCTCATTCAAGAAGGCAAACTTATTTCCAATGCCTCCATTAAGTGCGCCTTAGACGCAGCCGACACCGCCGCTAGGTCAGTTAACACTAGCGTGCTTATCAGACGACACGCCTGGCTTCGCATTTCAGGTTTTAAGCCAGAGGTTCAGACTACCATACTAAACCAGCCCTTTAACCAAAACCAACTATTTGGTCCTGCTGTCGACACAGCACTAGAAAAGATGAAGAAGGATACTGACACTGCCAAATCAATGGGAGCATTGCAGTCCCCGCAGCAACGTGGCTCCTTTCGCCGCTCCTTTTACAGAGGGGGCTCCAGGAATACCACCGCAGACAGTTCCTCTTCCTATCGAACAAACACCCAAACCTCTCCCAATAGAGGATACTTTAGGGGTGGTTACAGAGGCAACAACTCTAAGGGCAGAGGTCGAGGTAATAATAACAACACCCGTACCTCCACCACTCCCAAACAGTGACTTTCCTCCACTTCCCCCGACCACAACACCCCTGTCGGGGGAAGGCTATCACAGTTCCTGCCTGTCTGGAACTCCATTACAACAGACAGGTGGGTGAGACAGATTATCCAACATGGCTACTGCCTGGAGCTAACAGCTACCCCCACCATACCACCCAGACAGCGTCCAATGTCCACAGACCATCTTACACTTTTACAACAAGAGGTACTTTCCCTGCTTCAAAAGCACGCCATAGAGCCAGTGCCTCTGCTCCAGCAGGGCACAGGGGTTTACTCCCTGTACTTCCTCATTCCCAAGAAGGACGGCACTCTCAGGCCTATTTTAGACCTCAGACCTCTCAATCAATACATACACTCAGATCATTTTCACATGATCACTCTCCAACAAGTGCTTCCCTTACTACAACAACAAGACTTCCTTGCCACATTAGACCTCAAGGACGCCTACTTCCACATTCCCATACATCCTGCTCACAGGAAGTATCTAAGGTTCGTTCTCAATGGACAGCACTACCAGTTCAAAGTACTCCCATTCGGAGTCACCACTGCTCCAAGAGTGTTTACCAAATGCCTTGCAGTAGTAGCAGCGCATCTACGAAGACAACAAATACATGTCTTCCCATACCTGGACGACTGGCTTATCAAAGCCAAATCATCCAACCAGTGTGTCCAACACACCCACCAAACAATACAAACATTACACAACTTGGGGTTCACAATAAACTATACCAAGTCCCACCTTCAGCCCTCCCATGTCCTTCAATATCTGGGAGCCACAATAAACACTTCCACTGCTCTAGCTTACCCCAGCCCAGCCAGGATAGCCAGTATAAAAACCCTTGTCCCCAGGTTTCAAATACAACACTCTCTTCCAGCCAGAGTGTTTATGCAGCTCATCGGCATGATGGCATCCTGCATTTTTCTCGTCCCTCATGCAAAACTTCAAATGCGTCCTCTACAAGAGTGCCTAGCGCGCCAATGGAACCAGGCTCAGGGACATCTTACAGATCTGGTGTTGGTGGACAGCCGCACACATCGCTCTCTGCAGTGGTGGAACACCAACAATTTGTCCAAAGGGCGGCCGTTCCTAGAGCCGGTTCCACAAGTAGTACTAACCACGGACGCATCCCTTACAGGATGGGGAGCACACCTGTTACACCATACAACACAGGGCAAGTGGACCACTCAGCAGAAGCTGTTCCACATCAACCACCTAGAGCTACTAGCTATATTCCTAGCTCTCAAGTCCTTTCAACTCCACGTACAAAACAAAGCTGTCCTGATCCGAACAGACAACATCACAGCTATGTACTATATACAAAAACAGGGGGGGGGACACTCTCCACAACTGTCCCAACTAGCACAGGACATTTGGAGGTGGGCCATTCCACAAAACATATACCTTCTAGCAGAACACCTACCAGTGGTTCACAATCAGATTGCAGATCTGTTAAGTCGACAGACACAACAGCTTCACGAGTGGGAACTACATCCACAAGTTCTTCTACCTTTCTTCCAGATGTGGGGCCAGCCAGACCTAGATCTGTTCGCCACACACCAAAACGCCAAATGCCCAACCTTCGCCGCCAGGTTTCCACACCCGCAGTCCAAGGGCAATGCGATATGGATGAACTGGTCCGGCAGATTTGTGTACGCTTTTCCACCGCTCCCACTCATCCCACTTGTAGTACGCAAGCTTCGACAACAGTCTCTCAAAATGATACTAGTAGCCCCTACATGGGCACGCCAACCGTGGTTCACCACACTACTGGAGCTATCAGTAGTCCCATACCAAAGACTACACCTCTCCCCAACAATGCTAACGCAGAGCCATGGAGAGATAATGCACCCAGATCCATCTCAGCTGAACCTTGCAATTTGGCTCCTGAAGTCCTAGAATTCGGTTACCTTAACCTACCCCCAGACTGCATGGACGTTATAAAAGAAGCTAGACGCCCAACTACCAGAGCCTGCTATGCAGCTAAATGGAAGAGATTCGCTATTTACTGCACTAATAATAACATCCAACCATTACAAGCCTCTACGCAAAACATCATTTGCTATTTGCTACATTTGCAAAGATGTAGTCTTGCATACTCATCCATACGTCTGCACCTCGCAGCCCTTGCTGCTTACTTGCAAAACAGACAACACTTATCACTATTCAAAGTCCCCGCCATTAAAGCCTTCATGGAAGGCCTTAAGCGGATCATACCTCCCAGATTACCACCTTCCCCAGTGTGGAATCTTAATATAGTACTTACCAGGCTCATGGGTCCGCCTTTCGAACCCTTACATAAATGTGAACTTCAATTCCTTACATGGAAAGTTGCGTTTCTAATTGCAATCACTTCTCTCAGGAGAGTCAGTGAACTACAAGCTCTAACTATACAAGAGCCTTTCTTACAAATACATCATAAAAAGGTAGTTCTCAGAACAAACCCAAAATTCCTTCCCAAAGTCATTTCGCCTTTCCACCTTAACCAATCAGTAGAACTACCTGTGTTCTTCCAAAACCCAGATTCCGTGGCAGAAAGAGCTCTCCACACCCTAGATGTCAAAAGAGCCCTTATGTATTACATTGACAGAACCAAATCCTTTCGCAAAACCAAACAATTGTTTGTGGCTTTCTCTCCACCACACAAAGGTAATCCCATCTCAAAAGCCGGGGTTGCAAGGTGGATTGTTAAATGTATCCAAATCTGCTACCAAAAAGCCAAACGCACATTATCAGTTCCCCCTAGAGCGCACTCAACACGCAAACTAGGGGCATCCATGGCATTCTTAGGGAACATTCCCCTAGAAGACATATGTAAGGCAGCCACGTGGTCTACAACACACACCTTCACTAAACACTATTGTGTTGATGTGCAAGCCAAGCAACAAGCTTCCGTGGGCCAAGCTGTCCTTAAAACCCTTTTTCAAACTACTGCAACACATACAGGTGACCACCGCTAGGGGAGATACTGCTGTACAGTCTATGCACAGTGTGAGCTCTGCAGCTCACATGCCTCGAACGGAAAATGCTACTTACCAGTATGCATCTGTTCTTGGCATGTAGAGCTGCAGATCCTCACACGCCCACCCACCTCCCCGGGACCTGTATGTGCTCCAGTCCTATCTTAATTAGATACACACACATGGACATCTCTTTTCTTTTCTACTAACTCCATCACTCCCCAATATGGCGAAAAACAATCTGAGGATGGAGTCGATGCCCATGCGCACTATTGTCCTAAGGAGGAGTCACCTATCACATGACTACAAAGACTTCTTCGAAGACAACAACAAAGTGCAAGCATCCGAGCCCAACACCAGATGGCGATCTAATGCACAGTGTGAGGATCTGCAGCTCTACATGCCAAGAACAGATGCATACTGGTAAGTAGCATTTTCCTTTTTAGTTATATTTATTTTCTAGAACCAAGCAAGCCTGGTACAGGTAAGTGTAAATGGTACTTTTCAAGGTAGGTTGAACAATACAAGCAAGCTGAATGAAAATGACTTTGTTACAGGTTTGTAAATGCTTTCAATACAGTGGAAAATACTGGTAGATTACTTTACAGATTATTTTCTGGATTACTTTTTCTACTCCGTGTGATATGCCTAGATATCACACTCGGACATTTCCTAGAGAAAAGGTAAGTAAGCAGTTTTTAGTTATTTGCAGTTTTTCAAAGAGTCATACAAAACCAACTCAACACTTGAAACCATTTTTAGGGAAAAGCAGTCAATGCAATCCTATGGAAGGAAATTGAGTGATCAGTTTACAGGTAAGTACAGGTTTGTGGGAGTTGGTATTCTGGGGTGTGAGAAAGTGCCCTCTTTCTGCATGGTTGCCCCCGCTTTTTGCTGAATTGCTGATGTGCTTTGACTGAGTGTGCCCTGGGCTCCTGCTAATCAGGTACCAAGGGCCTATGTTCTTTCCCTAAAACTGCATTGAAGCCTAAACCCAATTGGCATCTCTGGCCACAGGTCAGCCCCTGGTAAATGGTACCACAGGTACCCAGGGCACTGTGACCAGAGAAGGCCTCTAAGGGCTGCAGCACTTATTGTGCCACCCTTAGAGGTCCTGTACCCTTACACACACACACACTGCCTTTGCAGGCTGCGTGTTTTGGTGCAGAACAAAGTGAAGAGTCGACATGCACACATCTCTGTGTGCCATGCCTACAACCCACTTGCCTTGGCATAGATCAGTCACCCCTCTAGCTGGGTGCACTATACCAGTGGTGAGGGTACAGGTGCATGAGCCCTGTACCCCTACAGTGTCTAAGTCCATTCTTAGACATTGTAAGTACAGTGCTGCCATGAAGAGTATATGGTGCTGGGAGTTTGTCATTACGAACTCCACAGCACCATAATGGCTACACTGAAAACTGGGAAGTTTGGTATCAAACTTCTCAGCACATTAAACCCACACTGATGCCGGTGTGGGATTTAATGAAAAATGCACACAGAGGGCATCTTAGAGATGCCCCCTGAAAACTAACCCACCTCTAGTGTCCAGGCTTAGTGGCTGCTTTCAGCTTCCACCACCAGACATGTTTCTGGACCCCTGGGTCGGGAGCCTGCTGCTCTCTGGGGCCTGAAACAATGCACATCCTGGGACGAGGTGCCAAGCCTCCTCCCCCAGGATGGGAAGGGTTCACGAAGGGGAAGCTTCAAAGGCTTGCCGCCTTTGTGAGCTTCCCCAGGCCACTTGCTGCTCTCAGCAACTGGTCCCCACTGATTCTGACCACCACTTTGGGCGGGAGAACCGGCGGGAAAAACAAGTGAGGAAGAGAGGTGTGCCCACTTATGCCACCCTCCAGTATTATGCCACTGGAGGGTGGCATAATAGGGGGTGTACCCACCCCAGGGAAGGGACCCATTGGTCCCTGCCTTTTACCTACCTGTAACGCCCCTCAATCTAATATTTAGGGGCACCCCTGAACCTTGCTTCCTCAGACAAGAACCTGCAACAAGAAAAGGAGGAGGACCGAACAGCCGTGCCGAAGCTAACAAGAGGAAGACGCCCCCTGACTTGGCCCCAGCCCTACCAGCCTGTCTCCACCTCGAACCTGCTCCTGCGAAATCCCGGTGTGTCCTGCTTCCAGCAACCTCGAAAACCCCGGAGGACCTGCCTGCCTTCAAGCACAAAGACTTTGTCTCCCGTGAACACCGGATTTGTTCACCTGCAACCTCTGGCTCCGGCCGGACACCGCGAATCCGCCCCACTCTGCACCTGCCGCCCACAACCTGAGCTCAAGTGGGCAAACACCACGAAGAGATCACCCCGGCGATCCTGACCCGAGATCCGGCGACCCCTGACCTGCCTCAAGCCTCCAGCTGACGCCTGCAGCCTAAATCCAGAGGGCCCCCCTAACCGCGACCAGGAGCTGGTAAGAAGCTCTGACCCCAAAAGGCACCCCTGCACCCGACGCCCCACGGCCTTGTGTGCCCAAACCGATGGTGCCTAACCAACCCCTAACTTACCAACTTACCTCTCGAAGTGGTGGTCGCACCCAGAAGACCTTCGTCCCCAAGCCTACAGTGTCTTACCAAACCGGAGGTTCTCCATTGAAAACAACAGGGCGTCCGACGTCGAAACAGCACTCTGCACCCGGCCGCCCTAGAGCCGCTGAGGGTACACCTTTGGTGCTACTTTGTTTCCTCATTTGCCCTGAGCAAAAGTCCAGGAGCTTTGCTCCCACAACCTAGTGGCCTGCTTGCCAGCAGCCACCAACCGGAGGCCCGCTATCCCCCAGTGGATAACATTGGGCCTCAGCACTCTGCACCCGGCCGCCCTAGTGCCGCTGAGGGTGTAACAAGAGTGCATCCTTGACCCTGGGGACCCCTGAGTCTAGCCCCAGAACCTCAATTCCCACTACCAAATACTTACCTCAAAACCGATAACGCTATTTTCCTCCATAGGATAACATTGACTGTTTTTCTGTGAAAAGTTTCTAAGTGTGGAGTTTGAGAAACTAAAGAAATTGTTTAAAATTGCATAATCTAACAAAAACGATTTTACTTGACTGTTTTCAGGAAATGTCCTGGAGTAGTATCTAGGTATACTACTCTGTGTAAGCCTAGCAATCTCAAAAGTTACTTACCTGCTATTTTACTAAAAAGCCTATTCAAGTCTATGTACTGCATTTACGAAGTATTGCATTTCTCTGCATCCATACTGTAAATCAAAACAAAGTGCATAAACAATTATCATTCAAACTGTATTTCAATTGCATTACTACTGTAAAGTACTTATTACTTACCTGTGCCAGGCTTGCTTGGTTCTAGAAAATAAAATAACTAAAAGAATATTTTCATACAAAAACAATTGGTCTGAAGTTCTGTCTTTGAGTGTGTGAAATCATTTGCTGACTGAGTGTGTACAACAAATGCTTAACACTGTCCTCTGATACTGCCTTACTGCTCGACCACACTACCACAAATAGAGAGTAAGGTGCTATCTAACTTTACCTCTGCCTACCTTTGGGGATCCACTGGACTCTGCACACTATACCTCACTTTGGTATAGTATATACAGAGCCAGCTTTCTACATTGGTGGATCAGCGGTGGAATATACAACTTTGCATTTGTTGGACTACTTGGTTACCACCTGATCACACGACAGAACTCTTAAATTGTCTTTAGAATTCAGATTTTTTGAAATTGGCATTTTTTGCCAAATTACTAAAAGTCTTGTTAGGGCCTTGGTTAAATCCCTTTAGAATTTTAGAAAAATAAAAAGTCACTTTAGCTAGGGTTAGAGGGGTTAGAAGTTTTTTTAACAATGTCTCAAAACAAAAACCCAGCTGTTAGTGAAAATAACCACAATGACATAGAGAACTTGGTTGAGGAGCTCGACCTCACCCCTTACCTTCACTTCTCTTTCAAGGAAGTAAGGTCCCTATGTAAACCTAAAAACATAGCCATGGGTCCCCATCTCACCAAACAAAAGCTCCAGGAGCTGTTGGCTGGGTATGCTAAGGACCACCCATCTGAAAATGGTGAGGACCAGTCAGATGGAGAAGGAGTGGAAGAGGATGACCTGGTAGATCAACCCCCTCCACTTCTTAGGGAGAAATGGGCCCAAGTGGCGCTGACTCCAAGAATCAACCTCTCAGTACCTATATCCCACACAGGTGGGTCAGGCGCACTACTGAGGACAGCCTCAATGAGGAGGACAGCCTTTTTAGTAAGGCTGACCAAAAGATTGGATCTAGAGACCAGGTTGCTGGCTTTAGAAAGAGAGAGAGCAGAGATGGGCCTAGCACCCATCAATGGTGGCAGCAAGTTACTTAATAAGGATAAAGAGCAATCTTGTGATCCTAAAATACCCAAAGGGATTGTCCCTAAATATGAGGAGAGTGATGATATCACAAAATGGTTCACAGCCTTTGAGAGGGCTTGTGAAATGAGAAAAGTGAAGAAGTCACACTGGGAGGCACTCCTTTGGGAACTGTTCTCTGGTAAGTGCAGAGACAGACTCCTGACCCTTACAGGGGCAGATGCTTGGTCTTATGACCTCATGAAGAGAACTCTGATTGAGGGATTTGGACTCACAACTGAGGAATATAGAATTAGATTCAGGGGGGCTCACAAGACCCAAAACCAATCCTGGATTGACTCTGTAGACTACTCAGTTAAAACACTAGATGGTTGGTTAACTGGGCACAATGTGCATGATTTCAATGGACTTTATAATCTGTTTATGAAAGAACATATTTTAAGTATTTGCACTAATGAAAAGTTACATCAGCATTTGGTAGACCTAGGTCTAATTTCTCCCCAAGAATTGGGAAAGAAGGCAGACCACTGGGTCAAGACAAGGGTGACAAAAACAACCACTGGGGGTGACCAAATGAAAGGGGTTACAAAACCTCCCCAGGGGAAAGGTGGTGAGAATCCCCAAGATAAAAAGCCTGAGTCTTCTAAAGGCCCCCCAAAAACTTGCACAGGGGGGTGCGTCCCAAAACTCTTCCCAGTCCATTAATGGGTACAGGGGAAAGAACTTTCATCCTTTAAAGGCCTGGTGTAACAACTGTAAGAAGTTGGGACACTTAACTGGAGATGCTGCTTGCCCAACCAAGAAGGCCCCTAGTCCTACTACAGCTACTCCTGGTGTAGCAAGTTTCCAGATGGGCTCAACAGTGTGCCAAGAGCAAATCGGGTTGCACACTGAAGCAGTTCTAGTTTCAGAAGGGGAGGTTGAGTTTGCCACTGTAGCTGTGTGGCCACCCAACTTAAACAAATACTTACAATACCCTTGCATTAATGGAACTAGGATAGAAGCTCTGAGGGATACAGGTGCCAGTGTCACTATGGTGAGAGACACACTGGTTTCCCCTGAGCAATACTTGATTGGGAGAACTTACCCAGTCACCAATGCTGACAGTGTTACCACTAACCATGCAATGGCTATGGTGACATTAGACTGGGGGGCGGGTTTACTGGCCTGAAACAGGTAGTGGTCTCTCCGAAGCTACCAGCTGCATGTCTGCTCAATTCCCTGGAAACCTCAGCATGGGCTCAGGTTGAACTGAAAACCCATGCAGCAATGCTGGATATTCCTGAATTGGTGTGTGTAAAAACAAGAGCACAGAGCAAGAGACAGGGTGAAAAAGAAGTGTTGGAGCCTGAAAGTATGGCCCAACCTTCCAAGAGAAAAGGTAAGAAGACTGGGGAACCACCTTCTGTACAGCAAAAGGATCAGGACCCCTCTCCTCAGGGAGAGGACTTGGACACCCCAGAGGGAACTGAGCCCATGGAGCTTGACCCTTACCAGGTTGAACTCTTATGCCCAGGGTGACCATCTAGGGAAGAGCTGTGCCTTGGACAGCAAGTCTGTCCAACTCTTGAAAGCCTGAGGCAGCAAGCTGCTACCCAGGAAAAAGGAGATGTCAGTGGTACCCACAGAGTTTATTGGGAAGAGGGACTACTGTACACTGAGGCCAGAGACCCCAAACCTGGAGCCACTTGGAGAGTGGTAGTGCCTCAGAAGTACAGGGAGTTTCTCCTAACTTTAGCTCATGACATTCCCCTAGCTGGACATCTGGGCCAAACCAAGACTTTGGAAAGGCTAGTTAGCCACTTTTACTGGCCCCAGATGCACCAAAAAGTAAAGGAGTTTGTCAGCTCCTGTGTCACCTTTCAGGCCAGTGGCAAGACACGTGGCCCCTCAAAGGCCCCCTGATACCACTACCTGTGGTGGGGTTCCCTTTGAAAGGGTAGGTGTGGACATAGTGGGTCCACTTGAACCTCCCACAGCATCAGGGAACAAATTCATTCTAGTGGTAGTGGATCATGCCACTAGGTACCCTGAGGCAATTCCCCTTAGGACTACTACAGCTCCTGCAGTAGCCAAGGCCCTCATTGGTGTCTTCACCAGGGTAGAGTTTCCTAAGGAGGTGGTTTCAGACAGAGGTTCTAACTTCATGTCTGCTTACCTAAAACACATGTGGAAAGAGTGTGGAGTGCAGTACAAGTTTACTACACCCTGTCACCCACAAACCAATGGCCTTGTTGAGAGATTCAACAAGACATTGAAAGGCAAGATTATGGGGCTCCCTGAAAAACTCAAAAGGAGATGGGATGTCCTCTTACCATGTCTGCTTTTCGCTTACAGAGAGGTGCCACAGAAGGGAGTAGGGTTTTCCCCCTTTGAACTTCTGTTTGGCCATCCTGTGAGGGGACCATTTTGTCTTGTAAAAGAGGGTTGGGAGAAGCCTCTCCAAGAACCCAAACAAGATATTGTCGACTATGTGCTTGGCCTAAGGTCCAGAATGGCTGAGTACATGGAAAAGGCATCCAAGAATCTTGATGCCAGCCAGGAGCTTCAGAAGCACTGGTATGACCAAAAAGCTGCACTGGTTGAATTTCAACCTTGGCAAAAGGTGTGGGTTTTGGAGCCAGTGGCACCAAGGGCACTCCAGGACATATGGAGTGGCCCTTACCCTATCCTAGAAAAAAAGTGAGGTCACCTACTTGGTTGACCTGGGCACAAGCAGGACACCCAAAAGGGTTATCCATGTGAACCGGCTGAAGCTCTACCATGACAGGGCTGACATCACCATGCTGATGGTGACTGATGAGGATCAGGAGACAGAGAGTGAACCTCACCCTGACCTCCTCTCATACAGCCCAAAAGATGGGTCAGTGGATGGAGTTGTCTTTTCAGACACCCTCTCTGCCCAACAGCAGACTGATTGCAAGCAAGTCTTGCAGCAGTATGCAAAGCTCTTTTCCTTGACCCCTGGTCAGACAAACTGGTGTACCCATGATGTGGACACTGGTGACAGTACACCTGTCAAAAACAAAATCTATCGACAGTCTGATCAAGTCAAGGAAAGCATCAGAGCTGAAGTCAGAAAGATGCTGGAGTTAGGGATTATTGAACCCTCTGAGAGCCCCTGGGCCATCCCAGTGGTTCTGGTCCCCAAACCTCATCCACAGGGTGGAAAGAGAGAAATGAGGTTCTGTGTGGACTACAGAGGGCTCAACTCTGTCACCAAGACAGATGCTCACCCTATCACAAGAGCAGATGAGTTGATAGACAAATTGGGTGCAGCCAAATTTCTAAGTACCTTTGACTTAACTGCAGGGTACTGGCAAATTGGCATGGCCCCAGGAGCAAAAGAAAAGACAGCATTCTCCACACCTGATGGGCATTATCAGTTTACTGTTATGCCCTTTGGTTTAAAGAATGCCCCTGCCACCTTCCAGAGGTTGGTGAATCAAGTCATTGCTGCATTGGAGTCCTTTAGTGCAGCTTATCTAGATGATATTGTCGTGTAGTTCTTATAGTACCCATGCAGGACCTGCGCGGTTGGATAACATAAACTGTGGGCTTGGTGGCAGATTGACTCTGTGCACCCCCACCGCGTATGTTAGCCTGTTTTGCATTAGCTAGCTCACAGTGCCACTAGAATCTCCTCTTATCGGAGAGAGAGATTAGTTTCTGGCAACCTTAGATCATGACAACCCTGATCCCTCAGAATCGTGGAAACAATGTACTACTTTTCGCTCAGTCACTCGTGCTTACGTGTTCGGTTTGTCTCAGAGAGTTACACAGAATAAACAGTCCGGGCTTTTCAATAAGTATTTATTGAACAGTTGTTATTCTAGTGTAGAATATATGTGCTGCAACAACCAGCAGACAGTAGCAGAGATATATTATTAGCAGTACGATAAAAGTGAAAGGATAGTCTACCATATTGCAATAATAATGGTTACATACATGAATATATAAAATGCTTTATAAAAGTGTGCATACTCCTACGATGCCTAACTAGATGTACCTAAGTGTACCTAGCATGTGTGTAGGTCTAAAAGCCTAAGAGCCAAGAATCCCTCTAGGATTTAGTCGGACCCCATTACCTCAATAGAGAGTGTGGGACCCCGTCCTGGTCTCGAGTTGGGCACCCCGCAAGGGCTGTGTTAGACCGCTGTCAGCTGGAGCGACTGCATGCAGGAGCTTCAGCGTCTCTGGTCAGTGTGTCGGCATGAAGTCTCGGTTCCCTCTATCTTACCGTGGCAAGATGCGGTGTATTTATACCCTAAAGTTTCTCGTCCCTCAGTATGGTGTGTATTGGTCTTTGTTAGACATGAGGAAGATGTCAGGGGTGAACTTTGTACATACACATTATGCAGGAGATGTAGCTGGTGAATGCTCATGCATAATTTATGTGTACATTGTAGGCCTGTGTTCGGGAAAAACCCTTCAGTGTTCAAACCACAGACTAGATAACGTTCAACCCTCAGTGTTCGTTGTGTACTGTAGGGAACTAATGTAGGTGAAAGATCATGCCTATAATAGGGCATATACGATTTTGACCATAATGGGGCATATACGATTTTGACCATAATTGGGCATATACGATTATGTCTATATTAGGGCATATATGAACATGTCTATATTAGGGCCTCTATATGAAACATAACACCCATTCCTCTTTCGAATTGGATGACAATGACCATACTTAAAATCTGGACAAATTACAAAATTTTTTTTTTTAAAAAGCAGCCAAAAACATGGGTTTAAAAATCGTTAAAAAAAATATGTTAAAAATTAGCTATTCATAGTCGCCACTTGAAAAAGTCAATTCTGTCCCACTTATTAAAGTTGCATCACTACAGGCAGAATAAAGCCATGCTTTTTCAAGCGAAAGTGTCAATTTAGGAAATGTTCCAAATTTTGTTTGTTTATTTATGAAACGAGTGAAGAGGTTGAATTCTTTCCCAGGACGCGATGAGCCAATTTGAGATTAAGTGTCCTGGCTGGAAAATACAGCATTATCGGTGTTAGCTACTGCAGACGAGTCCAAAGCCTCACAGAGAACATCAATAGCACATAGATGGAATTCAGCACTGCCAACAGTCGTTGCTGTGGCAGTTCGTGCGGCAGTTGTTACCTGGGTGACTGTGGAGGAGTCACCTAACCCAGCAGGAGCAAACGGCACCTGTGGATTCTCAAGGAATGCGTTCATCAGAATTGGAAGACGCAGGGGACAACGCAGAGCATGGGCCTTTAGGGGGTCCAGCATAGCCTCCATGTCCGGAGGCCTATCTGATGGAAACGTTAGACAGAGATCCAACGCGCATTCTTCTCCGCAAAACAGGCATCGAAGAACAGGTAAGATGCAGTCCACCCAGACTGGTCTAAATGATAGAAACCAAGAGGCATTCAACTCTCTTAGGCAAGGTATGCCCAGAAGCTGTACCATGCGTTCACGGTATTTCCGCTCCATGAGCGTGTTCGCCATTTCCTCGGAAATTGGGCCGTCCATTGCGTAGCAGTAATACCACAATCAGGACTCCTGCAATTAGGAACAGGATAAGCGGGAGACCTCCAAAGACGCTTCCCAATACGGAGTGTATAAAATTTGGGATAACTCCGAGGACTGTCTGAAAGGTGTTTAATAGTCCTGACCCAATGGTCTTAAATAGGTGTACAATACCGCTCGTATCGGACATATTGAAGATACGACCCACCATTTCTGTGAAATGAAAGGGGCAGTTTGTACGTATAAGCGCTTGTATCTCAGTCGAGGTCCTTGCAACTTGAAGTTCATAGGTTTCTCGAGCGGAGGTTAAGGGCACGGGTTGCTGTAAAAGCATGGCTTTCAGTCTGCTCAAAGTATCAAATCGTATAAAGGAAACATTCAACGAAGGCCACAGCGGCGCCTCCCTGACTGTGTTCAGTGGCGGAAACAATACTTGCATACAGCAAGTAACCCTGGAGTGAACGGTGACCAGATAGGCGACGCCCGGAAGCATCCCGCAGCAACATTGATCATTTAGCATCAAGTAACTCCCATTCGAGAGCAGCTGGAAAACCGGCGTGATCATGGCTGCTGGGGTCCCTGACATGTGAAAAGATAAGTTCGCTACTGAACCACTACATGGTCCATGCAGAGAAATATCCTGACACATGAGAGAACCGCTTAAAGCGTTCTTGCGGTTTGTACCACTCAGATACACTTCTCGATCCCCACTCCGGCATCGATATCTATATGGTAACTCCCAAGTTTCCTAATGTATCCCTTACCCATCTTTTCATATTTGCCTGCCTGCCTTTGCTCAAGGCAATATTGAAACTGAAAAGTAGTGACCGGTAGAGTAATTTGGCCATGAATTAGCCATTCGGTCGATGGCGATTCTGCTACAGTGAATGGTAATCTGTCCAGTTTCTCAATACGCAGCATTGTATATTTGGCTCCCCTTTGTGCCATTTCTGTCTGTCTATCTGTTAGATTGTATTCTGAAAACAGGGACGTGCTGTTTATAAAACGCTAGGGCACACAGCCTGCACGCAAAGATTGTAGCGTCCAGCTTAACATCATAATAGAACGCAACTGAGATTGCCCGTGTTGTAACAAGGCCAAATCTTGTTCTAATATGTCGATTGCCGAAGATGCAATGTTGCCTAAGGAGTAAATCCTGGAGGTCAAAGTCGTTAACCCATTATCTACCACAGCTAATGCCTTTTCTAAGTTAATGCGGTCTATTTCCCGTATCCTCTCTGCGGCCTCTTGTTGGGATATTTTCCAGTTTTCATTGTAATATGCATAAATGGAAGCATATATGAAATGTTTCGGACGTGATTTCCTAGGGCCTAATAAGAAATCCCTAAGATCCATGTCAGGTGTGAGTAAGGTCAAGTGATGTTTCACTTCTGTGAGTGTTGAGGTTTCTAGCCAATCAAGGCACAACTTCCCAACACTATAGGATGTCACTACCCCTGGGTGTTGTCTTTGTACATAGCGTGGATCTGGCCTATGGATACTAAACCCTTTGGATGTATTCATAAATCTCTGCTGACATTTGTTTGTGTCAATGGGCCAAATCAGACATTCTGTCCAATCAAGGTCTGATCTGTTGTACTGGATAATGTCATATAGTCTTACCCCATGTGTAGTTGAATTCTGCCCCCTGCCCATCTGTGATGGTGTTGGAAACCCAGGCGAGTTCAGTTCCTTGTTCTTGGCTAGTCCAAGACAGGATGTTTGTTGCACAGTTTCATTTAGAAATATCATCTGCTGCGGAATGAGGCTTGCTCTAAAAAGCGCTTCTGTTCCTGGACTTGCCAGTCCCTAGAACCCCAGATTGTTTTTAAATCTATTGTCCTTCCATAGGTCGAAACCCTGTGTAGACAACTGGGCCATGAAGGAAGCAGAGTAAATCTGTTTGGTGTTTGTCAACATAATTTTCTGAGCTGATGTTTTTGCCACTTTGTAATAAAATGACGTTGGGTCAGATGTGTTGAACCCTGAAAAATATGTAAATTTCTGTGCAAAGGTTTGCGAGCTACCTTTCGGTGGTGTTAGGCAGTGTTCCCACTGGTGGTACTCAAATACATTTCTAGGTGTTATAGATTTGTGTAAGAAATGATGACCATAATGCTGGTAACAGTGCAATGTATCATAGTCTGAAGTACCTTCTAACATTTCATTGTTCGGAAATGCTGCAGTTTTTTCTAAATCAGACATGGTTATTCACAGTTTCAGAGTCCCAATCATCAGAAAATGTACTGAAGGTAATGATATCACTTAAAGAAATTTTAAATACATGTTTAAGCTTTAAAAGTTCAGTCGGACCGAATATATCGAAATCAATCTTGTCCCATACTATACCGTCCGGTATAGGAACTGCTGTGATGTTCACTGAAGGCAAGTCTCTTGGTTCACGATGTGAAGATTGGTGTGGCTTTAAAATTAAATTAACCTTTTGGGCTGTAGAGCTCTGCTGAAGGTATCGTCCATTAATAAGCATACTAAAAGTTATAATTAAACCTAGCCAGAAAATGAAAAATAGAATCCCAGTGATATACCATAGTTCTATCCAAGGTGACACTAGGTAAGTCTTTTTAAAAAAAGTTAAGAAAGTCAATGAGTTTTTGTTTGTGTGATTTTTTGGCTGGCGTCGTTTCCGGCTCGCTTGGATTCAGTGAAAACGTATCAAAGTTCATGAAGTAGCCAGAAGCAGTTCGATCAATTGTTGGAATCGCATCGGGCTTTGTTGAAATCGGATTTTGCTCTTGACGAGGCATGTTGACGTAGACGTCTGTAGTCGGTCTGATTGCAACTTGGTGGTTAAGTTGCAACTTGGTGGTTAAGTTGATTTTCATTTTGAAGTCGAACTTCTTGTTGAAGTGGAACGAGTTCCATAGCATTGTTGCTTAGTCCTTCATTCAGTACAGGTGGCTCTTCAAACATAATGAGTCTTTCTGTTTGAACTTCTTGGATTGTAGCGAGAGGAGGGCGTCTGCTACTGTGGAGTTCACGTGGCCTACTGTTTAGTATCGGCCACATAGTGTGGTTTGATTAAGTCGATTGAGACAAATCTTTTCTCCTTTTTCCCGGCAAGAGGCGGCAGAAGTACAGTTCTTGTGCCTTGGATTGCTAGGACCGGTACAGCTGTTCTGTAAGATGGCCCAAATTCTTTCTTGTCTGCAATCTTCTCTCTGACCAGATCCCCGACTTTTGGGATCCAGACAGGTCTTGCCGTTACTGCCTTGACTTCCTCAGTGGCGGTCTGTTTTAAGTGGACGTTGCTTTGTTGTGTCCTGGATTCATTTAGATCCTGTAAAACAGCCAAACGATCATGGATATCAAATTGTTTTTCATCCGCCACTGCGCCTTCACAATCAAGATCAGGTACCCACATTCTTGTCCCAAATAGGACCTCGTAAGGAGTGACACCCCCTAGAGAGCTTCTTGGATGGTTGTTAATTGCTCTTTGGACCCCATAAAGGTGACTGACCCAACTACCGCCCTTGCCTAATACCCTAGCTGTTAAAGATTGCTTTAAGTCACGGTTTTTCCTCTCCACAACCGAATTTCCCTCAGGATGGTACGGAGAGGATTACCGCAATGCTACGCCCATTCCTTCCATGGCCTCTTTGTAAGCCCGAGAGCTAAACGCTGGGCCATGGTCAAAATGTAACGTGCCAACTGCGTATGTACCAATAAAGACTCGCAAATCTTTTATAACAGTTCGAGCGTCAGCCGAGCGCTGAGGCCAGACCCATAGGAATCTAGAGCAGGAATCCACTGCAACCATGATATATTTCTTGGCCCCATCTGACTGTAAGGGGCCGCAGTGGTCCAAATATACACAAGCGAGAGGTTTGTCTGATTTTAACAATGGTGTCTGCGCTGGGCGTGCTACGTTGGAGCCTTTCATCTGCTGGCAGATGTCACATTTCAAGACGTAGTCTTTAGTTTGTTTTGTTAACCCTGGCTACCAATAGCGCTGTTTCAATAAAGAAATAGTCGCTGTAACGCCTGTATGCGCAGAGCCCAAACCCTCGTGTGCTGCTAGAATTAAACCTTGCCTACGATCCATATTTGGTATTACTCTATCCCCCACTCCAGGAATCTGAGCATATGGAATGTTGTGTGCATCTAACTTGTAGGAGTATTTGAGTGGAAATTTTTTAGGTACTGCTGACATGCCTTTGCGTGAAGCAATGACAGCTACCATAATCTCACGTCTATCCTCGTTTTTGAACGAGTGATTGCAGCTACGGACGCTGTGCGTACAGCCACCTTTGCGGCTTCATCAGCCAATGAATTCCCTTCAATGTGAATGCCATCACGCTGATGACTCTTATGTGTCACGTGAGCCCTTGGTAGTTCGTTTCTCAACTCCACTACCTGTTCCCATAGCATTTTATGCTTAATTGTGCCACCTTTTACATCTTTAAACCAGTTTTGTTCCCAATGATACAAGTATTCATTGTATGACTGTACACAGTAAAAGGAATCACACACAAATAGTGTGGGAAATTCGTGATCCGTATTTACAAGTGCCAGTATCAGTGCTTTTAATTCTGCCAACTGAGCGGTGCAGTCTCCTAGAGATTGCGTTTTAGTGCAACTTGGATGGAACTTTCCATCGCGCATGCGACCTTTACCGATTGCACACGCTGCGCTGTAAGCTTGCTTACTCCCTATGGCCGGTTGAGCAGATCCGTCTGTGTAAATAATGTATTCATACTGATCTAGAGGCAAAATTTCATTTGGTAGAGGATATTCTTGTTCGTATTGCAGAAATGCTTGTGTTTTTAAACTTGGATCAAATCTGTATTCAACATCCGTTGCAGTAAGAGAATTAGCCCATTGTATCCATCTGGGATGTAAGGCTTTCGCATTTGGAATGCTAGCCTTTGTAACAGCCTCTAAGGCTGGTACTGGGGTCACAACTATTATGCGCTTTCCCTGAGCCAGAGCTCTTTCTCTTGTTACAGCGGTCTGCACTGCTGTCAGGATATTTTCTGTTGAAGTGAGATGCATCTCTGCGTTTGTGTACAGGTGTGATTTGTATGCAATTGGTACCGTTTCACCTTCATTGAAGGTTAAGTGTACCCGCATTGACCCGCTATTACTCGGATCACTAAGTTGCGTACATTTATGCGTGTCTGTAAGTGTTTTGAAGCTATCATGTCTTCTTGTAGTGAACGTAGGATGTTTGTATGTTCCTGTGTCCATTGTCTGACTGAAAAATCAGGTTTTATTAAGTCGTAGAAAGGTTTTACTCTTTCTGCGTAATCCAAAATGTATGTTCGACCAAAATTTAGGAATCCCAGAATTGATTGTAAATTCTTTAACGATTTTGGAGGTTGGAGCAGCGCACACTTTTCTAAAAAGTTAGCTGCTAGGCTTTTTCCTTCACTTGACAGCTCATACCCTAAGAACAGGACATTGAGATGGGCAATTTTTGATTTTTTGAAATTAAATTTATAGCCCTCAGAGGCGAATCCCATAATAATGGTGCTCACCCTGGTCAAGTGCCTCGGTAAGTCATCGCCCGTCAGATAAATATCATCCACATAGGACAATGCTTCTTCATTCAAATTTTGGAGTAACTCTGTTACCCTTGCTGAAAACAACCCTGGGCTATTCTTATACCCTTGGGGGAGTCGACAAAATTTCCGTTGTGACCCTAGCGCTGAGAATGCGGTCAAATACCTGCTTTCAGGCGCTATATTTTGGCAGAAAAATCCATTTGAGATATCAAGTGTAGTTTTGTATTTTTTCCGCACAATGTTATTCATTAATGCGGCACTGTGTGCATTTTGGACAGTGAATGTCTTTGTGCAAGTGTTTAAATGTCTGTAATCTAAAACTAGACGATGTGTTGTCTGGTTTTGATACGGGGATTGTTCATTGGTGAGATGCAATTTTCTATCACCCCTTGGTATTCAAGTTGATCTAAGATCTCCCTGACCTGTTTTTTAGCTTCTTGCTTTATAGGATATTGCCTTTGAGCATTTGGTGAAACTTTTATCTGAAAGAGACACGTTAGTGACAGATTCCTTACCTTAGATTCCTTACCTTAGAATATCCCCAGGCGTCAGGCTGGATCCGGAAAGTTTTTGCGTAGCAGTACCCTTGCGCGTCGGTAGGCGGCATCGTGCGGCTCCGTCGTCGGCGCCGGGATGACGTCGCGAGCAGTACTTAGACGCCGCCCCTGCGCGTTGACGTCGGTTCTTTCTTTTTCCGCGCCAGTAAGCGCAGATCCGGGAAGAGCAGTGCCCTAGTCATTTTTTGACTAACTTTTTGGTGATTTTTTTCACTGTTTTTCTCGAAGTCTCTCGACTCCGAAGGTGTCAGTAGGGATGCCCGGCTTCAAGCCATGCGACGCCTGTGGTCGAATGATGTCGATCACAGACCCGCATCAGGAGTGTCTTTACTGCCTCGGCCGCGACACGAAGTCGTGCCCCGACTGCCGGGCCTTGCACCCGAAGGCTTTGCGAGAGCGGTCTCGAAAGCTCCTCGAGGTCCGGCAGTCGACTCCGCACCACGCCAAGCCCCGGTCACGTGAGAGGTCGAGGGGCCGGTCGCGTAGCCCTCATCGGTCGTCGGGATCCAAGTCTTCGCACTCCTCCGGTAAGTCGAAGCATAAGAAGTCTAAGAAGCGTCATCGCTCGACGACTTCACGTCGCCGGTCTCGCGACTCGGCTGAGGGTCCTGTCGGCACCGTCCCCGCGGCGCCGGGAGTGCCTATGGAGCTGCCCCCGCATTACCCGTCCTTCCCGGGTTCGGGGGCGACTCCGGCCGAGATACAGGAGTTCCTGTCGGCCATGGCCCGCCTCTTCGGGCCTCAAGGTCCCCCCGGTGCGCCTTCTGGCCCCGCGGGCCCTAGTGGGGTTCCTACGGCGCCACCGGCGACTCCTGTCCCGGCGCCGCCAGCAGCACCAGCCCAGGCTCCGGCCCCGGCCTCGACCCCGGCTCCGGTGCTGCCACAACCCCGATCGACGCCGGTTGACCTGACGACACCTCCACCGGCGCCGATCTCTCCTGTGCCGTTCACGACGCCGCCCGGGGCTCCGGGCGACGTCGTTCCCCGGTTCTCTCCGGATCCGGACATGGCGCCGGACCGGCGTCGCTCGACGCCGGCTCCGACACCTGTGGGACCTTGGGTCCCGCATGTCCCTCCTCCATATTTTGAACAAGAATTGGAGGACGCAGAGTACTGGGAGGGGTCTGATGACCCTCTCACACAGCAGTGTGAGTTTGATCAGGACTGGGCTGAGGAGCTTGGGGATGCCAGTGGTTTGGACACCTCCCTGACCCTGGCATGCTGTCTCCTCCTTCCGTGGCAACGGAGGAGGGAGCAAACTTTGCAACGGTGTTGCGTAGAGCAGCTGGGGCCTTACACCTCCAGTTGCCTACAGTGGCTGTCAGGACTAACATCCTGACGTAAGTGCTTCAGCCGGCGGCTACCTCCTCGGAGCCACTGCTGCCGTTTAACGAGGCGCTTTCCGACGTTCTTTTGGGCACCTGGTCCAAGCCCACCACAGGGGCTCCTGTGGATAGGAACGTGGCCCGACGCCATCGCCCTGCTCCGGGCGACACCCTGTTCCTCTCCCAACACCCCACCCCTGAGAGCTTGGTGGTCCAAGCCTCTGCTTCCCAAAGCGCCTTCCCTACCGCTCCCCCGGATAGGGAATCCAAACGCCTGGATCAATTTGGGAAGAAGGTCTTTTCTTCCTCCAGTGCTGGTTTGCGGTCCGTCAATACCACTTGCCTCTTGGGCCGATATTCCCACTCCTTGTGGGACTCGGTGGCGCAAGTTCTGCCACAGTGTTCTGAGGAGGTCCAGACACTGCTTACCCGCGTCATTGCTGAGGGAAGAGATGCGGCAAAGTACACCATTAGATGTGGCCTTGATACCGCCGACTCGCTGGGCAGATCGCTTGCGACGACAGTGGCGCTGCGCCGTCACGCCTGGCTGAGAACCACTGGTTTCTCGGGTGATGTCCAAAACACTCTTATGGACATGCCCTTTGATGGGGTCGGTCTTTTTGGGAACAAGGCAGACCATGCGCTGGAGCGTTTTAAGAACTCGCGGGCTACGGCTAAGTCCCTGGGCCTTTCTGCTGTACGCCCTCCGCAGCCATCTGCTTTTCGCCCCTTTCGTGGACACGGAAGGGGCGCCCAGTCACGTCTGCTGCCCGGCCACCGGCCGGCGCAGCAAGCGTCTTCGCGTGGCCGAGGACGTGGCTCCCGCCGTGGCGGGTCAGGCAACCAGCGTGCGGGTCAGGCCACACAACCCGCCCCGTCCGCGGCCTCCAAGCCCTCCTAGTCCTTCCTTTCAGGTGCACAGCACGCCAGTAGGGGGCAGGGTCCGCCATCACCTTCACCGCTGGCGTGCCATCACCTCGGACAGGTGGGTCTTGGACATTGTCCGAAGGGGCTACTCCCTCCCCTTCGTGACCATCCCCCAGCCATGCCACCTCAATTCCACCGCATGTCAGGGGATCACTTGGTGCTTCTTCAAAAGGAAGTTGCGGCCCTCTTGGCCAAGAGGGCCATCGAGCGCGTTCCGACCCCAGAAGTAGGACGTGGTTGCTACTCCCACTACTTTCTGGTGCCCAAAAAGGACAAGGAGGACATGCGTCCTATCTTGGACCTCCGGAACGTCAATCGCTTCCTCCGGAAGGAGAAGTTCAAGATGCTCACGCTAACTCAGGTCTTGACTGCTCTCGACCCTGGAGAGTGGATGGTAGCGTTGGACTTGCAGGACGCATATTTCCACATCCCCGTCCTGCCAGCCCACCGGCGTTACCTGCGGTTCACGGTAGGCCTCGAGCATTTTCAGTTCACCGTGCTCCCTTTTGGCCTTACCAGCGCCCCTCGGGTGTTCACGAAAGTGATGGCGGTGGTTGCAGCCCATCTGCGCCGGGCAGGGGTTCCAGTCTTTCCCTACCTCGACGACTGGCTGCTGAAGGCGGGCTCGTCCCAGGCAGTCGTCTCCCACCTCCAGACAACGGCCGAACTCCTGCACTCGCTGGGGTTCTCCATCAACGTGCCGAAGTCGCACCTGATTCCTTCTCCACAGCTCCTTTTCATCGGAGCAGTTCTGGACACGACGCAGTTTTGGGTTTATCCTCTCGAACGGCGAGTCCGGGATATTCAGGCTATGATTCCGATCTTTCGGCCTTTATCCTGGGTTTCGGTACGGATGACCCTGAGGCTGCTGGGCCTCATGGCCTCCTGCATCCTGCTGGTCGATCATGCCAGATGGCATATGCGGGCTCTGCAGTGGGACCTGAAGTTCCAGTGGGCGCAGCACCAGGGCAACCTGTCCGATCACGTCCAGATCTCGGAGGGGACTGCAAAACAGTTGCAGTGGTGGCTCTCGAACCGGCAATGGGTCATGGGCAGATCCCTCTCCCTTCCCCAGCCAGAGCACACAGTTGTGACGGACGCGTCCCTTCTGGGATGGGGCGGTCACATGGGAGAGGCGGAGATCAGAGGCCTCTGGTCTCCGGCGGAGTCCCGGCTCCATATCAACCTTCTGGAGCTCCGGGCGTTCCGACTTGCACTCAAGGCATTCCTTCCCTCTGTCAAAGGGACGGTAGTGCAGGTGTTCACAGACAACACCACCGCCATGTGGTATTGCAACAAACAGGGCGGGGTGGGGTCGTGGACCCTATGTCAGGAGGCTCTGCGCCTCTGGACATAGCTGGAACATCAGGGCATATTCCTGATGGTTCAACACCTGGCAGGTTCCCTGAACGCCAGGGCGGACGAACTCAGCCGCAGGTGCATGATGGATCACGAATGGCTTCTTCACTCGGAGGTGGCGCAAGGTCTCTTTCAGCAGTGGGGAGAGCCTTGGTTAGATCTGTTCGCCACCGAAGAGAACGCGCAATGTCAGCAGTTCTGCGCGTTGGAATTTCCAAGGCGGCACTCGCTCGGCAACGCTTTTTGTCGCGAGTGGAGTTGCGGTCTGTTGTACGCCTTTCTGCCTATACCACTTCTACCCAGAGTGTTGAATAAGATTCGGCGCGACCGGGCCCAAGTCATTCTTGTGGGTCCGGACTGGGCTCGAAGAGTTTGGTATCCCGAGCTACTCAGTATGAGCATGGATCCCCCGATCCGTCTGCCTCTTCGGAAGGATCTTCTGTCGCAGCAGCAGGGGACGGTCCTCCACCCGAACCTGTCCAGTCTACACCTGCTTGCGTGGAGATTGAGCGGTGGCAGTTGATTCCTTTCGACTTGCCTCCCGAAGTTTGTGATGTGATTCTGGCAGCCAGGCGTCCCTCCACTAAGGTGGTATACGCCTGCAGGTGGAACAAGTTTGTGGCATGGTGCACAGCAAGGGCTGTGAATCCCTTTCTGCCCCTCTTTCTGAGGTTCTTCTGTTCCTTCTTTCTCTGGCCCAACAGGGTTCTGCCCTGGGTACCATCAAGGAGCTATCTTTGTGCGATATCGGCCTTCCTCAGGCTTCCTGATCAGCCCTCCCTTTTCAAGTCCCCTGTGGTTAACAGGTTTCTTAAAGGCATTACACACCTCTTTCCTCCTGTTCCGTTTGTAATGCCTCAGTGGGACTTGAACTTGGTTCTTACCTTCTTAATGTGCGCTCCCTTTGAGCCTCTACATAACTGTCCTCTTCGTCTTCTTACTCTGA
This sequence comes from Calotriton arnoldi, assembly GCA_963921515.1. Taxonomy (NCBI): domain Eukaryota; kingdom Metazoa; phylum Chordata; class Amphibia; order Caudata; family Salamandridae; genus Calotriton; species Calotriton arnoldi. The sequence continues at coordinate 472,379 of CAWUFW010009771.1, forward strand.
AGACAGCCTTTCTGGTGGCCATCACCTCTGCTCGGCGGGTGAGTGAGCTCCAGGCTCTTTCATGCAAACCTCCCTTTCTGTCTGTTCATCCAGACAAGGTTGTTCTTAGGACACGTCCGTCCTTCTTGCCAAAGGTGGTTACTGCCTTCCACGTTGGGCAGACCATCACTTTGCCCACCTTCTTTCCGCCTCCGCATCCTTCCAGAGAGGAAGAGAGGCTCCACCGTCTGGACCCAAAACGTGCGCTTTCCTTTTACCTCAACCGCACACAACAGTTCCGGGTGGATGACCAGCTCTTTGTTGGCTACGTGGGCGCCAAAAAGGTCGGGCGGTACACAAAAGGACCATCTCCTGCTGGGTCACCTTGTGTATCAAAGCCTGCTATTCTTTGGCTAAGAAGGAGCCTCCTGTTGGGCTGCGTGCCCATTCCACCAGGGCTACGGCTGCTACCACGGCTTTAGGCCGTGGTGTTCCGTTACAGGATATATGTCAGGCAGCTACGTGGGCCTCGCTCACACGTTTACCAAACATTACTGCCTTGACAGTCGGGTCCGGAGGGACGGCTTCTTTGGCCGTTCTGTCCTCTGGGACTTCCTTGTCTGAATCGGTTCGCAGACCCACCACCGGGGTTGGTATTGCTGGGGTATCTATTCTAAGGTAAGGAATCTGTTACTAACGTGTCTCTTTCAGATGCACAAGTTACTAACTTGTGTAACGATATATCTGTAAGAGACAGTAGTTAGTGACAGATTCCTTACCGCCCCACCCATCCTCCCCGTTCTGCGAACTGATTTCTAGGGTTAAGGACATCCCTTTCAGGGCCCTAGTATTTTTCAGACACCTATGTCAGCTTCTTGCATGGCTCTGCGTTCCTGGCGCGGAAAGTCGTGTACAGAACTGACGTCAGCGCGCAGGGGCGGCGTCTAAGTACTGCCCGCGACGTCATCCCGGCAGTCCGGACGCCGGACGCGGAGCCGCACGAAACCGCCTACCAACGCGCAAGGGTACTGCTACGCAAAAACTTTCCGGATCCAGCCTGACGCCTGGGGATATTCTAAGGTAAGGAATCTGTCACTAACTACTGTCTCTTACAGATATATCGTTACACAAGTTAGTAACTTGTGCAACGGGATCACGTGGTGGGTTGAATCCTCATCCCAACCAGCATGATTTTTGTACAATGCCGGAGCTAGGGCAACCGCCCACTCCTGCGCATATGCATGTTATAAATGTATGGGAACGAGGTCGGAAAAGGCTGGAAAAATTATCCCTTCTCCCCTGAGGCACTCCATGACAAATGCTGGCAGCCAGTCTTGTTCTGCTAATAGAATGTCATAACCTGATGACAGATTTTTCCAAAAGAGACTTTTTATTTTTCTGGGTCTGTCCCCCTCCATCCGGAGTGTTATTTCATGTAACTTATGTGGGACGCTTACCCGAGTATCGGGTGTTTCCACCGTGATATACTCACTCAACTCCGCTGTCACCAGAAATTCCTTCAGGTTCTGGCGAGCTATTGTTACTTCTGCCGCGCTGTCTAGCATCATCAGAGCCCATTCCCCGTTCAGAAGCTGTGTCCTCAGAATTCTGGGCATGTCTGATCTTGAGACCTGCTACCTTCTTCTTTTTGAACTGAGGTTTTGTTTTTATCATCTTTTTTAGGTTCGTAGTCCGCAGCGCGTTGCGTGTCTCTGGACTTTGTACGCTCCTCTTGTCTTTGTTCTGACCGTCCTTCCCTCTCTGAGTTTTTGATGAACCCTGAAAGGAACGAGAGAAACGTGTATCAGTATCCTGATACCTGTCAGGTTTCCTAATATCCCTATTCCTGAGGTTATACCTCCTTTCAGAGGGCTCCTGTTGAGGAGACCTGCCTCGGGATTGAGATCTGCTGTCTTTAGACTTTTGTTGCTTTTTATTCTCCCACTTCTTTTTAGAAGAAGTAGGTGTCTGCTTTGTAGTGTCCTTTTCAGAACTGCCCACTAGTTGTGGTTTTACTGCTTTCCCACCTAAACTGTCTCTGCCTAATTCGGCATATGCCGTTTCAATTATTTTGGGTAGTTCGTGTTGTTGATCTACTGGACTGAACTCCCTTAGGCGTTGGCGTATCGCCACTGAAGCTGCTTCCCCTTAATGTTAGCTAGTATTATGGCTGATACCTGTTCGTAGTTACCTAGTAACTTCATCCCTAAGTTAAGGGCAGGCTCTGCTCCGTACTCATTTTGTATCTGTCTCAATACGTCAGGTACTACTGCTAATGACGGGATACCATATGTTCTGGTATATATGGCAGCAAAGACTGTACCCCAAGAGGTGCAGTCCTCCTATTTGTGATGTGATCCCCATGGGCAAGCAGATTGTTAGTATTCTGTGTTTATCACAGGTGGTAGTATTCGGGAATACTGCCTCAAGCTGAGTTATTTTCTGAGCCATCCAGAATGGTATTTGTTCGCGTGTTGCGGGCATTTTGCCCATTACCGCGTGTAATGTTTGAGGAGTAATTTTATTTCCTGTACCCTGAGCTGGAGTACTATTTGCTGCACCTGGTGCAGGTTGGATTGTTAAAGTCCTCATGACAAATTGTGCCAGGTTTCTGTAGATTTTTATTAAATCTGTGTGTTGTACGAGTAAGTCTCCTGGTGGCATTGTGGCAATGTCAGTATGTGGTGTGTAGGCCGCTAATATTGGCCATGTGGCTCCTTCTCCTCCGAGTGGGCCTAACCTTACTCTTCTTCGTACGCGGGGTAGGGCGCCATTAAACCAGTAATAATGTTCCTGGTAAGTGAATGGAATCTCTATGTCCTCAAACGGACAATATTCCGGTGGTGCATCTCCTTCTATATAGTAGTGAAATGTCTTGGTTGTTGCATTTGCTGCTGGGAATGTAACCCATGAATAGAATACCTCTGTTTTGTTTGATTCGTGTGCCTCAATCACGAAAACTACCATGCCACCCCTAGCTTGTAAACCATTTTCTAATAGTCTTAGGGTGACTGTCATTCTGAATTTTGGTGCAATCTGTATTGCATTTGTAGGATCTTCTCCTCCTTCTAAAAATTTCAGTTCAACTCTCTATGCCCTTACCTCGGCATCAGTCATGTTTAGAGGATGAAGTGTTCCAAGGGAACTAAGATAAGGTGTTATGCACAATTTTAGGAACACTGTCCTTTCAAGCTTGAATAACCAACAGCCAATAAATAGTATTTTTGTACTACTCAGCTGCGGCGGATTTTGTGCCCACCCACTCCAGACGTCTCTGGGGTTTTGTGAGTAGGTTCTCTGAAAATAGCACGACTGAACTACTCAGATTCTACTGTTAAATAAGTACCCAACCAACGTTGGTGGCACCATGTCGTGTAGTTCCTATAGTACCCATGCAGGACTTGCGCGTTTGGATAACATAAACTGTGGGCTTGGTGGCAGACTGGCTCTGTGCACCCCCACTGCGTATGTTAGCCTGTTTTGCATTAGCTAGCTCACAGTGCCACTAGAATCTCCTCTTATCGGAGAGAAATTAGTTTCTGGCAACCTTAGATCATGACAACCCTGATCCCTCAGAATCGTGGAAACAATGTACTACTTTTCGCTCAGTCACTCGTGCTTACTTGTTCGGTTTGTCTCAGAGAGTTACACAGAATAAACAGTCCGGGCATTTCAATAAGTATTTATTGAACAGTTGTTATTCTAGTGTAGAATATATGTGCTGCAACAACCAGCAGACAGTAGCAGAGATATATTATCAGCAGTACGATAAAAGTGAAAGGATAGTACAGTTCTACCATATTGCAATAATAATGGTTACATACATGAATATATAAAATGCATTATAAAAGTGCGCATACTCCTACGATGCCTAACTAGATGTACCTAAGTGTACCTAGCATGTGTGTAGGTCTAAAAGCCTAAGAGCCAAGAATCCCTCTAGGATTTAGTCGAACCCCATTACCTCAATAGAGAGAGTGTGGGACCCCATCCTGGTCTCGAGTTGGACACCCCGCAAGGGCTGTGTTAGACCGCTGTCAGCTGGAGCGACTGCATGAAGGAGCCTCCGCGTCTCTGGTCAGTGTGTCTGCATGGAAGTCTCGGTTCCCTCGATCCTACCGTGGCAAGATGCGGTGTATTTATACCCTAAAGTGTCTCGTCCCTCAGTATGGTGTGTATTGGTCTTTGTTAGACATGAGGAAGACGTCAGGGGTGAACTTTGTACATACACATTATGCAGGAGATGTAGCTGGTAAATGCTCATGCATAATTTGTGTACATTTAGGCCTGTATTCGGGAAAAACCCTTCAGTGTTCAAACCACAGACTAGATAAGTTCTGGGGTGCCCCTAAATACTAGATTTAGGGGCGTTACAGGTAGGTAAGAGGCAGGGCCTAATGGGTCCCTTCCATGGGGTGGGTACACCCCCTATTATGCCACCCTCCAGTGGGAGGGGGGCATGAGCCTGTCCCTGGTTGGCTGAGTCCCCCCCCCCCCCCATCTTCAAGATGGCGTGGACTGAGTTGTGCTTCACCTCGCCTCCCCCACCTGAGGGGTGGAGTTGGCAGAGCTGGGCACACCTCTCTTCCTCACTTGTTATTCCCGCCGGTTCTCCCGCCCAAAGTGGGGGTCAGAACCAGTGGGGACCAGTTGCTGAGAGCAGCAAGTGGCCTGGGGAAGCTCACAAAGGCGGCAAGCCTTTGAAGCTTCCCCTTCGTGAACCCTGCCCATCCTGGGGGAGGAAGCTTGGCACCTCGTCCCAGGATGTGCATTGTTTCAGGCCCCAGAGAGCAGCAGGCTCCCGACCCAGGGGTCCAGAAACATGTCTGGTGGTGGCAGCTGAAAGCAGCCACTCAGCCTGGACACTAGAGGTCGGTTAGTTTTCAGGGGGCATCTCTAAGATGCCCTCTGTGGGCATTTTTCACTAAATCCCACACTGGCATCAGTGTGGGTTTAATGTGCTGAGAAGTTTGATACCAAACTTCTCAGTTTTCAGTGTAGCCATTATGGTGCTGTGGAGTTCGTAATGACAAACTCCCAGCACCATATACTCTTCATGGCAGCACTGCACTTACAATGTCTAAGAATGGACTTAGACACTGTAGGGGCACAGGGCTCATGCACCTGTACCCTCACCACTGGTATAGTGCACCCAGCTAGAGGGGTGGCTGACCTATGCCAGGGCAGTGGGTTGTAGGCATGACACACAGGGATGTGTGCCATGTCGACTCTTCACTTTGTTCTGCACCAAAACACGCAGCTTGCAGTGTGTGTGTGTGTGTGTGTGTGTGTGTGTGTGTGTGTGTGTGTGTGTGTGTGTGTGTGTACACACACACAGCCTCTAAGGGTGGCACGATAAGTGCTGCAGCCCTTAGAGGCCTTCCCTGGCCACAGTACCTTTTACAAGGGTCTGACATGTGGCCAGAGAGGTGCCAATTGGGGGTACAAGGTACAGTTTTGGGAAAGAACACAGGCCCTGGGAACCTGATTGGCAGTGACCCAGGGCACATTAAGTCAAAGTGCATCAGTAGTCTGGCAAAAAGTGGGGGGGGTTACTGCAAATGAAACCCAGTTTCCTGCAGGCAGCCACTGGGAAGAACACTGAAGTAAGAAGGCTGAAAAAGGATGTAGGTAAGGAAAGTTTAAAAATAGGAAATATGTCCGTGCACAATGTAAAAAGAAGCGTCAAACAATAAACGGCATCAGGAATCTGTATAAACCAGATAAGAATTCACTACAAAAAACCGCTTCAGGATCCCTCAGTAAATCAGTTACAAAAAGCATAGTTGCCAGGCATTAATTGATAGTAGAAGCTGCAGGTGCAAGATGTGTAGTTTGCAAACTTGTTGGCCTTAAATTACAATTCCCAGAGTTATTTGGCAGTATGAACATCAGCACAGAGAATAGATTGGGTCTAATTTTAGAATTGTGGTGGAAATCATACAGATATTAGATCGAGGTCCAGCCATTCAAGAGTTCAAAGGTTTCCCCAGAGCGGTGCTTGCTGTTGAAGTTCCTTTCAAGGGGTTAAGGGATTATAGCAGTGAAGCTGAATGAAAGAGAGTACTGGTGACCGACTGGGATATGGTTGTGATGAAACCTGATGAAGTGTTGTGATGAGAAAAATGTAGCAACAATGTTTTTGCAGCGTGAATCTCTTCTGGATTCACATGCTGTGCATTATTCCGCCATCTAGTGGTTGGGCCCAGAATAGTCCCAGTAGTCTAGGTTTACCTGCCCTACAGTGTCTGGGTGCAGAGGTTCTGGACGGATTGGTAGCCTTGCGCGCTACACCGTAGGCAAATAGGGGGTGAGGGGCACTGAAGGAAGTGACCCGATTAGGGCCACCCGGGTCACCACTGACCACCTCTCAGCCTTCCATACCAAATGAGTCAGAGAAACAGTGGAGAATATACACCAATAATCATTTATTGCACACGCTCAGAGCGGGGCCCCATCTGCTCAGTCTCGAGAGAGTGTTACAGAGGGAACTGAGAAACTGTAAGCACAAAGATACATTATATGCATTGCATGGTCAACTAATAACACGCCCACAGTGGAATCACAGATGTGGATGAACAGCGTAAAAAGAGAAAAAAGGCTTCTATTCTCGTATCTTGCACAACTCAGAACATTTTCAAGGCCGTTCCACCCTGGGCTGCGATCAAACTGCCAGACAGGTGGGAGAGGGCCTTTACTGAGAGGTAAAGCTATGCACTGGCACTAACAGCTCTTTGTTGCAGAAACTAAACTTAGCAAGGAGCGTTTAGTGGAATCAAACCGGATTAGTTTCGAACAGTAAAGAAAATGGCGTCTGGAAATGGCGTAGCGAATGCTAACTTACACATGGCATTAAAGAGCATCAGCGAGCATAATCTAACAACACCTGAAAACAGGCTGCAGAAGAGGACTTGGGGACAAGTCCGGGAGCTCCCAACGGAGGGCTTGATTCGTGTGGGTCCCCGGAGCAGGGGAGCACTGTCTTTTGATGTGGACTTGGGCCAGGGAGCTAGGGTGTAGAGGATTTTGGTTGGTTGGCTGGTGCCTGTGCATCAAAGGCACCCATGGTTCTCAGAACTGCAAAGTGGGACAAAACAGGACAGCTGAACCACTCTCAGTGCTGGCCTCTGCGGTGCTCACGTCTCTTGTAGGCTGGCCGGTCTTTGTGGCGTTGGAGTCCGGATTGAACTCAAACAAGCTTTGGTTGCTGCAAGGGGTCTGATACCTCGGGTGTTGGTGCAGGGCGGCTCTGATTGGTCCTGGCGTATTCTCACGTGGTGGGGAGACGGTTCTGACCTCTGTGAGCACGGTGACTTCTTCCTGGGTAGCTGCTGCGCCGGTGGACCCGGTGAACAGCAGAACGGTGAACCGGACATTGCGATCTGTGGCTGCAGGAAGTGGCTCCTCCACTTCAAGGGACATGCTGGCTGGTTGGCGAAGGGCTGGCAGGCCTCAGAGGCTTTGGGAAGATGCACAACTGCAGAACGAGTCGGGTCTTTGCAATTAATGGGACAGGAGCAGGCAGGATTTGGCGCCAAGTCCACAGCTAGTCCTTAGTTCTTGTGTTCTTCAGCTCTTCTTTGTCCTTCTTCTTTAGTCAGTAGAATCTGAGTTCCTAGTGTCAGGGGGACACCTAAATACTGAATTTAGGGGTGTTAAGGGGAACGAAGGGTAGTAGCTAATGGGCTTCCTACCCTTGGGGTCACTACTCCCCCCTATATGACCACTTCCTGTGGGGCATGGGCATAACCCTGTCCCAGAGTTCCTAAGTCCACCAAAAGCAAGATAGTGGAACCTTTCTTTCGTGGAACACATCAGGTAGTCCACCTTAGGGGTGTGACTAGCCTGGTGGTGCAACACGCCTACTTGCATTGCTAATTTCCCATCTGTCCTGGTGCCAAATGGGCCTCGGGCAGTGGGTGGCATCTCCCAGGTCTGGGGGAAGCCGGGGTCGCATTTCAAAGCTGGCAGGGGCTTTGAAGCCCCTGGCTTTGATATGCGAAATCACTAGCCATCCTGCTGGAGGAGGTGTGAACACCTTCCTTTTGGAGCAGGCATTGTTTCTGTCCTCTGAGATCATGGGCTCTCACCTCCAGGGGGTCAGAAACCGGTCTATACTGGCAGGCTGGTTGATACCAGCCAGCCAGCTGTAGGAAGCTGGCTCTGTATATACTATACCAAAGTGAGGTATAGCGTGCACAGAGTACAGTGGATCCCCAAAGGTAGGCAGAGGTAAAGTTAGATAGCACCTCACTCTCTATTTGTGGTAGTGTGGTCGAGCAGTAAGGCAGTTTCAGAGGACAGTGTTAAGCATTTGTTGTACCCACTCAATATGCAAATGATTTCACATACTCAAAGACTGAACTTCAGACCAATTGGTTTTGTATAAAAATATTCTTTTAGTTATTTTATTTTCCTAGAACCAAGCAAGCCTGGCACAGGTAAGTTGATAAATACTTTGCAGTAAGTATACAGTTTGAAATGCAGTTGTAAATGTACTTTGAAATGGTTACAGTTTGAATTACTGGTAATGCAATACTGTGGAATGCTGTACATATACTTTGTATCAATTTTGCAATAAGAATGAAAATTTGCCTAGCTGTAGTGCTGGTAAGTTTCAATTCTATTAAGGACACGGAGGCGAGGATTATGCCTTCTTCCTTCGCTTTATTCTCTACAGCAGCATATTTTTAAACACTATAACAACTACATTTCCCACGAACAATGGGGAAAGCAAAAGTCTCAAACAGGAGTCCTTCCTCGCTGTCCGCACTCCAGTCAGTCAGCATAGTCCCTCCACACTGTTTCCTCTACCTCTTTCTTCGCGCGAACCATTTCCGTCAGAATTCACGCTTCTTTTTTGGAACCATCATTTCCTGCAAAATAGGTTTTGTCAGGGGACTAAGCTGGACCCACTTGCAGAATAGCACAAGCAACAACAACACATGAGTAACGACCTCAACTCATTGCCACAGCTCTAAAGACCCATGAATGGCTTACTTACATTAGAACGGGAAGGGTCCACATCTGCAGAGGTCATTGGGCGGGATAATCCTCGCCTCCGTGTCCTTAATAGAATTGAAACTTACCAGCACTTCAGCTAGGCAAATTTTCATTCTATGTTAGGACCGGAGGCTCAGATTATGCCAGTTCAAAGCTTGTCGACTACTAGCCTTGCCACCTCCAGTACTGGTTTGAAATAAAACCTCTTAAAGGTGGCGTCGGAGGGCCAATCGGCTGCCCGCATCAGATCTTCCAAACGCGCACCTAGGGAAAAAGCCTTAGAGGCCATCGCTCCTCTTGCCGAGTGAGCACCAAACTGTTTAGTATCAATCCCCGCCTCCTGCATAACCCAACGCACCCATCTTGCGATGGTCGGGGACGAGACCGCTCTGTATGGTTTACGTAGCGCAATGAGCAGCTGCTTCTCACCCGGAGGGCGAGTTCCCTCAGTCAATTCTTCATAAGCACGGAGGCACTGCACCACACACAGTTTAGGGGAGTCCGGAAATGCTGGGTACGAAATGACCCTGGTATTACTCTTGGTCCTTCTACTTACCGTGAACGAAACCCCTTCCGGGGAAAACACTTTGGCTGAGATGTCCAAGGCCTTCACGTCCGAGACGTGTCTGCACGAGACCAGACATAACAGCATTGCCAATTTGGCCGTTACCTCCTTACGTGACAGAAACCTATTTGGCTGCCAAGAGAGAAAAAGATTCAACACTCTGTTCACGTCCCAGAGTACCGAGGCTCCGGAGGGGGAGAGAGGCGAATCCCTCTGAGAAGCCGGCAAACCAACGGGTGCTCACCCACCGGAGAGCCCTGTACCATACTGTGACCGGCCGAAATCGCGGAGCGGAAGGTATTGATTGACCTATCACATCCACCAGACTCGCCAGAAAATTAAGGACGTGGACTACATCCGCCCCCACGGGATCGACACTCCGTCGCACACACCAATGACGCCATCTGTACCAGGCTGACCGGTATCTCTTGGTCGTGCTGTCCGCCCATGCCTTGGTGAGCAAGTCCTCAGCTTTTTCCGAAAGGCCTGGGAGCGACCAGCGACGCCGGAGATCCGCCAGGCCATCATCCTCAACGTTCCCTCCGCTACCAGCCGATGGGGAACGAGATCGGGTTTGAGGAGAATGTGAGGAAAGTGGGGGAGTTGGATTGGAAAATCCCAAGAATGTTCCAGTAGAACCGGAAACCAGACTTGAGACCTCCACCAGGGTGTGATCAACACCACCTCAGCCTGCTGGCGGCGAAGCAACGCGGACACTAGCGTGATCATGGAGAACGGGGGAAAAGCATAGCCGTGCTTCCGCTGCCAGTCCTGGAGGAACGCATCCGTCGCTTCCGCCTGAGGATCTGGCCGCCAACTGAAGTACCTTGGTAACTGATGATCTAGCCGTGACGCAAAAAGGTCTACCGAGAAAGGGCCCCATTTCTCTGACAACAGAGAAAAGACCTGAGGGTCCAGCTTCCACACGCTGGCATCCAGGAGGTGACGAGAGTGCCAGTCGGCCACCTCGTTCTCCCGCCCCGGCAGGTACTCCGCCGTCACTGAGATCTGGTTGTCTAGGCAGAAGTGCCAAAAATCCTTGGCTAGGTTCGCCAACATCCTGGATCTGGTGCCACCTAGGTGGTTGATGTACCGGACCGCAGAGATGTTGTCCATCCTGAGGAGGACGCACAATTGCACCCTGTCCTTTGTCCAGCATTGCACCGCAAACGACCCTGCCAGCAACTCCAGGCAGTTGATGTGCAATGACCGTTCGTGAGTGGACCAGGCTCCACCCGTGGAGAACTCTCCGCACCTTGCTCCCCAACCGGAGCGGCTGGCGTCGGATTCGATGACAATATTCGGAGCAGAACCGAATATGGCCCGACCATTCCACGCCTCCATGTGGGTAAGCCACCATTCCATCTCGTCCCTCACATCGTCCGTCAGGGGTATCAACTGTGAGTACGTTAAACCCTGCCTGAGGTGATGCGCCTTCAGGCACTGCATGGCTCGGTAGTGCAAAGGCCCGGGAAAAATGGCCTGTATTGAAGAGGAGAGAAGACCTACGAGACGCGCCAGTTGACGCAAGGAAATCTGCGTCTTCGCCAAGGTCTGACGCAGCTCGTGCCTGATCTTCGCCATCTTCCTGGCGGGCAGACTCCAGTGGAAGACACGGAGTCCACATTGAAGCCCAAAAAGGTTGCACACTGAACCGGAACCAACAGGGACTTCTTCTAGTTTATGACAAACCCCAGTCCCTGGAGGAGGTCGACCGCGGTCCTCAAATGGCTGGACAGCTTTTTGGGACACTGATCCAGGAAGAGCATGTCGTCCAAGTAGACGACCATTCGAACACCCTGCGCGCCCGGGAACTCCACTACCGGTCTGAGAACCTTTGTGAAGCACCACGGCGTGGAGGATAGCCCGAAAGGGAGTGTGGTGAACTCGAAAACCTGCCCTTCCCACCTGAACTGCAGAAAACGCCGATGAGGGGGAAAGATAGGGACCGTCAGGTACGCGTCCTTCAGGTCGAGCCGAACCATCCAGTCGAGTGGTCTCAGCACATCCCGGAGGAGGTGGATCCCCTCCATTTTGAAGTGTCGTAAACCACCCACTCGTTGAAACTCTTCAAGTTGATGACCGGCCGCCGGCCACCGTCTACCTTGTCGACTAAGAAAAGGTTGTTGAAGAACCCACCGGGATGCTCCACTGCGCGGCAGATTGCCCCTTTTTGGAGGAGGGCGGAGACCTCTTCGCGCACCAGCTCGGTATGCGCGCTGCGGAAGGAGATGGGACGGGGACGGGTTAGCTGACGTGGACGGCCATGAAACTCCAACTGGAAGCCCTGGACTGTCTGCAGCACCCAAGCGTCGCTCGTGAGGGAAACCTAAGCTGGGAAAAACAGCGCCAAGTGCCCTCCCACCTGCAAGCTCGCCGAGGGTATTACACTCACCTCTTCCAGCACCCTGTTGCTGGCCTCTTTGGCCTCCACGGCCACGGAACTTCTGACCTCTGGTGGGGTAGAAATTGTTGAAGCGGGCATTGTCTTGATATTGCCCTCGCCCGGAGCCTTGCCCCCTGTCAGAGTTGGAGAAGCGGCCGGCCGTGCGGCCCCTACCACGACCGGCCCCTTGGAAAACCCGGGGAGTAAAAACCTTTCTGATGTTTGACTGGGCCCTGTCAAGAGAGGTGAAAGTCGCCACAAACTTTCCCAACTCTTTGACGAACGGGTCACCAAATAAGCCGCCCTGTGCCACAGCGCCTGCCTCCGAGGAAGCCAGATCACCTAACTTGGGGTCCACCTTAATTAGGAGGGACCGCCTCCTCTCCATGGAGAGCGCGCAATTCGCATTTCCAATAAACACAATCGCGCGCTGCGCCCAGTTCGAGAGAACCTCCGGGGAGATAAGGGCACCTGACACCTTGGCCTCCTCGGCCATGTCTAGAATTTTGGTGACAGGCCCCACTGCGTCCAGCAGTTTGTCTCGGCACGTACGCCAAGAGCGATCAATACCCTTCTTAGGGTCCCGTACGAATTTCGCTAGGAAGGTTGCCATCTTGGGATCGATCTCGGGTGTTAAGGAAACCTATCCCTCCAAACTGGGGTGGGGGCACTCCGCCCATAGGCGGCTGCAAGCGTCCTTGTCCATCGGCTTGCGCAGACGGCTCGCCACATGCTGGGCCACTTTATCCTCGGGAACCCAATCCGAAGACCTGGGGTGGACAATGTCGTCCAGATCCAACATATCAGTGGCCCCCACTGGGGCTGGAGTGGGCGTCGGGAGCCAAGACCTAGAGGAGCCCGCATCCTCGTCCATGTCCCCGGGGGAGTCACCATTATCAAAGGGGTCTGGGGAAGCGGTACGCGGAGGCGTTGGGGTGCAGTCCGCGGGGGGCGCCGGGTCAGGCTGCGGGGGCACCTGCGCCAAGAACGCTTGTTTCAGACGGGCAAAGGCATCTACATCCACCCCTTGAGGACATGGTTTCTTAACAGGGGGAGAACCAGTAGGTTGCGGCGCAGGAGGGGACTTAGGGGTAGCTGGCGCGGGAGCAGCCCACTTTGCGCATTCCTTCGCTATTTGCGCTGACAGGCATTGCTCCAAAGGCTCCATGGCCTGGTTGACAGCCCTGTAGATGGAGTCGTCCACCGCCTGGTAAAAGTCATCATCCCAGGGGAGGTATGCCAAGGGATCCTCCTCCTGGTACTGATCCTGCTCCGACTGCATGTCTTTGGTAAGCAGAGGTATAGCATAGGTAAGTATAACAGGAGCACAGGCAGCTTGGTGCTGAAAGCACTATTCTTTAATGGCACTATAGGCACTCTGTTTACAAGCTGGGGGGGAACCCAGACAAATAGGAGTGGCCTAGGGCACACGATTAATGGGCAGAGCCCTAGGGACACACCAGCCCTCTGGTCACAGGACAGCCACCCGGGACAGTGTCCCACAGGCACCACAAGTCACGGTGCAATTGCAACCCCCTAGGGTGTTCAAAAATACCTTACGGACCCTCTAGGAGGGCGTTCAATGAAAACCAGGGAAAATACAGACCCCACAGGGCGTAAACCGGGTGGCAGGAGGCAAGGCTGAGCTCTCACCGGGCAGCGCTCGTCACGACTCTAATGCTAGTGCCTGACTCGCGCTGCCCATAGAGAGTGCACTACGCCCCCTGGCGGCGGGAGGACCACACCGCACCTCGCAGGGAAGCAGTCACGTAAGGTACGTTTAAAAACATCCCGTGACTAAAGGGAATCTGTATAAACAGAAAAAACACAAAGCGCTAGCAAAACGCCACCAAAGTAGCAAGATAACCCCCACAACAGGAGAAGTAAAGAAAATCAACTTATCTGCTGCTGAGCAGCGAAGAAAGAGGAAGAGGAAACAGCGTGGAGGGACTATGCTGACTGACTGGAGTGCGGACAGCGAGGAAGGACTCCTGTTTGAGACTTTTGCTTTCCCCATTGTTCATGGGAAATGTAGTTGTTATAGTGTTTAAAAATATGCTGCTGTAGAGAATAAAGCGAAGGAAGAAGGCATAATCTGAGCCTCCGGTCCTAACACAGAATTACAGTTAATTTACTTTTACGTTACTTTTGAGATTACTATCTGATAGAGACATCTAGCCGCAGATTCCTTAACTTAGAATATCCCCAGGCGTCAGACTGGATCCGGAAAAATTTTGCGCAGCAGTACCTCTGCGCGCCGGGGGGGCGGCACCGCCTGGCTCCGCCCTGACGTCGTCCCCGGACATGACGTCAGTGGAGCTATATAGGACCCCCCCGGCGCGCTGACGTCAGTTTCCTTCTTTCCCGCGTTCCAACGCGGATCCAGGATTCCGCTGTTCCTCTGGCCTGTTTTTCTTCAGGCCCTTTTTCGACGTCCTTTGGCGTCGGGGAACAGTGTGCGATGTCTTCGGCCTTTAAATTGTGCAAAACTTGTTCGCGTCAGATGTCGGCGACGGACCCGCACGCCATTTGTATGTGGTGTCTTGGGTCGCACCATGACTCCGTGGAGTGTGACGCCTGCCGGCAGATGCGCCCGAAGTCCCTACGGGAGCGTCAGATGAAGCTCTTAGCCGCCCGGATTACCCGCACGGCATCTCCCCGACGTTCTCCGGTTGGGTCTTCTCTCCGCGTCCACTCCCGGAGTCGATCCCGTGAACGTCGCTCTACAGGTAAGTTGAAGAAAAAGTCACTGAAGTCGAGGTCCTCGCCTTCACGTGACGATGGGGGCCATGGTTCCCGTTCCCACACGGAGCCGTGCGCCCCGGAGTCAGCCTCCCTTTACCCGCCCTTTCCGGGTACTGGTGCGACTCGGCCCCAGATGGAAGCCTACTACAAGGCTCTGCACTCCATCTTCGGGTCACCTCCTCTCCCTGGCGCGCCTTCGGGTCCCACAGTGGAGGTAGGCATTCAGGTCGGATCTCTGCCGGCGGGTTCGCCCTTGGCGCCGACCGAGTGCCTCGGCTCCGGAGCCGTGCCGGCGTCATCATCGGCGCCGGCGGCCAAGTGCCTCGACTCCGGCGCCGTGCCAGCGTCGGGTACCAACCCCGATGGGCATTTCAGCCCCACGCCGTGCCATTCTGCCTGGTCTCCGCATAGCCCCTGGCGGCTCCCTGCGTCGACATCGGCATCATCGGCGCCGGCGGCAAAGTGCCTCGGCTCCGGCTCCGGAGTCGTGCCGGCTTCAGACAGCCCCCCGCCGAGCCATTCTGCCCTGTCTCCGCATAGCCCCTGGCGGCTCCCTGCGTCGACCTCGGCATTAGCGGCGCCGTGCCTGTCGCCACCTGGTCCTCAGGCTCTGTCTCCGCGCCTCTCCATGGTGGGTTTGACGCCTTTATGGCGTCATTCGGCGTCGGAGCGGTCGCCAGCACCTGTCGTTTCTCCGCTTCCGGAGGACACAGGCCGGGTAGGCCCGGACTTGTCTCCTCGCCAGTTGCCTCCAATGCCATGGGGGCAGTGGGCCCTTGTTCCTCCTCCTGTGGGACGTGTCCGCTTGCAACCGTCTCCTACAGATGGGCTATTGTCAGCCCCCACCACACCCACTGAAGCTGGTGCTTTGTTTTTGAGGGGTGTTCGTCGGGCTGCAGCTGTTTTACATTTGCACCCTTCTTCTGTGTCCTTGTCTTCCGACCCTTTATTGGATCTCCTCCACCAGGGTGCGGTAGATATTGAGCCCTTGCTACCTTTTAGCGGCTTATTGTTCAATGCCCTTCTCGGGACATGGGCACGGCCCTCTTCCGGAGATGCTGTCGACAGGGCTGTAGCACACCGGCACCGTCCGGCTCCTGAGAGCCCAGCCTGTTTGTCCCTTCAGCCTGGGGCTTATGGCCTTGTAGTGCAGGTGTCTTTGGCCACGCAACCTTCCTCTCCACCTCTTCTGCAGCCTCCTACTAGGGAGTCTCGTTGGTTGGAAGCGTGTGGACGCAGCATTTTTGCGTCCTCTAGTTCAGCCTTACGTGCTCTAAACACAGCTTGCGTCTTTGCCCGGGCTACTTCTGCCCTATGGGACTCGGTGGAGTGTCTTTTGCCTGCTCTCCCTGAGTGTCCTCGCGCTGACGTAGCTAGTCTTCTTCACGAAGGCCGAGAAATGGCGCGGTTTACCATTCGGTCCGCCGTTGACGCTACCGATTCGGTGGGTCGGGCGATGGCGAGGTCCGTTGCTTTGCGCCGCCATGCTTGACTACGCGACGGGGGTTCCCCCGAAAATGTCCGTGACAGTCTCCGGGACTTACCATTTGATGGTGTGTCCCTGTTTGACGCTCATGCGGACTCTGCGGTTCACCGCCTTCTGTCTACCCTTCCGTAGTGTGTCTTGCTTCAGGTTGGCCCTGGGTTCCTGGTAATACCTCAGCGGCCTGAGCGGCTTCTCGCCGTATTTGCTTTCTTTCATGCAGCAGGTCAGCTGCTTATTTTTTCTGCTCTCTATGGCCTAGTGGTTCAGGTTGCACGCCCCTACTACAAGGGTTATATGTTCGGAACCTGTGGTTTCTGTGTTCCCAATTTACGTCCTCTGTCTATGGGCTCACGCTCAAGAGGTGCCCCCTTTTGCGGGTTGATGCTTCCCTATGTGGGGTATTTGTTAGCTATTGTATAGCTGCCTTCTTCCCACGGCAGTCTTTCTACGCTTCTGTGGGGCCCTTTTTACTACGTTGTTCGGCAGCTGTGCCTGTGCGCTTTACTGCTGCTGCATGCCCTCCCGGGGCCTTCTTGCGGTCCATTTGTTGGGCTCTCTCATAGTTGCTGCTGCTGGTCTGCGGCACTCCCCTGCATCTCACTACTCCAATTCTTAAGGCCGGATGGGCTTTCAGGTCCCTGCCGTCTCATCTTGGTTCTTTCGCTGCGGCCATTCCATCTCTGGACTGCCTATCACAGGACCCTGTCGCTGTGTTCTATTACGTACAGTCACTGCTCCCTAGTATGCTCGCTCTCACAGGCTGGTGCGTTTTCCGGCACCTTTCCGTTGTACGGTTCTACTCTCCTATACCCGTGCTGAGTAGTCCTTTCATGTTTGGACTTTGCTCTCCGTGGCGGCATCCTGGCCCCAGACCTTGATGCTGTCTTTGTCTTGTGCCTTGCGTTTTTGGCACTTCCCTACCAGGGCTTTCTATTTCCCTGCTGCATTCCGCGCAGGTGTTGTCCTGTTTTTCCTTCCAGCTGCGGTTGCTGCTTTCAGCGGGGGTGTTCTCCTCCCAGCGGTGTTTTCTCTGGTGCGGTATTGAGCGTATATCCACTCTTGTTCCTTCCAGTGCTGTTCGGCCTCCCTGTCTGTCTCACGGTAGCCAGTGGGTCTTTCCTACCGCCTGTGGCTGTTGTGTCTGGCTCTGGGCCAGTACCACTGCTACGTAGCTGTTGGTGCTATCATGGTTTTTCTTTCTCAACTCATCCATCGGGCTGGGCCCTGTCTTCTTTAGTCCTGTCCGGTTTACTACACACACCCAGACCTCCTGCAGGCGTACTCTTCCTTGCAGTGGCTGTGGTCTTGTTCCTCACTTTCGTGAGCGCATGTCTTCGATGTGTGTTAGTTTTGCCAGCTCTCTTTCACACGATACCCCTATTAGTGCGTCTCTCGTGTCTCAGCTGTTGCTCGTGGCGCTTTATGGGGCCTTCTCCTCTCCATGGTGTGGTTCTGGCGGTACATACGGTTTCTCTTGTGTACTTCTGTTCCCCACATTCGTGGCGCTGGTTGTTGCCATTCTTCTCATGCCCGCCCTTTCACATGTCCGGTGCATGGGCCACAGTGCATTAGCCGGTCTTGTGTTTCCTTTAACACTACCTCATCCTGGGAGTCATCCGCATCCTTCCGCTGCTGTTCTCACTTCCACTGTGTTTCTGCATGTCCGTCCTGCCTGCTCGGACTCGGTCCATTTTTGTACCCTAGCTACAACTTTCTCTTTTCCAAGTCCATCAGATCCTGTGGATCCCTCATATTATACACTTGGTTCCTCTCCTTTTTCGGAAGGTATCCATTTTTATTCCGCACTGCCCTTCTGGTTCTGTGATCACTTCTCCTCTGTTTCACCAACAGGGATTTCCTGCCGCCCTCGGCAGCTTTAATGCCATTGCCTCTCATTGTTGGCCACTCCCTATGGAGTATTGTACTCCGGTGTTGGCCACTCTGGCAGTTATGCCCCCACTGTGTTTAGCCGGCTGCTTACACTTCTGTTCCCCTAACAACTTAGTGGGGTTCTCTCGCAGACCCGCCTCCTCTGGGGTATGGCTTTGGTATCTATTCTAAGTTAAGGAATCTGCGGCTAGATGTCTCTATCAGATGTACGAGTTACTTACCTTCGGTAACGATGTATCTGGTAGAGACGTTGTCTAGCCGCAGATTCCTTAACGCCCACCCATCCTCCCGATCTGCGAGGACCTGTTCAGGTGGGGTTTTCTACATTCACTTCCTTGGAGTGGTTTATCCTTCTGCAGGGCGGTATCTTTCGCCACCCTCCCTGTTAGGCTTATTCTGGCATTGCTTGTTCTGCTTCTCCCAATCTCATGCTTGGGCTATAGGTTCAGGTGTCCTTCTGCGTTTATCACATCAGTTTCCTCCAGTATGGAGCCTACTGGTGTTTTCTACCCTCCCACCCACTTTCTCCGTTGCCACTCCTCCCACCCATTGCTTTTGAGGTCTTTCTAGCCTGTTCCTCAGTCCAATGGTTCTATCATACGGGACACAGTCTCCCTATTTCTTTCTTTAACCCTATGGGTTGGGGCTTTCTTGTTTGTCGCAGTTGGCTCAATTCATTACTCCTTTTGCCTCAGGAGAGAGCATTCTGTCGCTTTTGTGGGGTTGCTTTTCATTCCCTTCCTCAAGTGCTGACTTTGTCGTCTGCCTCGGTCTTCTTTTATACATCTATTTCCCATAGGGGTACCATTCACTTCAGCTTATGCGAAATAGCTTCTCCATGTATTGCTCTGCTCTTTCCTTTTCAACACCTTTCAGTCAACAGTGCTTCTCACTGTTGTTCATGGTGCCTTCTCACCCATTTTCTTTTTTATTCGCACACTGTTCCCATACTCTCACAGTTTTGCTGGGGGCTCTGCGTTGTGGCGCGGTAAAGTTTCTCCGAAGAAAACTGACGTCAGCGCGCTGGGGGGGTCCTATATAGCTCCACTGACGTCATGTCCGGGGACGACGTCAGGGCGGACCCAGGCGGTGCCGCCCCCCCGGCGCGCAGAGGTACTGTTGCACAAAATTTTTCCGGATCCAGGTGGAAGCCTGGGGATATTCAAAGTTAAGGAATCTGCGGCTAGACAACGTCTCTACCAGATACATCGTTACCGAAGGGAAGTAACTCGTACTTTTAGATTACTTTTTCTACTCCGTGTGATATGCCTAGATATCACACTGGGACATTTCCTAGAGAAAAGGTAAGTAAAGTCCGTTTTGCACAATTGTTATTTTTCAGGTTTCCATACAATTCAACTCCACACAACATTTTTCAGAGAAAACAGTCAATAGGTTCCTATGCAGAGAAATGAAGTTAACGGTTACCAGGTAAGTAATCGGTTTTGCAGTTGAGCTTCTGGGGTTAGAACAAGGGTTCCCCAGGGTCAAGGATGCACTCTTGTTACACCCTCAGCGGCACTAGGGCGGCTGGGTGCAGAGTGCTGAGGCCCAATGTTATCCAATGGGGGGTAGGGGGCCTCCGGTTGGTGGCTTCTGGCAAGCAGGCCGCTTGGGTGTGGGAGCAAAGCTCCTGGACTTTAGCTCAGGGCAAATGGGGAAACAAAGTAGCACCAAAGGTGCACCCTCCGAGGCACTAGGGCGGCCGGGTGCAGGGTGCTGTTTCGACGTCGGATGCCCTGTTGGTTTCAATGGGGAACCTCCGGTTTGCAAAGGCACTGCAGGCTCGGGGACGAAGGTCTTCTGGGTGCGACCACCACTTAGAGAGGTAAGTTGGGAAGTTAGGGGTTGGTTAGGCACCGTCGGTTTGGGCACACAAGGCCGTTGAGGCGTCGGGTTCAGGAGTCCCTTTTGGGGTCGGATCTTCTTATCAGCTCCTGGTCGCGGTTGGGGGGGACCTTCTGGATTTAGGCTGCAGGCGTCGGCTGGAGGCTTGAGGCAGGTCAGGGGTTTCCGGATCTCGGGTCAGGATCGTCAGGGTGACCTCCTCGTGGTGTTTGCCCACGCGAGCTCGGGCCGTGGACGGCGGGTGCAGAGTGGGGCAGATCCGCGGTGTCCGGACGGAGCCAGAGGTTGCAGATGAACAAATCCGGTGTTCACGGGAGACAAAGTCTTTAGGCTTGAAGGCAGGCAGGTCCTCCGGGGTTTTCGAGGTTGCTGGCTGCAGGACACACCAGGATTTCGCAGGAGCAGGTTCGAGGGGGAGACAGGCCGGTAGGGCTGGGGCCAAGTCAGTGGGCGTCTTCCTCTTGTTAGCTGCTGCACGGCTGTTCGGTCCTTCTTCTTCTTGTAGTTTCTACTTGTCTGAGGAAGCAAGGTTCAGGGGTGCCCCTAAATACTAGACTTAGTGGCGTTACAGGTAGGTAAAAGGCAGGGACCAATGGGTCCCTTCCCTGGGGTGTGTACACCCCCTATTATGTGCACCCTCGAGTGGGAGGGGGCATAAGCCTGTCCCTGGTTGGCTGAGTCCCTCCATCTTCACGATGGAGTGGACTGAGAGTTGTGCTTCACCTCGTCTCCCCCACCTGAGGGGTGGAGTTGGCAGAGGTGGGCACACCTCTCTCCCTCACTTGTTTTTCCAGCCGGTTCTCCCGCCCAAAGTGGGGGTCAGAACCAGTGGGGACCAGTTGCTGAGAGCAGCAAGTGGCCTGGGGAAGCTCACAAAGGCGGCAAGCCTTTGAAGCTTCCCCTTCGTGAACCCTGCCCATCCTGGGGAGGAGGCTTGGCACCTCGTCCCAGGATGTGCATTGTTTCAGGCCCCAGAGAGCAGCAGGCTCCAGAAACATGTCTGGTGGTGGCAGCTGAAAGTAGCCACTCAGCCTGGACACTAGAGGTGGGTTAGTTTTCAGGGGGCATCTCTAAGATGCCCTCTGTGTGCATTTTTCATTAAATCCCACACTGGCATCAGTGTGGGTTTAATGTGCTAAAAGTTCCATACCAAACTTCTCAGTTTTCAGTGTAGCCATTATGGTGCTGTGGAGTTCGTAATGACAAACTCCCAGCACCATATACTCTTAATGGCAGCACTACACTTACAATGCTAAGAATGGACTTAGAACACTGTAGGGGTACATGGCTCATGCACCTGTACCCTCACCACTGGTATAGTGCACCCAGCTAGAGGGGTGACTGATCTATGCCAGGGAAGTGGGTTGTAGGCATGGCACACAGGGATGTGTGCCATGTCGACTCTTCACTTTGTTCTACACCAAGACACGCAGCCTGCAAAGGCAGTGTGTGTGTGTCAGGGTACAGGACCTCTAAGGGTGTCACAATAAGTGCTGCAGCACTTAGAGGCCTTCTCTGGTCACAGTGCCCTGGGTACCTGTGGTACCATTTACCAGGGGCTGACCTGTGGCCAGAGGTGCCAAGTGGGTTTAGGCTTCAATGCAGGTTTAGGGAAAGAACATAGGCCCTGGGTACCCGATTAGCAGGAGCCCAGGGCACACCCAGTCAAAGCACATCAGCAATTCAGCAGACAGTGGGGGCAACCATGCAGAAAGAGGGCACTTTCTCACACTAGCACACTAGATAGTGGTAGGTTTTTAGGGGGCACCTCTAAGGTGCCCTCTGGGTGCATGTCATAATATATTATGTTCTGACAACAGTACAGATTTATTAAGACAAGGTGTTTGGTAGCAAATGCCAGTGGTTTCAGTAAAACCATCATGTAGCTGGGTAACTCGTAATGACCAGTGCATATACTTAAGATGGCTTACCTGTTCACTTGCACTATCTAGTCATTGAAATGGACAGCACGGGGGCATATCTGAATGCATCCTGCCTTAGGGCTACAAGGCCTGTTGTAGGGGTGACTTACATATAATACAAAAGAACAATTACAGGAGTAGACCCGTTAACCCAGGTGAGACCGGGTGAAGTTTGTAACAAAACAACAATGTCTCAGCTGGAAGTCATTCGAACAGGGCAATTAGAATAATAGTATACATCACAAAGGCGGGAGAAAAGAAGGAGACCACAACGGAAATGGTAAGCGAAACATTATTATTTGTCGGTAGTTGTAACAGCACTACAGTACAATTTAATATACAGTGACCATAACACACGTGTGCACTGAACGTGCTAGTGACAGTGAACGGCGCAGTGACACAGGGGTGAAAAAAATACAGCGTGAACGACGAAAGGGTAAGAACAAATAATATTGTGGTCAATAATACAATACAAATATATACAATATCGGTATTTTTGATTCGGGATAAATAGATTGACCACAACAGCGCCAAAGTTCTGTGCTGGGTAGTCGACGGCGTTTCAACCTGATCAATTTCAGGTCATCATCAGGACAATGGTCACTAATTCCAAAGTAGTGCTGTGGTAATGGAGGATCCAGCGTGGGGAGCAGGAAGACTGGAGACTAATCGGGGCGGGTCCATCAATCCCGTTATGTTCACAAGGTCTGGGTTATCTTTAGATCTGAATCGGGAGATCCAAACTACATCGGGAGATCCAAACTCCGGGAAGTCCGGTACGAAGCCAGCTTCGGGAACGCGTGGTCAGAAACCGTACCACAGAGCGGGAGCCGGACGATTTGAGGAAGAGGAGGCAATCCTCTGATTTCCAGGAGTTGGCCCTCTTGGAAATCAGAGGATTGCCTCCTCTTCCTCAAATCGTCCGGCTCCCGCTCTGTGGTACGGTTTCCGACTCACGCGTTCCCGAAGCTGGCTTCGTACGGACTTCCCGAGTTTGGATCTCCCGATGTAGTTTGGATCTCCCGATTCAGATTGGATCTCCCGATTCAGATCTAAAGATAACCCAGACCTTGTGAACATAACGGGATTGATGGACCCGCCCCGATTAGTCTCCAGTCTTCCTGCTCCCCACGCTGGATCCTCCATTACCACAGCACTACTTTGGAATTAGTGACCATTGTCCTGATGATGACCTGAAATTGATCAGGTTGAAACGCCGTCGACTACCCAGCACAGAACTTTGGCGCTGTTGTGGTCAATCTATTTATCCCGAATCAAAAATACCGATAATGTATATATTTGTATTGTATTATTGACCACAATATTATTTGTTCTTACCCTTTCGCCGTTCACGCTGTATTTTTCACCCGTGTCACTGCGCCGTTCACTGTCACTAGCACGTTCAGTGCACACTTGTGTGTTATGGTCACTGTATATTGAATTGTACTGTAGTGCTGTTACAACTACGGACAAATAATACTTTTTCGCTTTACCATTTCCGTTGTGGTCTCCCTTCTTTTTCTCCCGCCTTTTGTGATGTATACTATTTTTCTAATTGCCCTGTTCGAATGACTTCCAGCTGAGACGTTGTTTTGTTACATATAATACATGCAGTGACTTTGGCATGATACACAGTGAGTGTGCCATGTTGAATTTTCACTCATGGTTTTCACCATGACACGCAGTCTGCAATGGCAGCCTGCATGCAATTTGTAGGGGGGTCGCTTAGGGTGGCATAATACATGCTGCAGCCCTTAGGGACCCTCTTTGGTACCTGTGCCGTAGGTACCAGGGGCACCACATACTAGGGACTTACAGGGGTGCCAAAGTGTGTGCCAGTTGTGTTACAATTGTAACATTTTTCCTTATTTTTAGGGAAAGAGCACTGGAACTGGGGCCTGGTTAACAGGGGCCCAGTGCACATCAGTCGAAAAACATCAGTACCAGTCACAAAAATTGGGGGTGACCATCACAAAAGGGACTCTTTCCTACAGTCTTTGTAGTCTCTTCTCCAATCCCCACCCCCAGGGGGCGTCATTGACCTTTTGGATGGAGCATATCCCCTTTAGGTTTTGCCCCAAGTATGCCCAGAAGGACGCATGCGTGGTTCGTAACCACTGCCTTCCAAAGGACCACTGTACAGAGGACTGTGCAGCGTGCGCAGAAATCTTGCCTAAGACCATCAGGGCAAGGCAAAAGTGGGCACACTACGCGATGATGTCGCCTCAGAGGAAACAGGAGTTCCTAAAGGAACTCGGGCTGTCTACTGATGAGGACATCTTGGTAGAGACGTAGGAGGCCCTAGGAGAAGAACCGGACCTCGAAGAGGTATCGTGGGCCATACTAGTAAGGGCCGCAAGAAAGCGCAGAGTGAGAAGTCCAAACAAAGGTAAACCATCAAGTTCAAGACACAATCGAGCTGAAAGTGTTGGACTAAAAAAACGCCAATGCCATCAAAATCGTCAATGCCGGAGGCCAAGGTAAAGCTCAGAGCCACACTGGTCCAAGACAAGGGAAACCACTGGAGGCAAACCCTCTAAACCTTTTTCAACCACAAGAGAGGATCAAAGGCATGGGAAGGAGACTGCAAAAAACAGCTCTATGCCGTCCGTGAAGACCGAGCCCACAACGGCACTGAAAAGCTGCTCTGCATGGACGCGGAAAGTCCCGAAACAACCAAATACTCTACTTCGGCACCAGACAGCTTTTTGACATCGCCGTCAAAACTCAGAAAGGAAACTGAACTCGACTCCAAAGGAACATCTCTCTAGGTAGAGCAAAAAACGAAGTGTCTCAAGGCCGACCTAGTCAAGAAGAAAAGAAAATTTGACAACTCACTTCAGGGATTCAGGATTCCACTAAAGAAACTGGTGGAAACAGCCTAGAGCCGAAGGAAGAGATAGAAGAGGAATTCTTCAAACTAGAATAACAACAAGAGGGTCTTTAACAGCTGGGAGAGACAGCGGATAACTGGCAAGACATCTATGCAGAATCACCAGATGAAGGGGTGGAATCTTGCCCATCTAAGTCGTCACCACCAGATTACATCACTGCATGCAATTCAATAATAAAGAGAGCTGCAGGTACTTATGGAGTTCAGCTGGAAGAGGAGCAGTCGGAGGCATGCTTGCTCCTTGAAACACTGCTACCCAAGTGTGAGAAAGTGCCCTCTTTCTGCATAGTTGCCCCCACTTTGTGCTGAATTGCTGATGTGCTTTGACTGAGTGTGCCCTGGGCTCCTGCTATTCAGGTACCCAGGGCCTATGTTCTTTCCCTAAAATTGCATTGAAGCCTAAACCCAATTGGCATCTCTGGCCACAGGTCAGCCTCTGGTAAATGGTACCACAGGTACCCCGGGCACTGTGACCAGAGAAGGCCTCTAAGGGCTGCAGCACTTATTGTGCCACCCTTAGAGGCCCTGTACTTTACACTCACACACTGCCTTTGCAGGCTGCGTGTTTCGGTGCAGAACAAAGTGAAGTCGACATGGCACACATCTCTGTGTGCCATGCCTACAACCCACTGCCCTGGCATAGATCAGTCACCCCTCTAGCTGGGTGCACTATACCAGTGGTGAGGTTACAGGTGCATGAGCCCTGTACCCCTACAGTGTCTAAGTCCATTCTTAGACATTGTAAGTGCAGTGCTGCCATTAAGAGTATATGGTGCTGGGAGTTTGTCATTACGAACTCCACAGCACCATAATGGCTGCACTGAAAACTGAGAAGTTTAGTATCAAACTTCTCAGCACATTAAACCCACACTGATGCCAGTGTGGGATTTAATGAAAAATGCACACAGAGGGCATCTTAGAGATGCCCCCTGAAAACTAACCTACCACTAGTGTCCCGGCTGAGTGGCTGCTTTCAGCTGCCACCCCCAGACATCTTTCTGGACCCCTGGATCGAGAGCCTGCTGCTCTCTGGGGCCTGAAACAATGCACATCCTGGGACGAGGTGCCAAGCTTCCTCCCCCAGGATGGGCAGGGTTCACGAAGGGGAAGCTTCAAAGGCTTGCCGCCTTTGTGAGCTTCCCCAGGCCATTGCTGCTTTCAGCAACTGGTCCCCACTGGTTCTGACCCCCACTTTGGGCGGGAGAACCGGCGGGAAAAACAAGCGAGGAAGAGAGGTGTGCCCACCTCTGCCAACTCCACCCCTCAGGTGGGGGAGGCGAGGTGAAGCACAACTCTGTCCCCGCCATCTTGCAGATGGGGGGACTCAGCCAACCAGGGACAGGCTTGTGCCCCCCTCCCACTGGAGGGTGGCATAATAGGGGGTGTACCCACCCCAGGGAAGGGACCCATTGATCCCTACCTTTTACCTACCTGTAACGCCCCTAAATCTAGTATTTAGTGGCACCCCTGAACCTTGCTTCCTCAGACAAGAAGAAACTACAAGGAGAAGAACAAGAAGGACCGAACAGCCATGCAGCAGCTAACAAGAGGAAGACGCCCACTTACTTGGCCCCAGCCCTACCGGCCTGTCTCCACCTCGAACCTGCTCCTGCGAAATCCCGGTGTGTCCTGCAGCCAGCAACCTCAAAAACCCCGGAGGACCTGCCTGCCTTAAACCTCAAAGAGTATGTCTCCCGTGAACACCGGATTTGTTCATCTGAAACCTCTGGTTCCGGCCGGACACCGCTGATCCGCCCCACTCTGCTCCCACCGTCCACGGCCCGAGCTCGAGTGGGCAAACACCACGAGGAGGTCACCCCGGCGATCTCTGACCTGCCTCAAGCCTCCAGCCGACGCCTGCAGCCTAAATCCGGAAGGTCCCCCCAACCGCGACCAGGAGCTGGTAAGAAGATCCGACCCCAAAAGGCACCCCTGCACCCGACGCCCACGGCCTTGGGTGGCCAAACCGAACGGTGCCTAACCAACCCCTAACTTCCCAACTTACCTCTCGAAGTGGTGGTCGCTCCCTGAAGACCTTCGTCCCCTTTGCAAACCGGAGGTTCCCCATTGCAAACACCAGGGCGCCCGACATCGAAACAGCACCCTGCACCTGGCCGCCCTAGTGCAGCTGATGGTGCACCTTTGGTGCTACTTTGTTTCCCCTTTTGCCCTGAGCTAAAGTCCAGGAGCTTTGCTCCCACAACCAAGTGGCCTGCTCGTCAGCAGCCACCAACCGGAGGCCCCCTATCCCCCAGTGGATAACATTGGGCCTCAGCACTCTGCACACAGCCGCCCTAGTGCCGCTGAGGGTGTAACTAGAGTGCATCCTTGACCCTGGGGGACCCCTGAGTCTACCTCCAGAACCTCAACTCTCACTACCAAATACTTGCCTTAAAACCGATAACACTATTTTCCTCCATAGGATAACATTGACTGTTTTTCTTGGAAAAGTTTCAATTGTGGAGTTTGAAAACCTAAAGAAATTCTTTAAAATTGTACTGTTTAACAATAACGATTTTACTTACCTGTTTACAGGAAATGTCCCAGAGTAGTATCCAGGTATACTACTCTGTGTACGAAAAGTAATCTCAAAAGTAACTTACCTGTAATTTTACCAAAAAGCCCATTCAAAGTATATGTACTGTATTCTGAAAAGCATTGCATTGTCAGTAACACTACTGTAATCAAATCAAAGTACATTTACAATTGCAATCAAACTGTTACAATCTGTATATTTACTGCAAAGTACTTATCACTTACCTGTTCCAGGCTTGCTTGGTTCTAGGAAATAAAATAACTAAAAGAATATTTTTATTCAAAAACAATTGGTCTGAAGTTCAGTCTTTGAGTGTGTGAATTCATTTGCTGACTGAGTGTGTATAACAAATGTTTAACACTGTCATCTTATACTGCCCGACCACTCTACCACAAATAGAGAGTGAGGTGCTCTCTAACTTAACCTCTGCCTACCTTTGGGGTTCCACTGGACTCTGTGCACACTATACCTCACTTTGGTATAGTATATACAGAGCCAGCTTCCTACACCAAGCAAAAGAGAAACCAATTTCTCCCAATGCTACCCAGCATGCTGGACCAGGGCAGAGGAATTTAAAGAGTCATCTGCATCCAAAGCAAAAACACCAAGGGTGGAGAAGGAGTACTGTTTCTCGTCCAAAGATCCACTCTACATCAGGGGGAACGTACCAGCTAATTCCCTCATCGTAGCAATGACACAGAAGAGGGCAAACACCCCCATGCCTATGGGACCATCTCCCGACAAGGAAAGTAAGAGAGTGGGCATGGTGGGAGGAAACTGGAAAGATCAACAGTGATACAGTGGCGGATAGCCAGCTGGAATGCCCCTCTAAACAGATATGCCCACCAACAGTGGGATGAAAAGGAGGAGCACATGGAACTCTTGCCAAAGGAGTACGAGAAGAGGGTAGATGCAGTGTTACAGGAGGTCAAGACAATCGCTAATACATGCCTGCGCAGACATGCATTGGCTGAGAATCTCAGGATTTTGAATAGGAGGTCCAGTAAGCCATATAATCAGTATACCCTCACAGGGCACAGTCTGTTTGTAGAGGCGTTAGACGATGTGCTTCAGCGCATGACAAAAGATAATGAAACCACCAAGGTCATGGGAGCCCTACAGTATAAGGGAACATTCTGGGAAAAGAACAGCCTCCGCCTCAAGAGGTGCTCTACAGCCGCAAACGACGCGCACAACCTTCGGCCAACAACGGAGTGAGACCACCTCTCCTCTACAATGGCAATACTGCTCAAGCTCCAACCAGCCCTTTCACAGTAGTGGAAGAGGGGGAGCCCCAAAAGGTGGAACCCATGCAAGTAAGTGGCTGTTCATAAGGAACCCTACTACTCCAATGAGCAGGAGGAATAATTTGAGGGTTCCTAAAGGAATGGGAGAAGATCACCTCCGACAAATGGATACTAAATATTATAAAATATGGCTACTGAATTGAGTTAACAAAGTTACCTCCAGCAACACCACCATAAAAGAGCGAATAAAAGTAGATTAACAACAATGACTACAACGAAAAGTGGAAGACCTATCTGAAAGAGACCATTAGTTATAGATTCCTTACCTTAGAATTACCCCCAGGTGTCAGACTGGATCCGCAGAATTTTTCTGTAGCAGTACCCCTGCGCGTCGGTCGACTCCGCGTCTGTCATCGGCATCGTGGTCGCCGGGATGACGTTTCGGTGTCTTAGATGCCGCCCTTGCGCACTGACGTCAGTTCATTCTTTTTCCGTGCCAACCAGCGCTGATCCGGAGAGAGCTTGCCCCTTAGTCATTTTTTGACTAATCTTTTTTTGACTTTTGTCGACGTCTTTTTTGTGTCTTCGACTCCTGGTAGCACGAGGGATGTCCCATCGTCGGACCGGCTTCAAGCCTTGTGACTCCTGTCACAAATTTATGTCCGTCACGGATCCGCACCTCGTGTGCCTCTGGTGCCTGGAGCGCGACCACGACCTGAAGTCGTGCTCCGACTACCGGGCCATGAATCGGAAGGCTTTGCGGGAGCGGTCCCGAAAGCTCTTGAAGGCCCGGCAGTCCGCTCCGCGTTGTTCGAGGTCCCGGTCGAGAGGAAGGTCTTGGGACCGGTCGCGGAGCCACCACCACTCATCATCGAAGTCATCGCACTCCTCAGGTAAGTCAAAGCACAAGAAGAAGGCAAAGAAGCATTGGCGCCCTTAGCCTTCTCCCTGTCCGTCGGCCGAAGCAACTCGGGACCCGGAGAATCATCGCTCTCCAGCTCCATCTTCGGAGCCCGCCTGTGGGATGGCTCCGCGCTTCCCTCCCTTTCCCGTAGCCGTAGCGTCCCTTGCCCAGCTTTGAGCTTTTTACGAAGCGCTTCATAGCATCTTTGGGCTGCCTGACTCCGCCGGTGCGCCTTCGGGCCCCGTTGACTTGGCTGGGGCCCTGGGCCTTCGATGCCGGCGGCTCCGGCACCAGGCGGGCCCCGAGGATCCAGGCCTGGATCCAGATCGGCGCTGGTCGACCTCACAATACCTTCCCCGGCGCCGATTCCAGTGATGACGCCCCCGACGTCGGTTGTGCCCCCAACCAGCGTCGCCCTCAGCCTCACCCCGACTTGGACACGACGTCTGTATCGGTGCCGGAGAATACTTTCGTACCGCTGTTCATCCCTGGCGTTCCCTGCTGCCCTGAGTGGCAGCCAGAGGAGGGTGAGGAGGACTGGGAGGAGTCTGTAGACCCTTTAGCTGATCAGCTTGAAGAGCCGGACTGACGAGAGGAACTGGGTGATTCTAGTGGTTTGGATACCTTCCCAGACCTTGGCATGCTCTCCCCTCCTACTGTGGCTGAGGAGGAGGGAGCTTTGTACGCAGTGGTGTTGCGTAGGGCGGTTGAGGCCTTGGGCCTGGAGCTTCCTACGGTGGCAGTCAGGACTAACCTCCTGACAGTGGTACTTCAACCGGCAGCCACCTCTTCGGAGCCCCTGCTGCCTTTTAATGATGCTCTCACTGACATCCTTCTGGGCACTTGGTCCAAGCCCAGCACAGGGGCTCCTGTGGACAGGATGATTGCCCGACGCCACCGCCCGGGGCGACCCACTTTTCCTCTCCCAACACCCTACCCCGAGAGCTTGGTGGTCCAAGCCTAGTCTTCGAGGGCGTATTCCCTACTGCTCCCCCAGATAGGGAATCCAAGAAGCTGGACCATCTTGGGAAGAAGATGTTTTCTTCCCCCAGCTTAGCGCTGCAGTCTGTGAATACCACATGCCTCTTAGGCCGTTATACTCATACAGTGTGGGATACGGTCGGGCAAGTGCTGCCACAGTGCCCAGAGGAGGCCCGGGACATTCTCACCAGCTCAGTGGCAGAGGGTCGAGACACAGCGAAGTTCACCATTCATTGTGGGCTGGATACCGCCAACTCTCTGGGTAGAACGGTTTCCACGTCAGTAGCCTTGAGGCGGTAAGCCTGGTTGAGGACGTTTGGTTTCTCTGGGGATGTCCTATCCACCCTTCTGGACATGCCCTTTGATGGCCGTCGCCTGTTCGGTGACAAGGCGGACTCAGCGCTCGAGCGCTTTAAGGATTCCAGGGCTACGGCCAGATCCTTGGCCTCGTGGCAACCTCTCGCCCCACGCAGTCCGCCTTTGCCCCTCTCGTGGCTACGGAAAGGGTGCCCCACCACGTTCCACCCAATCTGGCCACAGGGCCGCGCAAGCTACACAGCCTCTGCGTGGCTGCGGACGTGGGACCCAGCGACGCGGTTTTGAGGGCCAGCGGGTGGGCCAGTCCACCCATACCACCCCGGCAGCAGCCTCCAAACCCTCCTAGTCCGGCCTTCCAGGGCCACCAGAGGCCAGTGGGCGGCAGGATTCGCCATCACCTCCCCCACTGGCAAAACATCACGTTGGACAGGTGGGTTTTGCAGATAGTTCGAAGGGGCTACTCCCTCCCCTTCGAGGCTACCACTCCCCTCCATGCCACCAGCACTACATCGCATGTCCGAGGATCACTTGGCCCTTCTCCGCCAGGAAGTTGCAGCTCTCTTGGCCAACGAAGCTATTGAAAGGGTCCCTGTGCCATAAGTAGGTTGTGGTTGTTACTCCCACTACTTTCTGGTACCCAAAAGGGCCTGCGTCCTATCTTAGACCTCAGGGCCCTCAACCGCTTCCTCCCGAAGGAGAAGTTTTTAAAATGCTCACGTTGGCTCAGGTCCTGTCTATCCTTGATCCCGGAGACTGGATGGGTAGTGTTGGACTTGCAGGACGCCTATTTCCTCATCCCCGTCCTGCCAGCCCACAGGAGTTACCTACGTTTCACGGTAGGCCACGAGCATTTTCAGTTTACCGTGCTCCCCTTTGGCCTTACCAGCACCCCTCGGGTGTTCACAAAAGTGATGGCGGTGGTTGCAGCTCATCTGCGCAGATCAGGGGTTCCAGTCTTCCCCTATCTCGACGGCTGGCTGTTGAAGGCGGGCTCGTCACAGGCTGTCGTCTCCCACCTCCAGACTACGGCGGGCCTCCTGCACTCGCTGGGGTTCACTATCAACGTGCCGAAGTCACACCTGAGTCCCTCTCAGAAGCTCATTTTCATCGGAGCAGTTCTGGATACAGTGCAGTTTCGGGCTTATCCTCCCGAGCAGCGAGTGCGGGATATTCGGGCTATGATACTGATGTTTCAGCCTTTATCCCGAATTTCGGTGAGAATGACCCTGAGGCTGCTGGGCCTCATTGCCTCCTGCATCCTGCTGGTGGATCATGCCATGTGGTATATGCGGGCTCTGCAGTGGGACCTGAAGTTCCAGTGGGCGCAGCATCAGGGGAATCTTTCCGATGTCATCCAGATCTTGGAGGGGACTGCACGTCAATTTCAGTGGTGGCTCACGAACCATGATTGGGTCAGCGGCAGATCCCTCTCCCTTCCGCAACCAGAATTCACAGTAGTGACGGATGCGTCACTCCTGGGATGGGGCGGCCACCTGGGATAGGCGGAGATCAGAGGTCTCTGGTCTCCGGCGGAGTCCAGTCTCCACATCAACCATTTGGAGTTCCGTGCGATCCGTCTTGCACTGTAGGCATTCCTTCCTTCTGTCAAAGGAAGAGTAGTGCAGGTGTTCACACTCACCACCACCTCCATGTGGTACTGCATCAAACAGGGCGGGGTGGGATCGTGGAGCCTATATCAAGAGGCTCTTCGTCTTTGGACTTGGCTGGAACATCAGGGCATATCCCTGGTGGTTCAACACCTGGCAGGTTCCCTGAACGCCAGGGCAGATGAACTCAGCCGACGGTGCATGATGGATCACGAATGGCGTCTTCACTCTGAGGTTGTGTAAGGTCTCTTTCGGCAGTGGGGAGAGCCTTGGTTAGATCTGTTTGTGCGTTCTCCTCAGTAGCAATGTCAGCAGTTCTGCACTTTGGAGTTTCCAAGGCGGAACTCGCTTGACAGCGCTTTTCGTCGCGAGTGGAATTGCGGCCTGCTGTACGCCTTTCCGCCTGTACCACTTCTGTTCAGAGTGCTGAAGAAGATCAAGCGTGACCGGGCCCAAGTCATTCTTGTGGCTCTGTACTGGGCACGAAGCGTCTGGTACCCCGAGCTCTTGAGCATGGCCATCGATCCTCTGATAAGACTGCCTCTTCGGGAGGATCTTCTGTCGCAGCAACAGTGGACGGTCCTCCACCCGAATCTGCCCAGCCTCCACCTCCTTGTATGGAGATTGAGCGGCGACAGTTGACAGCTTTCGACCGTCTTGCAGAAGTCTGTAACGTCATCTTGGCAGCCATGCGCCCTTCCACTAAAATGTTATACGCCTGTAGATGGAACAAATTTGTGGCATGGTGCACAGCAAAGGCTGTGGATTCCCTTTCTGCCCCTCTTTCGGATGTTCTCCTTCATTCTATCTTTGGCCCAGCAGGTCTCTGCTCTGAGCACTCTTAAAAGCTACCTTTCAGCCATCTCTGCCTTTCTGCGCCTTCCTGATCAGCCTTCTCTTTTCAAGTCTCCGATTGTAAATAGAGTTCTAAAGGGCATTACTCCTCTCTTTCCTCCTCCTTTCGTGATGCCCCAGTGGGACTTGAATCTTGTTCTTACTTACCTTGTCTGCTCCCTTCCAGCCACTACATATTTGTCCTGTTCATCTTCTTGCCTTGAAGACCATTTTCCTGCTTGCCATCACATCTGCTAGCAGGGTGAGTGAGCTTCAGGCTCTTTCCTCCAAGCCTCCTTTTCTTGCAGTTCATCCAGACAAAGTGGTCCTTCGCACTAGGGCCTCTATTCTGCCCAAAGTGGTTACCTCTTTCCACATAGGTCAGAGCATCACATTGCCCACCTTCTTCCCGCCTCCGCACCCTTCCAAAGATGAGGAGAGACTCCACCGTCTGGATTCAAAAGGTGCGCTGTCCTTCTACCTTGACCACACTAAAGATTTCCGGGTGGACGATCAACTCCTCGCGCCAAGAAGGGTCGAGCCGTGCAAAAACATACCATCTCTCGCTGGGTTGTCCTATGCATCAAAATCTGCTATTTTTTGGCGAAAAAGGAACCTCCAGTAGGACTGCGTGCCCACTCAACTCTGGCGACGGCGGCCTCTACTGCTTTGGGACGTGGAGTTCCGCTGATTGACATCGGCCAGGCAGCCACGTGGGCATCCCTGCACACATTCACAAAACATTACTGCCTGGATAGCCAAGTTTGGCGAGATGGCTTTTTCGGCCGTTCTGTTCTCCAGGACTTTCTGGTGTGAACTTAGTTTGCAGACCCTCCTCCAGGGTTGCATTGCTGGGGTATCTATTCTAAGGTAAGGAATCTATAACTAATGGTCTCTTTCAGATGAACAAGTTACTTACCTTCGGTAACGATGTATCTGTAAGAGACATACATTAGTTATAGATTCCTTACCGCCCCGCCCATCCTCCCCGTTCTGCGAACTAACTTCTAGGGATAGGGACTCCCTTCCAGGGCCCTAGTTTTGTGCACCAGTGGTCAGTGTCTTGCATGGCTCTGCGCTTTTGCTGTGGAAAGTCGTGTCAGAACTGACATCAGCATGCAGGGGCGGCGTCTAAGTCGACACCGCAACGTCATCCTGGCAACCACGACGACGGACACTGAGTCAACCGACGCGCAGGGGGTGCTGCTACAGAAAAAGTCTCCAGATCCAGTCTGACGCCTGGGGGTAATTCTAAGGTAAGGAATCTATAACTAATGTATGTCTCTTACAGATAAATCGTTATCGAAGGTAAGTAACTTGTTCATTAAGCAAACCAGCTATAGAGATAGTACCCCAGATCTAAAGACTCAAAGGGTGTACTCAAACTATTTTGTGGTACCAAAACCAGACAACATGCTAAGACCAATTATGGACCTGAGGTGGCTAAACAAATTCATAAAGACGCAAAAATTCAAAATCACAGTGCTACAAAGAAGTCACCCTCTGATAGGGGAAGGAGACTACATGGCAGCCATAGACCTCAAAGACGCCTACTTACACACACTGGCAAACACATGACACAAACGATTCCTTATGTTTGTAGTGAACAAGGCTCACTATAAATTCAAAGTACTATCATTCAGAATAAAATCAACTCCACGAGTATTCACACAATGTTTAGTTGTGGTCGCAGCGCATCTCAGATAAAAGGAAATACACATCTATCCATACTTGGATGACTGGCTAGTGAAGGCAAAGACAAGCAACCAGTGCAGGAAGAATACCAAGGTAATTCAGACTCTACATACACTAGGGTTCTCCATCAATTACGAAAAATCGTCACAGAACTCAGACACGAAGGAAACGTCCCAGGGGCGATCTTGGACTCTCAGGCTGTGAAGGGGAGACCAGTGGACAAAACAGTCAAAGTGGTCAAGAGCATAGTCGTCTCTACTGGAAGGGGCAACGTCTGACGATAACAGTGGGGAAGATGAGCATGATGGCCTCCTGCATTTCCCTAGTGCCGCTCGCAAGACTACACAAGACCAATACTTTAATGGGTACAGTAGCAATGGTCACAATCGACAGAGTTGGGACGATCTAGGTGTTGTTATGGGCAAAATGCAGAGAGAAATGCAGTGGCAGAAGCTCCAAAATCTGACAGTGGGGAAACTGTTCAAACCACCAACTCCCTCAGTGACCACCACAAATGATGCATTCCACATAGGGTGGGCAGCTCACATGGACAAGTTAAACATCAGAGGCCTCTGGAACGCCGATAAATTAGTCCAACACATTAATGTGCTGGAACTGAAGACAGTATTCCTAGCACTGTGAAGGCCTTCCAGTGATATATAACAGGAAGGACAGTTCTGATTCAAACAGACAACACAACAATGTACTACCTCCAAACTGATGACGCTCCCCCGGTTCCTATATATACTACAAACACACCGTTCCCAGTCCCGACATCATTCTTTGGAGCAATAGAAGGGGAACAGAGAGCGTTGCTGTGGGATGGGAAACCCCCACGGATAGCTAGGAAGAAACTAGTGCGGGAATGGTTAGATGGAGGAATAGCGCTGCCCGACATACACAAATACTAATGAGCTGCATAGTTAACAGTAATTAATCAATGGGTACACCGGAAGAACCCACATATAGAATGGATAGGTTTGTCCTACGGTCAGGAGGATATGCAAAGGCACTGTACATCAACCCTAGACACCACAGGCTCAGGGGTCCAACAAAACACAGTTCAGCTCTGCCATACGATGCATAAAAGATGGGGTGGCATAACAAAGAAACACAGGCTACCCCATTGTGGGATACTGAGAAACTAGGCTACCTACGAAGAGTTCCCGGCTTTGATAGCTGGGACCTTTTAGGAATTTCCAGAGGGGGACTTAGTGTGGTGAAGGGGACCTCTCCCCTCAACCATATCACAGGATTATGATGACTTAGCAAATACTGACAAGTTTCGATATTTACAAATCAGACATGCGCTCCTAGCTGCCATCCCTAGAGGAAAGGAACTCCTGGAATCTTTCCCTCTGGAGGGTAGACTTACGACAGATTACATGGACTAGAGGGCGATTTCTTTGATGTATCAGAAATTGATCAATAACTTTCCTGACCCCCTCCGAGAACAGAGGTGAGTGTACTTGAGAGAATTAGAGGACGAGGAATAGCAGGAAGCATTGACCTCCCCAAGAGAAGTAGCCATTTCAGCAAGATTTAGGTTGCTACAACTTAAGATATTGCACAGATCCTACTTCTCATGTACAACCCTAACTAAAATGGGCAGGGGATTGGACTCTAGCTGTAGAAGACTGTGCGACGAAGAGGGTACATTTTACCACATCATATGGGACTGCCCATTTATAAAACGTTATTGGGAAGCAATCACTCAGTGTTTGAGTGAAGTATCAGGGATAGAGATGGAACCGACGCCCAAGTGGTGCCTGCTAAATATGTGGAAAGCAACTGACCTAACCAGCAAAGAGAGAACCTGGGTGGCACTGGGGATGGTGATAGCTAAGCAGAATATTGCTAGAATGTGGGGCACGCCTGACACGCCAATGCTCCGAGACTGGGTAAAAGATAAGGATTGGTGTATTGTTGCAGAGGTGGTGGTGTATGAAAGTAGGGGCTGTCCCAAAAAATGGGAGCAGATCTGGAGTAAATGGAACGTTTACCGGGGAAGTCCATGTATGGCCCCGTGGTGGGAACGCACATCTCTACAAGTTGGCGAAATGTGGAAAACACTCGAGGGGAGTTGTTAGTAACGAGTAGAAACTGTGGACGAAGTGCAATTTGGTGTTCCAATGTATAAAACGCGTCATAATGGCCCTTGGTAGCACTATTGTAAGTACTGTAAGGATCTGGACCTTACCCAATTCTGTGACCGGCCAACTCACAACAAAGGAGAAATTCTGGACCTCATTATTTCAAAAGGTAATACCATCACATTGGAGGACATTACTCCTTGTGATTGGTCCGACCACTACAGCATCTTCTTCTTTATCAATAGGGAGGTAATACGGAAAAGGGTCCAACCTAAAAAAATTAAACGGGAGAAAAGGGACCTCAGGAATATTAACACTGACTGCCTAGCTACCGAATGTAAAAAGGCCTGGTCTTCCCAAGATGACTTGACTGATGTACACGATCTCACGGACTTCTATAACTCTACTATCTCTGGTATCATGGATTCAATTGCACCTCTACAACAAAAAAATGCCGCCTCCAAAATCCCCAAACCCTGGTTCAACGGCAACCTAAACTCTGATCGCCGCAACTTAAGGGCTGCTGAACGTCTATGGAGATCAAAACCTTCCGTGTACCATCTAAACGTCCTTAGATCGGTGAGGAGCTCCTACAATAAAAAAATCAAGACGACTAAGGCCGATTATTTCAGAGTCCAACTTAGACAAGCCTCAAATCGCCCTAAAAAACTTTTTTAAATTATCAAAGCAATCAGCGACAGCACCCAATCACCTCGACTCAGCAGACAATTCACCTTCTTGCACAGATCTGGCTATCTTCTTTATGGAGAAAACTAAACTCATCAGTCTTGACCTTGAAGCCAAGAGGGCCCTTCTTACATCTTTTGAGAGTACGGCTCATCCTGTCCTCTCTGCGAGTCTAAAGCCTCTCAGTTTTAACACTAAGAACAAGGCCACCTGGGGCTCCTTCTCTCCCCTCAGTGAAAACGACATCTACAAAACCCTTCTTAGCATTAACCCTTCTAATCACTTCAGCGACCCACTGCCACCGTCTCTCTTCAAAGAAATCAAGGAGGTCCTCATCCCCCTCTGGACTAAGATTGTCAACGCCTCTTTATCTCAAGGCAAGATCCCCAAATGTCTAAAAGCAGCTCAGGTTTCACCCATTCTAAAAAAAACGGATGCGGACAGATCTGATCTCAACAACTTCCGTCCCATCTCCAACATCCCTACTCTGGCTAAGCTCCTAGAAAAATGTGCTCAATCGCAACTTTGCTCGCACATTGAGACTTTCAATCTCTTCGATCAACACCAATCTGGCTTTAGGATTGGTCACAGTACTGAATCGGCGCTCATTCACATCATGGATGACATCTTAAAAATGTTAGACCATAATGAATCCTGCCTCTTAATCCTCCTTGATCTTTCCTTTGCATTCGACACGGTTAACCACGATAACCTCTTAGCCATTCTGGAACACAGGATGGACCTTTCCGGTCTGGTACTGCAATGGTTCTCTTCCTTCCTTCACAATAGATCTCAAAGAGTTAAGGTTAATCATACCTTATCCCAACCGTCTATGGTCTCCATGGGGGTCCCACAAGGATCTGCCCTTTCTCCCATACTCTTTAATATTTTCCTGAAACCACTAGCGAACGCTCCATCATCCATGAACATTCTTTTCCATATGTATGCAGATGACACGCAAATTTATCTGAAAATCAATTCCTCTGAAGACTTCATCTCACTCCATTCCTCCTTGACGACTACCCAAAACTGGCTAACTGAAAATCACCTCCTGCAAAACAGAATTCCTTCTTATTTCCCCTCCTAAGTACACCCCCAAGATTGACCTTTGGATGAAACACCTCTCTACCTTCAACTGCTCACCGCTTATCGACTCAGCTAAATCTCTCGGAATCACCCTAGACTCGCACTTGAACATGAAGAAAAATATTAGCAAGATGTGTAAGGGTGCGAACCACCAAATGAGGATTCTTAGAAACCTAAAACCATTCCTCCCTCAAGAGACTTCAAGCAGGTGATACAAGTGCTACTCCTTATGAGGCTAGACTATGGGAGTGCGACGCTCTGTGGCCTCCCCAAATATACCTTGGCCCCGCTCAGTGCTTCGTTGAATGCCGCTGCCAGACTGATCACTGATACAAAAAGAAATTAACACATATCCCCAGTCCTAAGATCTCTAAAGTGGTTACCCTACGAAGCAAGAATACAACTAAAGATTGCTTGTTTGACGCACAAAGCCCTCCACTTCAAAACCCCTGGTTACCTGGCTCAAAAACTGGAACTTTCAGGAGGGGGCAGACCATCAAGAAGTGCAAATTCTCTACTACTGAAACCTCAGACCTTTCGCAAAAAAGAGAACGAGGCTCAGAGCCTTCTCTGGCTTGGCACCGAAGATCTGGAACTCTCTCCCACCGGAAATCCGCAGAATCCCCTACACGGTTGCTTTCAAACATGAAGTAAAAACAATCCTAATGAACAAGTTCCTGCCTTAAATGGCCATGGTTCGCCTGTTTGCTAAATGTCCTCTGATCTCACTTTTTTTTTTTGCCTAACAACTGTAATATCCATGATTTTCTGCCTTACCTTATTAAGTAATGTTTGCTCGCATCCTTGTACAATCTTAGTAGCTCATTATGTTACCCTCTCTTACCCCCTCTTCAATGTCCCCTTTACTTTGTTCTTCCCTTCCATTACTGTGAAGCGCTCCGATACCCTTCGGGGTCTTGTTCGCTGTGAGAAGTTGGCCTGGTATATGCTGTTCACTAGTTAAAGTGGACACCTTGCACCAGTACAATTTGACTCTTATGGTAGGTAGGTTTAAGACAACCTTTATAGAAAGCTATCCTAGTGGTAGCTGTGGAGAGCAGCCTTCAGGCTAAGTCTTGGAGGAATGTAAAGCAGCTTGTTTTACCACACAATCTCTTGAATCACCAAATGAAAAGACACCACACAGGTATATATATCAAATATATATGTATTTATTACTAAACAACTCTCTACTAATCTCTTTATGAGATTAGAAGTCAGGAACATATGTACAAATCAACGTTTCACAATAGATTAAGCACAAATATGGCTGGGGCCCTAGGGGCGTACCAGACCATATACTAAAAAAGAGACTTAGGAACAA
Source organism: Calotriton arnoldi (assembly GCA_963921515.1). Classification (NCBI taxonomy): domain Eukaryota; kingdom Metazoa; phylum Chordata; class Amphibia; order Caudata; family Salamandridae; genus Calotriton; species Calotriton arnoldi. The sequence goes on from CAWUFW010009771.1 coordinate 512,408, forward strand.
CGACTTGCAAAGGGACAAGGCCTAGGGCCTTCAGAAGTGCTGGGGCCTCACGAAACCACCCAAGGTAGGTAAGTAAAGGACCCATGGGGGACGCGTGCAGTGAGTGAACACAGGCGTGGGTCGCCGTTGACTTCAATGGGGCAAGTCGCGGTTGGAAATAAAGAGTTTCAGGGCACTTCGGGAGTAGCTACAAGCAAGTCACTTACAGGGTAAGTAGTTCTAGGGCCAACACCCACAGGAGCACCGTAGTGCTGGAGTTACCTCACCCAGGGAAGCCGGGTGCATAGGTGTCCTTTGGTGTCGGGTCGGGGCGTCGTTTTCAATGGGAGCCACTGAAGACTTGCTGCTTGCGGCGACAGAAGTGTCCGGTGGAATCCAAGCCTGGATTCGGAAGAAGGAAGACCTGAAAGCAGAGGGGACAGTGTTCAAAGTCACTTGGCAGTGACCCGGGGCAAGGAAGATGAATGCCCACCGTCGTCGACAGATTCAGGTCGTTCACGGGTGTCTTGACTCTTCGACCACGTGGTCCAGGCGGCGTCGATGATGACCAGGAGCTGGATTCGGTGTGTCCCACGACGTCTGCAGCTTACTGAGGTGTCGGCGACTCGATTGGAGCCAACAAGCCTTGGTAGCAGCAAGTCTCGTGGAAAGCGTAAAAAGTCAATGGTGCAGACCAGCAAGGTCTGGGGAACTCACCCAGCGAGGGTAAGTCAGGGCAGGCCTGGAGCAACCAGGGGAGCCCTTTGGTTCCGTAGAAAAGTCTTCAGGGGACCCACAAGCCGGCTGGCAAGGGATCGCGAAGACGCCTCGGGAGGATTCCTTCAACAGGGGCCCACGGTCACTTAGGACGGGGTAGGCCTCTGATCTTCGGAGGGATTCCTGCTAGAGGCTGGGACCACACGTGGTCCAAAGCACAGGTTCGTAGAACGTCGTGATGGGGTTGCACTCGACAATAGTGCACGGTACCCAGGGACTGCGGTTCCTCGTCACTCGTGGGGTCCACTTGCCTCAGCTTCGCTGGGGACTCACGATGGCCTTGGAGAAGTCAGGAAATCCTCTTCCTGGGCTGCAGGGACTTCGGGCTCCGGCGGGAGCGGCGTAGTTTGCGACCGTCGTTGTAGTTTTTGGTGCCTGCCAAGCAGGGGAGTCACTCCTTGACTCCAAGGGAGATTCTTCAGTCTTCCAGAGGTAGTGGAACGTCGAAGGTCCAGGATTCTTCAGTAGAGCGTTCCAGGGAGATCTGGGTTGCAATGCACAGGTTCCCCATCTTATACTAAAAAGAAGGGAGGAGCTCTATGACCCCACCTATGGGAGGGTCAGGGGAGGGGGTGGCTACACCCACTTCCCTTTGTCCAGTTTCGCACCAGAGCAGGGGCAGGTAGCCCCTGAGCTGGTTTGAACTGGCATATGCACAGAGGAGCCTTCTGCTCCCCCAGTGCAGGACTTCAAAGCACTCTAGGAGTGCACCCACCCAGCCCCAATACACTAAACCCTGTCTGGGAGGTGGTCACACCCCTTGGGACAGGATACCTATTGTTGGGCCTCCTCCACTGCGAGTGTTGGTCATCAGCAGGAGGGCAGCCCAGTGTCTGTGACTGGTGGCATCCATTTTGTGATGCCAGGGTTCTTCAGGATTCTACCGCATTTCCACAGTAGGTACATGTCTATCCCTCTAGAAGGGTGGAATGCTACCCCCGCCGCCAGAACTGGCGGGGGGGTAGTATTCCAAGATGTTTGACACCAAACACAACATGTTTCCGTGCAGCCATCCCAAAGTTAGCATTTAACGCGAGGTTATAATGCGCTTAAGCGTATATGGTCAGGCTGCACTACAAACAGCCTCAGAGAAGGGTCTCCGAATGCTGCAGAGGGGCTCTGCTCATGCAGGGGCACCCTCTCACATAGGAACCAAGCACTCTGCCTTCAGGATTGATAAGGCCTGCCATAGGAGTGACTTATAGGTTTATATGTGTGTATCTATGTAGTGATATAGGTAGCCTATATCACAGTAAGGAGTGCATGCACCACCTTACCCAGGCTGCAGTAGCAGACCTGTGGTGTCAGATTTAGTCTGCTTCCCAGGGGTGGCATAATACATGCTTCAGCCCCTGGTAGGCCTGTGAAGTACCTATGCCCTTGGTACCTAAGGTACCATATACTAGGGACTCATAAGGTACCACAGTATCCAATCACTAGTGCACCTAGAGTGCACTCCAAGTCGTTTAGAGAGAACAGAGAGGCTGGGGCCCTGATTGGCAGGGTCCCAGCCAGACTATAGCCAGAAACCAGTGTAAACATCAGAAAAAAAGTGGGGGCAACATAAGAGGCAGATCCTACTCTCCTACACAACCCCCCCAAACGCAGGGACACTAAACTAACCTTGACCAGTTGAGTCTTCGTGCTCTAAGTGGAAATACCTTGAGAGTCCATCTGCATTGGCATGTTGGGTCCCAGGCCTATGTTCCACTGTATAGTCCATCCCCTGTAGGGAAATGGACCACCTTAAAAGTTTTGGGTTTTCACCTTTCATCTGCTTAAGCCATAGGAGGGGCTTGTGGTCAGTCTGAACTATGAAGTGAGTGCCAAACAAGTATGGCCTCAGCTTCTTCAGGGCCCACACCACAGCAAAGGCCTCCCTCTCTATAGCTGACCAACGTTTCTCTCTAGGGGTCAGCCATCTGCTAATGAAAGCTACTTGCTGGTCTTGACCTTCATCATTCAGTTGAGACAGTACAGCTCCCACACCCAGCTCAGAAGCATCTGTTTGGACAATGAACTTTTTGGTGTAGTCTGGACTCTGTAAGATGGGGGCAGTGCACATGGCCTGCTTTAGGTTTTCAAATGCCTTCTGACAGCTAGCTGTCCACTGAACCTTTTTTGGCATTTTCTTTGAGGTTAGATCATTCAAGGGGGTCACTATAGATCCATATCACTTCACAAACCTCCTATAGTACCCAGTCAGGCCTAAGAAGGCTCTCACCTGTGTCTGGGTGATTGGAGCAACCCATTCCATTATGGTTTGGATCTTGCTCTGTAAAGGCTGAACCTGGCCTCCACCCACAAGGTGGCCCAGGTACACAACCTGACTCTGCCCTATCTGGCACTTAGTGGCCTTGATAGTGAGGCCTGCTTTCTGCAGAGCCTCCAAAACATTTCTGAGGTGGACCAGGTGATCCTGCCAGGAGGAACTAAAGACAGCAATATCATCTAGATAAGCTGAGCAATACGTTTCCATCCCTGCCAGAACTTTGATCACCAACCTCTGAAAAGTGGCAGGTGCATTTTTCAATCCAAAGGGCATCACCATAAAAGTGGTAGTGCCCACCAGGGGTCGAAAATGCTGTTTTGGCTTTTGCATCATCAGCTAATCTGATCTGCCAGTAGCCAGCTGTTAGGTCAAATGTACTTAGATACTTGGCTGAGGCCAAAGTATCAATCAGCTCATCTGCCCTTGGTATGGGATAGGCATCAGTCCTAGTGACTGCATTGAGGCCTCTGTAGTCTACACAAAACCTCATTTCTTTCTTACCACCCTGGGTATGAGGCTTGGGTACTAGGACTACTGGGCTAGCCCAAGGGCTATCTGAAGGCTCAATCACACCTAACTCCAACATTTTCTGGACTTCAGTCCTGATACAGTCCCTGACACGGTCAGGTTGCCTGTAGATTTTACTCTTGACAGGCAGACTGTCTCCAGTGTCCACCTCATGGGTGCACCAGGTAGTCTGACTAGGGGTCAGGCTAAACATATGTCTGTGCTGTTGCAGAACTTGTCTGCACTCAGTTTGCTGATGGTCAGTGAGGCTTCTTGCCAAAGCAACACCATCTACTGACCCATCATCAGGGTTCTGTGAGAGCAGGTCAGGGAGAGGGTCACTCTCCTCCTCCTGTTCCTCATCAGTTGCCATGAGCAAGCCCATGTCAGCCCTGTCAACATATGGTTTCAATCTGTTGACATGGAGCACCCTCAGGGGGCTCCTGGGAGTTCCAAGATTCACCAGATAGGTGACTTCTCCCTTTTGCTCAACTATTGTATGGGGGCCACTCCATTTGTCTTGGAGGGCTGCTGGGGCCACAGGCTCCAACACCCACACTTTCTGTCCTGGCTGGTACACAGTCAGCACAGCCTTTGGTCATGCCAAGCTTTTTGTAATTCTTGGCTGGCCTCCAGGTTTTTGGTTGCTTTTTCATGTATTCAGCCATCCTGGAGCGGAGACCAAGTACATAGTCCATCACATCTTGTTTGGGGGGCTTGAGAGGTAACTCCCAGCCCTCTTTTACCAAACATAATGGACCTCTTACAGGATGCCCAAACAGAAGCTCAAATGGGCTGTAACCAACCCCCTTCTGTGGAACCTCTCTGTATGCAAACAACAGGCAGGGAAGAAGAAGGTCCCATTTCCGCCTAAGCTTCTCTGGGAGTCCTTTAATCATTCCCTTAAGGGTTTTGTTGAAGCGTTCAACCAACCCATTGCATTGTGGGTGATAGGGGGTGGTGAACTTATAAGTTACACCACACTCCTTCCACATTGCCTTCAGATATCCTGACATGAAGTTTGTTACTCTGTCAGAGATGACCTCCTTTGGAAAACCCACTCTGGAGAAGACTCCAATGAGGGCTCTTGCCACCACAGGGGCTGTGGTGGTCCTCAGGGGAATTGCCTCTGGGTACCTGGTGGCATGATCCACTACCACCAGGATAAATCTGTGCCCAGATGCAGTTTGAGGGTCAAGGGGACCAACAATGTCAATCCCTACCCTTTCAAAGGGTACCCCCACCACAGGTAGTGGTATCAGGGGGGCCTTTGTGGTGCCACCTGCCTTGCCACTGGCTTGGCATGTGACACAGGAGCGACAAAACTCCTTTGTGTCCTCTGACATATGTGGCCAATGAAAATGTGGAACATGCCTGCCCCAGGTCTTGTTTTGGCCCAAGTGACCTGCCAAAGGGATATCATGTGCTAGGGTCAAGAGGAACCCCCTAAACTTCTGAGGTATTACCAACCTCCTGGTGGCTCCAGGGGCTGGATCTCTACCCTCAGAATAGGAGTCCCTCATCCCAATAAACTTTATGGGACCCACTAGCACTCCCAGCAGCCTCAGCAGCAGCCTGCTGTCTGAGGGGTTCAAGAGAGGGGCAGCACTGTTGCTCCTTAATCAGATCTTCCCTAGAAGGGCCCCCTGCCCCCAAGAACTCAACCTGGTCAGGCTCAAGTCCCTGTGGGGCAGCTCCTTCTTCAGGATCTGCTTCTCCTCCCTCAAGAGGGGAATCTGTGATCTGAGACAGAGGGGAAGGCACTGCCTTAACCCTACTGCTCCTCTTCTTGGGAAGCATCTGGTCCATAATTTCAGGATCCAGAGCTTGTTCAGTGTCATGCATTTTGGCCTGTGACCTGGTCACAGCAAATACCTCTGCAGGGATGCCCAACATCTCAGCATGAGTCCATAACTCTACTTCAGACCAGGCTGAAGTTTCTAGATCATTGCCCAATAGACATTCTACAGGGAGGTCTGCACTGACTACAACCTTCTTGAGGCCAGTTACCCCTCCCCAGGAGAAATTCACAACTGCCAGACTATGGTTGGTCCTGGTGTTGCTTGCATTGGTCACCTGGTACATTTCACTCAGGATGATCTGTCCGGGGTCCACAAGATCCTCTGCCACCATGGTGACACTAGCACCTGTGTCCCTAAATGCCAAAGCCTCTTTGCCATTTATTACAGGCTGCTGTTTGTATTTGCCCAGATTACTGGGGCTTACTAGGAAAGACATGTCAATGTCTCCATCACAAATCGGCATTGCCTGAGTGGGTACTCTGACTAGGCCAGAGTCCACTTCAGAACCCAGGGTCAACCCTACTACACCCTTATTCTGAGTACCACCTCCACCAGTAGCTGAACTAGGGGGGAACAGTTGCCTTAGGGGCAGGAGTGGTGGTGGTTTGGTCTTTGGACTTGTTACAATCAGAAGTCCAGTGCCCTTTCTGTTTACAGAATTTGCACCAGTGCTTCTTTTGGCCTCTTCCCTTGTTGGATTGTGACTCCCCACCAGATGCAGATTTTTGGGGCCCTTGTGAAGACTTCTGGTCTTTTGACTTATCCCCACTTTTCTCAGAGCCCTTAGAATCCTGCTTCTTTGTGTCACCCCCTCGGTTCTGGGTTTTCTGCCTCACCCTGGTTCTGACCCACTTGTCTGCCTTCTTTCCCAATTCTTGGGGAGAGGTCAGATCTGAGTCCACCAGGTATTGATGCAACAACTGGTTCTGGCAATTATTAAGGATCTGTCCTCTCATCATTAGATTATACAATCCCTTGAAATCAGTAACCCTACTGCCAACCCTCCAGAGCCTTGGTTGCACAATCTACAAAGTCGGTCCAGTCCTGAGTCTGTGCCTTCTGGGTGTCTCTGAACTTCAACCTGTACTGCTCAGTGGTTAAGCCAAACCCATCTATCAGTGCACTCTTCAGGACTTCATAGTCATCAGCATCCTCTTCTCTAACAGTGAGGAGCTTGTCTCTACCTTTATCTGAAAAGGAGAGCCACAAGATTGCTGCCCACTGCTTTTGGGGGACCTGTTGTACTCTACATGCCCTTTCCATAGTAGTTATCCACTTATGGATATCATCCCCACTCTGGTAGGGAGGAACAACCTTGCTCAGGTTCCTATGGTCTGGAATATATTCTCTGCCTCTAGGGACACTGTTGCTGCCACCAGGGGGTTCTAACCCCTCTTTTCTAGAAGCTCTCTGGAGCTCAAAGGCTTCTCTATCTAATGCCAACTGCTTGGTTTTGAGGGCAAATCTTGCTTCCTCATACTGCAGCAGTTTGCACAGTCTTTCAGAGGAGGTCTCTCTTCTTGGGAAGTAGGAGTTCCTCTGCTGGACAAATTATCTGCCAGAGTGATAGGAGCGGTCAGAGTCCCTAGAAAGGGACCTATGCCTCTCCTCCACTGTGTCAGTTCTCTTAGGGAGAATTCCTCTGTCCTTTTCAGACCCCTTGGGGCCTGGCCCTACAATCACAGAGTCTTGGTCAACTTGATGTTCATCATCTGACCCAGACACTGTAATTGACCCACCCCTGATTCAGACCCATTAGCTCCTAGAGCTAATCTAAGATCATCTGCTGTCAGCAGATCTATCAGGTGTAGTGTGGAGGGACTCTGTCCTATCTTCAGGTGCCTCTCAGCACACATGGCTTTCAAGTCAAAGAAAGTCATGTCCTTATACTGAAGCTGGGTGGATCCACTGGGTCCATCCCTTAAGGACATTCTAGTGTTGTGCAGTGTTGTACTACCTACACTAGTTTGTGGCCTACTGATCCTAGCTTGAGCTGTAGAAAGGGTGTGCTATCCCTTGGCACACAGCTCCAAGTTCAGTAGAACTTATTGATACTAAGCTTGACTTTATATGTACCTTGAGTACCTATAGTGGTTTTCAGTTAGTAATTCAAATAGAGATTTTCTGGTAAAACAATAGCAAGCTGGAATCCCACACGCTGCCACCAATGTGAGAAGTTGGCCTGGTATATGCTGTTCACTAGTTAAAGTGGACACCTTGCACCAGTACAATTCGACTCTTATGGTAGGTAGGTTTAAGACAACCTTTATAGAAAGCTATCCTAGTGGTAGCTGTGGAGAGCAGCCTTCAGGCTAAGTCTTGGAGGAATGTAAAGCCGCTTGTTTTACCACACAATCTCTTGAATCACCAAATGAAAAGACACCACACAGGTATATATATCAAATATATATGTATTTATTACTAAACAACTCTCTACTAATCTCTTTATGAGATTAGAAGTCAGGAACATATGTACAAATCAACGTTTCACAATAGATTAAGCACAAATATGGCTGGGGCCCTAGGGGCGTACCAGACCATATACTAAAAAAGAGACTTAGGAACAACGACTTGCAAAGGGACAAGGCCTAGGGCCTTCAGAAGTGCTGGGGCCTCACAAAACCACCCAAGGTAGGTAAGTAAAGGACCCACGGGGACGCGTGCAGTGAGTGAACACAGACGCGGGTCGCCGTTGACTTCAATGGGGCAAGTCGCGGTTGGAAATAAAGAGTTTCAGGGCACTTCGGGAGTAGCTACAAGCAAGTCAATTACAGGGTAAGTAGTTCTAGGGCCAACACCCACAGGAGCACCGTAGTGCTGGAGTTACCTCACCCAGGGAAGCCGGGTGCATAGGTGTCCTTTGGTGTCGGGTCGCGGCGTCGTTTTCAATGGGAGCCACTGAAGACTTGCTGCTTGCGGCGACAGGAGAAGTGTCCGGTGGAATCCAAGCCTGGATTCGGAAGAAGGAAGACCTGAAAGCAGAGGGGACAGTGTTCAAAGTCACTTGGCAGTGACCCGGGGCAAGGAAGATGAATGCCCACCGTCGTCGACAGATTCAGGTCGTTCACGGGTGTCTTGACTCTTCGACCACGTGGTCCAGGCGGCGTCGATGATGACCAGGAGCTGGATTCGGTGTGTCCCACGACGTCTGCAGCTTACTGAGGTGTCGGCGACTCGATTGGAGCCAACAAGCCTTGGTAGCAGCAAGTCTCGTGGAAAGCGTAAAAGTCAATGGTGCAGACCAGCAAGGTCTGGGGAACTCACCCAGCGAGGGTAAGTCAGGGCAGGCCTGGAGCAACCAGGGGAGCCCTTTGGTTCTGTAGAAAAGTCTTCAGGGGACCCACAAGCCGGCTGGCAAGGGATCGCGAAGACGCCTCGGGAGGATTCCTTCAACAGGGGCCCACGGTCACCCGGGACGGGGTAGGCCTCTGATCTTCGGAGGGATTCCTGCTAGAGGCTGGGACCACCCTTGGTCCAAAGCACAGGTTCGTAGAACGTCGTGAAGGGGTTGCACTCGACAATAGTGCACGGTACCCAGGGACTGCGGTTCCTAGTCACTCGTGGGGTCCACTTGCCTCCGCTTCGCTGGGGACTCACGATGGCCTTGGAGAAGTCAGGAAATCCTCTTCCTGGGCTGCAGGGACTTCGGGCTCCGGCGGGAGTGACGTAGTTTGCGACCGTCGTTGTAGTTTTTGGTGCCTGCCATGCAGGGGAGTCACTCCTTGACTCCAAGGGAGATTCTTCAGTCTTCCAGAGGTAGTGGAACGTCGAAGGTCCAGGATTCTTCAGTAGAGCGTCGTCCAGGGAGATCTGGGTTGCAATGCACAGGTTCCCCCTCTTATACTAAAAAGAAGGGAGGGACTAGCTCTATGACCCCACCTATGGGAGGGTCAGGGGAGGGGGTGGCTACACCCACTTCCCTTTGTCCAGTTTCGCGCCAGAGCAGGGGCAGGTAGCCCCTGAGCTGGTTTGAACTGGCATATGCACAGAGGAGCCTTCTGCTCCCCCAGTGCAGGACTTCAAAGCACTCTAGGAGTGCACCCACCCAACCCCAATACACTAAACCCTGTCTGGGAGGTGGTCACACCCCTTTGGGACAGGATACCTATTGTTGGGCCTCCTCTACTGCGAGTGTTGGTCATCAGCAGGAGGGCAGCCCAGTGTCTGTGACTGGTGGCATCCATTTTGTGATGCCAGGGCTCTTCAGGATTCTACCGCGTTTCCACAGTAGGTACATGTCTATCCCTCTAGAAGGGTGGAATGCTACCCCCGCCGCCAGAACTGGCGGGGGGTAGTATTCCAAGATGTTTGACACCAAACACGACATGTTTCCGTGCAGCCATCCCAAAGTTAGCATTTAACGCGAGGTTATAATGCGCTTAAGAGTATATGGTCAGGCTGCACTACAAACAGCCTCAGAGAAGGGTCTCCGAATGCTGCAGAGGGGCTCTGCTCATGCAGGGGCACCCTCTCACATAGGAACCAAGCACTCTGCCTTCAGGATTGATAAGGCCTGCCATAGGAGTGACTTATAGGTTTATATGTGTGTATCTATGTAGTGATATAGGTAGCCTATATCACAGTAAGGAGTGCATGCACCACCTTACCCAGGCTGCAGTAGCAGACCTGTGGTGTCAGATTTAGTCTGCTTCCCAGGGGTGGCATAATACATGCTTCAGCCCCTGGTAGGCCTGTGAAGTACCTATGCCCTTGGTAACTAAGGTACCATATACTAGGGACTCATAAGGTACCACAGTATCCAATCACAAGTGCACCTAGAGTGCACTCCAAGTCGTTTAGAGAGAACAGAGAGGCTGGGGCCCTGATTGGCAGGGTCCCAGCCAGACTATAGCCAGAAACCAGTGTAAACATCAGAAAAAAATGTGGGGGCAACATAAGAGGCAGATCCTACTCTCCTACATTCGCGCTATACAAAACTTTTTAAATAAATCAATCAATCAATCATGTCACTTATAAAGCGCACTACATACCCGCGAGGGTCTCAAGGCGCTGGGGGAAGAGGGGGGTGGTGCTGCTACTGATCGAAGAGCCAGGTCTTGAGGAGTCTTCTGAAGGCCAGTAGGTCTTGGGTCTGTCGGAGGTTGGTGGGGAGGGTGTTCCAGGTCTTGGCGGCGAGGTGGGAGAAGGATCTGCCGCCGGCGGTCGTTTTCCGGATGCGGGGGACTGTGGCGAGGGCGAGGCTGGTCGAGCGGAGTTGGCGGGTGGGGGTGTAGAAGCTGAGTCGTCTGTTGAGGTAGGTTGGTCCGGAGTTGTGGAGTGCTTTGTGTGCGTGGGTGAGGAGCTTGAAGGTTATCCTCTTGTTGACAGGGAGCCAGTGCAGGTCTCTCAGGTGGGGTGTGATGTGGCTGCGTCGGGGGATGTCGAGGATAAGACGTGCAGAGGCGTTCTGGATGCGTTGCAGCCGTCTCAGGAGCTTAGCCGTCGTTCCTGCGTAGAGGGCGTTTCCGTAGTCCAGCCTGCTGGTGACGAGGGCCTGGGTGACTGTTTTTCTTGTTTCGGTGGGGATCCACTTGAAGATCCTGCGGAGCATTCGGAGGATGTTGAAGCAGGATGAGGAAACGGCGTTGACCTGCTTAGTCATGGAGAGGGTGGGGTCGAGGATGACCCCTAGGTTGCGTACGTGGTCGGTGGGTGGCGGGGCTGTTCCCAGTGATGTTGGCCACCAGGAGTCGTCCCAGGCTGAAGGGTTGGAACCAAGGATGAGGACCTCCGTCTTGTCCGAGTTCAGCTTCAGGCGGCTGGTCCTCATCCATTCGGCGACGGCCTTCATTCCTTCGTGGAGGTGGGCTTTGGCGGTGTGAGGGTCTTTGGTGAGGGAGAGGATCATTTATTTATAAATAAAATACTATTGCATGCCTTACCATGTCATTAATAAAAAAGAATAAAAAAAAAAAAACAATGTACTACGTAAACAAACAAGGGGGATCAAGATCCTAGCTGCTTTCAACTGTGGCCGAGGAGATATGGAGTTGGGCGCTATAGAACGGAGAATCACTAGTAGCAATATGCCTACTGGGAAAACAAAATGCACAGGCGGACAGGCCCAGCGAAAAGCAAGCACCATACACAAATCTGAGCTAAAACAAGAAGTGCTGATGCAAATCTTCCAAATATGGAGACATCACAAGTAGACGGATTCTCAGCACACAAGAACTCAAATGCCAAAGCTGTGAATCCAGGTTCTTCCTCCCAGATCCACTGGGGAATGCCCTGTCGATAAAATGGACAGATTGGTTTTATACACCTTTCCATCAATTCCAGTGATGCTGAAAGTGATCCAGAAGTGCAGGCAGGAACAGGTCAGCCTTATCCTGATAGCCCCACAATGGGCTCGACAGACATGGTTGTCAGACGTCATGGAGTTATCCCATGGACAGTACATTGCACTACCAGCACACCAAGTACTGCTAACAATATAGGAGGGGCAGTATGGCACCTGGAACCAACACGCACTCCGTCTACTAGCATGGCTCCTAAGGATGTAGATTTTGATCACCTCAATTTGCCAAAGAGAGCAAAGGAGATTCTAAAGGAAGGAAGGCGACCAACAACAAGAAAATGCTACAGCAACAAGTGGAAAAGATTCCAACAATCGAGCAACAGGTAAGGAAAACACACAAACTGGACATAGGATGCCACAGTCATTAGATACATCACACACCTGCTGGACAAGCATCTCTCCTCTGCCTCTATCAAGGTTCACCTAGAGGCCATTGTAGTATACACAGCGCAATATTGTGGAGATGGTTTTTCATCACGCCAATGGTACAACACTTCCTGGTCTGTATTAAAAATGTGGCACCCCTAAGAAGTGCGCCCATGCCTACATGGAACCACAATAATTGCATCACCTTTTGAGCCAATGCAGAATGCACCAGTCCGTGATACACAAGCTCAACACCCAGGAACTAGATCTGCGGATACAAAGAGACAAAGTAGTAGAGAGCAAACCCAAAGTTCATACCTAACTAAGGTTGGGTCAGGGTTCCACATTAACCAAGCCATCCACTCATTAGCATTTTTTCAGAAGCCGAAAACGCAAGCAGAGAGAGCATTGCACACACTAGACATGTGAAGGGCAAGAAAGAACAAAACCCATCAGGAAGGGAAAACAGTTCTTTGTGTCGTTTGCACGTGCAAGAAGGCGGGGATACCTAGTCAACAAGGGAACTATCGCCAAATGAATTGTGCAAACAATACAATATTGTCACAAGGCAGGGGGAGCAACACTTACAGAAAAAAAACGGAGGCACAAAGGGAAAAGGGGGCAACCCTCTCCTTTCTAGGTAGCGTTGCACTGGAAGGCATTTGCGCAGCTGCTACATGGTCACCTCTGCATATCTTCACAAAACACTACTGTGTGGACATTCAGGTCAACAGGGATGCAGACCTGGGACAAAGAGTGCTGAAACATTTGTAAACACATACTCTAAAGGACCCAGCTTACCAACAGGAGGGAATACCGCTTTGTAATTAATGCATAGCATGTGAATCCAGAAAAGGTTCCCATGGCAAAACGAAATAGTTACTTACCGGTATGATTCGTTTTCCAGCTTGAAGAATTTTCTGGAATCACATGCAACCCACCCACCTCCACCAGTAGAGATGTGTTTACGGACTTAAAACAAGAGAACAATGACCAGCACAGAGAAAAGAAATAAGAATCTGCAGATGGCGACTACGTCGAGGGATTTCTATGGCATATGTCTGACATCACTTAAGGAGGCGTTTAAACCCCAATGGTAGACCATACCTACGAAAAACGAGCATTGGCATAGCCAATAGGTCTCGCCTTTGTGACCTTATAAGTGTTTAGCCAGAGCTATTGGCTTTGCCAATGTTTTTGCTTATAGAGAATATGTTATGTAGAGAAACAGTGACCAAAAGGTGACTGCTGGTGCCAAATAAATGTTTTAAATAAAGGGATGAGATGCAGAGTGAAAAGGCACAAGCAACCAGCACACAACTGACAGGCAGGTGAACAACAGAGAAAAGAGAGAAAATGGTATGTAGATAAAAGGAAAAAAACTTCCACGCGGAGGCAAAAATGGAAATGCAGAGCAAGAAGAGATAGACAAGCTGAGAAACTGATGTGCAAAAAGAGAGAAAGGTGTCCCGTCATTGAATCGCAGAAATTCTCACGTGGAGGAGTTGACAGAGCCCAATGTGCACAACAAACACTAGAAGGTCACGTGCTCCAGCTGGCAATTGCAACATCCCGTAAAACGCGTTTGCCTGTGACAGCTGCTGTATCCATGCACCCCTACTCCCCACTGTTCTTGGAAGGTGACGTGTTCACCGGGGGTGCCTTACCAGTAGTATGCATGAGGCAGAGCTGCTGAACAGTGGTGTTAATTACATGGGCATGCTCCTTTGAGAGACCCTCCACCCCCTCCCCCCAGTTTTTTCATCCCACATAAAGCCCTGGGTGGCTCAGACATCTTGGTTGCATGAAAGAGTCAAACAGAGAAGAAAAGAGGAGCAAGGACTGCAGTTAAAAGCTATGCTGTTACTCTTTCTCTATGTTTTTATTAGTAGGTATGATTGTATAGTAATAAAGAGATCTCAAGAATAGTTTATTCCTTAACATGCTCCAGTCAACCCAAACGCAATGTAAGAAGGTTATCACGTAGCACGTATGAAAAAAACATTCCTCAGATCAGTGCACAATGTCTGCAAGAGACGCTGTGAAGTAAATAAATGTAGTATTGCGGACTATACAATGTATTTCAGCATGCATGAAACGTGACAAATGAATTCATCGGCATGCAGGGGTCAACTAATAAGTATGATAAAAAAAATTAAGACTTACTACGATCACAATAATCAATTGTAATATTTTCTTTCTCACTGAAAGCTTCTTGTGCACATAAAAAAAATCAGTGACCTGGTTAGACCAGGTTCTGCACGATTACATACGAATTATGAGTTAGAATAAAACAAATGCGGCTCTATCAATACTACTCGCACCAGTAATGGTTATTTGCTGTAAAGTATATTTTATGGGTAGTCAAAATTAACACGAAGATGGCGGTACACACTCGGGTCCCTTTTACAGAAAGGGCTCACAGTTATTCCAATGTAAGTGCAGACGAAATCTAAATCGTCTGTATTACCACAATAAAAAGCTATATGCACCTAGGTTACCAAATCTCCGGTAAACATACTGCAGGATAATTTGCGTCTGCAGAACGCATTTTTTGCTGCCAGAAGGCCTCCATAATAAATTAGGGAAACCGTGCGCACTGAGCGCTTAACATCTATTCCACGCTACCCTTAAGGTGGTTTATATTTTTATGGACACGCTTCTTTGATAAAATGGTTATCTGGGGAGACCGCTCCTATTGTCCATTTTACGCCAGCCTAGCAACCCCTGCGCCCCCTCAAGGGGACGGCTTATGTGGTACAGAGTCTGTCACCTGAAAAACCTGCAGTGACTGCAGTATATATTATGTTGGGGGGAGGGGAGAAGAGGGTGCTGATAGAACGTGATGGGGGGGGCAGTATCAGAATCCCTGTAACTTCTCCATTTGTGTGGTTTGTGTTGGGGTGTGTTGGGGAGGGACAAACGACCTGCCCCACCCCTTTTGCCATTCGGAGGGAGGGGGGACCTTAATCTAATCTAACTCTTCCATCTTTACCACTCCCCCGCATGTGGAGAACCCCTCAGGGCACTTTATATTTAGGACTTGTAACCAGGGGCGTAAAGCAGGCAGGGAAGGGTTAAGGGTGGGTGTGCTGGGAGGGTGCCTCAGGAAATGTAGATAAAAGGGCAAAAAAATGCCAATCTTTATTCCGACATGATGTGCATAAGAAGTAGAGCAGCCGACTTTGGTACTGGGAATCGGGGTTCGAGCCCCCTGTGCCTTAAAAAAAAAAAAACAACTAGCGAGCTGCGAGGAGATGGTGAAAAGAAAAAGTAGTGCACAAAAACCAAACATATGGCCACTAATGAAAGGATCCAAGTAGCAGAGCTAGTCGCCAGGGCGTTAACAAAACTGTCAGGAGGCGGGACAAATGTACATGATTAACCAAAGAAAGCAATGAAATGTGTGAAGGCAGACCAAGCAACAAATGAAAAAGTGCTGGGTGTGTCCCAACACCGAGAGGGATTACACCAAGCCTCACAGAGCAGTGCATGCGCTGACCTAGGCTCGACCTAAAAAGAGCAGACTGCAATTAGACTATTCCGAAACCATCCACTAGATGGTGGAATAATGCAAAGCATGTGAATCCAGAAAAGTCTTCAAGCTGCAAAACTACTCCTACCGGTAACCATTTTCTGCTTAAACATTATGGTTTGGTGAGGGCAAATTTTGCAAGAAGCGGAAGTGCTGTGGATTATTTGCCCTAATTCAACCGATTTTGGCAACATAGGTGAGATGATGTGGTGAAGGTAGGTTTTGCAGGATGGCAATTTAATTGTTTTCCTTAGAAAATCAGTTATTTGCATTGATAGTGAGGCTTTGTTGTTAGTGGGAGTTCTGTAAGGGGGAGAAAAATGCATTGAATGGTTTTCCATGGTTCAGCAGATTTTGGTTTGGTAAGTTGTTCAGGAAGAGAAGGCACTGTCTGTATTACCGTGTATTGCTCTGAGAAAATTGAGTGGTTTAGGAAACTGGATTGCATTCTACTAAAGTATACCTTACTTATGGGGGCGCTAGAGGGCGCCAGGCAAGAGGGCGCCAGGCAAGAGGGCGCCAGGCAAGATGGCGCCAGGCAAGATGGCCGCACATTAGTGCAGCTCAGCCCGGCTGATCCCATATCCGCCCAGAATCCGCCTCAAAATCGACGCATCACATCCCACACACTGACTGCCCTGCACGATGAACCCCCACTGTTGCTGTTAGGGCTATTGCGGCGTCCCGAGGTGCATCGTGAAAGCCGGAATTTACATCGCGAGCGACGGCTGGCGGGAGGCAAGATGGCGGCCACCGGTGCCTGGAGGCAACCCGACTTGCTGTCTACTGTGCTGTAAGCCGAGGATCAGGTGGCCGCGGCTGGAACCTGCTCGCGCTATCTCCTGCCCGACGGAGAGCGCTGGTGCTGCCTGCCCGAGTCGCTAGTGGGACGGCAGAAGTAACCGGACCTGCCCTCGCACCAATGTAAGGCTGTCCCGGGGGCTGGCGCGGAGTGTGGCGGCCTACTGGGGCCTGCTCCGATCTCCAACTGCTGCCAATATCTGCTGCGGGCGAGCGGCGGAGCTTGGGAGGCGACTACGGCTGCTGCCCCCGCCGTAACTGAAGTGCGCGGAGTCCCTACCTGAGGCCTCTGGAGCTCCTGGGGCTGGAGATCTCGTCCCGCATCGCTGCACATATCGGTGTAGTCCCATCCTGGCGGGCCAGCCCTGAACGAGACGGACTTCTGGTGTGCAGGGACCAGCGCTGAGAGGAGCTGTCGGCACCCGCGGCGGGTGGCGGTGAGTGGGGCGCGGCCTGCTTGGGCCTGTGGCTGTGGAGGCGGGTGTGGGCCTGAGTGCTAGGCCGCGTCCTACGCGCTGCGGCCTGCGTGTGTGGTGTGCGGCGGTTGGGAGACGTGCGCGGTCCTGCACGAAGATTGCGCCGGCCTAAGACCTTGGAGGCTAATCCTTGCAGCGAGATTTGACAGGCCCATCTGCGGCTAGCCTGGCCCTTACCTCCTACATTCTTGAAGGCCTTATTGAGTACTGACTGGGATTCTGCGAGGCCCACTTGTATTGGCAGAAACGTGGTGCACCGGGCCTGAATTTTCTTCCCTGCAGCCTATTGGTGGCCCTATGGAGCGGGAGGCTCTACTGCTGGGTAGTTGGGCCCCTAAAAGAAGCACGCATAAATGATTGGGGCTCCTTGAGGCTTGCTGAAGCTGGCTAGACACTGATCCACTGCTCTATCCACTCTGCCGCACTGCTGCACCTAGATCCGCGGGGCCCACGTGGTATGTGGGGCCGCTGTGTGGTGGCCTGCCCTTTTCTGCTGCTCCACATGTGGCGCTTGAGGCCCTACTGCTGAGGCGCCGGGACGCCTCTTTGCTGAGGCAGCTGTGCGCTATATAAAAAGAGTTAACATAACATAACAGGTGATAGGCCCTTCACGGATGTGCAACTCTGACTGTGGCTCCCTGGATGCCAGCGCTGGTGCGGTGCTGAATAATTGCGGGCCTCCGAGGTACCGGGGTAGACAGCCCCATTTCAGAAGTGTTGGTTTTACTGTTACACAGCGAGGACGGTGTGCAGCTTGTGTAGTGGTTCCTTGTGAGGCCTCCTTGTTACCACCTCAGCTTGCTGACACCTGGTCATGGATCTCCTCTGGTAGGGCGGCATCTGCTGTACCGCTTTCCGGATTTATACAGCCTACTTACCTTGTTTTTTTTGGGCCGACATAGGGAGAACAGACAGATCGCAACCGCGCCTCACGTTCGAGGCGCGAAAGCCAAGCAAATCGCTGCAAAAAGCGGCCTCAGACTCTGAGGCAGACGCCCAGGGGGACGGCCCCTCTACGTTAGAAACGACGCTGCTAGCTATGCAGAAAAGTCTCCAATCCATTGAAGGGAATATGGCTGCGATGAATAACAGACTTGACCATATGTCCTCCCAATTGGAAAAACAGAATGCACGAATGGGGGAAATAGAGCAGCGAGTCTCCACCAATGAAGATGGCCTCAGCAAGGTGACGGGCAAAGCCCTCCACATGGAGAAGGTTCTAGCGCTTATACAAGCGAAGAATGAAGATTTAGAAGCCCGGTCTCGCCGAAATAATATCCGCATCAAAGGCCTGCCGGAGTCCACCAATACCGGCAGGATGGAGACCTTCGTTGAGTCCCTGCTCAAAGATATTTTTGGCCCTGAAAATCTGTCCACTATGTTTATAGTTGAGCGGGCCCATCGTTCTTTGGTGGCGAGACCGGTGCCGGGCGCCCCACCTCGCCCAATAATAGCTCGGCTATTAAACTATCGAGACCGGGATGTCATCTTGAGGCTCACTAGAGAAAAGGGCACAATTAACCACCAAGGGAACTTGCTGTCATTCTTCCCTGATTTTACTGTTGCAGTCCAGTCAGCAAGACGGGAATTTGGTGCAGTGAAAAATGTTTTGCAGTCTGAAGGTATCCCCTATGCAATGCTGTACCCCACCCTTCTGCGTGTGGGCCAGGAGGGGGACTTCAAAATTTTTACGACCCCCAAGGCGGCGATGGATCACGCCAAAAAGTTAAAGCGTAGAAGGCATGAGGCTACCGTGGAATTGGACGACGAGGAACAGTAGCTGCGCGCCTGGCGCTGAACTGTGCCTCAAGTTGCCGTTAGACACACAAGACATGCTCTGAGCTTTTCATGCTGGAACACATTGCTCTTACGGCAGACTGGTTGTACAAATGCTGGTTATTATGTGCTGAATGTCTTTGAAGCCTTCTGCTTTATCTATGACCATCCTTCTTGTTGCAGGCGCCGGTTGCTTTGGCAGTGGCGACTTGTATTTCTGTTTAATGTCCCATTAGTGTGCTATGTATTGAGTGTAAGCACTAGGGTTGGTCTCCATCCTTTACCTATTGGGCATTGAGTTCTGTGAGTTCTCTGAATGGCCGGCACCCTCTTCCTTATTTCTGGGGCCGCCTGCGCTCTGGCGTTGCTGTCTCTTTCTTATCTAGGGCACCGCCTGTGCGCAGGCGTTGGCTGCCTCTATGGCGACTCAATGTGTTATGTACTTGCTTTTCCTCCAGGGAGACGCGTTTCGAACGAATCCGTTTTGACCCTCCATGATTCATGCTAGCTGCCTTGCAGGGGTAACAACTGAGCTGCTACAAATGTTTGATGACATGCATGACTGAATATGTTCTGGTATCCTAGCATAAGTCTTTTGTTTTGATCAGCCACCTCCTACTTAGTGGGAGGCGAGTAGTCGTCTGGTGTTCCCCACATGGGAGTTCCCCGACAGTTTTGCATATTTCGTTCTCCATGTTGGGTATTGTTTATTCAGGGAAGGGATGGCTTTGGCACGTTGGGGCCGCTGAAGTGGGTGGGGGGATGTGGGGGGTGGGTAGGGTGGGAAGAGTGGCACTGTCATTTTGCACTTTCACTGTACCTCTGCGGCCTGTTTTTAATCATGAACCTCACGCCCTTGATTCAACTTGATCTTATATATCCATGGGTAGTAAAATTAAGTTCCTTACATGGAACGTGCGCAGCTTAAATAGTCCCAAGAAGATACGCACGGTATTGCTACATCTGGACAGACTGGACGTCCAGGTGGCGTTCTTGCAAGAAACGCATCTTACACAGCACTCCGACAAGCGTGTGGGGCCCGCTGGGCCGGGCTGCAGGTTGCATCCTCTTACTCTTCCTATGCTAGGGGAGTGATGATACTGGTAAAACGAGGGGTCCCATTTACTGTGCTTAACACAGAAACGGATACACACAGGGCAGGGTGGCACTAGTCCATGGCACGCTTGGCGGTGTGGTCGTCCTCCTGGTGAATGTCTATGGCCCGAACATCGATGACCATTCCTTTTTTATGGGTGTTTGGCGCTGCATGACGAAATTCCCTCCTGCTGAATTGATCTGGGGGGGTGATTTCAACACTTGCCTAGATGAGCGGTTAGACAGACTGGGTAGCGGGGCAGCGCGACACAGACAGGCAACAGACGTGCTACTGGGTTTTTTAGATGCAGGAGCGATCCATGATGTCTGGCGCATGCGGCACCCGGGTAAGCATGAAAGTACCTTTATATCCACAGCGCATGGCACATGGTCCCGCTTAGACTATTGGCTCCTCTGAGTTAGCATGCACTTGGGTTGTGGATGTTCACCACTTGGCCAAAACATTGTCAGATCACTCCCCTGTGATGCTAGTGTTGCGGGTCCCCACTTGTGAGCGCCCACCCTTCCAGTGGCGGCTACAGCCTTCCTCGTTTACGGACCAGGTGTTTAGGTGTGCGATAGGTGCAGCTATTAGTAATTTTTTTAAAGAAAATGTAGGTTCAGTCGATAGCGCTGGGGTCCTTTGGGAAGCATTCAAAGTTACCATCAGGGGGGCCTGTATGGGAGCGCAGGCGGGTGTCTTGAAGGATCTGCGCCGCCGGATCAATAAGCTGGCCGGGGATATCTCTGCTCTAGAGTGCGAGTATGCCCAAAACCCAGCCCCGGAAAAATTGGCCGCTATTCGAGACTTGGTGACTGAACATAACGATACAGTAGATCAGGAGCTGGCACACCGGTCACGGCGCTGCACTGCTCGCTACTATGTGGAGGGGGGTCGTCCCAGTCGATCACTTGCACAGAAACTGGCTGAACCCAGGAGTCAGGACTACATCAAAGAGATACTCTATAACAAGGGTGTAGCGCACTATAATACTTCTGACATTAGTAGGGTGGTTCCTGACTTTTATTCCGCACTGTATGGGGACCGGGCGCATGTGTCGGCCCCCGAAATAAATGCATACCTTGATGATATCGCGCTGGGGTGGCTGTCTGTAGACCGACGTGAATACATCACACAGCCTTTTGATGTGGAGGATGTCAAATTGGCCATCATGTCACTGCCCACCTGTAAGGCGGCCGGCTTGGATGGACTCCCTAGTGAGTTTTACAAGGCATATGCTGATGATCTCGCACCCAGACTCCTGGATGTCTTTGCGGAGGCGTATGAAAGGGGCACTCTTTCTCCCACGTTAAAAGAAGCCCTTCTTGTCTTGCTCTTAAAACCAGAGAAAGCTGCTAATCAATGCGACTCCCACCGGCCTCTCGCCATTATTAATATTGACGCCAAAATATTGGCAAAAATGATCGCTAGCAGGCTTCAACCCCTCATCCCTAATCTGGTACTTCCGGACCAGTCGGGCTTTGTCCTAGCCCGGTCAACGGCGCACAACTTGCATACTGTCTTCTCCACATTACATTACTTCGAGGCCGACTTTCAGGCGGTTGCTGTGCTGCTCGATGCAGCAAAAGCATTTGATTCCCTGCAATGGGAATATATGTTCACTGTGTTACTCTGAATGGGACTGCCACCCTTTTTTTTTATGATGGATACAGCTATTATACGAGGCGCCTGCAGCGCGAGTGCGGGTCAATGGCTGGGTTTCGGATGCTTTCCCTATTAGGCGAGGCACGCGGCAGGGTTGCCCCCTGTCGCCGATGCTTTTCGCGCTTGCGTTAGAGCCACTGGCTTGTAAGCTCCGCCAGCGACACGCGCAGGCAGCGTTGCGTTTCAGACAGCGACCCTTGGTGGTTTCGCTATACACCGATGACATGCTTCTATATGTCCGTGAGCCTGCAGTGTTTCTCCCAGAACTGCTACGCGAATACATCAAATTCGAGCGCTATTCTGGGCTTGGCATTAACTGGGCGAAATCAGCGGTATACCCGCTGACGGCTGGTACGCAGCGTGTGGATCTGGATTTCCCCTTGACATGGTCCACTGATCCAGTAAAATATTTAGGGGTGTGGCTGCATAGGGATCCAGATGTGGTGATTTCGGAGAATTATGGCCGTGCCCTTACTAACATCACTGACCGGGCAGCGCGATGGGCCAAACTTCCGCTTTCTTTAGCAGATCGCCTAGCAGTAATTAAAATGACGATTTTGCCCAAACTACTTTATTTGTTTATTAACATTCCCATCCACCTCACTCTTGCGGTATTTAACTCGCTTCAGTCTGCACTACTGTCATTTGCATGGGGGGGGCAAGAAGCCTAGATGCAGCTGGGAGGTGCTGGTAATACCATTTGAGCGGGGAGGCTTTGAGGCTCCTGATATGCGACTATATTATCTATGTGCTCAGGCCCAGTTTGCCCATTTTTGGTATTACCCACAACAGTTCCAGCCACACGTAGCTGTTGAGGCTGACGCTGTCCTCCCGATGGCCCTTGCTGCGACTGCCTTGTCTGGTGGGGGAGGCGGACCTCGAACTGAAATTAACCCTGAGCTCTGCACGGCTTGGGCGTGGAAGATGCTTGCAGCACGTGCACAGCTGCACTATCTGTATGCCCCAACATTACCGCTTGCCGCGCATCCGGACATTTCGGCAGCACAGGAGCCGGCTGCTTTAAAAGCTTTAGGTGCGGTGGAAATATCACACTTAGGAGACCTATATAAGCAAGGCCAGTTCAGGTCGCTTTCAGACATACAAGGTGGCAGGGACTGGGGTTTGATGCTGGGGTTCACATATGTGCGTGTGCAGCAGGCGATTAGATCCATATACCCTGACTACCCGGCGGAACCCAAGACTCTGTTAGCGCTGCAGGCAGTGCTCGCAGGAAAGGAACGTGGGGGCCTTATTACGAAATTGTACAATGCGTCCCTTAGGGAAAGGGAAAATCCTGACTCCCCTTCATATAATAAATGGGTGATGATACTAGGGAATTCCTTGTCGCCAGATATGTGGAGGTTCTGCTGTGCCCTGACAGGCCGCTTAACGGCAAACTGTAACCTTCGCATTATCCATTTTAAATACTTGCATCAGTTATACTATACACCGCTGCAACTGAAGCGCTTTGGCCTGCGGGAGAGTGCTTGCTGTGTTCGGTGTGGGCAGGGGAATGCGGATTTTCTGCATCTTGCATGGACTTGTACAGGAATCCACCAATTCTGGACCAAGGTCACGAATATGCTCACTAATGTTGTCTCTGAGACCGTGCTGTGTGCTCCGGATGTCTGCCTGCTGGGCTGGGTAAAAAAACCTCAAACCCTGCAACCGTCGTTTGGTTGCTGTCTCAACCTTGTTTGCGAAGAGGGCGGTGGCACAATGCTGGGGGTCTAGAAATACCCCTACTCTGAAAAAGTGGGTCCGGGACTTACTCTACTGTAAAGAACAACTTGGAATATACGCCGAGGAACTGCCTGAGTCTTCACGCCCTAAAGATTTCTGGGCCCCGCTATCTGTGTATCTCCTGGGCAACCCTGATTTGCAATAGATGCTGCAGGCTGATGCACTGTTTATATTTCATTTTGGGACTGGTCACTTATTGAGAAATGTCTTCATGTGATGTTATGCTGCTTTGGGGTCATTGTACCATCTATAGTGCCGCGGGGGGAAATGGGTGGAGGGAGGTGGGATGTTGTTTCTTGAGGGTTGTTGTTTTTATGCTCATGGAAAAATGCTTGTACCGCATATGCATATTGATGATTGCCACGGTTCCTACTTTGGGGGCCTGACTGTATATTTTGCAAGCTGCTCAATAAACAAATTTAAAAAAAAAAAAAAGTATACCTTACTTATGATGGTTAAGCAGGTGTTAGCAGCACTTATTCATTTTTTGTATTTGTACTTTTAGTTGGAGTATCAAAGGCAGCAGCTGCTGGCAGACCGACAGGCGTTTCACATGGAACAGCTTAAGTATGCTGAGATGAGGGCTCGCCAACAGCACTTCCAACAGATCCATCAGCAGCAGCCACCACTTCCGGCTGCGTTGGGCAACCAGGTGGTGTCAACATCAGGGGCCCCTTTGGCACCCACAGCTCATTCCATTCCCCAGCCATCTGCCATGGCTGCAAGCATGGTGGGACAGACGGGTGTCTCTGCTTCAGGGGAACAAAGTTTATCTACTCCCCCTTCTCTGGGGGAGAGGTCACAGCCGCAGCTTCCACCCCCACCAACGCAGCAGGGTGGGACGCAGCAGCAGACAGCTGCCCAGTCAAACCAGCCGCCTGCGGCAACCCTTGGTAAGTAAGTGTTTTGTGTGGGATCTCCTGGTTAGTAAGCAGAGGGCCCGTTTTGTGGCATTCCATTCTGAGCTTAAGTGGAACACAGTCTCACGACCCCTACAGGTCTATTACACCTTCACTTCTCGGCCCTAGCTGCCCCACCTTGTGACGTACAATGTTGGCTGTTTTCCATGTTTTTTTGCTCTTTCGTTCTTAGCCTAACACTGAGAAATGTTGCATACCATTTTGCCCTTTTCTGGCTACTGAATAACTGTGGGGAAGAGTGGTGGTTGTCATTTGTTTCCCTTTTGCTTTATATTTTTAGCTGTGTATGCAGAATGTTTATCTGTGCCCGAACCACTCTTCTGTGACTGAGCAACTTTTGCCCCTTATTTCCTGGCCTTTCACAGCTTGCTTCTTGGTGGAGCCAGCATGCCGTTTGTGTTCCTGGGTGCCCCATTCCCTACTTGTTGTTCTGTTTGCCTTGTTTGTTCCTAGGAACCACCATGCTTTGCATGTTCAAGTCTGCGACCTCTCACATATTATGCTGCCTCGCCAAGCCTTGCGTATCCCAAGTGCACTACCGCTCATGTCCACTGTTATTGTAGCTCTTCATTATTCTCTTTATGTGAACATTAAATCTGGTGCTTTCTCTTTAGGTCCTACTCCATTTCCAAGCCCTCCTCCTCCCTCGTCGATGATGCCAGCGAATGTGCCCGTGAACATGAACTCAACAGTGCCGGGTAATGCTCCAGCTGGTATGCTGTGTGGAATTCCCTCATCCATCCCATATAACCTGCCTAATAATGTAGCAGAGACCATGAATATTAACCTTCCTCCTAACATCCTCTCTCCTTCAGTGCATGGTAACCTCCCCTGCAGCATGCCTGGGGGTGTGCTCACTCCCTCTCACCTGCCTGTGACTGTGCCCCCGAGGGCACTTGCAACAGCCGTACCACCTCCCACGACATCATCCATCCCTCTCATCTCTGGCACCACACCAGCTGCATCACACAGCCCGGCCATCGTAGCTGCCATGCAGGGGAGCTTTGTACCAGGTGCCAGTCTATCTCCAGGTGAGATTCTGTAATGTGTTTCAGGACTACTGTGTCTTAAGAGGGTCTTCAAAATTCACATCCCACTGTAAAGAAACTAGCTGAGAATCTGTGGCCTGGGTAGAGTTGTGTTTTAAGAGCACTTCCTGCTGATCCGTAATGTCAGTTCACTTGTAAAAAGAACAGGTCGGAATGTTATTTTCAGGTGTCCTACAACAAGGTTTTTTTTTTAATGTTCATTAGCATTTTCAGAAAAAAATATTTCAAGTACAAGAAGGTTAACAAGTGTGTGTGAAACTGAAAATACATCCGTTGAGTAGCATGGTCTACATATGTTTTGGTCACAGTATGCCTTAGTATAAAGTTTTGTGGTGAGACTTCGTGGTGTATAATAATGACCATAATGTATCCTGCTGTCAAGCTGGCGGTTGGCAATATGTAGGGTATGAAAGTTGATAAAGTCCAAAATGTTTCCCATTATAATGACAAATCTAGCGAGAAGCTTTGACTTGTGGGAAATTGTTTGTGTATGAGACAGATAATTGCCCATATTGTGTCTGTCAAGTTATTAGGTGAAAGTTAAAGAGCTGTCTGTCCAAAGGTGAAGTCCAAAATGCGGCCCTTGTAAAGACATTACTTGTGAATACTTGAGGTGGGAGATAGTGTCCAATGTTAAGAAATTAGGAAGGATTATGTGACTTTATGGACACTTCAGAGAAGGTTGCCCCTCTTTATTTGAAGTAGTTGAAAATGTGCCCCCAACAGCTCTTCTATTCCCCCTTGATGCTTGGAATACAATACATGGAATGCAACACTCCCATGCCTTATTTTCCCTCTCTGTTGCACTGAGTAAGCCAGGCCTTAAGCAATATTCCTTCAGTGACGCTCTTCTACATTTCTTTAGCTGTTTGTGTAAAGCACTCTTTCAAGCCCTTAATTTTCCAATTGGTGTCCTTTTTAATATCCCTTTTATATGATTGTTTAAAAAGTCACTTTACTTTCAAAAGAGAATTACTCTCTAACTTACAAATGTGCCGTCTAAATGTAGTATTCCTTGTTTGTCACTTGCTCTCAGTTGAACCTAAATCAGACCGTTGCTTGCCCTAAATAGTAGTTTATTCACAGGCCCTTTGCCCAGTAGTCCACTAACTTCAGGGTTTGTAATATTTTAATTCCAGCTACACCGACTTTTCTGTCTATCCTTTTCTTTCAAATAGTGTGTCTGGGACATTAGAGTTTTCATACAGTGACTGATTACTAGCATGCTGCTTATTTCTCAGGGCATCACACTTACGTCGCACAAAAAAGACCAAACATAACGCCCTAACAAGTAATCAATGGCACCGCACACCTACCTCTTCTGTTCTCTTATCAATGCTCAAATGTCAGACTTCATAACAAGGCGGGGGCATGTCCAACTGTTCAAATAGTCATTCAATTTGAAATTCTTTTCTTTTTTCTTTCTTTTTGGTCCATTTTACTTTTTTTCATATGAGCAAATGCATTTCAAGTTTTAAGAATGGAATCAAATGCAGGAAGGTTATGTCAGAGGCTAACATCCATGACTACTATATGTAGTATCTGATAGAGACTTGTAGACGGCGGATTCCTTACCTTAGAAAAATCCCAAGGATGCGGAAAATCTTGAGCAGTACCTATGTGCGCAGATAGGTGCCATCGTCCATGCCAGAAGGGGCGTGCACGGTGCTTATATAGGTGCCAAACCAGCATGCTCAAATCCGTTCTTTTCTTTCTGCGCCATCAGCGCAGATCCGGAAGAGCTACCTCCGTACCTTTTTTGAGGTTCCTTTTGGCGACTGTCAAAATTCTTTTGAGCTAAGCTTCCAGTGTGCATAAAGGATGGCCCCCTAAAAAAATCTTGTCAGGTTTAAGTTTCAACTCTGTGGATCCTGTCACAGGCAGATGTCTGTGATAGATCCCAATGTGGTATGCTTATGGTGCCGGGAGCTGGACCACCACTCCAAGACCTGAACAGACTGTTGAGCGATGAACCCCAAGGCTGTCTGGGAGTGTGTCCTGAAGCTTCCTGCACCCGACACCAGGCGACTCTGCACCACTCCAGAGCCCAGCTGCAAGGAAGGTCCGAGGGCCCGCTCTGAATCATTCCCACCAGTTGTCATTGCTTTCAAAATCTCCTCCGGTTAGTCCCCCAAGAAAAAGAAATCCAATAAGTCGAATCGTTCTTCGACTTTACCGCACCAGTCCAAATAATTAGACGAAGTGCGGGAATGATGCCACAAATCTAGGCCCCGCTCCCACATGTCAGGTGTGTAGCCTGAGTCTAGGTCTTCTCCCAACCTCCCACAATTTCCCGGAGCCAGAGCAACCCCGCCCAGCAGTAAGAATGTAATGAGGCCATGCTCATATTTGTGCAGGCCGACCCTACTGGAGCGCCTTCAGGTTCCATGGTTTTAGGAGGTGCCCCAACTGGATTTCCTCCTGCGGGTTCGGCCTCTGCACCAGTTGGGCTCTTTGAATCTGTTCCTGGTCATGTTAGCTCCCTTCGCAAGTCCAGAACCTTCCCTGGAGTCTGTTCAAGTGGTGCTGCTCCTGGCACCCCTAGTGCCATCCCCCATTGTTATACCAGACTCCGATTCGGAGCTGGAACGGTGTCATCCAACGTCTACTCTTGCACGGATCAGACCAAGACCATCTGGGTCGGAGACAGCCCCTCCCTTTACAGACCCTGTGGGTAATACGATTGGGGAAGACCTGAGGATCCTTATGGTTATCCCGTCCCCCTGTAATAGCCCTGGGCCGAGAATAACTGGTATGAAGAACTGGCAGATGCCAGAGGTCTGGAAACCTCTCTGGACACTGGCCTAGTCTCTCCTCCTAGTGTGGCTACAGAGGAAGGAGATTCATTTGCCATGGTGATGAGGAGGACAGCTGAAGTTTTGTACCTTAAGCTGCCCTCTGTGGCAGTCAAGACTAACATCTTGACAGAGATGCTTCAACCCAAGGTAGCCCCCATAGAACCTCTTCTCCATTTTAATGAAGCCCTCACTGATGTCGTGCTCCGGGGCTGGGCGAAGCTATGCACAGGACGATTGCCCGCCACCATTGCCCCATTCCTGGGGATCCAGCTTTCCTCACTCAGCACACATACACTCCTCTCCCCTTCCCACCACTCCCCCACCTACCCCACCCCCAGAAAGCCTGGTCGTCCAGGCCTCCACGTCCAGGGTTAACTCTAACACGATTCTCCACCACACCACCGGATAGGAGATCCAAGATGCTGGGCACCTTCGACAAGAAGATTTTCTCTTCCACCTGCCTTGCACTGTTGTCTGTTATCACTGCGTGCCTCTTGGGCCAGTATTCCCACTCAAACGTGGTTGCGCAAGTGCTGGCCATGGTCCCGCAGGAGACCAGAGTGATCCTGTCCCAGGCTATAGCTGATGGCAGGGACGTGCTAAAGTTCACAATACGCTGCGGACTGGACACAACCGACTCTGTAGGTAAAGCGATCGCTTCGTCTGTGGCACTTAGTTGCTACACCTGGCTGAAGTCAATCAGCTTTTCAGGGGATGTCCATGCATCACTTTTGGACATGCCCTTCGATGTCATTCGCCTGTTTGCCAATAGGACAGATTTGGTGGCCGAGCACATAAAGGGGAGTAGGGTCACTGCCTAGCCGTTGGTACTCTCCACGGCCCCACGCCAGCCCCATTCTGCCTTTCACCAATTCCATGGCTATGGTAGGGGCTATCAGCTACATCCATTTCTGTTGTTTCACCACGGCCAGCAAGTTCCCTGGTCCTTTAATGGATGCGGCTGCGGCTCCCACAAGCCTTGTGGGACACAGGGCTAGAGATCTGCCCATTCCGCCACTCCTCCGGCAGTCGTAGCCTCAAAACCCTTTTAATATGCCCTCTCACCATCATGAGCAAACGGTCTGCGGCAGGATCCAGCACCACCTGCCCCGTTGGCAGTCTGACCTCAGACAACTAGTTGCTCCAGATTGTTCAGGGGGGTTACTCTCTTCCATTCACGGAAACCCTGCAGCCTCTATCACCATCTTCATATCGGCTGCTAGAGGACCACTTCTCTGTTGCGTCAGGAAGTACAGGCTCTTCTGGCCAAAGGAGCTATCAAGAGGGTGCCAACATTAGAAGTAGGTGGTGGTTGCTAGTACGGATAGTTTCTGGTGTCGAAGAAGGTCGATGGCCTCAGCCCTATACTAGACTTGCGTCCTCTGAACTATTTCCTGAAAAAGGAGAAATTTAAAATGCTCATGTTGGATCAGGTCCCGCCGGCCCTGGACCCTGGAGACTAGATGGAAGTGTAGGGCTTGCAGGACTTATATTTCCACATACTGGACCTGCTGGCCCAAAGGTGTTAACTTGTGGGTCACGGAGGGCCAAGAGCACTTTCAGTTCGCTGTGCTCCATTTTGACCTTACCAGCACCCCTAAAGTGTTCACAAAGGTGATGGTGATGGTTGCAGCCCATCTGCGGAGGTCAGGGGTTCCAGTCTCCCCCTACCTAGATATCTGGCTATTTAATGCGGACTCACCCCAGGCAGTTGTCTCCCACCTCCAGACTACCGTGGACCTACTGCATACGCTGGGGTTAACTATAAATGTGCCGAAGTCACACCTGACCCCCTCTCAGATGCTCCCTTTTATCGGAGACATTCTGGACACAGTGCAGTTCCGTGCCTACTCTCCGAGCTGCAATTTCAGGATATTCAGGCTATGATTCCGATGTTTCAGCCTCTATCCTGGTTTTCGGTGAGACTAACTCTGAGGCTCCTGGGTCTCTTGGCCTACTGCGAATAAAGCATGCCCGCTGGTATATGCGGGCTCTGCAGTGGAATCTGAAATCCCAGTGAGGGAAGTGTAAGGATGTCGCAGATGCAGGTTAGATGAATAATATCTTTATTGAAGTCAACAGGACATCAAGTGCGCTCCGACCTGGAAGCTCACATCCTCCAACTGTCCCCCACAGAATACTCGTACCACTGAAGTTCCTTCCATTCCCTTGACGCACCGGAATTCCATGCATCAAGGAAATGGAAGAGAACCTAACACATCTTTCCCCTTAACACAACACAATAACAAAATGATAAAGGAAGTAATTATGTACATGAATAAGGAATACATTTTCATTGTGGCAAAATACAAGAATTAATTCAAAATATAATCGTGCAATTTAGAAGGTAACTTAATGATCCTAGAAGAATGAGAACGAACAGTGGAATTGGTATCATCATTAACATTCTTGTTGGTTTGAACACTTAAACCCATTGGTGACCTAGAATTGGTGTCACTGTTGATATTCTTGTTGGGTTGAACACTCAAACCCCTCCTCGACACAGAAATCTTCCCTTTGTTCCACCACTTGCCATCACTCAATTTGACAGCACCTTTGTTAACCTTAACCACCTCCTTGAGAGTAGAAAATTTGGATTCTCCTTTGGGTAAAATCCTAGAACATTTCACCCTTACCATGTCCCCCACACAAACATTCAACTGCTTGGGAACAGGATCGGATAGTGTTTGATCATACTTTTTCTGTGCTTCAACACGCTTCTTACCAACTTCATCAATTTTATCTTTAGGCAAGACAAATCTTTGTTCGCCCATCCATCTTCTTAAAAGTTTAGAAGTGGGTATGCGACCTCTTAATAAAATAAAAGGAGACACATTAGTATCAGAATTGGCAGTGGTGCGAATTGCCCACAAGAGTTTCTCAATTTCAGCCTTGCAATTCAATCCACTAACTTTAGCTAATTGCACATTCTGTTTGATGACCCTATTAAAACGTTCCACAAGACGTTGCTCCTTGGGTGATAAAGGGAAGTTTTGACATGTTTAATGCCCACAGAATGTAGAAAATTTTCAAATTGGATTGAAATAAACTGAGGACCGTTATCAGAGAGAAGTTCTTCAGGAACGCCCTCTCTGGCAAAAAGTGATTGAAGAAATTTAATGATGGAAGTTGAATCAACATTTCTTACCCATTTAATTTCAGGCCAACGACTGTAAAAATCCATGAGAACAATGCCATACTCGGGTAAATTGGCAGATAAATACAAAGGGCCTATAATATCAATGCCAATTTTAATCCAGGGTTTATCAGGAACTTGTATAGCTTCGACAGGAGAAGGACATGTTACCTGTGATTTATCACTAATGGCACATTCCATGCAATCCCTGACAAAATGTTCAACCTGTTTGTCTAAGGCTGGCCACCAAAAATTCTCTCTTACTCTCCTTTTCATGGCACGCATACCTAAGTGACCCTCATGTGCTAACCTCAGAACCTTGTTTCTCATGGCTTCTGGGACCACTAATAATGAAGATCTGTACAAAAGTCCATTTACTGTAGATAACTCATCAAACACGTTTGTATTTATGTACACAATTGTGTTCATCTATATTGTGAGACCATCCTTGACACAAAACTTTTGATATTTCTTTAAATTCGTTATCAGATTCGGAAGCTTCTCTCCACTCTCTTTCCGAAATTACATCTTCAGATTGGCCAAAAACACAACATACTAAGTCAAAATCATTATAAGTATCTCTCGCTTCAACAGATTGATCGTTATCAACAGGTAATCTGGATAAACAATCGGCGAGAAGATTCTTTTGCCAGGTACATACTCAATATTAAAGTTGTGTTCCATCAGCCTGAACTGCCACCTGGCAATTCTGGGAGTAGCTTTTCCTCCCCTTTTGTAGTGAATAAATTAATAAGTGGTTTGTGATCGACACGTACTGTGAAATTGGAGCCATACAGGTAATGTTTGAAATGAGTAATGCCCCACCAGCATGCAAGAGCTTCACGCTCGATTACCGAATAGGAAGGTTCAGCTCCTTGCAGACTTCTTGATGCAAATGCAATCACTTCATCTTTGCCATCCCTGTTTTGTAAAAGAACAGCACCTAAACCCTTTTGACTAGCATCTGTCATAATTATGGTCTTATCACATGGATCAAATGCTTTAAGTGGAATGGCATGGGCTACTTCATGTTTAATTGAATCAAATTCCTTAGTACACTCTTCATTCCAAGAAAAACGAACGTTCTTCTTAAGAAGAGATCTAATGTTGTAGGTTTTAGATGCACAATTGGGAATAAACCGAGCATAAAATTCTATGAGGCCCATAAAAGACCTTAATTGATCCTTGTCTTCAGGAACTTTGAAATTTTCAATTGCTTTAACTAAACTTTGCTTAGGTTGTATGCCATCAGCGGATAATCTATACCCTAAATAATCCACAGTAGTGCAATTAAATCTACACTTATCAATGCCAAGAGTGACCCCCTTTAATCTTAACAAAGTCAAGACTTGGTTCAATCTGGCATTGTGTTCATATTGATCCTCGCCATACACCAAAACATCATCCTGAAATGCCATAACACCAGGCATGTCTTTGAACATACTTTCAACCACTCTCTGAAAGACTGCAGACGCAGAGGCCAAACCAAAGGGCATGCGTTTAAATTGAAAAAGGCCTTCAGGAGTGATGAAAGCAGTTAGATGTCTGGATTCAATGTGTAATTCAATTTGATGATATGCAGATGACATATCTAGCAAACTAAAGAACTTAGCACCCTTAAGTGTAGAAGTCATCTGCGTGATGTTGGGAAGAGGGTACTGATCAATCCATATCTTTTTAAGATTGCGTAAATCAACACACATACGTAAATTACCATTAGCTTTTTTAGCTAAAACAATTGGGGACACCCAATCGGATGATTCAATGGGTTCTATTACATCGCTGGAACATAATCTTTGTAATTCTTTTTTCAAATCAGATTGTAAAGCTAGGGGCACTCTCCTAACCTTGTGTATTACAGGTTGAGCACTATTAGTCAATTTAATCATATGTTTGAACCCCTTGAAAAGACCCAGCACTTTTCTGAACACTTCTGGATATGAAACATCCCAAGAAGTTTGTTGAATGGTTTGAACGTGGAAAAAATCTTTTTCAACATTACCTGTTGTTTGCTATTGGGATCAAGGATGATGCCAAGATTAGCTTGGTCTTGCCACCCTAGGAGACACGCCTCATCCTTCGCTACATATACTGTACCTTTAGATTTACTGTCCCTAAATTCAAAGTCAGCATTAAATTCACCAACAACATCAATGATCTTTCCACCATAACCAATAGGATGTACACACGACTGATTGAGTTTGTTTAGGAAAGGATTGTTTCCAAAGAGATTCACTTATTAAAGTGTAAGGAGACCCTGAATCAGCCAACATTTGTACACTATTACCATTCACAATTATATTACACAAAGGTCTTTTCAATCCTTGAGAATTAACACCCCAAACATCTTGATAGGTATCTATGATGGTAAGAATTTCATCATTTTCACTGGATGATACATTTTCTTCCATCATAGTTTCAACATTGTAAACCTTTTTGGATGTGGTATTCCTTTTAGCTTTGCAAACAGCTGAAAAATGTCCTTTCTTGGAGCATTTTACACATATTTTATCAATGGCTGGACATGATAAAGAATTGGCTAAATGATTGGTACTGCCACATCTATAACACACAAATATTTTGCCTGGCGTAATGTTGCTGTTACTTTTATCTGGTTTGGATCTATCATTAAACCTTTTGTATTTAGATTTAACTGCACATACTTTCTGGCTATTGGTATCTGTTAAAGACATTTGTTCCATGTATGAAGAAGTGCTTTCAATCCTTGTAGCAATGTCCAAAGCTTTTTGTAAAGTTAGATCAGGCTTAGATAAAAGTGCCTCTTGAACTTTTTTGTTATTGGTCTTTTCGACTAACTGATCTTTGATCATTTCTTCTTCGAAGGCTTTGTATTCGCAAGAAGAGGCAAGAATACGTAAAGCGCCAACATATGTAGATGCTGATTCACCTTGTAATTGGACTCTCTTATAGAACTTGTGTCTTTCCAATGTTATGTTTTTACAAGCTTTGAAACGAGTGTTTAAAGCTTTGATAGCTGTAGCATATTCATCAATAGTGTTGTCACCTTCTCCATTGCCTACGATGACATTTTCTTTGGGAATGTGTTTTAATATGTTTCGACCTTCAGTGCCTAAACAATGTCTGAGAACAGCATATTTCTTTTTATAGGTAAAAGACTCCCCATCAAGAGCTTCAAGATAGGCTATCCTCCAACTGTCCCCCACAGAATACTCATACCACTGAGGTTCTCTTCCATTTCCTTGATGCATGGAATTCCGGTGCGTCAAGGGAATGGAAGAGAACCTAACAGGAAGCATCAGGGGAATCTCTCCTACCTGGTACAGATATCGGAGGTAACTGTAAAAGACCTGCAGTGGTGGCTGACGAACTGCGATTGGGTCAGCAGCAGACCACTCTTCCTTCCCCATCCAGACCTCACAACAGTGACAGATGCGTCCCTTCTGGAGTGGGGCCGGCACTCTGGGAGAGGTGGAGATCTGAGGTGTCTGGTCTCTGGCAGAGTCTCAGACCCACATCAACTTGGAATTGAGAGTGATACATGTGGCATTGATAGCCTTCCATCAAGGGGAGGCTGGTTCAGGTGTTCAGACAACACCTCCGCAGTGTGGTACTGCAACAAGCTTAGTAGGGTTGTGGCTCCTGTGTCAAATTGTCCTGCATCTCTGGACATGGTTGGAACGTCTGGTTATTTTGATTGTCATACAACACCTGGCTGGCTCTCTGAACGCCAGGGTAGATGAGCTCAGTCGTTAATGCCTTGCGGATCATGAATGGCGTCCCCATCCAGCGGTTGTGCACAATCGGTTTCGCGACTGGGGAGAGCCTTGGTGGGATCTATTTGCCACCACTGAGAACATGCAATGTCAACACTTCTGCGCGTTGGAGTTTCCAAGGCGGCTCTCACTCAGAGACTCATTTCATCTCGAGTGATGCTTAGGACTCTAATACCGCTTCCCGCCGATGCCACTCCTGCTCCGAGTTCTCAAGCAGATCAGGACCTACAGGGCCCAAGTCATCCTAGTGGCTCTGGATTGGGCACGGAGAGTTTGGTATTCCCAACTTCTGAATATGAGCATCAGTCCTCCGGTCAGGCTGCCCCTTCAGTAGGATCTCCCCTTTCAGCAACAGGGCAGGTTTCTACACTCGAACCTCTGCATGCTCTGCCTTCATGCATGGTGTTTGAGCGGCGGCAGTTGACAGTTTTTGATTTCCCCTCGGAAGTCTGTGAAGTTACACTGGCAGCCAGGTGTCCATCAACAAAGACTGTATACACCTGCCGTTGGGACAAGGTTGTGGCTTGGTGCGCTGAAAAACAGGTTGATCCTCTTTCTGTACCTTTGAGGTATTGTTGTTTGGTTTTTTATTACCCTGGCAAGGCTTTTCTTTGGGCAAAGTTAAAGGATATCTTTCAGTCATTTCGGCTTTCTTATGGTTGCTGGATCAGCCCTGCCAGTTCAAGTCACTTGTTGTAACTCATTTCCTGAAAGGACCTCAACACGTTTCCACCTGCACCCTTTATTATGCCCAATGGGACCATAATCTGGTTTTATCCTTCTTGGTGTGTTCCTCCATTTGAGCCCATGCATAGCTGCCCTCTGCGTCTTTTGACGATCAAAACAGTCTTCTTGGTGCCCATTACTTCAGCCTGAAGGGTCAGTGAGCTACAAGCACTCTCTGTACATCCTCCGTAACCAGCTTATTCCCAGACAAACTGGTTCTCCACACCCATGCCTCTTTTCTGCCAAAGGTGGCAGCACTTTTCCATGTCAGCTGAAGCATCACACTGCCGATATTCTTCGCTCCACCCTTCTAAGGAGGAGGAGAGACTCCATCACCTGGACTCAAAAAGAATGTCGTCATTCTACATCGATCACACCCGAGAACACCAGGTGGATGATCAACTCCTTGTTGGGTTCGTTGGAGCAAAAAAAGGAAAAGCAGTACAGAAATGGACCATCTCCAGATGGATTGTTCTTTGCGTTAAGATCTGCTAAGCACTGGCAAAGAAGAAACCCTCTGAAGGCCTGCGGGCTCATTCCACCAGATCAAAGTCTGTGCCCACTGAGTTAGTTCGCAGAGTTCCCATCCTGGACATCTCTCATGCTGCTGCGTGGTCTTCTCTGTGCACATTTACAAAACACTACTGCATTGACAGTTAGATCAATTGTGACTGGCACATTGCCCATTCGATACATCCAATATTTTTTGCCCTGAACCAGTTTACAGACCCACCTCCAGGGAGGTATTGCTTTGATATCTATTCTAAGGTAAGGAATCTGCAGCTTGAAGTATCATTTGATACTTACCTTATCTGGTAGAGAGCTTGTATCGTTTTTAAAGAATGTTGGTGGCTACCTTTCCTTTTGGAGCACCTTTGGAATAATATGGTTTCTAGATAAAATTATTTTGAATTGTTTGCGTGTGCTAACATTTATACCCAGCCACCTTGAGACTTGTAACTTATCTGGTAGAGTCTCTATCCAGCTGCAGATTCCTTACTGACCCTCCCAACCTCTCCACTTCTGCGATCCAATTTTTCTGCCTAGAAAGGTCTCTGTAGGTCTTTAGTATCTGCACGCTAGTCCATCATCCTTTTGGCTTGGCTCATTGCTTCTGGCGTGGAAATGTCATGAAAAGAAACTGTCGGCGTGCTTGGGCGGGCCTTTATAGGCACCGGGCCCCAGACTTCTGTCATGGCCGGGACACCACCTACCGGCGCACAGAGGTACACCTCAAGATTATCTGGATCCAGTCTGATGCCTGGGGATTATTCTAAAGTAAGGAATCTGTGGCTAGATAGAGTCTCTACCAGATAAGGCATTGCCGAAGTTAAGTAACTTGTTTGTTTGGATGTTAGGAGTAAAACCTAGAAATACAATGTTTACTCTTACAGGACCACAAAAGCCTGGTGGTTAAGAGAAAGCTAATTGTTTTCTCAGGCAACTATGTCCTTAGAGAACAGACAGACACCTCGTATTGAACAACATGCTCCTTCTTGCCACTTGTGGGCCGAGAATTTCTATTTGATTGATTCAATGGGTCTGTGTCGAGGAAAAAAGCCATAGAAGGGGACTGGCTTTCAAAATAGCTCCTGTTCTTTCTGACCTAGACCAACCTCTAAAAAAGAGGACATAGAGAACACTCCTGGACTGTGAGGATGAGTTGGAGCTGGTTCTGGTTAATTAACTGCTATGGGAGCCGCCGTGTTTGAGTTCCACCACCAGCAAAGAGAAGTGTCCAGCTCTGTGCCAGCATTGCCATCTATGATCCACTTTAAATCATTTACTGGAGAATGTCAGGTGTGACCATATTGATAATTGAGAGAGCAATTGGCATCTTCAGCCCACACCATGCCTACTCAACTCTGTGTTTCTGATGGAAACTTATAGCTGCACCTTTTGAAAGTTTGCCAGGCATCAGACTGGATCCAGAAACGTTTCAGCAGTACCTCGGTGCACTGATAGGTGGTGCTGTGCAGCTCCACACGACGCCGTTCCGCTCCAGAAAATGCGTGCAGAGCCTATATAGGCGCACCACCCCTTGTGCTGATGTCAGTTCTTTTCTTTCCACAGCACTATACGCAGATCTGGAGCTCCTATTCTTTCTGAGACTTATCTTCATTTTTCCAAATTCTTCTCAGTGTACAGTATATCACCCCTTTAAACGACAGGTTTCAAGCCCTGTAGGGACTTTTGCAAACAAATGCCTGTGACTGATCCCCATCAGGTGTGCCTGGGTTCAGCCACAACTCCAAGTCCTGCAGAGGGTAAGCAGCCTTTACAACGCAGACATTACCACGCAATGCCTTTACCATGCATTACCTTTATAATGCAATACCTTTACCACGCATGTCTTTACAACGCAAGGTAAGTATATTTAAGTTAAATGTATGTGTGTGTGTATATATATGTATATGTATTGCAAAACACCACTTTGGCTCTCCCAAATGTCACGCTGTCCTCCCAGCCACACACACAGAGCCGCGGACCACCGGAACTATAGGCAAGTAATACTTTATTTGCTCCTCACACAACGCGTTTCGGGCGCCACACGCCCTTGTTCACATGTCATGAAAAACTGGCTCACCATTTTTTAAATACACTGCGTGCATAACCACGTGATTGACAAACAAACAAAATGGAAAAAACACTATCGCATTTAAATGACATGTCGTAATGGATCTTTTCTTTAACTTGGTGGTGCTGCCAACAATTAAAATTACAAATACATTTTGCCATTCTTATAAATACTGTATAAAAACAGACATTTTATAAAAATACATACAGCAAAATTCTGTGCAAATTTGGCAAATGGGCAACTGCTTAATTTATGGTTTAAATCTTTTATTAATTTCCAACAATGAAAAACAAAAGACCCCCAGCTCCTGAGGACCGTGCACTAAAGACACTCAGTGTCATAGAAAGCAGCATTACCATAGTAAATGCAAGGAGCGGGTCTACAAAAAATAACAACATATAAATAAGAAAAGAAAGCAAACAAAAGACCCCCCCACCCCGCCCTCCCCGTCGTCCATAGCTGGGTAAGAAAGGAGGGAGAAAGGAAAGTTGCGTGCTCAGCGTGTCCTCTTAGGCTTATGTGTCGAGCTGGCCTGCGGGATTTGTGTGTCGGCAAGACGAAGCAGCCTGAGATAGCGGGGACAAGTCAATTCGCGGAATTCAGTAGTGAGCAAAGTCAAGAAAGGGCGCCATAGGTCTGGGAATTCGGCCCCCTGCCAGTCAGAGTGAGGGTCAGCTTTTCCATACCCAATACTCGCCAAAGCCGCTGTAGCCATCCCAAGTGTGTCGGTGGCTGTACAGATCGCCAGTGTGCAAGAATATTTTGGGTAGCCGCCCCTAATGCGATCGCTATCATTCGACCCCTCCTAGACTTTAGGGGATATGAGATAGGGTTAGGGAGCCCCAATAGGACATAGGCGGGGAACCGTGGGATCTGCGTATCAAAGTGCCTGTCTACCTCATCTAAAATGTGAGCCCAGTATGCTTGGATGTGATCACAGCCCCACAACAGATGTGTTAGAGTGCCTATTTCCCCACAGCCTCTCCAGCATTGGGCACTCTGTCGTGTATCGAAGCAGTGGAGGCGTTCCGGTGTGTAGTACCAGTAAGTGGCTACCTTCGTCAGTGTCTCTGTGAGTCCCATGTGGTACGCCGAGTGTCGTGCCCTGTGATATATGCCCTCCCAGTCTTTAAGGCTGAGGTTGCGTCCCAGCTCCCGCTCCCAGCGTGTTCTGCCGGCGTTATATGTGTGTGTAGAAGTCGATAATAACTGCTTGTAAAGGTCAGAGATAAGCTTCTTGTCGGAGGTACGGGTGACGAGCCACTGTTCGTATGTGGTGAGTAGACGTTGGGCACCTGGCTTGATAGACGGGTGGAGCGCCCAGTGTCTAACCTGTAGGTATGGAAGACGCTCCGACTCAGGTATGCCATATTGCTTCTGCAATTGGGGAAATGGAAGGACCCCTTCCAAGTCAAAGAGATGGCCAAGTGACCGGCACTCAGTGGGGCGCCATGCCACAAAAGCCTTTGCTGCAGTGCCAGGGTGAAATTCTGGGTTGTTAAAGAGGGGTGTTAGGGGGGATGGGAAGGAAGTCAGGCCGTGTGTTAAATTAGTTCGATCCCAGACCTCCATAAGTGTGCCTGTGATATAGGACGCATATAGGTTGGGTGGCCTATCCGTTTTGCGAAGAAAGGGGATACCCTGTAGGGGCCTAGCAGCCACCGCCTGATCCTGGAAGAGCCAATGTTTCTCCGATTCGGAGCGATGCCACTCCACCAAGTAACGAAGTTGTGCAGCTTGGAAATAAAGTTGTAGGTCTGGGACCCCCACCCCCCCTTTTTCGGGAGGAAGGATAGCTATCGCGTGCTTAAACCGTGGTTTACGACCCTGCCAAATAAAATTCGCTAGGTCGGTTTGGGTCTGTTGAATCCAACCCAGGGGGGTCGGAGGGGAAGGGTCTGAAAGAGGTACAGGATCTGCGGGAGGATAGTCATTTTCGTGGCTGCGATTCTCCCCATCCACGATAGAGTGTGGTGTCTCCATTGCCCCAGTTCCTTGCGGATGTGTGTACGGAGGTTGGCGTAATTAATGGCGGCGGTAACAGGTATGTTGGGGCCAAGCTGAACTCCCAGATAAGGAATCGATGAAGTCGACCATTGGAGAGGGTGTTCCACTTGCAAATGAGCTAATGTGGCGGGAGTGAGAGAGATGTCTAAGGCGATAGATTTCTCGACATTGACTTTAAAGCCGGATGCCTGCCCAAAGCAATGCAATTCAATGAAAAGAGCTCGCATCGCGGGGATCGGGCTCGAGAGAGATAGCAGGACATCATCTGCATATAGGCTGATAGTGTGAATATCCCCTCCATATTTGATGCCCGTTATAAGGGGGTGATTGCGAATCCGCAGAGCCAGCGGCTCCATGTAGAGCGCAAATAGGAGGGGTGAAAGCGGACACCCCTGCCTGGTACCCCTACCTATGGGAAACCGCGAGGATGTTTGACCATTCACCCGTACTGTCGCTTTAGGTAGGCGATAACAGTTGAGAATCCGGGCACGCAGTCTATCTCCTAGGCCGAATCGAAGCAAGACCTGCTCCAGATAGGGCCAATGTACCCGGTCAAACGCTTTTTCTGCGTCGATCGCTAGCAACATGTATTCTCCTGGTGTGCGGGACGCCTTTTCTATTAAATGGAGTATCCTCTTGGTGTTGTCACCCGTCTGCCGCCGTGGGATAAAACCAGCCTGATCAGGCTCTATTAACTGGGCCATGTACGGCGCCAGACGAGTGACAAGGATGCTGGTATATAACTTAATATCTACATTCAGTAGGGATATTGGCCTATAGGCACTGCAGTGCGTTTTGTCCTTCCCGGGTTTCGGGATCACCACTATCGATGCTTCCAGCATCTCCTCTGGGATGGCTCCATCTTGCGCAAAGGTATTGAAAAGATTGCGCAACAAGGGGGCTATTTGAGCGCAGAAGGTTTTATAAAAGGCCGCTGTGTAACCGTCTGGCCCAGGTGATTTGCCCAACTTAAGGCGGGAGATCGCTGCTATAATCTCCTCAGTGCCAATGTCTCTGTCTAGGTATTCGGCCTGCGCCCCGCTAAGAGTAGGTATTGCCGCCTTCTCTAAAAAGTCA
This sequence comes from Calotriton arnoldi, assembly GCA_963921515.1. NCBI lineage: Eukaryota > Metazoa > Chordata > Amphibia > Caudata > Salamandridae > Calotriton > Calotriton arnoldi. The sequence goes on from CAWUFW010009771.1 coordinate 553,550, forward strand.
CTGCAATGTAGTGGTGCCAGGGCGTCGCCGGCGTATAGCCTCGCATAAAAGTCTCGGAAGGTTTCCGCAATCTTCCCATCATCGGTGGTAAGATCCCCCGGCGGTGTGGATAGTCTGCACCCCTGGCGCTGCCTAGCTTCGCGTAGCTTATAAGCCAAAAGACGACCACCCCTATCGCCCCCTGTATAGTAGGAGTGTCGGAGACGGAGAGCCGCATACTCGGCTCTGTCCTGGTCCAGTGCTGCAAGCTGTTTCCGCTCCGTGCAGAGTTGGCGCCAGGCCCTAGCTGCCCCAGTACGTTGATGCATTTGTTCAAGCTCCTCCACCCTCTGCATCAGCTCAGCTCGCTTGCGGCTGCGCTCTACATTTTCAGCTGTGGATATAGCTATCAATTCCCCTCGTATCACTGCTTTAAGGGCCGTCCATTGTGTCGCCAGTGAAGTGTCTGAGGTGCTGTTGTGTGCTAGGTAATCCGTGATAGCTGACTTAATTTGATCGACAGTGGAGGCCCGGTGTAACAGTGTGTCGCGAAGCCGCCAGTGTCTCAGTGGTTGTCGTGCAGGGGGAATTGGAATGAGGCAATGACTGGAGAGTGGTCCGATAGGGACGCTGCCAGAATCTCAGAGTCAATGGCTAGCTCCTGGAGTGAGGTGGAGCTAAGAAAGTGGTCTAATCTAGCGTACGTTTTGTGTGCTCCCGAGTGAAAGGTGTAGGCTCGGTTATGGGGGTGGAAGTGTCGCCATAAGTCAACTATACCCAACTCCCGGAGACGCTCCAACCCAGCCGGGGAAACAGCACCCACCTGGCCCGTGCGCTGGCATGAGCGATCCTGAGTGTTATCGAATACCATATTCAGGTCCCCCCGAGCAGTAAATGTCTCTCCGAGTGAGCGGTTGCCTCCGTGAGTGCCCTGTGGAAGAACGTGTCTTGGCCTTCATTGGGAGCATAGATGGATCCCACTATAAAGGAAACTCCGGTGACTTGGAACTGATATGTGAGTAAGCGGCCCCTAATCTCCGCCTCCCTATGAAGCACTCTGCCCTGGAAGGAGCGGGAGACGAGGATGGCGACCCCAGCGGATTTAGTAAGGTTGGAAGAAAAGAGCTGCGTGGGAAAAGCGCGTGATTTCAGCCTGTGGTGATCTTTAGGGATAAGATGTGTCTCCTGTAGGAGGCAGATGTCAGCTTTGGATTGTTCCAAGTAGTTGAGTACTGCCCTGCGCTTAATGGGGTTATTCAGGCCGCGTACATTTAGAGTTAGAATCCTAGTGGGTGTGTGCGGCATCGGGATTGGTAGGAGAAGCAGGCTGGGGCATAGCAAACCCTATACTATCTGACTGCTGAGTCGCATAGCGTGACGAGAGAAAGTGGACGAGGGGACCCAATCCAAAAAAGAAAAACCCCGAAAAAACCCTAAACATAAACCCCAAAACAACCTCCATAAGGGAACAGTTCGAATAATTGTAACTAGTGAACAGTGTCCGTCATCCTGAGATGACCAGTCGAAAAAGTAAGGGGTTCCGTGTCGTGACCAATGGGGAGAGTGCCACTCCACCCGCCGCCCGCCTAGGCCCAATGAGGGAGTATGCAACATGACAAAAATGGTATCTCAAGTTCCCATGTGTCATTTAGTGCTGGGGCCCTCTCCCGCGAGGGCATCCGACACAGCCGCGAGAGCCGCCTGCTGGTGCTTGGCTATGTCAGCTTTGTGTGGCTTCCGGGGCCGTCTTCTTCTGCCCTGTCGCTGCCATTCGGATGGGGAGGCCCCAGGGCCAGTCTCATCACCACGGTCATCTTCGTCCTCGTCCGGCAGAGTGAGACCCAGCAGGCGGCACGTGTCGACTAATGAGCGAAGTTGCAGAAGCCTTCCGCTGTGTCTGAAGATCAGGCGAAAGGGGTGTCCCCATGAGTACTGGATTCCCTGCTGTCTCAGATGTTCCGTCACCGGGCGGAACTGTCGACGCCGTTGCAGGGTGATCAAGGCTAAATCTTGGAATAGCACTGGTGAGTGGCCCCGGAAGGAGAGAGGGTGCTGGGACCTAGCCTTTGCCATTATGGTTTCTTTCACCCTAAAGTCCTGTACACACACCAAAATGTCCGCCGGGGGGCACCAGGAGCCCGGGGTGGCCCCACTCTATGTGCTCTGTCAAGGACAACCTCGGACTCGTGGGAGTCACCCAAGATATGTCGGAAGAGACTGGTGGAAAAAGCAAACACGTCTTTGGTATCCTCTGTTGTTTTTACCCCCGGATTCGGATGTTGTGCCTGCGGGACCTGTTTTCCAAGTCCTCTAGATGCGATTGCATGTCCACGTGTTGATCCTGCAACCTAATGACCTCTTGCTGAAGCATCGTCAACTCTGTCGCCACTGTGTCACTCTTGTCCTCCAGAGTGACCACGCGCTCTCCCACAGCATCTACATCCCTCCGCAGCTCTTTGACCTCTGCCGCAAATTCTGCTTTGACTGATTGTATGTCCTCTCGGAGAGTGAGAAACAGTGACTCCAGAAAGGCCTTAGTTATGGGCTCGTCCCCGGCCCCTGCGGAGGGTTTGGGCGTTTCCTTCCCTGGGTCGGCCGTCTCCATGCCGGGGTTGGACAGTGAGCGGCCGAAGATGTCTTTGATCGGCTTTCCCCTCCGAGTTCGCGAGGTGGACATGCCCCTCTGGCGCCCCGGACTCGGGGCCCAAAGGGGGAAAGCTAGGGAGCCCCAGAGAGGTCCGCGAATTGATCAATGGAGAGCCTGCCCGCCGAGCCCCAGCCACCCGTGAGTGTCTCCTCGGCCACTTCCAGGCTCCTGTCGCCGCCGCGGGGGCCCCACTCGGAGACGGGGGAGGAACGCTACAACAGTGGGCTCCTCCCTCTGCCCCCGGATCACTGCGCCGCCGGCCCCAGACGAGGCAGCCCAACTTTGATGACGTCCCGGTGCCCGAGGTGAGTTACAGGAGGCGGCAGAGCCAGCGCAGGTCCAACGGGCAGGGCCCCCTCCAACAGGCCCGACCCTCTCAGGCCTCCCCACCAAGCACGACCTGAGCTGCAGGCCGGGCAAGCGCAGTGATGTGCGTGGCAGGTGGTGTGCGCCTTCTCCGCCCCCACCAACCTGGCTCCGCGGCGGTCGGCAAGCAGATGTGGAGGCCGCAGTCCGGGCCCCCGCCGCTGTAGTGAGGGTCGGGACAGGGATCCCGCCGAAGGCGCCGCTACCCCGCTGTCACTCACCGCTCCAGCCAAGCGCCTCTGGGCAGTCGTGCGCCCCTCTCTTCCGCTACTCCCAGGTCTCACGTCGCCGCCCTCTCCTGCTCCCCCGCCGCCGAGAGTGCGCCGGCCCCAGGGGGCGACTCGGCGAGATTGCTCACTCCTGCCCTCGGTACTCCAGCAGCCCCCACCGCTCCTCCGGTGGCTCCAGATGCTTCGCCTCCACCTCCAGCGCGACTGCACCAGACGCCGGGGATCCCTGGGCCCAGCGGGCCGCGCGCAGCTCCTCTCTGGGCCTCCCTCCAGGCGACCGGCAAGGGCAACGGTGTACAGCCGGGCGCTCCGGCGCCACCCAGGTCAATCCCGCGGTCCCCGGGCGCCTCGCCAGCCACACTGCTCTCCCGCAGCACTTCCCCAGGCCCGGCACCTCCGAGGATCTCCGCCCTCAGGGCCCAGCCGCTCAGCAGCTCTCACCGCTCGTGCATCTCCCGGATCGCCGGAGGGACGGCTGTTCCGCCAGATGCTGGCCCCGATGGTCGGCCACACCAAACCACCGCCTTGTCGCGGCCGTCCTCCAGCGGAGCCCAGGAGAAGCTCCGCTAAGTTCACACGCGGCCCCCGGGCTTGCCGCGTTCTGCGGATTCCGCGGGCCTGCAACGGTCGATCTGGGACGTCCCGGTCTCAGCGGCCCCCGGCCTGGTCCCTAGGCAGTATTTGCCTCCCGTGAGAGGTCAGTAAGGCTATTTCGGCGGGCGGCAGGTAGGAGCTCTAAATCTTGCGTCCTACTTCGCCGCCATCTTGGCCCCGCCTAACAACTGCTTAATTTAAATTCGACATTGTTTAGTTAAATATACAAAAAAAAAAAAAACCATCTCTGGATAAATCCATTTGAATTAAAATTGCCATAATTATCCACTACGTCATTACCTATTCCCATAAAGTGCTCTAGTGCTAAAGTGCAACCCGTAGACAATGAAATTTGATTGTTAAGAGAAAACATATTATTCCATTTCTTAAAAACAATCATGTGCAAAGAATAACATATAGGCAGAAATATTATGTAAGATTGGCCTATTGCGTGCTTGTACGCCAAACTCGCTGGATAAATCCATTATCTGTTCCAATGCCAAATTCATCATATACATCATCCTATAATGTAATAAAAGTGCTTCAATATTTAAAGTGCTATCATTAATAAAATTATTCCTTTTCCAAAGTGCACACGCTACGAATTAAATATTAAATATACACTAATGCATCACATCTAAAAAAAGGCTAAAAATTGTAAAAAACACATTTAAGCTGCTTTTGAGAACTCTAATAAATCTGACAATTTTATCACTAAAATTATATCAGATACCCATTTATAAAAAATGATAAAGGTCTTCTGTATTATTCAAGCCGAACGGTATTTTACTGTCAAATTCCAACATCATTTTGCATTCCATCTGTCTCAACATCTTTTCCCTGTCTCCCCCTCTCCGGGGTTTCGCAATTGCTGCCACTACAAAATACCTCAAACAGTCAAGATTGTTGTCATGCTTAAGTTTGAAATGGCGCGCAACCGGATAATTAGGGTCATTGTTCACAATGGCACACAAATGCTGTAATATTCTGACATGCACCTGCAGCTTTGTACTCCCAACGTATCTCAAACCACAGGTGCACGTCAGAACATAAACAGCATATTCTGTCCTACAGTTATATCTACCTTTAATGGCTATTCTCTCAGGACTGAATGGGGACAGATAATGCGTGGTATTTTCCCCAAACTTACATGCCCTACAGGAAGAACATTTAGTAAATCCCTGTCTAGGTTGTAGCCACATCCTTGCAGTCTCCAGCTCCGGACTAGTCTTTACTATGTGGCTACGCATAGAGGGACCTTTCCTGTACGTAATGACTGGAGATACCGGTAGTGTTGATGACAATACCCCATCAGTGAGAACTATTGGCCAGTTGCGCCTAATGATTGCCTGTATCTTTCTTTCCTGTTTACAATAAGTGATTATTAGTCTTGGGGCACTGTTGTCTTCATTAGTAGGCTCCCTATCCCCGTCCGGAGTTAAAAGAGCTTCTCTGGTTCTTTCATTGATTTTGGCCACTGCTTCACTTAGAATCTTCTCATTATACCCTCGTGCTCTAAATCTACACAGAGCCTCCTGGGTACACTTATTGAATTCCTCCCCAGTACTGCAAATTCTCTTTAAACGCAGTAATTCTCCAAACGGAATACTCCGGATAAGATGCTTAGGGTGCGCACTGCTAGCATGCAATGTTAAATTGCCTGCAGTGTCTTTCCTGAACAAAGTAGTGGCTAATTGTCCCTGGTTTACATAGACCCTTACATCAAGGAATTCAATACTTGACTTACTTATTTGAGAAGTAAATTTCAAATTCACCATATTGTTGTTCAATTGGTTAACAAAATTCATGGCACTACTCTCATCACCTCGCCACACAATGAACACATCATCGATATATCTAAGCCAGTTTACCACATGATCATCATAATCACTGCAATGGTTGACCCTAAGGTCCGCTCCTCCCACCAGCCAACATGTAAACATGCATAGCTGGGGGAGAAGCAGGACCCCATAGCCACTCCCTGTTTCTGTAAAAAAATATCCTGACCAAAAGCAAAAAAGTTATTGTGTAGACACCAAGAAATTAAATCAAGCAGCATTTTACTGTGACCATACAACTCAATTGGCCTAGAATCAAGAAAGTGCTTGACTGCCTTCAAACCTGTTGAGTGCTCAATACATGTATATAATGATTCAATGTCCAGCGTTATGAACAGGAGATCCTCTGACCAAGTAATGGCTTGTATCTTATTTAGAAAATCTCCTGTGTCTCTTACATAGCTGGGCAGTCGTTTTACAAAATCCTGTAAAAAGAAATCTACGTACTGAGACACTTTCTCCCCCATACTCTTAATGGCCGATATAATGGGCCTACCTGGAACGGGGGTGATTTTTTTATGCACTTTAGGTATGAAGTACAGCCTGGGCAGAACCGGATATTCCACATTTAAAAATGCAAATTCCTCAGATGAAATCATTCCTTCCCGTTTCCACCCAAGTAACACACTTTTTAAATTGTTCTTGGCCAAATTGTATTGTTTTTGACACGTTTTTTCATAACAAACCATATCACTAAGGTGACGCCGTGCCTCCATTAGATAATCCTTTTGCGGCCAGATCACCATATTGCCACCTTTGTCCGATTTAGCCACTATAATCTCATGGTTGCTGCTCAGTCTCTTAACCAATTTGGTGTATTCAATTTCACTCCTGCTTTTGTACCGTTTTCTGTGTTTCACTTGATGGTGAAGTTTTTTTATGCCCTCTGTAACCACTTCATGATAGATATCTATGGCATCTTTCGGCATCACCGGAATGAATTTAGACTTGGGCTTGAACGGGCTTAGCCCTGCACCTTGTTGCATTATGTCGGCCTCGCGCAATTTGGCTTGAGTGGACTGTTCCATGCTGATATCAGACCTTTCATCTCCATCTGTGCTGAGGTCTTGTAAGGCCAACAAAATTGGTGCATCAGAAACCTGCAATACATTAGTCTGTTCACCAGTCACATTTTTGCCTGTGTTCGCGTTCTTGAGCCCATTCTTTATTGCAAAAATGTTTTTCAATTTTAATTTGCGGATGAAACAAAAAATGTCCACCCTGGTGCGAGCATAATTAAAATCAGATAGAGGACAAAAAGACAATCCTAGAGACAGGATCTGTTTCTCTGCTTCCGATAAATGTATATGTATGTATGTGTATGTATATGTGTATATATATATATATATATATATATATATATATATATATATATATATATATATATATTGGTAAGGGTGTTTTTATGATCTAGGGGTGGGTAGGGGTATAGGATTGTAAGAGTATTTTTTTTTTTTTTTGAGTTTAGGGGTGGATAAAGGTATAGGTTAGTACGGTTGAATCGAAGAAAAAGGCCTTAGCCTCATGCATCGAATCAAGTTCCAATAACAGCAAAGAACTCTTAAACATCGTCAAAAAATTCTCCAACCCCTCAGCTGCAACAAGCAAGATTACCCCCTCACAAGAACTCTGCGGCAACATTGCAGACTTCTTCCACAAGATCGCCAACATTTACAGAAACTTCAAACTCAGCCCAAGGCCACCGATTTCTTCAAGCAACACAACAACCCTGCTGCCACCACAGACATCTAACAATCCGAGTGGAGCCAGCTCCCCCCACAGGACACCGCCTTCATCACGAACTCTGTCCACTCAGGGCCTCCATCCGACCCATGCCCTTACCACATCTTCAACCTAGGCAAAGCCAGAATCCGCCACATACTCACCACCTTGTTCAACACCTCAATTGCCACGGCCACCTTCCCTGAGGACTGGAAACACACAGAAGTTAACGCCTTACTGAAGAAAAAATTGGCAGACCTCCCAATCCGGATTCTGCAGCAACCACAGCAACGAGACAACCCTGGTATAGGTGAATCTGAGGCAATCACTTCTGCTTGTGTTGAAGTACTGCATCTTGTGATTCAGAAAACAGATGGATAAAAGTAGAGAGTGGCCTGGTGAAGTCAGCAATTTATCCTTTTCAATTGCACTCTTTTCAGTTGGCCATATGGGAGTTTTAGAGGTGTGGATTTGGTCTTTCACTGAGGTTAAATGAGTGAGCCTTGTCTTCATTGCTCCTGCTTTCATCAGTTTAAAAAAAAAATATTTATTGTTGTGACCATCTTCTTTTCCATCATAATATCTGGAAGTCACCTGCCTTTGTGACACTAGAAGTGACAGTAATTTGGTTTGTTACTTGTGGGACATTTGGGACTCTGGTAGATGTCTGTCATGTTTGCCTAACAAGCTGAGAGTTGTATCTGATAGAGACTTCTAGGCGCAGATTCCTTACCTTAGAATATTCCTCTGGCGTCAGACTGGATCAAGGTATTCTTTAGCAATCCCCTTGTGCGTTGGAAGGTGGCGCTGTTCAGCTCTCCGTGCCGTCGTTGGCATTGTCCGCACTGGAAGTGATGTGCACGGTACCTATATAGGCGCCACCCCAGTGTGCTGACCTCAGTTCCTACTTTCCATGCCATCTGCGCAGATCTGGATCGAGTTCTACTCAGTCCCTCTTGACTTTTATTTTTTAAGGTGATTTCCTTGAAGAAGCCCACCGGTTTCAAGCCTTTTGGAGCCTGCCATCGACTGATGTCTGATTCCCACTTGGTGTGTTTGTGGTCTCTGGTGAGGGATCACGACTCCTCGTCATGTGCAAAGTGCAAGACCATGAACCCCCAGGCCATCTGTGAGCAGGCCAAGAACCTTTGGGCTGCTCGCCATGCAACTCCGCGCCACTTCAGGTCCCGTTCGCGTAGGAGATCTGAAAGAGACTATTAGTTATAGTTATAGATTCCTTACCTTAGAATTACCCCTAGGTGTCAGACTGGATCCGGTGAATTTTTTTTCAGCAGTACCCCTGCGTGACGGTAGGTGGCGTCGCGATCGCCGGAATGACGTTGCGGTATCTACTTAGATGCCGCCCCTGCGCGCTGACGTCAGTTCTTTCTCTTTCCGCGCCAGCCAGCGCAGATCCGGAGAGAGAGGTACCCTTAGTCACTTTTTGACTAGCACTTTTCGACTTTTGTCGACATCTTTTTCGAGTCGTTCGACTCCTGGTGCACGTAGGGATGTCCAATCGTCGGACCGGCTTCAAACCCTCTGACTCCTGTCACAAGTTGATGTCGGTCACGGACCCACACCTTGTGTGCCTCTGGTGCCTGACTGTCGGGCCATGAACCCGAAGTCTTTGCGGGAGTGGTTCCGAAAGCTTCTGGAGGCCTGTCAGACAGCTCCGCGCCGCTCGAGGTCCCGGTCGAGAGGGAGGTCACCAGACCGGTCGCGGAGTCACCACCATCACTCCTCATCGAAGTCTTCGTCTTCGGGTAAGTCAAAGAAGAAGAAGGCGAAGAAGCACCGTCACTCTTCGCCTTCTCCCCGTCCATCCGTCGGCGGACGCGACGCGGGACGCAGAAGGTAGTCTTTCTTTGGCTCTGCGGGCGGAGCCTGCTGGGACGGCTCCGAGCTTCCCTCCCATCCCGGGAGCCGGAGCGTCCCCTGCCCAGCTTTGTGCATTTTATGAAGCTCTCCACTCAATCTTTAGGCAGCCCGACTCCGCCGGCGCACCTTCAGACCCCACGGACCTGGCTGGGGGCTCTAGGCCTTCGATGCCGGCGGCTCCGGCCTCGGCGCCGCAGGGCCCCCATGGATCCAGGCCTGGATCCGGATCGATGCCGGTCGACCTCACAACGCCTCCTCCGGCACCGATATATCAAACGATGCCGGTTGTGTCCCAGACCGGCGTCGACCCCGGCCTCTCCCTTGGCTTGGACACGGAGCCGGACCGGTGTCGACCGACACTGGTACGGGCGCCGACCGGTACTTTTGTACCACTGTTTTACCCTGGCGTTCCCTATCAGCATGAGTGTAAGGAAGTGGGTTTCTGTTGCAGTAACCCCCCCACTTTTTGCCAGACTACTGATGCCCTTTGACTTGATGTGCCCTGGGTCCCTGCCAATCAGGTTCCCAGGGCCTGTGTTCTTTCCCCAAAACTGTACCCAATTGGCATCTCTGGCCACAGGTCAGCCCCTGGTAAATGGTACTACAGGTACCCAGGGCACTGTGACCAGGGAAGACCTCTAAGGGCTGCAGCACTTATTGTGCCATCCTTAGAGGCCCTGTACCTTTACAAACACACACACACACTGCCTTTGCAGGCTGCGTGTTTTGGTGCAGAACAAAGTGAAGAGTCGACATGGCACACACCTCTGTGTGCCATGCCTACAACCCACTGCCCTGGCATAGGTCAGTCACCGCTCTAGCTGGTTGCACTATACCAGTGGTGAGGGTACAGGTGCATGAGCCCTGTACCCCTACAGTGCCCAAGTCCATTCTTAGACATTGTAAGTGCAGTGCTGCCATTAAGAGTATATGGTGCTCAATCAATCAGGGAATTGTAAGCGCGCTACTCACCCGTGAGGGTCTCAAGGCGCTGAGGGGGGGTCCGCAGATCTGTTTAGCCGAAGAGCCAGGTCTTGAGGGTCTTCCTGAAGGTGTTCAGGGAGGGGGCGCGTCTGATGTCTGCCGGTAGCTCGTTCCAGGTCTTGGCTGCAATGTGAGAGAAGGATCTTCCGCCTGCTCTGGCTCTGTGTATCTGCGGGGTTTCGGCCAGTGCGAGGTTGGAAGCTCAGAGGTTTCTTTTGGGTACGTGGAAGTTGATTCTGTCGTTGAGGTATTTGGGTCCGTTGTTGTGTAGGCATTTGTAGGCGTGAGTGAGGATTTTGAAAGTGACTCTTTTCTCCACGGGGAGCCAGTGGAGACTTCGTAGGTGTTGGCTGATGTGTTCGTGTCGGGGGATGCCGAGGACGAGTCTGGCGGCGGTGTTCTGTATTGTTTGGAGTTTGCGGAGTAGGGACTTGTTGATGCCGGCGTAGAGTGCGTTTCCATAGTCCAGTCTGCTGGTGATGAGTGCGTGGGTGACTGTCTTCCTTGACTCAGGGGGGATCCACTTGAAGGTCTTGCGGAGGATGCGGAGGGTGTTGAAGCAGCTGGAAGTGACAGCGTTGACCTGTTGGTTCATGGTGAGTGATGAGTCAAGTACGATGCCGAGGTTCTTGGCGTGGTCGGAGGGGGGTAGGTGGGCTTCCAAGGGCGGTCGGCCACCAGGTGCTGTCCCATGCAGAAGGGGTGGTACCGAGGACGAGGACTTCTGTCTTCTCGGCATTGAGCTTCAGGCAGCTGTTGATCATCCAGACTGCGACGTCTTGCATTCCTTTCTGGAAGTTGAGTTTGGCAGTAGTGGGGTCTTTGGTGAGGGAGAGGATGAGCTGGGTGTCGTCGGCGTAGGATATGCTGTTGAGGCCGTGTTGTCGGACGATGGCTGCGAGGGGGGCCATGTAGATGTTGAAGAGGGTGGGGCTCAGTGATGAATCCTGTGGCACTCCGCAGGAGATTTTCGTGGGGTCGGAGAGGAAGGGTGGGAGTCTGATACTTTGGCTTCTTCCGGTGAGGAATGATCGGATCCAGTCCAGGACTGTTCCTTGTATGCCTGCGTCGTGTAGTCTGGCGACTAGTGTGCGGTGGGAGACGGTGTCGAAGGTCGCTGATAGGTCGAGTAGGATGAGGGCTGCGGAGTGGCCTTGGTCCAGGAGGGTGCGGATGTCGTCTGTGGCGGCGAGTAGGGCGGTCTCTGTGCTGTGGTTGCTTCGGAATCCGGATTGGGACGGGTCGAGGACTGCGTTCTCTTCAATGAATCGTGTCAGTTTCCTGTTGACTGTTTTCTCTGCAACTTTGGCTGCGAAGGGGAGGAGCGAGATGGGCCGATAGTTCTTGAGGTCGGTGGGGTCAGCTGTGGGCTTCTTGAGCAGGGGTCTGACTTCTGCGCGCTTCCAGTCGTCTGGGAAGGTGCCTGTTTTGAAGGTGGTGTTGATGGTGCGTTGTAGTTCGGGTGCGATGGCGGCCGCAGCTCTGTGGTAGATGTGAGGGGGGCAGGGGTCGGTGGGGGCCCCCGAGTGGATGCTTTTCATGGTCGAGGCAGTGTCTTCGGCCGTGATCGGTGTCCAGTTGGAGATGGTGGGCTGGCTGGTGTTTCTGGGGGGCGTGGGCCGTCTGTGGCACCTGGTGGATGGTCGATGAAGTTGTCATAGAGGTTTTTGATCTTGAGGTGGAAATAGGTTCCAAGCTTGTCGCAGAGGTCTTGGGATGGTGTGATGTCTGTGGCTTTGCTGCGTGGGTTGGTGAATTCCTGAATGACACTGAAAAGTTCCTTGGAGTTGGTGGAGTTGGCCAGGATTTTGTTGTGGATGAAGTTCCTCTTGGTTGCTCTGATCTGGTTCTGGTAGTCCGTCAAGGCGTCCTTGTAGGTGGTGTGGTTTTCGGTTGTCTTGGTGCTTCTCCAGTTCTTCTCCAGGCGTCTGCAGGTGCGTCTGGCTTCTTGGAGAGCGGTGGTGAACCAGGCGGCTTTCCTGGGGCATTGTCTGTCGGGGTTGCGTAGCGGGGCGAGCTAGTCTGCGCAGTTGAAGATCCAGGTGTGGAGTTCTCTGGCTGCGTTGTTTGCGTCATTTGCGTCGGGTGCCCAGGTGTGGTTGTCTCGGGTGAGGGTGGAGTTAAGTTGCTCGTCGGTAACCTTGCTCCAGTTCCTTCGAGGTGGGCGTGGGGCTGGTTTGGGTGCCTTGGGTTTGTTGATGGCGAAGTGTACGCAGTGGTGGTCGGTCCATGGCGGCTGCGTTGTGTGGCTGAATTGGACGCTGTTTCCTGCCGCGAAGATGGGGTCGAGGGTGTGTCCTGCTCTGTGGGTCAGTGTGTTGACGAGTTGTTTAAGTCCGATGCTGGCGAGGTTGTCACGAAGGATAGTGGAGTTGGGGTTGTCGAGGTGGAAGTTCAGGTCTCCAATGAGTATGTAGTTTGCTGAGGCGATGGCGTGGGGTGCGATGAAGTCGGTGATGGTGGTGGCGAAGGGTGTTCGGGGGCCGGGGGGTCTGTAGATGAGGGTTCCTCGGAGTGTGGCTTTGGGGGTGGTCTGGATCTGGAAGTGCAGGTGTTCGGCGGAGGGGAAGGTTTCGCTGCAGGTGGTGAGGCGGAGGGTGCTCTTGTGGGCGATGGCGAGGCCCCCTCCTGGGTGGTTGGGGCGGTCTTTCCTCTGGATCTTGTATCCGTCTGGGATGGCGGTGCTGATGTCGGGGGCGGAGGATGCGTTGGTCCAGGTCTCTGTGAAGAAGGCGATGTCGGGCCAGAGAGAGTCGAGTAGGTTCCAGATTTCCATGGCGTGTGTGTGTCTGTGGAGCTTGTCATTACGAACTCCACAGCACCATAATGGCTGCACTGAAAACTGAGAAGTTTGGTATCAAACTTCTCAGCACATTAAACCCACACTGATGCCAGTGTGGGATTTAATGAAAATGCACACACAGGGCATCTTTGAGATGCCCCCTGAAAAACGACCAGCCTCTGGTGGATTCCCTGACTGGTACACACTAGCCTGCCACCACCAGACATGTTTCTGGACCCCTAGGGTGGGAGCCTACGCTCCCTGAGCCCAGAAACAAAGCCTTTCCTGGGCAGAGGTGTGTCAGGGGAGCTTCAAAGGCCTGGCAGCCTTTGTAATGCGACCCCCAGCCTCTCCTGCTATCAGGAGCAGGCCCCCTTCCTGTCTCCCCTCCCTTTCGGTGGGAAGACAGGCGGGAAAAACTAGCCAGCCCAGGAGGTGTGCCCACCTCTGCCAACTCCACCCCTCAGGTGGGGGAGGCGAGGTGAAGCCCACTCTCCAGTGCTCGCCATCTTGCAGATGGCAGGCACTCCCCAATCAGGACTAGGGATTGTGCTCACTCCCCCACGTGGGGTGAGCACACCAAGGGTGTAGTAGTCACCCTAAGGTCAGCCCATTGGCTACTGACCTCAAGACCCCTAAAACGCCCCCTAAATACAGTATTTAGGGGGCAGCCCTGAACCAAGAGATCAGATTCCCGCAACCTAAGGAGAAAAAGGAGGAAAGAAGACGCCCAGCAGAGGAGACTGCAGAGAACAACTGACTTGGCCCCAGCCCTACCGGCCCGTCAGCAGTTTCCAGAGATCCTGCGCCAAAAATAGTCTAGTCCTGCAGCCAGCGACCTCCAGAACCCCGGGGAGGACTGACTGCCTTCAACGAAGACCGGATCTCCTGTGAACAGCAGCTCTGTTCAAAAGAAACACCAAACAAAGACTCCGAGCCTGCTGAGGAAAAAGAAACCCGACGCCTGGAAACACCACTGCACCCGTCGCCTACATCCCGAGTTCAAGTGGCCCACCGGTCCCAGTGAGGTCCCCCAGCGCTCCAGTGTCCGAGTCCACCGTGGGTTGACCCCTCCAGGACTCCCCGACGTCGCCTGCAGCCTCTGCACGGAGACCCCCCCCAACCGTGAGTGGCCCGGTAAGGTGAATTCCGACCTCAAAAGACACCCCTGCATCCAGCCGCCTTGCGCCCTGGAGAAGAGAACCAGAGGTGCACCTACGTCCCCGAGCCCTCCAACTTACCTGCCCAGCTGTTGGTTCCTCCTGGAAGTCTTCCTGGACCGAGCCTGCAGCTGAAAACCAAAACCGAAAATCCCCATTGAAAACAACAGGGCACCCGACGCCAAACCAGCACCCTGCACCCAGCCGCCGCTGCGGGTGCACTTTTTGTGCTAAACAGGATCCCCTTTTGCCCTGAGCCTAACACCAGGAGCTTGGCTCCCACAACCTTGTGGCGTGCTCGCCAGCAGCCACCAACCGGAGGCCCCCTATCCCCATAGGATAACATTGGGCCTGAACACTCTGCACCCGGCCGCCCTAGTGCCGCTGAGGGTGTAACTAAAGTGCTTGACTGACCCTGGGGGACCCCTGAGTCTAACCCCAGAACCTTAACTCCCACAGTCGATAACTTACCTATGAACCGATAACCTACTTTTCCTCCATAGGATAACATTGACACTTTTTCTTCCAAAAAACGACTAAGTGTGGAGTTTTGAAAACTAAAGATATTCTTTAAAAATCATACAAGTAACCAAAACGTATTTACTTACCTGTGTGCAGGAAATGTCCCAATGCTGAATCTAGGTATCCAGCACTGAGTAAGAAAAGTAATTTGAAAAGTAACTTACCTGTGATTTACTGAAAAAGCCTATTCATTCCAATGTACTGCATTTGCTAAGTGTTGCAACCTACTGCATCCCCTGTAAATCAAATCAAGTACAATTTCTATTGCTTTTTAAAACTGTTCAACATATAGCATCTTATCACTGTAAAGTATTTCATGCTTACCTGTGCCAAGCCTGCTTGGTTCTAAAATAAAACAGTATATTTTTTTATACAAAACAATTGGCCTAGAGTTCAGTTCTTGAGTGTGTGAATTCATTTGCTGACTGTGTGTACATCAAATGCTTAACACTGTCCTCTGATACTGCCTTACTGCTCGACCAAGCTAACACAAGTAGAGGGTAAGGTTCTATCTAACTTTAACCTCTGCCTACCTTTGGAGTCACCTGGACCCAATACACACTATACCTCATTTTGGTGTAGTATATATAGAGCCAGTTTCTTACAATGAGTGGCAGCCAGAGGAGTGTGAGGAGGACTGGGAGGGGTCTGTTGACCATTTGGCAGACCAGCTTGAGGAGCCGGACCGGAGAGAGGAGTTGGGTGAGGCCAGTGGTCTGGATACCTCCCCAGACCTTGGCATACTTTCTCCCCCTACCGTGGATATGGAGGAGGGAGCCTCCTGTGCTGTGGTGTTGCGTAGGGCGGCTGAGGCCTTGGGCCTTGAGCTTCCTACAGTGGCAGTCAGGACTAATCTCCTGACTGAGGTGCTTCAGCCGGCAGCGGCCTCTTCGGAGCCCCTGCTGCCTTTCAATGAGGCCCTCACAGACATCCTTCTGGGCACTTGGTCCAGGCCCAGCACAGGGGCTCCTGTGGATAGGATGATTGCCCAACGCCACCGCCCGGCCCCGGACGACCCAATTTTCCTCTCCCAACACCCTTCACCCGAGAGCTTGGTGGTCAAAGCCTCAACGTCCAAAGGCGTGTTCCCTTCTGCTCCCCCAGATAGGGAATCCAAGAAGCTGGACCATCTTGGGAAGAAGATGTTTTCTTCCGCCAGCTTAGGACTGCGGTCGGTGAACACTGCATGTCTTTTGGGCCGTTACACCCACTCTGTGTGGGACACGGTTGCGCAGGTGCTGCCACAGTGCCCTGAGGAGGCCCGGGACACACACTCCTGTGTGGATGGGAGAGACGCAGCGAAGTTGGCCATCCGATGTGGGCTGGACACCGCCGACTCGCAGGACGCTTACTTCCACATTCCCGTCCTGCCAGCCCACAGGCGTTACCTACAGTTCACGGTAGGCCACAAGCATTTTCAGTTCACCGTGCTCCCCTTCGGCCTTACCAGCGCCCCTCGGGTGTTCACGAAAGTGATGGCGGTGGTCGCAGATCAGGGGTTCCAGTCTTCCCCTATCTCGACGACTGGCTGTTGAAGGCGGGTTCGCCCCAGGCTGTCGTCTCCCACCTCCAGACTACGGCGGACCTCCTGCATTCGCTGGGGTTCACTATCAATGAGCCGAAGTCGCACCTGATTCCCTCTCAGAAGCTCATTTTCATCGGAGTAGTTCTGGATACAGCGCAGTTTCGGGCTTATCCTCCCGAGCAGCGAGTCCGGGATATTCGGGCTATGATACTGATGTTTCAGCCTCTATCCCGGGTTTCGGTGAGATTGACCTTGAGGCTGCTGGGCCTCATGGCCTCCTGCATCCTGCTGGTGGATCATGCCAAGTGGCATATGCGGGCTCTGCAGTGGGACCTGAAGTTCCAGTGGGCGCATCATCAGTTGAATCTTTCTGATGTTGTCCAGATCTCGGAGGGCACTGCACACCAATTGCAGTGGTGGCTAACAAACCAGGATTGGGTCAACGGCAGATCCCTCTCCCTTCCCCAACCAGACTTCACAGTGGTGACAGGTGCATCACTTCTGGGATGGGGCGCCCACATGGGAGAGGCGGAGATCAGAGGCGTCTGGTCTCCAGCGGAGTCCGGGCTCCACATCAACCTGATGGAGCTCCGGCCGATTCTTCTTGCACTGAAAGTATTCCTGCCTTCTGTCAAAGGAAGAGTAGAGCAGGTGTTCACGGACAACACCACCGCCATGTGGTACTGCAACAAACTGGGTGGGGTGGGGTCGTGGACCCTATGTCAAGAGGCTCCCCGCCTCTGGACGTGGCTGGAACGTCAGGGCATGTCCCTGGTGGTTCAACACTTGGCAGGTTCCCTGAACGTCAGGGCGGACAAACTCAGCCGCAGGTGCATGATGGATCACAAATGGCGTCTTCACTCAGAGGTGGTGCAAGGTCTCCTTCAGCAGTGGGGAGAGCCTTGGTTAGATCTGTTCGCCACTGAAGAGAAGGCGCAATGTCAGTGGTTCTGCGCATTGTAATTTCCAAGGCGGCACTCACTCAGGGACGCTTTTCGTGGCGAGTGGAATTGCGGTCTTTGTAGGAAGCTGGCTCGGTATATACTATACCAAAGTGAGGTATAGTGTGCACAGAGTCCAGTGGAACCCCAAAGGTAGGCAGAGGTAAAGTTAGATAGCACCTCACTCTCTATTTGTGGTAGTGTGGTCGAGCAGTAAGGCTTTATCAGAGGGCCGTGTTAAGCATTTGTTGTACACACTGTCGGCAAATTAATTCACACACTAAAAGAATGAACTTCAGACCAATTGTTTTCGTATAAAAATATTCTTTTAGTTATTATATTTTCTAGAACCAAGCAAGCCTGGCACAGGTAACTGATAAGTACTTTGCAGTAAATATACAGTTTGTAACACAGTTTGGATTGCAATTGTAAATGCACTTGATTGTTTCCGAGGAATGCAATGCTTTGTAAATACAGTACTTATACTTTGTATAGGATTTTCAGTAAGATTACAGGTAAGTTAGTTTTGAGATTACTTTTCTTACTCAGTGTAGTATACCTGGATACTACACTGGGACATTTCCTGTAAACAGGTAGGTAAAATCGTTTTTGTTAGTACAATTTTAAAGAATTTCTTTAGGTTTTCAACCTCCACACTTGAAACTTTTCCAAGAAAAACAGTCAATGTTATCCTATGGAGGAAAATAGTGTTATCGGTTTTAGGGTAAGTATTCGGTAGTGGGAGTTGAGGTTCTGGGGGTAGACTCAGGGGTCCCCCAGGGTCAGGGATACACTCTCGTTACACCCTCAGCGGCAGTAGGGCCGCCGGGTGCAGAGTGCTGAGGCCCAAAGTTATCCAATGGGGGATAGGGGTCCTCCGGTTGGTGGCTGCTGACGAGCAGGCCACTTGGTTGTGGGAGCAAAGCTCCTGGACTTTAGCTCAGGGCAAATGGGGAAACAAAGTAGCACCAACGGTGCACCCTCAGCGGCACTAGGGCGGCCGGGTGCAGGGTGCTGTTTCGACATCGGACGCCCTGTTGTTTGCAATGGGGAATCTCCGGTTTGCAAAGGGACTGCAGGCTCAGGGACGAAGGTCTTCTGGGTGCGACCACCACTTCGAGAGGTAAGTTGGGATGTTGGGGGTTGGTTAGGCACCCTCAGTTGGGCCACCCAAAGCCGTGAGGCGTCGGGTGCAGGGGTGCCTTTTAGGGTCGGATCTTCTTACCAGCTCCTGGTCGTGATTGGGGGGACCTTCCGGATTTAGGCTGCAGGCGTCGGTTGGAGGTTTGAGGCAGGTCAGGGGTCACCGGATCTCGGGTTAGGATCGCCAGGGAGACCTCCTCGTGGTGTTTGCCAGTTCGGGCCGTGGACGGTGTAGGAAGCTGGCTCTGTATATACTATACCAAAGTGAGGTATAGTGTGCACAGAGTCCAGTGGAACCCCAAAGGTAGGCAGAGGTAAAGTTAGATAGGACCTTACTCTCTATTTGTGGTAGTGTGGTCGAGCAGTAAGGCAGTATCGGAGGACAGTGTTAAGCATTTGTTGTACACACTCAGCCAGCAAATGAATTCACACACTCAAAGACTGAACTTCAGACCAATTGCTTTTGTATAAAAATATTCTTTTAGTTATTTTATTTCTAGAACCAAGCAAGCCTGGCACAGGTACGCAATAAATACTTTACAGTAGTAAATGCTGATTGTAAAACAGTTCAATTGCAATGGTAAATGTACTATGGTTTGACTTACAGTATTGTTTCAGAGAAATGCAATCACTTGTAAATACAGTAGGGATTTTCAGTAAAATAGCAGGTAAGTTACTTTTGGACTACTTTTATTACTCAGTGCTGGATGCAGCACTGGGACATTTCCTGTAAACAGGTGAGTAAAAGCGTTTTGGTTAAATCGTACAATTTTAAAGAATTGTTTTAGGTTTCAAAACTCCACACTTAAAAAAACTTTTTCAGGGAAAAGTGTCAATGTTATCCTATGGAGGAAAATATGGTTATCGGTTTTTAGGTAAGTAATCGGTCTTTGGAGTTGAGGTTCTGGGGTTAGACTCAGGGGTCCCCCAGGGTCAGTGATGCACTCTTGTTACACCCTCAGCGGCACTAGGGCGGCCGGGTGCAGAGTGTTGAGGCCCAATGTTATCCAATGGGGGATAGGGGGCCTCCGGTTGGTGGCTGCTGGCAAGCAGGCCACTGGGTTGTGGGAGCAAAGCTCCTGGACTTTAGCTCAGGGCAAATGGGGAAACAGATTAGCACCAAAGGTGCACCCTCAGCGGCGCTAGGGCGGCCGGGTGCAGGGTGCTGTTTCGAGGTCGGATGCCCTGTTTCCAATGGAGAACCTCCGGTTAGCAAAAGCACTGCAGGCAGGGAGACGAAGGACCACCACTTCGAGAGGCAAGTTGGGAAGTTAGCGGTTGGTTAGGCACCGTTGGTTTGGGCACACAAGGCCGAGGGGCGTCGGGTGCAGGGGTGCCTTTTGGGGTCTGATCTTCTTACCAGCTCCTGGTCGCGGTTAGGGGGGGCCTTCTGGATTTAGGCTGCAGGCGTCGGCTATAGGCTTTGAGGCAGGTCAGGGGTTGCCGGATCTCAGTTCAGGATCGCCGGGGTGACCTCCTCGTGGTGTTTGCCCACTCTAGCTCGGGCCGTGGATGGCGAGTGCAGAGTGGGGCGGATTCGCGGTCTCTGGCTGCTGCCAGGGGTTGCCGTTGAACAAATCCGGTGTTCACGGGAGAAGCAGGCTTTGGAAGTGAAGGCAGGCAGGTCCTCCGGGGTTTTTGAGGTTGCTGGCTGCAGGACGCGCCGGGATTTCGCAGGAGCAGGTTTGAGGGGGAGACAGGCCGGTAGGGCTGGGGCCAAGTCAGTGGGCGTCTTCCTCTTGTTAGCTGCTGCATGGCTGTTCGGTCCTTCTTCTTTTCTTCTTGTTTCTTGTCTGGATCTCAGGAAGCAAGGTTCAGGGGTGCCCCTAAATACTAGATTTAGGGGCGTTACAGGTAGGTAGAGGTCAGGGACCAATGGGTCCCTTCCCTGGGATGGGTACACCCCCTATTGTGCCACCCTCCAGTGGGAGGGGGGCAGGAGCCTGTCCCTGGTTGGCTGGGTCCCCCCATCTTCAAGATGGCTGGGCCTGAGAGTTGTTCTTTGCCTCGCCTCCCCCACCTGAGGGGTGGAGTTGGCAGAGGTGAGTACACCTCCCTTCCTCACTTGTTTTTCCCGCTGGTTCTCCCGCCCAAAGTGGGGGTCAGAACCAGTGGGGACCAGTCGCTGAGAGCAGCAAGTGGCCTGGGGAAGCTCAGAAAGGCGGCAAGCCTATGAAGCTTCCCCTTCGTGAACCCTGCCCATCCTGGGGGAGGAGGCTTGGCACCTCGTCCCAGGATGTGCATTGTTTCAGGCCCCAGAGAGCAGCAGACTCTCAACCCAGGGGTCCAGAAACATGTCTGGTGGTGGCAGCTGAAACCAGCCACTCAGCCTGGACACTAGAGGTGGGTTAGTTTTCAGGGGGCATCTCTAAGATGCCCTCTGTGTGCATTTTTCATTAAATCCCACACTGACATCAGTGTGGGTTTAATGTGCTGAGAAGTTTGATACCAAACTTCTCAGTTTTCAGTGTGGCCATTATGGTGCTGTGGAGTTCGTAATGACAAACTCCCAGCACCATATACTCTTAATGGCAGCACTGCACTTACAATGTCTAAGAATGGACTTAGACACTGTAGGGGTACAGGGCTCATGCACCTGTACCCTCACCACTGGTATAGTGCAACCAGCTAGAGGGGTCACTGATCTATGCCAGGGCAGTGTGTTGTAGGCATGGCACACAGAGATGTGTGCCATGTCGACTCTTCACTTTGCTCTGCACCAAAACACGCAGCCTGCAAAGGCAGTGGTGTGTGTAAGGGTACAGGACCTCTAAGGGTGGCACAATAAGTGCTGCAGCCCTTAGAGGCCTTCTCTGATCACAGTGCCCTGGGTACGTGTGGTACCATTTACCAGGGGCTGACCTGTGGCCAGAGATGCCAATTGGGTTTAGGCTTCAATGCAGTTTTAGGGAAAGAACATAGGTCCTCGGTACCTGCTTAGCAGGAGCCCAGGGCACACTCAGTCAAAGCACATCAGCAATTATGCAAAAAGTGGGGGCAACCATGCAGAAAAAGGGCACTTTCTTACACAACCCCCCCCCCCCCTCCACCCCAACGAAAGAGGATGAGACTAACCTTTCCCTAGAGAGTCTTCATTTTCTAAGTGGAAGAACCTTGAAAGTCCATCTGCATTGGCATGGGCAGTCCCAGGTCTGTGTTCCACTACAAAGTCCATTCCCTGTAGGGAGATGGACCACCTCAACAGTTTAGGATTTTCACTTTTCATTTGCATTAGCCATCTGAGAGGTCTGTGATCAGTTTGAACTAGGAAGTGAGTGCCAAACAAGTATGGTCTCAGCTTCTTCAGGGACCAAACCACAGCAAAGGCCTCCCTCTCAATGGCACTACAACGCTGCTCCCTGGGGAGAAGCCTTCTGCTTATAAAAGCAACAGGTTGGTCTTGGGCTTCATCATTGATATGGGATAGGACCACTCCTATCCCTAGCTCAGAGGCATCGGTCTGCACAATGAACTGCTTGGCATAATCTGGAGCTTTGAGAATTGGTGCTGAGCACATAGCCTCTTTCAGGGTGTCAAAAGCCTTTTGACAACTAACTGTCCAGTTTACCTTCTTGGGCATCTTCTTGGAGGTGAGTTCTGGGAGGGGAGCCACAATGGACCCATATCCCTTCACAAACCTTCTGTAGCACCCAGTCAAGCCAAGGAATGCCCTGACTTGGGTTTGGGTTGTTGGAGCTAGCCAGTCCAGGATGGCCTGGATCTTGGGCTGTAAGGGTTGTACCTGGCCTCCACCAACAAGGTGGCCGAAGTACACCACAGTTCCCTGCCCTATCTGGCATTTGGATGCCTTGATAGTTAGGCCTGCAGTTTGCAGGGCATTTAAAACCTTCCCAAGGTGGATCAGGTGATCCTGCCAGGTGGAGCTAAAGACAGCAGTATCATCTAGATAAGCTGCACTAAAGGACTCCAATCCAGCAAGGACTTGATTCACCAACCTCTGGAAGGTGGCAGGGGCATTCTTTAAACCAAAGGGCATAACAGTAAACTGATAATGCCCATCAGGTGTGGAGAATGCTGTCTTTTCTTTTGCTCCTGGGGCCATGCCAATTTGCCAGTACCCTGCAGTTAAGTCAAAGGTGCTTAGAAATTTGGCTGCACCCAATTTGTCTATCAACTCATCTGCTCTTGGGATAGGGTGAACATCTGTCTTGGTGACAGAGTTGAGCCCTCTATAGTCCACGAGGTTCAATAACCCTAACTCCAGCATCTTGCTGACTTCAGCTCTGATGCTTTCCTTGACTTGGTCAGACTGTCGATAGATTTTGTTTTTGACAGGTGAACTGTCACCAGTGTCCACATCATGGGTACACCAGTTTGTCTGACCAGGGGTCAAGGAAAAGAGCTTTGCATACTGCTGCAAGACTTGCTTGCAATCAGTCTGCTGTTGGGCAGAGAGGGTGTCTGAAAAGACAACTCCATCCACTGACCTATCTTTTGGGCTGTAGTAGAGGAGGTCAGGGAGAGGTTCACTCTCTGTCTCCTGATCCTCATCAGTCACCATCAGCATGGTGATGTCAGCCCTGTCATGAAAGAGCTTCAGGCGGTTCACATGGATAACCCTTTTGGGTGTCCTGCTTGTGCCCAGGTCAACCAAGTAGGTAACCTCACTCTTTTTTTCTAGGATAGGGTAAGGGCCACTCCATCTGTCCTGGAGTGCCCTTGGTGCCACTGGCTCCAAAACCCACACCTTTTGTCCAGGTTGAAATTCAACCAGTGCAGCTTTTTGGTCATACCAGTGCTCCTGAAGCTCCTGAAGCTCCTGGCTGGCCTCAAGATTTTTGGATGCCTTTTCCATGTACTCGGCCATTCTGGACCTTAGGCCAAGCACATAGTCCACAATATCTTGTTTGGGTTCTTGGAGAGGCTTCTCCCAACCCTCTTTTACAAGACAGAGTGGTCCCCTCACAGGATGGCCAAACAGAAGTTCAAAGAGGGAAAACCCTACTCCCTCTGTGGCACCTCTCTGTAAGCGCAAAGCAGACATGGTAAGAGGACATCCCATCTCCTTTTGAGTTTTTCAGGGAGCCCCATAATCATGCATTTCAATGTCTTGTTGAATCTCTCAACAATGCCATTGGTTTGTGGGTGATAGGGTGTAGTAAACTTGTACTGCACTCCACACTCTTTCCACATGTGTTTTAGGTAAGCAGACATGAAGTTGGAACCTCTGTCTGAGACCACCTCCTTAGGAAACCCTACTCTGGTGAAGACACCAATGAGGGCCTTGGCTACTGCAGGTGCTGTGGTAGTCCTAAGGGGAATTGCCTCAGGGTACCTAGTGGCATGATCCACTACCACTAGAATGAATTTGTTCCCTGATGCTGTGGGAGGTTCAAGTGGACCCACTATGTCCACACCTACCCTTTCAAAGGGAACCCCCACCACAGGTAGTGGTATCAGGGGGGCCTTTGAGGGGCCACCTGTCTTGCCACTGGCCTGACAGGTGACCCAGGAGCTGACAAACTCCTTTACTTTTTGGTGCATCTGTGTAAGAAAGTGGCTCTGTATATACTGAACCAAAGTAAGGTTCAGGGTGCACAGAGTCCACAGTCCCCAGAGGTTTGGCAGAGGCTAAAGTTAGATATAACCTTACTCTCTAAAGTGGTAGCTTGGTCGAGCAGTAAGGCAGTATCAGAGGACAGTGTAAAGCATTTGTTGTACACAATCAGTCAGCAAATGGTCTCACACACTCAAGAACTGAACTCTAGGCCAATTGTTTTGTATATAAAAATATATTGTTGTTTTATTTTAGAACCACAGGTGGGTATAAAAATACTTTCTCAGAATGAGATGCTTTAGTTATATACTTTCAATGCACAATAGACTTTTAAATGCAATAGCTACAGTTGTTGCAATAGGCAACACAATTCAAACACAATTATAACATTGAGCTCAATGGGAGTTTTTAAGTAAAAGCAGTTTCAGTTACTTTACGTATGATTTTCTTACTCCGGTTTGGATCCTGGATTCAACCCTGGTGCATTTCATGGAAACAGTTCAAAGAAATCGTTTTTGTTACACAGGCGATTTTTAAGGAATATTTGTATGTTTTGAAAATCGACACTTAGAAGAATTTCTGGCAAAAACCAGGCAATTTTATCCTATGGAGGAAAATCAACTTATCGGTAAGTACAGTTGTGATTACTTTTCAGGGTCAGTGCTGGGCACCAAGATCCAGCACTGGGATCTCTCCTGATAAAAGGGGAGTAATTTCGTTTTCGTTGATGGGGTGATTTTTAGTGATTATTTTAAAGTTTCAAAACTCGACACTTAGAAGAAATTTCAGTGTAAACCAGTCAATGTTACCCTATGGAGAAAATGTAGGTTATCGGTTTTCAGGTAAGTACTCGACTGGCAGAGTTAAGGTTCTGGGCATAGACTCAGGGGTCTCCCAGGGTCAGGTAGGTACAGTTGGTACACCCTCCGCGGCACAGGGGCGGCCGGGTGCAGAGTGAGTTAGGCCCAATGTTAGCCTATGGCGGACAGGGGGCCCTTGGTTGGTGGCTGCTAGCAGGCAGGCCACACGGCTGTGGGAGCTGGGCTCCTGGTCACTTACACAGGGCAAGTGGGGAAGGAGAATAGGATAGGTGTTGCACTCCCAGGGGCACTCGGGTGGCTGGGTGCAGGGTGCTTTTGAGCCGTCGGGCGCTCAATGTATTTCAATGGAGAAGCTGGAAGTTGAACAAAGGCTGCAAGCTCGGGGACGGAGATTCTTCAGGTGCGACCACCACTTCGAGAGGTAAGTTGGGTAGTTGGAGGATAGGTAGGCACCCCGGAGTTGGGCACAGGGGGCCGCAGGGCGCCGGGTGCAGGGGTGTCTTTTCGCGTCGGGAAATCTTACCCTCTGCTGGTCGCGGTTGGAGGGGTCCCTGGTTCTGGGGCTGCAGGCGTCAGGAGCGTCGAGGAGGGTCCTTGGGTGCTGGATTCTGGGTCACAGTCGCCAGGGGGACGTCCTCGTGGTCTTTGTCCACTCAGGCACAGGCCGGGCTCGGCGGGTGCAGGAGTCGTGGTTCCTGGCTGGCACCAGGGGTTTGTTACTTGCTTTTGAGCAGTACCACTGCTCGTGGGAGTCCCAGTTCTTTTAGAATCACAAGGCAGTCAGGTCCTCCGGGGTTTTCGAGGTTGCTGACCACTGGAGACGCCGGGGTTTAGCAGGAGCAGGTTCGAGGGTCGACAGTCCTGTAGGGCTGGGGCCAAGTCAGTTGGTGTCGTCCTCTTGTGAGCAGCTGCACGGCAGGTCTTCTTTCTTCTTGTTCTTCTTGTTTGTTTCGAATTCGGGATCTGAGGAAGGAAGGTTCAGGGTGCCCCTAAATACTAGATTTAGGGGCGTTACAGGTAGGTAAAGGGCAGGGACCAATGGGTCCCTTCCTGGGGTGGGTACACCCCTATCCTGCCACTCTCCAGTGGGAGGGGCAGGAGCCTAGTCCTGATTGGGTAGGGCTCCCCATCTTCAAGATGGCGAGAGCCCGGAGATGTGCTTCACCTCGCCTCCCCCACCTGAGGGGTGGGGTTGGCAGAGGCTGGCACACCCCCTTTCCTCACTTGTGGTTTCCCGCCAGTCTTCCCGCCAGAGTGGGGGCTAGAACCGGTGGGGACCAGTTGCTGAGTACAGCAAGTGGTCTGGGGAAGCTCACCAAGGCGGCCTACCTTTGAAGCTTCCCCCTGCCCATCCTGGGGGAGGAGACCTAGCACCTCGCCCAGGACGTGCATTGTTGCAGGCCCGGGAGAGCGGATGGCTCTCTATCCAGGGGTCCAGCAACATGTCTGCTGGGTGGCAGCCTAGGCAGCCTCTCAGACAGGACGTGGATTGTAGGTTAGGTTCAGGGGGCAACTCTAAGTTGCCCTCTGTCGTGCATCTGACATTAAATCCCACACTGGCATCAGTGTGGGTTTAATGTGCTGAGAAGTTTGATACCTAACTTCCCAGTCTTCAGTGTAGCCATCATGGTGCTGTGGAGTTCGTGATGACGACCTCCCAGCACCATATACTCTTAATGGCAGCACTGCACTTACAGTGCCCAGGAATGGACCTGGGTACTGTAGGGGTACAGGGCTCATGCACCTGTACCCTCACCACTGGCATAGTGCACCCAGCTAGAGGGGCGACTGAGGTATGCCAGGGCAGTGTGTTTGTGGGCATGGCACACAGGGATGTGTGCCATGTCGACTCTCTGTTTTGTTCTGCACCAAGACACTCAGCCTGCAAAGGCAGTGTGTGTGTGTCAGGGTACGGGGCCTCTAAGGGTGGCACAATAAGTGCTGCAGCCCTTAGAGGCCTTCTCTGGTCACAGTGCCCTGGGTACCTAGGGTACCATTTACCAGGGGCTGACATGTGGCCAGAGATGCCAATTGGGTTTAGGCTATAATGCAGTTTTAGGGAAGGAACACAGGCCCTGGGTACCTGATTGGCAGGAGCCCAGGGCACACTCAGTCAAAGTACATCAGCAATTCAGCAAAAAGTGGGGGGCATACCATGCAAGAAAGATGGCACTTTCTCACAATCTGGTGCCAGTAAAAGTGGCTAACTAGCCTTTCCCAAGTCTTGGTTTGGCGCAGATGTCTAGCTAAGGGAATGGCATGAGCTAAAGTTAGGAGAAACTCCCTGTACTTCTGAGGCACTATCACTGTCCTAGTGGCTCCAGGTTTGGGGTCTCTGGCCTTAGTGTACAGTAGTCCCTCTTCCCAATAAACTCTGTGGGTACCACTGACATCTCCTTTTTCCTGGGTAGCAGCTTGCTGCCTCAGGCTTTCAAGAGTTGGACAGACTTGCTGTCCAAGGCACAGCTCTTCCCTAGAGGGTCCCCCTGGGCCTAAGAGTTCAAGCTGGTAAGGGTCAAGCTCCATGGGCTCAGTTCCCTCTGGGGTGTCCAAGTCCTCTCCTTGAGGAGAGGGGTCCTGATCCTTTTGCTGTACAGAAGCTGGTTCCCCAGTCTTCTTACCTTTTCTCTTGGAAGGTTGGGCCATACTTTCAGGCTCCAACACTTCTTTTTCACCCTGTCTCTTGCTCTGTGCTCTTGTTTTTACACACACCAATTCAGGGATATCCAGCATTGCTGCATGGGTTTTCAGCTCAACCTCAGCCCATGCTGAGGTGTCCAGGTCATTGCCAAGAAGACATGCAGCTGGTAGCTTTGGAGAGACCACTACCTGTTTTAGGCCAGTAACCCCCCCCCCCCGG
Organism: Calotriton arnoldi; assembly: GCA_963921515.1. NCBI lineage: Eukaryota > Metazoa > Chordata > Amphibia > Caudata > Salamandridae > Calotriton > Calotriton arnoldi. Next base: position 581,063 of record CAWUFW010009771.1, read on the forward strand.
TCTAATGTCACCATAGCCATTGCATGGTTAGTGGTAACACTGTCAGCATTGGTGACTGGGTAAGTTCTCCAAATCAAGTATTGCTCAGGGGAAACCAGTGTGTCTCTCACCATAGTGACACTGGCACCTGTATCCCTCAGAGCTTCTATCCTAGTTCCATTAATCCAAGGGTATTGTAAGTATTTGTTTAAGTTGGGTGGCCACACAGCTACAGTGGCAAACTCAACTTCCCCTTCTGAAACTAGAACTGCTTCAGTGAGCAACCCCATTTGCTCTTGGCACACTGTTGTTCCCATCTGGAGACTTGCTACACCAGGAGTAGCTGTAGTAGGACTAGGGGCCTTCTTGGTTGGGCAAGCAGCATCTCCAGTTAAGTGTCCCAACTTCTTACAGTTGTTACACCAGGCCTTTAAAGGATCAAAGTTCTTTCCCCTGTATCTATTAATGGACTGGGAAGAGTTTTGGGACCTACCCCCCTGTGCAGGTTTTTGGGGGCCTTTAGAAGACTCAGGCTTTTTATCTTGGGGATTCTCACCACCTTTCCCCTGGGGAGGTTTTGTAACCCCTTTCATTTGGTCACCCCCAGTGGTTGTTTTTGTCACCCTTGTCTTGACCCAGTGGTCTGCCTTCTTTCCCAATTCTTGGGGAGAAATTAGTCCTAGGTCTACCAAATGCTGATGTAACTTTTCATTAGTGCAATTACTTAAAATATGTTCTTTCATAAACAGATTGTAAAGTCCATTGAAATCATGCACATTGTGTGCAGTTAACCAACCATCTAGTGTTTTAACTGAGTAGTCTACAAAGTCAATCCAGGATTGGTTTGGGGTCTTGTGAGCCCCCCTGAATCTAATTCTATATTCCTCAGTTGTGAGTCCAAATCCCTCAATCAGAGTTCTCTTCATGAGGTCATAAGACCCAGCATCTGCCCCTGTAAGGGTCAGGAGTCTGTCTCTGCAGTTACCAGAGAACAGTTCCCAAAGGAGTGCCCCCCAGTGTGACTAATTCACTTTTCTCATTTCACAAGCCCTCTCAAAGGCTGTGAACCATTTTGTGATATCATCACTCTCCTCATATTTAGGGACAATCCCTTTGGGGATTTTAGGATCATAAGATTGCTCTTTATCCTTATTAAGTAAATTGCTGCCACCATTGATGGGTGCTAGGCCCATCTCTGCTCTTTCTCGAGCCAGCAACCTGGTCTCTAGATCCAATCTTTTGGTCAGCCTTACTAAAAGGCTGTTCTCCACATTGAGGCTGTCCTCAATGTCCTCAGTAGTGCCTGACCCACCTGTGTGGGATCTAGGTACTGAGAGGTTGATTCTTGGAGTCAGGGCCACTGGGGCCCTTTTCTCCCTAAGAAGTGGAGGGGGTTGATCTACCAGGTCATCCTCTTCCACTCCTTCTCCATCTGACTGATCTTCACCAATTTCAGATGGGTGGTCCTTTGCATACCCAGCCAACAGCTCCTGGAGCTTTTGTTTGGTGGGATGGGGACCCATGGCTATGCTTTTAAGTTTACATAGGGACCTTACTTCCTTGAAAGACAAGTGAAGGTAAGGGGTGAGGTCGAGCTCCTCAACCAAGTTCTCTGTCATTGCGGTTATTTTCACTAACAGCTGGGTTCTTGTTTTGAGACAATGTTAAAAAAAACTTCTAACCCTAGCTAAAGTGACTTTTTGAATTTTTCTAAAATTCTAAAGGAACTTAACCAAGGCCCTAACCAGACTTTTAGTAATTTTGCAAAAAATGCCAATTTGAAAAAAATCAGAATTCTAACGACAATTTAAGTGTTCTGTTGTGTGATCAGGTGGTAACCAAGTAGTCCAACAAATGCAAAGTTGTATATCCCACCGCTGATCCACCAATGTAGGAAGCTGGCTCTGTATATACTATACCAAAGTGAGGTATAGTGTGCACAGAGTCCAGTGGATCCCCAAAAGGTAGGCAGAGGTAAAGTTGGATAGCACCTCACTCTCTTATTTGTGGTAGTGTGGTCGAGCAGTAAGGCAGTATCAGAGGACAGTGTTAAGCATTTGTTGTACACACTCAGTCAGCAAATGAATTCACACACTCAAAGACTGAACTTCAGACCAATTGTTTTTGTATAAAAATATTCTTTGTTATTTTATTTTCTAGAACCAAGCAAGCCTGGCACAGGTAAGCAAGAAGTACTTTACAGTAGTAATGCAATTGAAATTCAGTTTGAATGATTATTGTATATGCACTTTGATTTGATTTACAGTATGGATGCAGAGAAATGCAATACTTAGTAAATGCAGTACATAGACTTGAATAGGCTTTTTAGTAAAATAGCAGGTAAGTAACTTTTGAGATTACTAGGCATTCACAGAATAGTATACCTAGATACTACTCTGGGACATTTCCTGAAAACAGGTAAGTAAAATCGTTTTTGTTAGAATATGCAATTTTAAACAATTTCTTTAGATTCTCCAACTCCACACTTAGAAACTTTTCACAGAAAAACAGTCAATGTTATCCTATGGAGGAAAATAGTGTTATCGGTTTTGAGGTAAGTATTTAATAGTGGGAGTTGAGGTTCTGGGGGTAGACTCAGGGGTCCCCCAGGGTCAAGGATGCACTCTTGTTACACCCTCAGCGGCACTAGGGCTGCCGGGTGCAGAGTGCTGAGGCCCAATGTTATCCAATGGGGGCTAGGGGGCCTCCGGTTGGTGGCTGCTGGCAAGCAGGCCACTAGGTTGTGGGAGCAAAGATCCTGGACTTTAGCTCAGGGCAAGTGGGGAAACAAAGTAGCACCAAAGGTGCACCCTCAGCGGCGCTAGGGCGGCCGGGTGCAGAGTGCTGTTTCGATGTCGGACGACCTGTTGTTTTCAATGGAGAACCTCCAGTTTGGAAAGACGCTGCAGGCTCGGAGACGAAGGTCTTCTGGGTGCGACCACCACTTCGAGAGGTAAGTTGGGAAGTATGGGGTTGGTTAGGCACCGTCGGTTTGGGCACTCAAGGCCGTGGGGCGTCGGGTGCAGGGGTGCCTTTTGGGGTCGGATCTTCTTACCAGCTCCTGGTCGCGGTTAAGGGGGCCTTCTGGATTTAGGCTGCAGGCGTCGGCTGGAGGCTTGAGGCAGGTCAGGGGTCGCCGGATCTCGGGTCAGGATCGCCGGGGTGACCTCCTCGTGGTGTTTGCCCACTCGAGCTCGGGCCGTGGACGGCGGGTGCAGAGTGGGGCGGATTCGCGGTGTCCGTCGGACCCAGAGGTTGCAGGTGAACAAATCCGGTGTTCACGGGAGACAAAGACTTTGTGCTTAAAGGCATGCAGGTCCTCCGGGGTTTTCGAGCTTGTTGCTGGCTGCAGGACATACCGGAATTTCGCAGGAGCAGGTTCGAGGTGGAGACAGGCCGGTAGGGCTGGGGCCAAGTCAGTGGGCGTCTTCCTCTTGTTAGCTTCGGCGCGGCTGTGAGGTCCTTCTTCTTCTTTTCTTGTTGCAGGTTCTTGTCTGAGGAAGCAAGGTTCAGGGGTGCCCCTAAATACTAGATTTAGGGGTGTTACAGGTAGGTAAAAGGCAGGGACCAATGGGTCCCTTCCCTGGGGTGGGTACACACCCTATTATGCCACCCTCCAGTGGGAGGGGGGCATGAGCCTGTCCCTGGTTGGCTGAGTTCCCCCATCTTCAAGATGGCGTGGACTGAGAGTTGTGCTTCACCTCGCCTCCCCCACCTGAGAGGTGGAGTTGGCAGAGGTGGGCACACCTCTCTTCCTCACTTGTTTTTCCCGCCGGTTCTCCCGCCCAAAGTGAGGTTCAGAACGAGTGGGGACCAGTTGCTGAGAGCAGCAAGTGGCCTGGGGAAGCTCACAAAGGCGGCAAGCCTTTGAAGCTTCCCCTTCGTGAACCCTGCCCATCCTGGGGGAGGAGGCTTGGCACCTCGTCCCAGGATGTGCATTGTCCTTGTGACAACTTCTCTGAGCAAGACACTCTTCATATAATGTTTTTCTGCGCTCATTACGACTCCTTGCGCAGGAAGTTCATTCTCCCCCTGCTAAGAGGCCGTAATTTTGTGCAAGTATGGCCGGCGCTGATTTATTTACAAATGCTAGCCTCTCCTATAGACTGTGTCGGGGTGGCAAGTTTTTTAATTGGGGCTATTAGACATAGGAATAGGTTGTCGTCGAGCTAGCCTTTGTGGATACCGTGGCAGCATAAATGTTTATTTCCTAAATAATGTAATATAATCTTAATGAGACCGTATACTCGCTCCCAGTATCCTGCTTTATTATTAATATGATTGCTTTTAATTTACCTGCCACCATGGAAAGCGAACGTAGGGCTATTTTTACCATGTAATGTTGTAATTTTTACCACTAGGATGAAGTGTCATAAAGGGCTGACCTTTTTATATGAATACTTCTCGTATGAATCTCACAATGATGTTTTTCTTAAACTGAATGTCTCGTCCCTTTTTATGACGGTCTGTATTTTAACCGGCTGGTTTTTCTTTTTCTCAAAAGCGATGTTGTTGTTTATGAATTTCGTGTTGATATGAATTTTAGATCAATTATCCCACTGTGCCATGGAGTAACTGTTTATCTGACTTTTTTGTAACATCTCTGTTTATAACTGTCAAAAAGGCAGAACATTGTTTTTTTTGTTTACATTTTTAATGGTTTTTAAGATCATTAGGACATGAACTTTTTATTGGTTCATATGATGCTTTATACTATGTTTTTTGGTGTACTTTTATGGCTCTAACCAGCGAATAAAGTTGATTTTGACTTGACTTGCATTGTTTCAGGCCCCAGAGAGCAGCAGGCTCTCGACCCAGGGGTCCAGAAACATGTCTGGTGGTGGCAGCTGAAAGCAGCCACTCAGCCTCGACACTAGAGGTGGGTTAGTTTTCAGGGGCATCTCTAAGATGCCCTCTGTGTGCATTTTTCATTAAATCCCACACTGGCATCAGTGTGGGTTTAATGTGCTGAGAAGTTTGATACCAAACTTCTCAGTTTTCAGTGTGGCCATTATGGTGCTGTGGAGTTCGTAATGACAAACTCCCAGCACCATATACTCTTAATGGCAGCACTGCACTTAAAATGCCTAAGAATGGACTGAGACACTGCTCATGCACCTCTACCCTCACCACTGGTATAGTGCACCCAGCTAGAGTGGTGACTGATCTATGCCAGGGCAGTGGGTGGTAGGCATGGCACACAGAGATGTGTGCCATATCGACTCTCCACTTTGTTCTGCACCAAAACATGCAGCCTGCAAAGGCAGTGTGTGAGTGTAATGGTACAGGGCCTCAAAGGGTGGCACAATAAGTGCTGCAGCCCTTAGAGGTCTTCCCTGGTCACAGTTCTCTGGGTACCTGTGGTACCATTTACCAGGGGCTGACCTGTGGCCAGAGATGCCAATTGGGTTTAGGCTTCAATGCAGTTTTTAGGGAAAGAACATAGGCCCTGGGTACCTGGTTACCTGGAGCCCAGGGCACACTCAGTCAAAGCACATCAGCAAAAAGTGGGGGCAACCATGTAGAAACAGGGCACTTTCTCACAGTCTTCTATACGCCTTTCCGCCTATACCACTTCTGCCCAGAGTGCTGAAGAAGATCAAGCGCGACCTGTCCCAAGTCATTCTTGTGGCTCCAGGCTGGGCACAGAGTCTGTGTGAGAAGCTGGTTTCTGTTGCAGTAACCCCCCCACTTTTTGCCAGACTACTGATGCACTTTTGACTTGATGTGCCCTGGGTCACTGCCAATCAGGTTCCCAGGGCCTGTGTTCTTTCCCCAAAACTGTAAACAAAACCCAATTGGCCTCTCTGGCCACAGGTCAGCCCCTGGTAAGTGGTACCACAGGTACCCAGGGCCCTGTGACCAGGTAAGACCTCTAAGGGCTGCAGCACTTATTGTGCCACCCTTAGAGGCCCTGTACCATTACACTCACACACTGCCTTTGCAGGGCTGCGTGTTTTGGTGCAGAACAAAGTGAAGAGTCGACATGGCACACATCCCTGTGTGCCATGCCTACAACCCACTGCCCTCGCATAGATCAGTCACCCCTCTAGCTGGGTGCCCTATACCAGTGGAGGGGGGACAGGTGCATGAGCCCTGTACCCCTACAGTGTCTAAGTCCATTCTTAGACATGGTAAGTGCAGTGCTGCCATTAAGAGTATATGGTGCTGGGAGTTTGTCATTTTGAACTCCACAGCACCATAATGGCTGCACTGAAAACTGAGAAGTTTGGTATCAAACTTCTCAGCACATTAAACCCACACTGATGCCAGTGTGGGATTTAATGAAAAATGCACTCAGAGGGCATCTTAGAGATGCCCCCTGAAAAACGACCAGCCTCTGGTGGGTTCCCTGACCGGTACACACCACCCTGCCACCACGAGACATGTTTCTGGACCCCTGGGGTTGGAGCCTTTGCTCCCTGAGCCCAGAAACATAGCCTTTCCGGGGCAGAAGTCTTCACATCTCCCCCAGGCCAGCAAGAGCCATCTGTGGCAGGGGAGCTTCAAAGGCCTGGCAGCCTTTGTAATGCAACCCCCAGGCTATCCTGCTGTCAGGAGCAGGCCCCCTTCCTGTCTCCCCTCCTTTTCGGCGGGAAGACAGGCGGGAAAAATTAGCCAGCCCAGAAGGTGTGTCCACCTCTGCCAACCCCACCCCTCAGGTGGAGGAGGCGAGGTGAAGCCCACTCTTCAGTGCCTGCCAATCAGGATTGAGGATTGTGCTCACTCCCCCACGTGGGGTGAGCACACCAAGGGTGTAGTCACCCTAAGGTCAGTAGCTCATTGGCTACTGAACTCGAGACCCCTAAAACGCCCCCTAAATACAGTATTTAGGGGGCAGCCCTGAACCAAGAACTCAGACAAGAACCCAGAAGAAGAAAAGAAGAAGGACCGAACAGCCGTGCCGAAGCTAACAAGAGGAGGACGCCCACTGACTTGGCCCCAACCCTACCGGCCTGTCCCCACCTTGAACCTGCTCCAGCGAAATCCCGGTGTCCTGCAGCCAGCAACCTCGAGAAACCCGGAGGACCTGCCTGCCTTCCATCCCAAAGACTCTGTCTCCCGTGAACACCAGATTTGTTCAACCACAGACTCCAGCTCCGCAAGGATCCGCAAGTTTGCACCACTCTGCACCCGACGCCCACGGCCCGAGTTCTAGTGGCGCAACACCAAGAGGAGGTCTCCCTGGCGATCCTGACCCAAGATCCGGTGACCCCTGACCTGCCTCAAGTCTCCAGCCGACGCCTGCAGCCTCAAACCGGAAGGTCCCCCCAACCGCGACCAGGAGCTGGTAAGAAGATCCGACCCTAAAAGGCACCCCTGCACCCGACGCCCCACGGCCTTGGGTGGCCCAACCTACGGTGCCTAACCAACCCCCAAGATCCCAACTTACCTCTCCAAATGGTGGTCGCACCCAGAAGACCTTTGTCCCCGAGCCTGCAATGCTTTTGCAAACCGGAGACTCCCCATTGAAAGCTACAGGGCACCTGACGCCAAAACAGCACTCTGCACCCGGCCGCCCCAGTGCCGCTGAGGGTGTATCTTTTGTGTTGGCCTAAACCCCCATTTGCCCTGAGCTTAAGTCCAGGAGCTTTACTCCCACAACCCAGTGGCCTGTTCGACAGCAGCCACCAGCCGGAGGCCCCCTATCCCCCATTGGAATACATTGGGCCTCAGCACTCTGCACTCGGCCGCCCTAGTGCCGCTGAGGGTGTAACGAGCGTACATCCTTGACCCTGGGGGCTCCCTGAGTCTAACCCCAGAATACCAACTCCCACAACAAAGTACTTACCTTTGAACCAATAACACTATTTTCCTCCATAGGCTAACATTGACTGTTTTTCTAAGTGTGGAGTTGGAAAATCTAAGAAATCCTTTACAACTGTAACTAAATAACCAAAACGCTTTTACTTACCTGTTTACAGGAGATGTCCCAGTGCAGTATCCAGGTATACTGCACTGTGTAAGAAAAGTAATCTGAAAAGAAACTTACATGATATTTTACCAAAAATCCTATACAAAGTATATGTACTGTATTCTAAAGCATTGCATTATCAGTAACACTACTGTAATCAAATCAAAGTACATTTACAATTGCAATCCAAACTGTGTTACAACTGCATTACTATTGAAAAGTATTTATTGATTACCTGTGCCAGGCTTGCTTGGTTCTAGAAAATAAAATAACTAAAATAATATTTTTATACAAAAACAATTGGTCTGAAGTTCAGTCTTTGAGTGTGTGAATTCATTTGCTGACTGAGAGTGTACAACAAATGCTTAACACTGTCCTCTGATAAAGCCTTACTGCTCGACCACACTACCACAAATAGAGAGCGAGGTCCTATCTACTTACCTCTGCCTACCTTTTGGGTTCCACTGGACTCTGTGCACACTACACCTTACTTTGGTATAGTATATACAGAGCCAGCTCTTACAGTCTGGTATCCCGAGCTCTTGAACATGGCCATCAATCCTCCAATCAGACTGCTTCAGTATGATCTTCTGTCACAGCAACAGGGGACGGTCCTCCACCCGAACCTGTCCAGCCTCCACCTCCTTGCGTGGAGATTGAGCGGCGACAGTTGACAGCTTTTGACCTTCCTCCCGAAGTCTGTAACGTCATCTTGGCAGCCAGGCGTTGCTCCACTAAAACGGTATACACATGTAGGTGGAACAAATTTGTGGCATGGGGCACAGCAAAGGCTGTGGATCCCCTTTCTGCCCCTCTTTCAGAGGTTTTTCTCTTCATTCTTTCTTTGGCCCAGCAGGGCCCTGCTCTGGGCAACCTTAAAGGCTATCTTTCGGCCATTTCGGCCTTTCTTCGCCTTCCTGATCAGCCTTCTCTTTTCAAGTCCCCTATTGTAAATAGATTTCTTAAGGGCATTACTCACCTCTTTCCTCCTATTACTTTCGTAATGCCCCAGTGGAGCTTGAATCTGGTCTTAACTTACCTTATGTGTGCTCCTTTCAAACCACTACATATTTGTCCTCTCAGACTCTTGACCTTAAAGACTGCTTTTCTGGTGGCCATCACCTCTGCTCACACGGTGAGTGAGCTTCAGGCTCTTTCTTCAAAACCTCCTTTCCTTGCTGTTCATCCGGACAAGGTTGTCCTTCGAACTAGACCTTCTTTTCTTCCCAAAGTGGCTACCTCTTTCCACATAGGACAGACCATCACTTTGCCCACCTTGTTCCCGCCCCCGCATCCTTCTAAGGAGGAGGAGAGACTCCACCGTCTGGATCCAAAATGTGCGCTACCATTTTATCTGGATCGCACAAAACAATTCCGGGTGGATGATCCACTCTTGGTTGGCTATGTGGGCGCCAAGAAAGGTCGGGCCGTGCAAAAATGGACCATCTCTCGATGGGTCGTCCTTTGTATCAAGATCTGTTACTCCTTAGCGAAAAAGGAGCCTCTGGTGGGACTGCGCGCCCATTCCACCAGGGCGACGGCAGCCAACCTGCTTTGGGACGTGGAGTCACCCTCTGTGACATCTGTCAGGCTGCCACGTGAGCATCTCTGCACACGTTCACTAAGCATTACTGCCTGGATAGTCAAGTCCGGAGAGACGGCTTCTTTGATTGTTCAGTTCTCCAGGACTTTCTGGTGTGAACTTGGTTCACAGACCCACCTCCGGGGTTGGTATTGCTGGGGTATCTATTCTAAGGTAAGGAATCTATAACTAATAGTCTCTTTCAGATGAACAAGTTACTTACCTTCGGTAACGATATATCTGTAAGAGACATATATTAGTTGTAGATTCCTTACCGCCCCACCCATCCTCTCCGTTCTGCGAACTGACTTCTAGAGTGAGGGACTCCCTTTCAGGGCCCTAGTTTTGTGCACCAGTGGTCAGTGTTTTGCATGGCTCTGCTTCTGGCGTGGAATGTGGTGTAAAGAACTGAAGTCAGCGCGCAGGGGCGGCGTCTAAGTAGATACTGCAACGTCGTTCCGGCGATCACGATGCCAACGACGAACGCGGAGTCGACCGACGCCACCTACCGACGCGCAGGGTTACTGCTGAAGAAAAGTTCTCCGGATCCAGTCTGACGCCTTTGGGTAATTCTAAGGTGAGGAATCTATAACTAATATGTGTCTCTTACAGATATATCATTACCGAAGGTAAGTAACTTGTTCTTCTCTGCACCACTCCCAGAGTCACTTGTGTCAGGTCTTGTTGCACTCCTGGATTTCTTCAGATAGGTCCCCTAAGAAGTCGTCCAAGAAGTCAAAGCGGTCTACGAGGGAACGACACCCCAAATGCCGACTTCGTTCCTGTGCAGCCAGCGTCGGAAACTGGGTCTGCTCCACACTTGCTGAAGCCGGAGAGACCCCTCCCAACTCCATGAGTTTTATGAGGCCATGAGCCTAATATCTGATAGAGACTTCTAGCTGCAGATTCCTTAGCTTTGAATTGCCCAGGCGTCAGGCTGGATCCGGAAAACTTTGCTGAGCAATACCCCATGCTCGCGACGTCGGGTGGCTCCATTCAGCTCCGCGTGACGTCGTCGGCGTCGGTAGCATCGGTTATGATGTTGCGGTGCCTATATTGGTGCCACCCAGGCGCGCGGACGTCAGTTCTTGTCGCGCCAGTTAAGCGCCGATCCGGGAAGAGCTACCCCTCTGCCGCTTTTTGGCAGGCTTTTTTCTCGACTTTTGTCGAAATGTTTGAGATACGACTTCGTGTGCTAGGGATGTCTGGTAGAAAGACCGGTTTTTAAACCATGCAAGACTTGTTCCCGCATGTTGGTCACCGATCCCCATCGCGTATGTCTGTGGTGTCTTGAACGCGACCACGATTCAAAGTCGTGTTCAGACTGTCGGGCGATGGCCCTGAAGACCTTGAGGGAGCGAGCGATGAAGTTGCGCGTGGCCCGGCAGTCGACACCGTTAAGTGAGACCCTGAGGAGGTCACGGTCCCGTTCGAAGAAGAGGAGGTCGCGGGACCGCTCACGGAGCCCTAAGTCCTCTTCCTCCCATTCGAGGTCATTTGGACACTCGGGAAAAGGCACAAGAAGAAGCAGTCGTCCAAGCGGACTTCGTCTTCACCTCAGCTGGCGTCCGTCGTCGAGAAAGGTAAGGAGCACCGACGCTCTAGGCACGGTTCTGTGGAGCCGGAGCCTGAGTCGACTTCGCGCCTCCCACCCTTTCCGGGAGCCGGAGCGACTCCCGCTCAAAAAAGAGTTTTACGAGGCCATGCGCCACGTATTTGAGCGGAACGACCCCATTGGTGAGCCTTCGGGCCCCGCGGGGTCGGATGGGGCCCCCATCGGGTTCGACGCAGTCGGCTTCGGCCACGACGCCGGTGGGGCCTCAGGGATCCGATTCCGGATCAGGGTCGACGCCGGTCGTACCAACGCGACCTCCCCCGGCGTCGAACCCAAAGTCGGTGCCTGCGACGTCGCCGGTGCCCGTCGGCGGCGCAAGCCCCATCCTCATCCCCGATGACAGGGAGCCTGAACGGCGTTGATCGACGCCGATTCCGACGTCAACGGAACCCAGGGGTTCTATGTTGTCGCCTGAGCACTTTGTGGACGTGCTGGGCTCAGGAGAGGAATGGGAGGAGTCTGGAGACCCACTAGAGAACCAGGATGTCTCTGAGGAGACTATGGACTGGTATGGTGAACTTGGGGAAGCCAGTGGTCTGGATACTTCGCCAGACACTGGCATGCATGCTCTCTCCGCCTACAGTGGCTAAGGAGGAGGGGGCGTCCTATGCCTTGGTGGTTAAGAAGGCAGCTTAGATCCTTGGACTGGAGCTGCCCTCAGTGCAGGTCAGGACTAATCTCCTGACCGATGTGCTTCAACCTGGGGCTTCCACCTCTGAACCCCTATTGCCCTTTAATGAGGCACTTACGGACGTCCTTCTAGGAACATGGTCCAAGCCTAGCACAGGGGCTCCTGTGAATAGGACGATTGCACGCCGCCATCGCCTGCCTCCGGGCGACCCAAAGTTCCTCAGCCAACACCCCACCCCAGAAAGTTTGGTGGTGCAGGCCTCTACTTCCCAGGGCGTATTCCCTTCCGCCCCTCCGGATAGGGGATCCAAGAGACTGGACTCATTTGGGAAGATGTTTTCTTCCTCCAGTCTAGCATTGCGGTCGGTGAATACTGCATACTTATTGGGCCGTTTCTCCCACTCTCTTTGGGAGACAGTTGCGCAGGTGCTGCCACAAGTCCCGGAGGAGGCCCGGGATGTGCTTTCCCAAGCTGTCAAGGGCGGGAGAGATGCAACAAAATTCACCATACGGTGTGGTTTGGATAAGACCGATTCGCTGGGCAGGTCGATTTCAACGATGGTGGCCTTGAGGTGCCATGCTAGGCTTCGTACAACTGGCTTCTGGGGGATGACCAAGCCAATTTGATGGACATGCCCTTTGATGGAACCCGCCTTTTTGGGGAAAAGGCAGACTCGGCCCTGGTCAGGTTCAAGGACTCACGAGCTACGGCCAGGACCATGGGCCTCTCCTCCACTCCTCCTGGTCAGTCTTCCTTTCGCCCCTTTCATGGCAACGGAAGGGGTTTCCAGCCGCGTCAGCCCTATCCTAGCCACCGTCCCGCTCAAACTACCCAAGCCGTGAGTGGACGTGGACGCGGTACATTCCGTCCTCCGAAGGGAGGCCCGAAGTAGTCTACCACACTGCCCCCTGCAGCCGCAGCCTTCAAGCACTCCTAGGCTGATTCTGCAGGACCACACTACTCCAGTGGGAGGGAGAAGTCGTCATCATCACCCCCGCTGGAGATCTAGAACAACAGACAAATGGGTCTTGCAGATCATCCAGGAGGGCTATTCTCTTCCTTTCCTCCTCCTATTCCGCCAACTCAGGAACGGCTGGCGGAGGTTCATTTAAAGTTGCTCCAAGAGGAAGTTACAGCTCTTTTGGCCAAAGGAGCTATAGAAAGGGTCCCAGCTTCAGAAGTAGGCGGTGGCTGTTATTCACGCTACTTTCTGATTCCGAAGAAGAACAAGGGGCTTCGGCCCATTTTAGATCTTTGGACCGTCAATCTCTTCCTCAAAAAGGAGAAATTCAAAATGCTCACATTGGCTCAGTGTAAGAAACTGGCTCTATATATACTGCACCAAAGTGAGGTACAGTGTGTATAGAGTCCAAGAGTCCCCAAAGGTAGGCAGAGGTTAAAGTTAGATAGAACCTTACTCTCTAATAGTGGTAGCTTGGTCGAGCAGTAAGGCAGTATCAGAGGACAGTGTTCAGCATTTGATGTACACACTCAGTCAGCAAATGAATTCACACACTCAAGAACTGAACTGTAGGCCAATTGTTTTTGTATAAAAATATATTGTTGTTTTATTTTAGAACCAAGCAAGCCTGGCACAGGTAAGCATAAAATACTTTGTAGTAATAAGTTACTGAATGTCGAACAGTTTGAAAATGCAATGCAATGGAAATTGTACTTTGTTTGATTTACAGGGGAGCAGTAGTATGCAACACTTAGCAAATACAGTACATTGGAATGAATAGGCTTTTTCAATAAATTGCAGGTAAGTTACTTTTACGTTACTTTTTCTAACTCAGTGCTGGATGCCTGGATTCAGCACTGGGACATTTCCTGAAAACAGGTGAGTAAATGCGTTTTTGTTGTTCGTGCGATTTTTAAAGAATATTTTCAGATTTCAAAACTCCACACTTAAAAACTTTTTGGAGCTGTACATTGAAATCAATAGGCTTTTTCAGTAAATTGCAGGTAAGTTACTTTGACGTTACTTTTTCTAACTCAGTGCTGGATGCCTAGATTCAGCACTGGGACATTTCCTGCAAACAGGTGAGAAAACACGTTTTGGTTAATTGTACGATTTTTAAAGAATATCTTTCGTTTTCAAAACTCCACACTTAGTCGTTTTTTGGAAGAACAATTGTCAATGTTATCCTATGGAGGAAAAACAGGTTATCGGTTTGCAGGTAAGTAAACGACTGTGGGAGTTAAGGTTCTGGGGTTAGAACAAGGGTTCCCCCAGGGTCAGTGATGCACTGTTGTTGCACCCTCAGCGGCACTAGGGCGGCCGGGTGCAGAGTGTTGAGGCCCAATGTTATCCTATGGAGGATAGGAGGTCTCCGGTTGGTGTCTGCTGGCAAGTAGGCCACTGGGTTGTGGGAGCAAAGCTCCTAGGGTTTAGGTCAGGGCAATTGGGGAAACAAGTTGGCACAAAAAGTGCACCCTCAGCGGCACTGGGGCGGCCGGGTGCAGAGTGCTGTTTCGGCGTCGGACGCCCTGTTGTTTTCTATGGAGAACCTCCGGTTTGAAGAAGCACTGCAGGCTCGGTGACGAGGATCTTCTGGGTACGACCACCACTTCGAGGGGGTAAGTTGGGATGTCTTGGGTTGGTTAGGCACCGTTGGTTTGGGCACACAAGGCCGTGGGGCGCCGGGTGCAGAGGCGCCTTTTAGGGTCGGATTTTCTTATCCACTCTGGTCGCGGTAGAGGGTATCCTCTGGATTGAGGCTGCAGGCGTCGTCTGGAGACTTGAGGCAGGTCAGGAGTCGCCGGATCTCGGTCAGGATCGCCGGGGTGACCTCCTTGTGGTGTTATTCCACTGAAGCTCGGGCCGGGTTCGGCGGGTGCAGAGTGGGCTGGATTCGCGGTGTCCGGCCGGAGCCAGAAGCTGCAGTTTAAACACGTCCGGTGTTCACGGGAGAAACAGTCTTGGAAGTGAAGGCAGGCAGGTCCTCCGGGGTTTGTGAGGTTGCTGGCTGCTGGACACGCCGGGATTTTGCAGGAGCAGGTTCGAGGGGAGACAGACCTGTAGGGCTGGGGCCAAGTCAGTGGGCGTCGTCCTCTTGTTGGCTCTGCACGGCTCTTCGTCCTTCTTCTTTTCTTCTTGTAGGTAAGCTGGATCTTAGGAAGTAAGGTTCAGGGTGCCCCCTAAATACTAGATTTAGGGGCGTTACAGGTAGGTAAAGGGCAGGGACCAATGGGTCCCTTCCCTGGGGTGGGTACACCCCCTATTCTGCCACTCTCCAGTGGGAGGGGGGCAGGAGCCTGTCCCTGGTTGGCTGGGTCCCCCATCCTCAAGATGGCGGGGACTCAAGGTTGTGCTTCACCTCGCCTCCCCCACCTGAGGGGTGGAGTTGGCAGAGGTGGGCACACCTCCCTTCCTCACTTGTTTTTCCCGCCGGTTCTCCCGCCCAAAGTGGGGGTAGAACCAGTGGGGACCAGTTGCTGAAAGCAGCAAATGGTCTGGAGAGGCTCACAAAGGCGGCATGCCTTTGAAGCTTCTCCTTCGTGAACCCTGCCCATCCTGGGGAGGAGGCTTGGCACCTCATCCCAGGATGTGCATTGTTTCAGGCCCCGAGAGCAGCAGGCTCTCGACCCAGGGGTCCAGAAACATGTCTGGTGGTGGCAGCTGAAGCAGCCACTCAGCCTGGACACTAGAGGTGGGTTAAGTTTCAGGGGGCATCTTCTAAGATGCCCTCTGTGTGCATTTTTCATTAAATCCCACACTGGCATCAGTGTGGGTTTAATGTGCTGAGAAGTTTGATACCAAACTTGCCAGTTTTTAGTGCAGCCATTATGGTGCTGTGGAGTTCGTAGTGACAAACTCCCAGCACCATATACTCTTAATTGCAGCACTGCACTTACAATGTCTAAGAATGGACTTAGACACTGTAGGGGTACAGGGCTCATGCACCTGTACCCTCACCACTGGTATAGTGCACCCAGCTAGAGGGGTGACTGACCTATGCCAGGGCAGTGGGTTGTAGGCATGGCACCCAGAGGTGTGTGCCATGTCGACTCTTCACTTTGTTCTGCACCAAAACACGCAGCCTGCAAAAAAAAAAAAAAAAGGGTGGTGTGTGTGTGTGTCTGTCTGTCTGTCTGTCTGTCTGTCTGTCATCTAAGGGTGGCACAATAAGTGCTGCAGCCCTTAGAGGTCTTCCCTGGCCACAGTACCTGTGGAACCATTTACCAGGGGCTGACCTGTGGCCAGAGATGCCAATTGGGTACAGTTTTGGGGAAAGAACACAGGCCCTGGGAACCTGATTGGCAGGGACCCAGGGCACATCAAGTCAAAGTGCATCAGTGGTCTGGCAAAAAGTGGGGGGGTTACTGCAACAGAAACCCACTTCCTTACACTCAGGTCTTGTCTGCCCTATACCAAAGAGACTGGATGGTGGCGTTGGACTGCAGGATGCGTATTTTCACATTCCCATCCTGCTGGGCCACAGGCGTTACCTACGGTTCAAGGTAGGCCACGAGCACTTTCAGTTTACCGTGCTCCCCTTCGGTCTTACCAGTGCCCCTCGGGTGTTCACCAAGGTGATGGCGGTGGTTGCAGCTCATCTGCGCATGTTAGGGGTGTCAGTCTTCCCCTACCTAGATGCCCATGCAGTCATCTCCCACCTTCAGACTACAGCAGACCTCCTGCATTTGCGGGGGTTCTCTATAAACGTGCCGAAGTCACACCTGACTCCTTCTCAGACGCTCCCTTTCATCGGAGCTGTTCAGGACACGGTGCAGTTTCGGGCTTATCCTCCCGAGCAGCGAGTCCAGGATATTCAGGTTATGATACCGATATTTCAGCCTCTATCCTGGATTTCGGTGAGGTTGACTCGGAGGCTGTTGGGTCTCATGGCCTCCTGCATCCTGCTGGTAAGACTCACCAGGTGCGTATGCAGGCTCTGCAGTGGGACTTGAAGTTCCAATGGGCACAGCTTTGGGGAAATCTCACCGACGTGGTTCAGATCTCTGAAGGAACTGCGAAGGATCTGCAGTGGTGGTTAACGAACCGCGATTGGGTCAGCGGCAGACCTCTCTCCCTTCCCCAACCAGATTTCACAGTTGTGACGGATGCTTCACTTCTGGGATGGGGCGGCCATATGGGAGAGGCGGAGATCAGGGGTCACTGGTCTCCGGCGGAGCTGGGGCTCCACATAAACTTGTTGGAGCTCCGAGCGATTCGGTTGGCATTGAAAGCATTTCTTCCCTCTGTCAAGGGGAAGCTGGTGCAGGTGTTCACGGACAACACCACCGGCATGTGCTACTGCAACAAGCAGGGCGGGGTGGGGTCGTGGACCCTTTGTCGAGAGGCCCTGCGTCTCTGGTCATGGCTGGAACAGCAGGGCATAACCCTGGTGGTTCAACACCTGGCAGGTTCTCTGAACGCCAGGGTGGACGATCTCAGCCGTTGATGCCTTCAGGATCACGAATGGCGTCTCCATTCGGAGGTGGCGCAAGGTCTCTTTCAGCAGTGGGGAGAACCTTGGTTAGATTTGTTCGCCTCCGAAGAGAATGCGCAATATCAGCAGTACTGCGCGCTGGAGTTTCCAAGGCGGCTATCACTCGGCGACGTGTTTCGTCGCGAGTGGAGCTCAGGCCTGTTGCATGTCTTTCCGCCCATTCCACTCCTGCCCAGGGTTCTGAAGAAGATCAGGAGTGACCGGGCCCAAGTCATCCTTGTGGCACCGGACTGGGCAAGGAGAGTCTGGTATCCAGAGCTTCTGAGCATGAGAGTCTATCCTCCGATCAGGCTGCCCCTTTGGGAGGATCCTCTGTCGCAGCAGCAGGGGAGGGTTCTTCATCCGAACCTGTCAACTCTGCGCCTCCATGCGTGAAGATTGCGCGGCGACAGTTGATAGCTTTTGACCTTCCTCCCAAAGTCTGTAATGTTATTCTGGCGGCCAGAAATTTGTTTTATACTGTTCAGAGAGGTCTATTGACCCTCTTTCTGCTTCTCTTTCTACTGTCCTTTTATTCATTCTAACCCTTGCCCAGCAGGGCTCTGCTTTGGGAACTCTCAAGGGTTATCTTTCTGCTGTGTCTGCTTTTTTGCGGCTGCCAGACCAGCCTTCTCTGTTTAAATCTCCTATTGTAAATAGATTTCTGAAAGGGCTAGACCATTTATTTCCACCCACGCCCTTTATTATGCCACAATGGGACCTTAGTTTGGTCCTCACTTACCTGATGTGCGCTCCTTTCGAGCCTTTGCACAATTGTCCCCTCCGGCTGTTGACCATCAAAACAGCCTTTTTAGTGGCGATTACATCGGCCCGGAGGGTGAGTGAATTGCAGGCGTTATCCAGCTCGCCTCCTTATCTTATGTCCTTTCCGGACAAAGTGGTGCTTCGCACCAGAGCTTCATTTTTACCAAAGGTCGTGACCCATTTCATCTGGGCCAATCCATTACTTTGCCCACCTTCTTTGCTCCCCCACATCCCTCTAAAGAAGAGGAGTGTCTCCACCGACTGGACCCAAAAAGAGCGTTGTCGTTCTACCTTGACGGCACAAACGAGTTCCGGGTGGATGACCAACTCTTTGTCGGGTACGTGGGAGCAAAGAAGGAAAAGGCAGTGCAGAAAAGAACCATCTCTCGCTGGGTTGTTCTCTGCATTAAAATCTGTTATGCCTTGGCGAAGAAGCAGTCCCCTGAGGGATTAAGGGCCCACTCCACCAGGGGAAAGGCTGCGACTACGGCCTTGGCTCTGGGTGTCCCAGTCCAAGACCTCTTGTCAGTCAGCGACGTGGGCATCACTGCACACATTCGCAAAACATTATTGCCTTGATGGTCAAGTGCGCAGGGATGGGCACTTTGCCCGTTCAGTCCTGCAAGACTTCTTAGTCTAGGTCATGAGTCCGCTACCCACCGTCGGGATGGTATGGTTCGGGTATCTGATTCAAAGGTAAGGAATCTGCAGCTAGAAGTCTCTGTCAGATGAACAAGTTACTTACCTTCGGTAACGCATTATCTGGTAGAGACTCTATCTAGCTGCAGTTTCCTTACAGCCCCACCCATGCCTCCCTGCTTTGCGGACTGATGTAGTAGGACTAGGGTTACTCCCCTTTCAGGGCCCTAGTTTTTGCACACTATTACGTCAGTCACTTTGTGCCTCTACGCTTCTGGTGGGGAAAAAACTAAAAGTAATGACGTCTGCGCGCCTGGGTGTCGCCTATATAGGCACTGCGACGTCATAACCGATGTTGCTGATGACGTCACGCGGAG